>JAAGEH010000393.1:18564873-18883346 GCA_011751065.1 Lasiurus cinereus | reverse complement strand
AAGAAGAAGAAGAAGAAGAAGAAGAAGAAGAAGAAGAAGAAGAAGAAGAAGAGGAAGAGAGGATGATATGCCAGTATTCTTGGGGGTTCATTTTTCAACTTGATCCAAATTTAATTCAGGAAGTGAATAAACAATTAAGTGTTTAGAGAGACAAGTTGGAGTTTGATTATTTTGTTCCCAGTTATCTCCTCAGCCCAGTCCATCATCATTGTATTTTATTAGTGTTACAACAAATAACCACAATTTAGTGGGGTAGAACAATACAAACTTACCATCTTACTGTTCTGTAGATCAGAAGTCCTATCCAGCTTTTCTTGGGCTACAATCAAGGTGTTGGCAGGTCTGCATTCCTTCTGGAGACTCTGGCCTTTTCCAGCTTCCAGAGGCCCCCACATTCCTTTGATTATGGCCTCCTCCCTCCGCTTTCAAAGCCATCAACAGCAGGTACAGTCTTTCTCACATCACTTTACTCTGACTTCCTTTCCTGCCTCTCTTTCCCCCTTTATAGAGCCCTGTGATGATACTTGAGCCTGCCAGATAATCCAGAATAACCTCCCTATTTAAAGTCAGCTGTTTCGTAACCTTACTCCGAGCTGCCATGTAAAGTAATATGTTCACAGGTCCCAGCTATTAGGATAAAGACATCTTTGGGGGCCATTATTGTGCCTACCACAGTCACTAAAGAGATTTTGTCAGTAAAAAGAAACATTTGGGACTCTGGGAATGGAGCCTTCAAGAAGCATTCCCTTCCTATAGTGCACACAACTTGTTACTGAAAATGGAAGATTGGTTGGGGTGGGGGAGGTTAATACTAGTAAACACCAACCTTGTCTCCTCACTGTTTGGGTTTATCCATTTTGTTTTTAAAGAATTAGCACTATGTTCTAATGGTTAAAAATAAAATATAAGAACAATATTCCAGTGAACAATCCTCCTCCCAATGCTGACTCACACATCTACATGTTCCAAACTTTTGCCCACCTACAACTTATAAGTGATGTTGATATACTCTTGTGTATTCTGTTTGTGCATATTCAAGTAGTTACAAATACATATATATTTTAACTCTTTTTTTACTTAGATGTTTTCATATGCTATACCATGATTTTTTTATTGTAATAAAAATTTCTTGACATATTTTTTTTATCTTAACCATATCTAAATGTACAATTCAGTAGTGTTACATACTAGTACATTGACATTATTGAGTAACCAATCTCCAGAATTTTTTCATCTTGCAAAACTGAAACTACATCCATTAAACAACAACACACCATGGCACCTACCTTTTCACTTTTTGTTCCTATGAATGTGACTACTTTAGATGCCTCATATAAGTAGAATCATACAATATGAGTCTTTCGGGGACTAACTTATTTAATTTAGCATAATGTCCTCAAGATTCATGTTGTAACCTATATCAGATTTTCCTTCCTTTTAAAGCTGAGTAATTCCATTGTGTGCGTGCATGCATGCGTGCGTGTGTGTGTGTGTGTGTGTGTGTGTGTTTGTATGTGCCTCACATTTTATTTTCCATTCACCTATGGATATATACTTTAGTTGCTATCACTGCTTAGCTATTATGAATAGTGCTGCTATGAACATGGAAGTACAAGGTACCATGATGTTTTTATTTCATCAGTTATCACTTGGATATATTTTCATACTATGTAGAGAGAGATTTTTGTTCTTTTCTTTTAAAATATAGCATGATAGTATTTTTGTTGTATTAATGAACCACTATATAGATAACTAACCCCATGATGGTGAACATATGTACTCTTTCCGCTTAGTAGATTTGTCAAGTGAAAAATTTTTATTACCAAAAATCTATTCATATTCAGTTGTCTTTCTTAGGAGCAGTCACTTTTTGAAAGTGTTTAAATAAATGATTAAATAAAATAATTGTTATAATATGGCTATGCTAAATACATGTTTTAAAATTAAAAGAAGACACACATACTAAATTAATAATGAAATGAAAATAATATGAATGAAAGAGTTCAGACATTATAACAAACATCAGAATGTATTTTTAAAAAGATGAAGGAACTAAAAATTCACTAAATTCTATAGCCTATATAGATGAAGTAAAAGTCTTTATTTTTTGTGTGTGTTTTTGGCAATTAAAGAAATATTAATCACAATATATTCAACATAAAGACTACCAGTAATAGATGTTCATCAACATGGGGTTAGTTAGCTACATAGTGGTTCACTAAAACAACAAAAATACTAAGAATTCAAAATGACACAAACATATCACAAATTATTCAAGGATAATGACATATCTCCATTTGAAATCCTGAGGGGAGGTAGAAAAGGCAAGAACATTGGGGGAAATGTCAAAGAAACTGAAAATAATAAGGCCAACTATAAAAATTCAAATACAGGAGAAAGGAATTATACTGCACCCTCAATAAGGCTGACAGAACTCAAGGAGTCTAAAGGAAAGAATGAGGGCAAAGAAAATCTTAACCAAATAAATAAAACTAAACTAAACTGGAAAAATAATACTAACAGGGTGAGGAAGCTGAAAACTGCCAATGCTATCAGACTACCAGAAAAGAAAGTGGCAAATGTCATACTTGAGAAGGATACAAGGGACCTACGGACTGGTATTGGCACCTTCTCCAAAAGCATATTTAAAACGAGGAACTGAGGGGCCTATTTCTTTGTGAAGTTTGGATTATCAATCAGCTTCTGTAAAATCCATGAAATCTGTATTGGAAAGAGAAAGCATAGATATGCATTGGATGGGCACAAGATCAAATTTGTGAAATGCCTGAACTCCCAAAAGAAATGTGAGAAGAAAGCAATTTAAGGCTCTGCTATGCTTTCTGCATACAAGAAGATGGCATAAGGATTCCACTGCCTTGAGAAAAATCTGGTTGGGAACGAAGGTAACCTATAAAGTTAAATATTTCAAATCAGTGTGTAAGACGCACTTTTAGGAAAAGACACATTTTTAGGTATCCACTTTAAGGGTTTAGAAAAAAGCTCTTAAAAAGAAGTTGGCTAGTAGCATAGATGCAATTAATTTGCAAGGTAAGAGAGAAGTTCTAAACTGTAGTTAAAGGCATGTTTTTGTTTTGATGCTATGAAAATAATCAAAATTAATTTATTAGAAGCTGGGAATTCCATCAAAATGCAGATGGGAGAGAAATAAGTTCCTTATGATCATAATATTTCAGAGCTAAATGGGACCTTCAAGAACATTGTATACTATTATAATAGTAGAAAATGAAGACAGAAGATAATCCGTGATGAGTAATGAAGGGGCAGAAAACAAAGCAGCCTTGAAAAGAGCTGGCAGTGTTTGGTAATGTCTAAACATTCCATTTTCTCAAAAGAAAGAGTGAAAGCAAATGCTTGGAGGTCAGAATTAGGATATTCTTTTGTGTGTGTGTGTAAAGAGAAGGTGTTATGCACAGTTTGTTTTCTTTTTTTCTTTTAAATATATTTTTATTGATTTTTCACAGAGAGGAAGGGAAAGGGATAGAAAGCCAGAAACATTGATGAGAGACATCGATCAGCCGCCTCCTGCATGCCCCCTACTGGGGATGTGTCTGCAACCAATGTACAGCCCTTGACCGGAATCGAACATGGGACCTTTCAATCCCCAGGCCGATGCTCTATTTACTGAGCCAAACCGGTTTTGGCTGAATTAGGATATTCTTGGTTATGAATAAATTTAATGTGTATAAGCAGAAAAACAGATGACGTTCAAAAACAAATAGAATATTTTTTTATCATACCTGAGGTTATGTGTTTTTTGTTTGGTTGGTTTGATTTTATTGATTTTAGAGAAAGAAATAGAAACATCAATAAGAGAGAAACATTGATCAGTTGCCTCCCATATGTATGTGCTCTGACCAGGAATCGAACCTGTAACCTTTTGGTGTACTGGAGCTACCTGGTCAGGATGAAGAAAAGGACATTTAAAAAAATAGAAGATCTACTTGGTTACAGATGGTGACAAAAAGATATAAGAAAAACAGAAGGCAAACAAAAACAAATGCTTTTATATGTAAACATCTTAAAATAAGAAGAAAGAGCTATGAGCCCAGGAGTGAAAAATAAATGCTCTCAGATGCACAGACGAAGAGTCCACAGAAGAGGTGGGAGGTCACCCCTCTCAGGTGAGACTGGAGAGTGAGCCTGGAGATGTGAGAGGCAGCTGTGGTGTGGACAGCAGATGTGACAAGGAATGAAAGGGCTGATGAGCCTGGCCAGAAGCACAGGTGAACTGAGCCTGAATTTAATGAGGTGATCTTAATGTTTGCTACCTTTCTCTTTCCCTAGCAATGCTCAGAGGCCCAGAAACTGGAATAGAGAAAAACTGGAATGAGTTGCCAATACACCACTGGGATCTTCTCCAGAACAGGAGGATTTCAAAATAACGTTTGCTTCGGCTCCCTGAGGCAACCCACTTCATTAGGACTGATGGACCAGATTGCCAAGGCTGACAGTTCCTTCTCTCCTGGCTCCATACCCTGCAGTTTTGGAAACAGCCAGCTTCGGAAAGTCATCAGAATAGGCACCTGGCTCCTTGTAATGATGCCTGGGAACCAGTCCAGCCTGAAATCTCTCCCATCCGAGGTTTATTATTTAGGTCTAGGAGACTGCTCTGCCTACCTTCACACATGCTCTTGCTATGGCCTGAAGCTCCCTCTCCTCCCTAACCCATCCGACCAAGCCCTCCTTATCCTCCACAGATTAGTTTAATGTTACTCCTCAAGGAGGCCCTACCTGGATACTATTCACAGTGTTGTCACAGCTGTAATCACACATCTGTGAGCAAAGTGGAAAAAAGTTGCCCATTTATCAAGACAAGAATCACACATACACTGAGTGGTCAGATTATTATGAACTCTGAATGCATATAATTTGTCCACTCAGTGTATATCCTATATAATAAAAGGCTAATATGCAAATAGTCCCCTTGACCAGGAGTTCGGTCAACAGATTGGCCAGCCAACTACCCATGTCTGCTCCCCCTGACCAGGCTGGCCAGACCCACCCATGCACTAATTCATGCACCAAGCCTCTAATATATATATATATATATATATATATATATATATATATATATATATCCTATATAATAAAAGAGTAATATGCAAATTGACTGTACCTCTGCTACACCCACCAGCCATGCCCACCAGCCACACTCAACAGCTAATCAGTGAGTATGCAAATTAACCTAACCAAGATGGCTACAGCCACAGAGAGAACAGGAGGGAGGCTTGGGTTGTGCCTGGTGATAGAGGAAGCCAAGCTTTCTGCACATCCTGGCAAGCCCAGGCCTCCACTGAAGACAACAAAGTTTCAATGACTGTGTGAGCACAATGCTTGGCTCCACTCCAGACTACAAAATTTCAATTGTAGAAGAATAAATCCCAGATACCAGGGCCTCTGCTTGGGTCACTGGGGGGCATGGCCAGACTGCAAACCACCACAGGCCCCTCATGCAGGCCACCCCATGCCCCAAGGGAACCTTCACCCTGATCCAGGACACCCTTCAGGGCAAACTAGCTGGCCCCTACCCGTACACCAGACTCTATCCTATCTAATAAAAGAGTAATATGCAGATTGATCATCATTGCAACACACAAGAGGACTCTCCCCATGTGGCCAAAAGATCCTGTCCCCATGTGGACACAAGATGGCCACCACAAGATGGCCAGCAGGGGAGGGCATTTGGCAGGGACCAGGCCAGCAGAGGAGGGAAGTTGGGGGTGATCAGGCCTGCAGGGAAGGGAAGTTGGGGGGCACCCAGGCCTTCAGGGAAGGGCAGTTAGGAGTGACCAGGTCTATGGGGGAGGGCAGTTAGGTGCAAACAGGCTGGCAGGGAAGCAGTTAGGTATCAATCAGGCTGGCAGGGAGTGGTTAGGCGGTGATCAGGCTGGCAGGCAGAAGCAGTTAGGGGCAATCAGGAAGGCAGGCAGGTGAGCAGTTGGGAGCCAGCAGTCCTGGATTGTGAGAGGGATATCCCAGATTGGATAGCAATCAGGCTGGGCTGAAGGACAGCACTCCCGCCCCCCCCATGCATGAATTTCATGCACCGGGCCTCTGAGATAGAAATAGATAGATAGATAGGTAGGTAGGTAGGTAGATAGATAGATAGATAGATATTTTTTTTCACTGAGTGGCCAGATTATTATGCATTCAGAGATCATAATAATCTGGCCACTCAGTGTATGTGATCACTAATAAATCTTCAATAGCAAGCAAAGCCCTCTGTAATAAATGTTGGCTGAATGAATGAAACTATAGATATGCTATAGAGGAGACATACATTAAAGCAGTGGTTCTCCTTGGTTATGGCAAATTTAATGTGAGTTTTTTCAGGCACAATTACTAAGTTCAACCCCCATTAGTGTCTGCACCACCTAAGAAGGTGTTAGCATGCAATGTCTCAGGCCCCACCTGAGATCCACTGAATAGGGGTTGAACTTAGTAATTGTGCCTGAAAAAACTCTTTGTATGATTTGATATATGCTAAAGTTTAAGAACCACACCCTTAAAGTAAGTTTTAATCAGTTTCTACTTTAGGAGAGGAAACACAAACTTTTTATTCCTTTAGGAATAAAAAACGCTGCATAGCCCTAGCTAGTTTGGCTCAATGGATAAAGCGTCAGCCGAAGGGTCCCGGGTTCGATTCCAGTCAAGCCACATGCCTGGGTTACAGCTCGATTCCCAGTAGGGGCATACAGGAGGCAGCCAATCAATGATTTTCTCTCATCATCGATGTTTCTATCTCTCTCTCCCTCTCCCTTCCTCTCAGAAATCAATAAAAATATTTTTTAAAAATAGAAGAAGAAAGCTGTATAAATGAGTAGCATAAAGGGAACAAGGCATAAAAGAACAATGAGTGGTGGGGACCATAGCAAAATAGATGAAGAACATATGCCCTGCCTAAAGAGTGGGCTGCCAGTGACATCCCAGGATGGCAGAGCAAGAGACACCCCTCCCCCCCCACCACCACCACCAGGTCCTCTCACAAAGAACAGCTTTTAGCTCTCTATACATGGAAACAGCTCTGGGAGAGGTCGAAGTCACTTAAGAAGCTTCAACAACACAGAGAATAACCGGAGAGTAACCACACCACGAGGCTGGAGGAACTGGTTCATTTTCCTGCATCAGTCCATCCCCCAGGCGGGCACAGCTCAGCGCCAAGAGGGAATGTCTCTCACCAAGAAAAGGGAAGGAGGGTGGCCTGCAGCTCTCCAGCACTTTGGGGTGCTACACGAAGGACCCACTCTGATTCCCCCCACCCAGTCCAGCATAGCTAAGACATCTAGAGATGCTTGTGAACAAAGGAAGGAAGCTACCAGTATCAGCTACTGGTGGGAGCAACCTCAGTTCCCAGCAGCCTGCTCTGCAGAGGACGCTAGCAGCCTTCCTCACCCTGAGACTCTCACAGCCCCGCAGGTGCTGTGGGCTCTGGCAGCTTTCATCCCTGAGGATCCTGTCAGGGACCCCAGCAGGCAGCTCCGGGCCTGAGTAAACCAGCAGCCCGCACAGCTGCAGACACCTGCAGCCTTCACTGCTGAAGGCCCCACAGGATCTTTGTCTTCACAGATTCCAGCTGCCTCAGTCTCTCCCTACCCCTGCACCCCCCTCCCCACCGCCATCGGAGTCACCCCAGCCAATACTGCTGTGGACAGCCTAGTCCTAGATGGACAGCCTAGTCTTGGACTCAGCACGGCCACCAGACCTCAGCTAGCCCCAGCACTTGCAGCTTATGGGGGCACAACCCCAGCCCAGGACTACACATCTGCTCTGGAGTCCAAAGCAGGTCCCACCTCTTGTCACTGATGTGAAAGTTGAACCCTGATCTTGCTCCATACACAAAAATCAACCCAAAATGGGTTCAACACTTAAACATACACCAGAAACCATAATACTATTAGAAGAAAAATGTAGCGGCAAAGCACTTTGACATTGGTCTTGGCAATGATTTTGTTTTTTAAATTGACACCAGAAGTATAGGCAACAAAACCAAAAATAAACAAGTGAGGCTCCATCAAAGGACTGCATTTCTGCACAGCAAAGGACACAGTCTGCAAAATGAAAAAGAAACCTGAAATGAAAAGATTTGCAGACCATATATCTCATAAGAGCTTCTTATCCAAAATATATAAGCAGTTAATAGAACTCTATAGCACAGAAACAAATAACCAGATTTAAAAATGGGCAAGACTTCATTTCCAAAGAAGTCTTGCAAATGGCTATCAGGCTTATAAAAAGTTGATCACTAATCATCACGGAAATGCAAACCCAAACTACAAAGAAATATCACCGTACACCTGTTAATATGCCTATTATCAAAAAGTAAAACAAACAAACAAACAAAAAACCTACAAATGTTGGAGAGAATGTGGAGAAATGTGCACTGTTGGTAGAATGTGCACTGTTGGTAGAAATGTAAATTGGTGCAGCCATTATGGAAAACATTATGAAACATTGAAATACTATATGACCCAGCAATCTGACTTCTGGGTATATGTCTAAAGGAAATGAAATTCCTATCTTGAAGAGCTATCTGCATTCCCATATTCATTGAAATGTTATTCTCAGTAACCAAGGTATGGAAACAACCTGTGTCCCTCAACAGATGACTAGATAGAGAAAATATTCAATGGAATATAATTCAACCTTATAAAGCAAAGAAATTCTGCCATTTGCAACAACATAGATGAACCAGGAGTACAGGTGTACAGGTTCTAAATTAAATAACAAGTCAGACACAGAAAAATAAATATCTCACAATCTCGCATGTGGAATCTAAAGTTAAAAAAAAAAGGTGAACTCACACTAACAGAGTAGAATGGGGAAAAAAATTATATTGGTCAAAGGGTACAAACTCTTAGTTATAAGACTAATAAATTCTGGAGACCTAATGTACAATAGAGTATCTATGATTAGTAGTAATAATAACAATAACTTGAAATTTGCTAAAAGAGTAGAGCTCAAGTATTCTCACCATACACAAAAATAAGTAATTGTGGGAGATGATGGATATGTTAATAAATTCATTATAGCAATCATTTTAGAATTATATACATGTATCCAGACATCACACTGTATACTTTAAATATATACAATTTTATTTATCAAATATAAATAAATAAATAAAAATAAAACATTCAAAAAAGAGAGGTGAGCTGATGTTCTACAGCACTCTAAGTTCTGTAGGCCAAATTTTTTAAGTTCCAAGAGATTCTGATACTTGAGTTTTGATGTGACATTTACCAATTGTTGTCAGTGTACAAGCCTCACAAAATATATCTGCCAAGCACATGAAGCCTGTGGGGAGTATTTGCTTTAAGCATCTTTCAAGGCAACGCAGATGCTTGGGAGTTTATAGCTGGGGACCCAAGCAAGAAACAAATTAGGAGGACAGACAATAACACTCTGTGCCTACTTGATATTTTTTTCTAGAGTTGGCCCTGGTTGTGACAAAAAGAGGAACGTATTTGGTTTTATCAGCTAGGTCAGATTTATCTCAGTCTAGCAGGAGATTTGATATAAAATATAATCAATACAGTGCTTGCTTTAAGAACTCCCTGGGAAACTGGATATAGAAATTTAACAGGAGGAAGGAGTGTAATACACTTACGACAAAATTATAGGTTTTTACTTTGCCTATTATCTCATCATCAAATTATATCGAGAAATTAATGGTTTGAAGGATTGCATTTTGTTTTGTCTAGCTTTGCTTTTAGATGGTTCTTTTCCTTTAGTGGTTATGTAATTGCCCAAACCTAGTTGTGGAAATAGCCACATCTTTAAAAACAAAGCAAGAGCAAAAATCGAAACAGAAGAATACACTGCAAGTGTTTTCATGACTACCCTCCAAACTTAGAGAATACAACCAAAGCACCAGCAAACTGCATGTCAGCCTCTGAAGCTGACAAAGGAAGACTTCAAAGAAGTCCTTCCTAAGTTACAAAGCATGCATCTTGACAGTCCTTTATGGAGATTGTTTCAGAGAAACGGTGCTAATTTCTCAAGAGGCTTTATAATGATAGCTTGTGTCTCTATATCAACTGGTAAAAGAACAACAGAAACTCAAAGGAATTCTTGTAAAATCCACACATAAAAACACTAATGAGACAGTTAAATTACCCATTGAAGGAGCTGAAAAGCAAAATTGACAGGTTTTTAGTCAAAGGCATGTTCATGTCTCCCAAGTAAACAAAGGCTAGTGAGCAAATAAGAGGAGGAAAAGAACAACCTGCTCTTCTAGGGACTATTCTGTGAGGGATTCTGGGAAAAGAGGAGCTTGAGACCTGTGGGCACAGTGAGGCTACATGGGCAGGGCCTGAAGGAAAAAGGGACCTAGGAGAGGAAGGAGCTGCTCCACCCCATTCCAGGCACTCAGAGGAAGCTTCTGGAGAGAGTGAAGACAGAGCTTGAGTTCCTTTCAGGTGCCCAAATCTTTAGGATTCGACAACAAGAAAGCCATTTACTTTCTAGATTTCTGCAGGATGCTGGGGCAGAGGGCAGGTAAAAAGGAGGCATATTGTAAACTGCTGCCAGGGTTTTAGTGTCAAATAATTTAAAATTGAGATTTTTTTTTCTTATTTCATTTTTTAGAAAACAATCACATTTCAGAGATTATAGAAATAAGATATGTAAATATTAAAACTTCAGAAAATATAGAAATGCACAAAGGAGAAAATTAAAACCACTATTTAGGTGTAATGATTGTTAATATTTTACATACGTCTTCCAGTCTTTATAAGCTACATTATATAGGTATCTAAGTATAAATATATAGAAAAGAATATCAATGTTGGGCTCAAACTGCACTATCTATTTGTTACATGGCTTTATCAGAATATATTTTATATGGCATACTAGTGACTCAGGGCATGAAATTCATGCACATTGAAAGGAGATTAATTAGAGGAAATAATTTAATATTGCTATTTTCCCTTTCTCTATAATAGAAGTGTCAGAGATGAAAGAAAATTTGCAAAATGTATATGAAAACCTTCCTCCTGTCAGAGTCTGGGTACACCACGGGACCCAGAATCAAGTCCCCACCCACCCACATGCACCTCAAATTCACATGAGACCCAGACCCAGCCAGCCCCCCACATTGGGCTAGATCCAGATCTGGCCAGTCCCACCCTTGTCAAGTCCTGCCAAGCAGGGGACATAACCTCAGGTCCCCTAGCCTGGAACCAGGATGGGGGCATGGTCTGAGGTCCCCAGCCCAGACCGGGACAAGGGGTGTGCTTTGAGGTCTTCCATCAAGCCCTGCCAGGTGGGGGACACAGCCTGAGAGCCCCTGTCAAGCCTCACTGGGTAGAGGGGCACAGCCTCAGGTCCCCTGGCCTAGTACCAGATTGGGAACATGGCCTGAGGTCTCCTGTCAAGCCCCAGGGGGACTGGGGAGGGCTTGGCCTCAGGTCTCTGCTGATTTCTCGTTAAGGCTCCTTATGGGAACTTGGCCTCAGCTGTGGGTACAGCCATCTTTGTGAAGGAGTGATGGTCAATTAGCATATCCCCTCTTTATTAGATAGGATGAAATTTTAAACATTTTAAGTCATTAAGTATTTTTATTCAATCTGATTTTAATGTTTATATCTTATCACATATTTTGAGTATAGAATAATTTATTAAATCAACTTCCTATTTTGATGAGTGTTTGTATAGTCATGTGCTGCATAATGACATTTCAGTCAAATAGGAAACAAATATATGACAGTGGTCCCATAAGATTAAAATGGAGCTGAATTTTCAGAAAGAAATGGAAGGAGCTTTAAAATGATAACTTGTATCATTATAAAGTTGGAGCATCACCCCATACACCAAAAAGATTGAAACTTTGATCCCTGGTCTGGGCTGTGTATGGGAGAAAACTGACTGATGTTTCTCTCTCACATCAATGTTTCTCTCCCTTCCTCTCTTTCTAAAATCAATAAAAACATATCCTTGGATGAAGATTTAAAAAAAGAAAGAAATGAAAGGATATGTGTGATTCAGGAGGAACTTTTTTTTTTCTCTAATTGAAATGGTGTTTCTGGGGCTTGATAACAGATCTCCTCTCATTTACAGCATCTGAATTTTGAGGGCATAGATTACATCCCAGTCCATCAGCCACTGACCTGTTTCAGCACAGAGGAGCCTGTCCTCAGCACTATATAGTCAGGGCACCACAGCCTCCCAGATCCAGCTGGTGGTATTCAGAGCACATTGCTATAAGTGCTTTGTTGAGGACCTGCGATCCTGTGCCCGGATCCATAGGAGCCACCTTAAGCAGTAAGTGCCACTGCCATTTCCATAAAAGCTTTCTGTGGGTTAGAGCCAGCCTGCCCCTGTACTTTTGAAATGTTTTCAGGTTGTCATGATGTAAATCACAGATAACTTTTACTTCTTGCATCAGTTCAATGCTAGAAAGAGTCCTTTGTGCCAGATAGGGTCAGTGGAACCAAAACCAAATTTCCAAAATCAAAATATTGAGTCCACAGTTCTATACCCTCACCATGTTAAACACCTTCTTTTTTCAATGAATACCACAAATTTTCTTAATCTGATCACAGTTCTAATATGCAATAGCCAAAACTGCATTGCCATGATTACCACTTAATGTTCCTTTATCTCTCCATCTTGATTTCTCATTCCTTCTGAGCCTGAGGCCACCTTTCAGTCCCTATTATCCTGATCTGTCTTACCCAGCCAATTTATCCTCGATATTTCCAGCTCATATTCCTGCTCATGAAGCATCATTGACAGCATTGATGATCTATTTGTGATCCTGTTGGATAGAAGCAGGGGGGGTGGGGGGGCTTATGAAAGACATCATGGTCCACAGTGATGTACAGCAATGACTTAAGCCTTCACATTAACTCTCCACTCACCAACTTGCTCAGAGCAACTTTTACTCCAAGTACCATTCCTGGTAAGTGCCTAATGCAGGTGTGCCATTCTTTATCTTTTATACCGTATTTGTACTATCTTTTTTCTATGTTTAGATACAAAAATACTTACCATTGTGATGCAATTAGTAACATGTACAGGTTTGTAACATAGGAGCAATAGGATATATCATCTAAACTAGGAGTATAGTAGGCTGTATCATCTCAGTTTGTGTACGTACACTCTATGATGCTCACACAATAATGAAATCAAACTGCCTAACGATGTGTTTCTCTGAACATATCCCCATCATTAAGCAGTGCATGACTGTAAATACTGCTGGTTTTTTTTATTGGTTAAGTCATTTAGATTGTAATCACTAAACCAAAATCTATGCTGAAGATTCAAGAAATAGTTCTCCTGAACTGAAAAAAAAAAATTGCTTAGGATACAGAGGGTGCAAGAAGATGTCACAGTTGTAATATCAGAAAATATATAATCTAGGACCAAAAGCAATAGTCAAAACAGAGATGGCTACTTGATAATATTAAAGGTGCCTAATAAAGTAGTAATAAATATGACTATGAAGCAAGTAACTTGGCAACAACATTCATAAATCCTAAACTTCAGAAATGAAAGGAGAAAAAACAAATACATTAAAAAGAGAATAATTCATTTCTCTCAGGCAATGACTGAGCAACTGGGTAAAACAATAAATATGAATATCAACCACTATACTGGAAATAGAAACCATTTATACTTTTCAAGAATATATAGAATGGCTATAAAACTGATGATGTCTCAAAGAAAAACTCTTTATGTTCCAAAGACAGGGTAGTATAATCACTGACCATAATATATTAAAACTTTATGAAATTAATAACAAACAAGAAAACTACATGGCAATTTAAACACACTATTTTAGCCAACTATAGGGAAAAGGGAAACTTCAAAACAAATTTTAGAATATTTCAAAAAATAACAACAATAAAAATATTACATTCCAGAATCTGTGATTGGGTGGAGCAGCACTCCCCAAAAAACACAAAGATGAAATGCTTGTGGTGGATTTCTTGCATATCTTCAAAGAACAAACTATTCTGTACCATAGGAAAAAGAAGAAATAAATCAATTTTTTATTTTATGAAGCAAGAATTAATACCAACTTTCAACAAAAATTTCCAAAAAAATCTCATAAGTCAATCTCTCTTATGATTATCAATGCATAATACTTCTAAATAAAATATCAGAAGACTTAAGTATCATATTACATACTAAATAAGATTTTTTCCAGTATTGAAAGATATTTCAATATTAGGAAAGCTATTTGTGTAATTCATCTGAAAAAAAGTAGACCTAAAATCATTTACACTAGGATAAGTTTAAAAAGCACTGATCATATACATTTTTTAAAAATGAAGCTATAAATTCACTGCAATAAACTATAAGACTGTTAGAAGAAGTAATTTTAGAGTGGGAAGGCCTTTCAAAATTCAGAAATTAAAAAATACTGATAAATTTGAGCACATAAAAATCACAAATGTTTATATGGAAAATGAAGTATTATTAAAAAAAAAAAACTTCAAAGGTGAAAAGATAAACTTGGAAAACCTGGCAGAAGAAATAGCTTCCCTTAAAAAAAAAAACTCACAAATCCATTATTTAAAAGATATAACAAGGATATCAAAGAATTCACAGAAAAAAAATCCAAATTAAACATATGAAAAGATGTTTAATCTCACTCATCATGAGAGCGTGAACTCTGGAACTAAACTTCTAATCCTGGTTCTAACTCTTGTCAGTTGTATGACCATGTGCAAACTACTTAAATACATTGGTCTTTATATATCTGTAGTGGGTGCTGTGGTATGTCACAGAGCCTCTTCAAATCACTTATTTCCCAGCTGCCAGAAGTGTCTGGTTCTCAGTTGGGCCCCTCTCTGGGAATTGCCCTCTTCTGAGCAGGGCAGCTGGCTTGATGGGGAGAGGGAGTTATAAAAGCTTGCACTCTCACCTCAAGGCAGGATGAATCTAAAGCAACATCTCAGGATTCCTCATGGGTCATGTTGTGTTACCACTGAGGCCTTTGTTTTTAACTGCAACACTGTTCAGCTTTTTCCTCTGCCCAACCCCATTTTCTTCACTCCCACCCTGATGTAGATATCCAGGTATTTCCTCAATTACAAGCGAATTTCCACTGAAGAGTCTATTTCCCCATGGAAACGGATCTAAGAAAATATTATTCTGAACCTTTGAATTTTGAATTTTGGGATCCATTTATATAAATAAGTTAATAGCTACATTTTAATTGAAGTTTTCCCCCCTATATTACTGCTATTAACTCTTGTTCTTTTCCATATGTTAATAAAGTGTCCCCTTTACTATTTGTCTTCTAATTTTATTTATGGCTTTTTATGTAAGGAAATTTTTTTAATTTGGCAGCACATTTTTCAAACAGCAACATTTTGGGCACTATGTTTCAGAGCTGTGCTGGGGATCGTGGAGTGTACAGGAAGAAATAAAATTGTATTGGTGCCCTTAAGGCCATTGAAAGAACATGATGTGTTAACATGTGCCCTAAGGTCAAATTTCCTGAGAAAATCTCTGCTGTTAGCAGCATTTTTATCCAGTTTACTTACTCATTCAGAGACTCAATTGCCTTACCTATAAAATGCAGATAAAATACCTACTTCTCATGACTATTGCTAAAATATGGTGATTTTGAAACACCTAATATCAATGCCCAAACTAACAACTGCTTGATGTGTTTTTTAAAATAATAGTTGGAGAAGAAATAAATATCACATGAAAATATAGATAGGAAATGCTAAGTGCCAAATTGATAGCATAGACGATCATTACCATAAAATTCAGAGTAAGAAGATAATTTATCTGAGAATGTGGTCATAACATATTGATTGAATAAATAAGAACTGAAGCTGTATCATCCCAGGGAAAAAAGCAATGGTGTGGACTAACGAGTGAGCTAAAAATGTTTAGATGTAGGCAAGAACCCACCTGGAGGAGAGAACAGAGAGCTGGAAAGATAAATTGTGGTTATATGAGGAAGGGAATTAAATGCCAGACTAATGAGTTTGGGGTTTACTCATAGGAAGCCTCTTTAGATTTATAGGAAGGGTAATAGCATGATGGAAGTAGTGTTTACGATTGATGACATTTTGGCAACAAGTCATATAGATTGGGATCAGCAAGAGAGGCAAGAAGGTCAGAGACTGACTTGAGCTGTAGATGATATGCTAGCTAATAAGGCCATCTACTGGGTTCTGGCAGTGGAAAGAGAATGGAATTGGATAGAAAGTTGTGAAAATCATGAAAGAAAAAAGTTTTGAATGGTGATGATGAGGGTGTCTTCAGAGATGGAGGGCAAAAGAGAGCAATGTCCTAGCAATTCGGGAAAAGTGTGATTCATTTCTATTAATTCACACTGAATTTGAAGTGAAGGTGAGATAAACTAGTGGAAAAGCCCACCATCCAGTGGTGATCCAAGCCTGGTACCTGTAGAGACCACAGGATTGGAGCTGTAGAACTAAGATCCACTGGCACCTGATCTGATACAATTGAAGGCATGGGTCATGCTCACATTTATTAAGAGAAGAAAATAGAGTTAGTAAGGGAGACAGAGAAAGAAAGGTCTGAGAGAATGGGTAAGAACTACAATAGTGTGGTGACATGAGAGCTAAAAGAGAGTGAGGTAAAGGGGAAGATGGGACAGAAATCAGCCATATCAGATAGATACTGCAGAAAAGGCCAATGAAAATGAAAAATTGATAATGTCAATGGATTAAGTTCAGTGCCCTTCCTGCATATGAATTTTGGAGTGTTGGAAGGGCTGACTAAAGGACAGAGGACAGTAGTGCAAGATAGTGGTATAAACTGTGGGCTCAGAGATCAGACTACACACTACAGGGACAGGGTGTGTATATCTGCAGGCAATCGGGAGGGAGAGCCAAGGCAATAATAGAAACTGAAGATGCCAGGGGAAGAGGAAATATGTAAAGGAGCGAAGTCCCTGAGGGAATGAAGAGGAGAGTATGGATTTAAGAATTCAGGTTGACTAATTAACCTGGGAAAGAAGGGCTAGACACGATCTGAGATCATGAAAAAGGAGACAAGGATCTGTATGGCAATGAAATTCTAAAGAACCAGAGGGAGAACAAGGAAGCACACCTGAGGACTTTTTTCTGCCCAATAAAGAAGCAATGAGGCCATTGGCCAAAGGTGAGAAGAGTTGAGTGGGATGAAGATCTCTTATCAAGTGTTTGCAATATTTCATAGTATATTTTACTTATACTATAAACTTTTTTTTAAAGTATAAACTTCCAGTAGACTTTTTTAACCCCATGGTGGTTCCAAGTAGAAAAGTAAAGAACAAAGGAGTTAAAAGAAATTATGAGACATTGTAGGAATTACCTAGTGCCACTCAGCAGTCTGGATAAGGGAAGCTGGCAGTGGAAACCAGCACCCCACCTGAGAGGCCAGCTTGCCTCCTGTTGGGAGGAAAACCAGGGAAAACAAACTAGGGCAGAGGCCATGGCTCAATGGCTGAAGTCGACCATACAAATGCCTTTCATCTAATGGCTTGAACAATAAGCCAACAGCCTGGAAAATCTGACTTCTTAAGGCCTCTTCAAGGTCCTCTTAGATCTGTGTTTTCAGAAAACTTTCCCTTTAAACCTAGAATAATATTTGATGATGGGTGATCTTCCAGGTTTAATTTTTCTTTGGAACCACAACTCATCAAAAGCAAGATGCCCTCTCAATTAAAAAATCATTTCCACCAAAGTTCGTATCTAGTGTGCATAGGCCAACTAAATCTGTTGGCTTATTCCTTTGTTTTCCAAGTGGTTTTTGGCCAATTGGAAGGGAGCAGAGAGTCATTCTCAGGAATGGTGCTGGTAGAGCCAAAATACCATCCATATGCGCATTCATCTGCCCTCTGAATTCTCTCTATGCAACAATTTCTCTTGGTGCAACAATCTCAAATATTAACCCAGAAAGTGTGGAGGGAAGAGTTTGTCCTGTGGGGGCCATAAGCCTGTTTGATCCCAAGGGAACATGGGCATTTCAGATCCTTTAAACAAGCAAAGGAAAAAATCTGATGAAGATAAAGTGCTCTATGCCATAACTCATTATTCTGAGCCATTTTGAGGCTGCCAGGCCATTAGATTTGCTTCTGTTTTTGCCATCAATATTGCTCTGGAGATGGATTATTTGAAAAAGGAGCAGGAGCAGGATCTAGGGTATGCATTCATTTGTAAAAGATACCAAGACACACTTTCTGCAGCTAATACTGGTTCATGAACTTTACCTGAAACTAAATACATTTCATTTCTTACAGCTGAGCTTCAGTAATTGGTCTTTGCAGCCACAAATATACCCAGCAAGGAAAGTCTGAGAAACCTAGCTCTCTCTCTCTCTGCTTCTTGAAATGACTTTCACTGCAGATAGCAAAAGTCATCTCAGCTCTAAGTTGGCAGTTTCCAAGGTCAAATTTTAAAGACCTGGCTCCTGGGAACTCAAAGACAAGGAAGAGCAGGTGGCTTTGGAAGAGTCAATGACCCTAAAGGTAGGTAGCCCAGGGGAGATGAGAGAAGCAAATGACAGTGGAAGGGAGGTGGTGGTTAGGGAGCAGGAAGACTGGAATCCCTGCAAAAATAAACCTCATATCCACAGTTCACAGCAACTCAGTGTGGTTTGTTTTGCCAGGATTAATGCAGTCATGGAGGTCTCTTGAAGTGCTTAATAAGCTACCTAATGTGCAAACTCATTAGTTACCAGAGCCAAATATCAACAGTACAATGACTGAAATTTCTTTTGAGAGCTGAAAACCGACTTCTGCTCATGGGCCATGAAGTTTCAATTGCACTGTACGTGTGCACCCACACGTGGTATTTTGAGGAAGAGCCACACTCAAGGGGCCAAAGAGCCACATGTGGTTGGGGAGCTGCAGTTTGCTGACCACTGGTACAGCACAACTAATTCCAAGCTAAACTAACTTTGGGGGCTGAAGAATCATTATCATGTTATGTGGGATTTGGCTGTGAAAAGGAAATGTGGGTTCATCCAGTAGATTGATTAGTTCATTTATTCAGAAAAGGGAAGGCTAAATGTGCAGAATTTGCTTTGGCCTTGAAAGTACTGAATTATACACTTCAGCAGTTTGGTTCATTGGGCCCCACATTGCCAAGAGAATTAGGCTAGGTGCTATAACTCTGATGTCTACAAATAAACTTGATACTAAAATAAGCACCAGATTCCAAAAAATGTGTCAATGGGTTATACAAAATATTGTTTTTCCTTCTGGGCTACTTGTAGAAACAATTGTGATGTAAGGAAATTTGTCTGAAATTCCCCATCCCTTTCCTTTACCCTTGCCTCCTCCATCTGCTGAGAAACTCAATGTTTCTGGCTTTTTCCCTTGTGCCTCAACCTGTTGTGGCACATCTCAGTCTTTCTTCCCTGAAACTCACTTGTTAAAAATCATTCCCTATCTAATAGCTATGGGCTGATTAAAAAATGTATTTTTGAATGCTATTTGTATTTTGATAGCTCCTTGATCATGGTAGCATATCACATACAGAAGCAGGGTCAGGAAGAAGATTTTGAGGGACAGGAGGATTATTCTCAGGACATCTTGAATCATATCATAAAGGTGTTAGTGCCATTATCTGACTCTCATTCTTACTTTCCATTCTTTTCTATTTCCTTCATTAACCATAGGACCTGCTATTTGTAAGGCCATTGTACTCAGTGCAGAGGCCCAAAGATAGATAAGTCACAATCTTAGTCTTAGGCTCATCAGCTAGTGAAAGAACAAGTATGTAAGCAATTAATTAAAATGCAGGGTAATCAGCACAGCAGGAAAATTATGGTCAAAAAAATTTATGCTGTAAAAATCCCAGGATAGGGATTCTGCCTGTTGCTGGAGAAAAAGTGAATTAGAGAGTTTGTAAGGTTTGAGTTACTATTTTAAAAGTAAGTAAAAATAAAATGGCCTGGTTGCAAAGGGCATGAGTATGGATTCAGCAAATGAGAACTCATAATCATTCCAGAAGAAAAACACATGGGTGGCTTTTGATCAGCTGTGCCAAATTCTTTCCCATCTCATGGTCAAAGCTGGAGATCCTAGGACGCTGGTGGTCAGGCAGCTCGGAGTGGAGAGGATGCTGGCTTCTTCTGAGCACAGAGGTAAGACTGCCATTATGTTGAGGTGTTGACTGAATCTTTGGGTGATGTGTAATTAGAAGCCCAGTTGCAACCTAGAACCAGGACAATTCTCCCTACTGTTCAGCAGCTTATAAATGAAATCTCCCGATTGGATTCAAAACCAAGAGTCAGCTCTCCACACTCATCACTTTAGTCTTATATTTGATTCCATTCTGTGTCTGGCACATGGGATCCTGATGAATTTGGGCATGTGGTGTAAAGGTACATAAAATCGATTAGATTTGTCTCTGGTTCTCTTATCTTGGGTGTCAGGTGCTGGGGATAGGTACATAGTATCAAACTCTCCAAGCTCTTCTCTCTCTCTCTCTCTCTCTCTCTCTCTCTCTCTCTCTCTCTCTCTCCCGCCCCCCCCAAAGAATATGTTTTTATTGATTTTTTTTTAAATAGGAAAGGAGAGAGAAAAAAACATGGATGTGAGAAACATCAATTGGTTGTCTCCCTTACACACCCTGATCAAAGATCAAACCACAGCCTCGGTGTGTGCCCTGACCAGGAATTAAACGTGCTAGGAATTGAACCTGCAACCTTTTGGTGTATGGGGTGACACAGCCATCCGGCAAGGGCTCCCTGCCTTCGGTTTTGCTCACTTTCTTAAGAACAGCTATCCTCCAGAACCCAGGCTCTACCCTTGGCACTTACATGAGAGGGTAGAATGCTGTGGTTAAGACTGCAGGCATTTGGAGGCAAATGTCCTAGTTTAAATCCAAGTTCCTCCAGGTCCTAGACCTGTGATTTTACTAAGTTATTTAACATCCTCTCCTTAAGTTCCTTCATTGTAACATGGGGATTATATTACTGTTTTAAGTGGTATAAGGACTAAATAACTTAATGTATAAAAAGCACCTAAAGGTGTATCTGGCATATTATAAACTATCTACACGTGTTAGCTATTATTACTATAGATTCTCATATTTCATTGCAGCTTTCAAGAAGGAGGAGCTATGATAAATTCCAAGAATATCAAGGATATTCTGGACACAAGTAGGGGCCTGCACTCTGGCCAATGATTCCCTGGCCAAGACTGGGAACAGGACCTTTTGGTGAAGTACAATGCAGATGACCTGGAAGGGGTAGCTCTCTCCTCCCGCCTACTTAGTGATGAATGTGGCCACAGGGGCCTCCTATTTCAGGTCTTCAGCAGGGGTGTGGGTTGGGTGCAGGAGGTAATTAGGCTCCGGGAAGAGGAGCCTACGGTCTTGTTATTGGCAGTTTTGTGAGAGACTTAAAGGGATATTTGATGTCCCTTCATGGTTTAGGCCAGTAGTCAAGATTTTGAAAATAAGCCATAATAAAGAATATTCTGCCTGTAGATAAGGGCAGTAGTCTATGTCATGGTTTTCTGTAACTACAATGTTGGTAACCAAGATTCAGGCATGAATAGTTTTCATCCACTCTGCTCCTCCCACCCCCCTCCACTGACCTAACAACCCTCACTCATTAATTCTTCCAGAATCTTATGGTGGCTATCACTGCTTGGCTCTCTCCTTTCCAGTGCCCACTTTCCCTGGTACTGTCAGATTGATCTTCCTGAAGCATAGATCATGTCACTTTCCTTCCATAGTCTCCACTGGTTAATTTCCCTACTGGGGCCTTCTTTTTTCATTGTGTTTCACTTAAGTGAGCTTCACAGATGTTTTGTGTTTGTTTTTATTTTTGTTTTTTTTTTACAAATTGAAGGTCATACCCTCCACCTGCAAAAAAATTGGTTTATCGCAATACTCACATTATTGCAGTGAACTGGAGGTGAACCCGCCAGACCTCTGAGGTATGCCTGTATCATAAATGATCGAAGTGGGCAGGACAAAGTGAAACAGGTACTCTCTGGATCTAAAAGCCTGGAAACATTCATAACTTCCATAAGGAGATGCACTTCCCCGCCCCCCCTTACCTTGAAAACAGAAGCTTTCTAGATTGGTTTGCTTCTTCCTTTTAGTTTAGACTTGGTACAAGAAATATCACCAAACTCTGTTTTAAGGTAAACACCCTGTCACTGAAAGGATTCCAAATTAGGATGTTAATTTGACTGCTTGCACAGAGATCAAAGTACAGTGGCTTACATAAGACAAGATTCATTCACATGAAGGGCCCTGTTGGTAGGTGGTCTGGAGCCTGGGATTAAAGGGTTTTATTCCATTTAGTTCCTGGGAACTGTGGCCTCTTCTGTCTTATCCTCAGTGCCACAGTTCTCAGCATCTTGTCTAGAGACTCCTGGGGAGTCCCTGAGATCCCTTCAAGGGTTTATAAGATCAAAATTATTTTTATAAGAATACCGAGGCATTTTTGCCTTTTCTGTTTTTATTTTCTCATAAATATACAGTGTTGTATTCTACAGGCCACATGACATGTGTTATTACAACAAATTAAATGCAAAGGTAGATATGAGAATCTAGCTGTTTTCTATTATCAGACTTCAAAGAGATTTAGCAAAAATATGAAACAATGACATTTTTCACAGCATTATTTTTGCAAAGCATTATTTTTATCTAAAATGTGTTAAGTACATTATCATGTGATGGGTTCATTGCTACTTTAAAATAAATATTTTTAAATGTTCTCACTTGTAATTTCAAATATGATAAATATCAATAGATATGACCTGAATAAATAAAAGCTCTTTAAGGCCCTCAAGTTTTAAGAGTACAAAGGAATCCAGAAAACAAAGTTTGGGAACCACTGTCAGAGGATGTTTCCTTCCTCTGTTAGGTTGAAGCCAGCTCACACCATGTCCATGCTCCAGGTGGAGCAATAAGGGGACAGGAAGTAGTGGGCAAACAGCTTTCATTAAGGATGTCTCCAAGAACCTGTTCTCACTGGCCAGTGCATCATTACATGGCCAGGCCCTGCAAGGAAGAAAGGCAAAAGCTTCCAGCAAGGTACAAGGATGTAGAACAAGGCAAGGAACAGATTCTCCCCACACAGCCCTCAGAAGACACAACCCTGTTGACACCTTGATCTAGGACTGCTAGTCTCCCAGGCCAGGAGGTAATAAATTTCTGTTATCTACGCTACCAATTTGTGATGCTTTACAGCAGCCCCAGAAAACTAATGCAGAAGGTAAAGCAGCTTCAGAAAACTACCCACTTAACTAATGAAAATGACCATATGTGGCAGAAATGCACTGGGCGAAAAAGATAACTTCCACCATAAAAAAGCAAGTTCTGTGTGTAACGTGTACATTTGTTCAGCCAGCTTTGTTGGTGCCAAAAAGGCAGCTGTGTAGAACCGCCACTGCTAATCAGGCATATTTATATTTATGTGCTTTGCTTCGCCTTTTCTCTGTCTCCCAGACTAAGCGTAAATTCAGGAATCAGACGTTTCCTTGAGGTCCCATTTATCTGTGCTCAGTGTGCTGTCAGGAATATAATGGCTGACACATGCTAATACATTAACTGCTGTCTCACCATAAACATACCCGGCTAAACAAGCATAACTGAGCTTTCAAAGGAAAAATCAACTCTTTCTCTACATCAAAACCAGCCTGGTAAAATGCTGCTTTCTTTTGCTATTTTAGCACTGTCATTTTGGAATCAATACCACTTCTTCAGAAGGTATTTTCTTTGGGGTTGAACCTTGTGAAATTATAAGCCACCATAAGAATGTTTACCATGTTGATTATAGTGGAGATATATATATATATATATATCAACACATCAAGTTGCACACCTGATATACATACAATTTTTGTCAATTATATCCCCATTAAAACTAGAAAAGAAAATAATTTTACCATGTAGTCAGCTACAAAAAGGTAAAATATAAACAGATCATGTTCCACTGCTCAACTTGGTGGGTCTGTTCAATGGCCTGCCCAAAATTCAGGATTCTAAAAGATTTAAGCAGTACACTGCCTCAATGTATAATTGAGATCTTCCCTTTACAAATAACCTTATTCAGGTAGCGTTCATAGAAAGCTTAGCAAGTCAATGGAATAGTATGGAAGGGATAATGTAATTAAGGCTGCCACTCTGACTGCAGTGAGGAGGAGGCAGCTGGCAGAGGACAAGCATGATCCTGCGAGTAAAGTTCCCTGAGTTCTAGTCTTGGGTCTGCCACTACGGAGCTGTGTGAAACAGGGCAATGAACTTCGTCCCTCTGGGCCCACCTTTCTTCAGATATGACCGAAATGTAGAATTTCTCAAATTCATGACTTCTGTTGGAATTGTCTCCTGAGTCTAAGCTCTAAGGTATTATATGTCCATTCAAAGCCAAGAAATGGCACACAAAAACGTTTTTTTTAAGCTTAGTGTGACTATCACTGTGTTTGTTCATTCTTTTCTTCACAAACCAGAAGCCTGGTACACAGATTCACGCACTGGTGGGGTCTCTCTACCTGGCCTATGGGGATCAGGCCGAAACTGGCTCTTTGACATTCTTTGAGGGGTCATGGATTGCAAGAGGGTGCAGGCCAGGCTGACGGACCCCACTGGTGCACAATCGAGGCCAGGGAGGGACTGAGGAAGGGCTCCAGGGTGTGTCTAGCCCATCTCACTCAGTCCCTATTGGCTGAACCCCAGCAGAAAAGCAGTGGTGGGAGCCTCTCCTACCTCTGCAACTGTGCTAAAGACCCCTCGGGGGATGTCTGGAGTGTGAGAGGGTGCAGACTGGGCTGAGGATGCCCTGCATGCATGTCATGCACCAGATCTCTAGTATACATAACATTCTCTTTCTCCATTAGCCTATCAATAGACACCTATATTGTTTTCATATCTTGGCTAGTATAAATAATGCTATAGTGAAAATATAGGTGCATATATCTTTTCAAATTAGTGCTTTTATTTTTTCTAATAAATACTCAGAAGTAGGATTGCTGGGTCCTAAGTGATTGGTTCTATTTTTAACTTTTTGAGGAATCTTCATACTATTCTCCATAGTGGCTGCAGCAGTTTTTAATCCCACCAAGAGTGCATGAGGGTTTTCCCCCTAGACATCCTCACCAATACTTATTTATTATTGTCTTTTTTTAATATATCTTTATTGATTTTTTATAGAGAGGAAGGAAGAGGGGTAGAAAGTTAGAAACACTGATGAGCCGATACCAGTTTGGCTCAATGGATAGAGCGTCGGCCTGTGGACTGGATGGTCCCAGGTTTGATTCTGGTCAAGAGCATGTACCTTGGTTGCGGGCACATCCCCTGTGGAGGGTATGCAGTAGGCAGCTGATCGATGTCTTTCTTTCATTGATGTTTCTAACTCTTTTATCCCTTTCCCTTCCTTTCTATAAAAAAAATCAATAAAAAAATATTTAAAAAAAAACATTGATGAGAGAGAAACATCGATCAGCTGTCTCCTGCACACTTTCTACTGAGTATGTGCCCACAACCAAAGTAATGCCCTTGATCAGAATCAAATCTGGGACCCTTCAGTCCGCAGGCCGACACACTATCCACTGAGCCAAACCGGTTAGGGCTGTTGTCTTTTTTATAATATCCATTATGACAGTTGTGAGATGACATTATAATTTTTCATTTCCCTGATGGTTAGTGATCTTGAACATCTTTTCATGTATCTGGTGGCCATCTATATGTTGTCTTTGGAGAAATGTCTAAGTAGGACCCCTATCCATTTTTTAATTAGATTGTTCAGTGTTGAGTTGTATGAGCTCTTTATATATTTTGGACATTAACTCCTTATCACATATATAATTTGCAACTCTAATTCAGTAGGTTGCCTTTTGTTGATGGTTTCTTTCACAGTGCAAAAGCTTTTAAATTTAATTTAGTCTCATTTGTCCATCACTGCTATTATCTTTAAGTCATTTCCAAAAAGATATTGCTAAGACCAATGTCAATCTATTGCCTATGTTATATTCTAGGAATTTATGTTTTCAAGTCTTATATTTAAGTATTTTTAGTTTTTGTTTTTGTTGTGTTTTTTTTTTTGTGTGTGTGTGTGTGTGTGGAAGAGAGTGATCCAATTTTCATTTTTTAAATGTATTTAGTTTTCCCAACACTATATTTCAAAGAGACTGTGCTTACTCCACTGTAGATCTCTGCCTCCTTTGTTATAGATTAAGTGACCATGCAGATGTGGGTTGTCTGCTGACCTTCCTATTCTGGTCCATGAATCTCTGTGTCTGTTTTTGAGCTAGTAGCATGCAGTTTTGATTATTATAATTTCGTAGTATAGTTTGAAATCAGTAGTGTGATATCTCCAACTTTGTTCTTTCTCGATTTGACTATACAGAGTCTGTTGTGGTTCCTTGTACATTTTAGGATTATTTGTTCTAGTTCTGTGGAAAAAAAAATGTAATTTGTATTTTAATAAAGATTGCATTGAATCATTAAATTGCTTTAGGTAGACATTTAGATAGACATTTAAAAGATATTAATTTTTTTAAATCCATGATCACAGTATATCCTTCCATTTGTTTGTGTATTCTTTAATTATTTCATCAGTATCATATAGTTTTCTGAATACAGGACTTTTGTGTTCTTGGTTAAATTTATTTGTAAGTATTTTATTCTTTTTGATGCAATTGTAAATGGGATTAGTTTTTCTTAATTTCTTTTTCTGGTAGTTTATTAGGGTAAAAAATGCAACAGATTTATGAACATTAATTTTGTATTCTGAAATTTTCCTGTATTTATTTATAAGTTCTAATAGTTTATTGGTGGAATATTTAGAGTTTTCTAGTAGTATGTCAACTGCAAATAGTGATATTTGGATACATTTTATTTCTTTTTCTTGAATCATTACTGTGTTTAAGACTTCCAAAACTATAGTGTATAAAAGTTGTGAGAACTGCCGAGACTGGTTTGGCTCAGTGAATAGAGCGTCGGCTTGCGGACTGAAGGGTCCCAGGTTCGATTCTGGTCGGGGGCATGTATCCTGGTTGCGGGCACATCTCCAATGTGGGGCGTGTAGGAGGCAGCTGATCGATGTCTCTCTCTCATCGATGTTTCTGACTTTCTATCTCTCTCCCTTCCTCTCTGTAAAAAATCAATAAAAAATATATTTAAAAAAAAAAGTTGTGAGAACTGCCCAGCTTGTGTGGCTCAGTGGTTTCGCATCAACCCAAGAACCAGGAGGGCACAGTTTGATTCCTGTCAGGGCACATGTCTAGGTTTGGGACTCAAACCCCAGTAGAGGGCATACTTAAGGTAGCTAATTGATGTTTATCATGATTGATGTTTCTCTCTCTCCCTCTCTCTTCCTCTAAAATCAATAGAAACATATATATTTTTTAAAAAAAGTTGTAAGAATGGGCTTCTTGTCTTCTTCCTGATCTTAGAGAAAAATATTTCAGCTTTTCACCATTGACTATATTAACTATGGGTTTTTATATATATGGTCTATGTTCCCTCTGTAGTCACTGTATTGAATGTTTTTTTATCATAAATGGATGTTGAATTTTATCAAACACTTTTTCTGCATCTATTGAGATGATCATATGATTTTTATCCTTTATTTTGTTTATATGGTGTATCACATTGATTGAATCACTTCCCATCCCTGGAATAAATCCCACTTGATTATGGTATATGAGCCTTTAAATGTTTTGTTGAATTTGGTTTGCTAAAATTTTGTTGAGGAATTTTACATCATGTTCATCATGGATTTTGGCTACTAATTGCTTTCTTGGTAGCATGTTTTCTTGGTTTTGGTATCAGGGTAATGCTGGCCTGGTAGAATGACTCTGGGAGCTTTATCTCTTCATTTTTTGGAGGGTATTTTGAGAATAATAGGTATTAATGCTTCTTTGAATGTGTGGTAGAATTTACCTGTGCAACCGTCTGGGCCAGGACTTTTGTTTGTTGGGAGCTTTTTGATTACTGATTCAATTTTATTGCTAGTAATTATTCTGTTTAAATTTTCTATTTCTTCCTGATTCAGTCTTGGAAGATTGTATTTTTCTATGAATTGATCCATTTCTTTCATGTTGTACAATTTGTTTCCATTTAATTGTTCATTGTATTCCCTTTAATATTTGTATTTCTGTGATGTCAGTTGTTACTCCTTTTTCATTTAAGATTCTATTTGGGTTCTCTTTTTCTTAAT
Source organism: Lasiurus cinereus (assembly GCA_011751065.1). Taxonomy (NCBI): domain Eukaryota; kingdom Metazoa; phylum Chordata; class Mammalia; order Chiroptera; family Vespertilionidae; genus Lasiurus; species Lasiurus cinereus. The sequence goes on along the minus strand of JAAGEH010000393.1, from coordinate 18,855,221 downwards.
ATGTGACTCATAGTTTATCTATTATGATCTTTTCTATGGTTTTATTTTAACATATATATATTACTGCTGACAGTATTATAAATGTCCTCCATCCCCAGACCCCTTCACCCAGCTCCTACCATTACCCCAGGCTTTCTATTGTGTGTGGTTTTTAATTTATATTTTGTTTATTTCAGCTGTTACCTTTATTATTTCTTATTCACTTTGGGCATAGTTTTTTTCTTTTTCTAGTTCCTTTAGGTGTAAGGTTATATTTTTCTGTTTGAGATTTTTCTTGTTTCTTTATGGAGGCCTGCATCACTATGAATTTCCCTCTTAGTACTGCGTCTGCTATTTCCCATAGATTTTGGTCATTGTGTTTCTATTTTCATTTGTTTAAAGATATGTTTTTAAAGATATATTTTTAAAGATATGTTTTTATTTCCTCCATGAAGTCTTTAATGACCCATTTATTGTTTAGTAGCATGTTGTTTAGCATCCACATGTTTGTGTTTTTTCAGCTTTCTTCTAGTAATTTTTAGTTTCACACTATTTTGATAGAAAAAAAGATGCTTGGTATGATTTAGATATTAAATTTACTGAAATCTTTTTTGTATCCTAACATGTAGTTTGTCATGGAAAAACATTCCATATGTATTTAAAAAGAATGTGTTTTCTGTTGTTTTGGAATGGAATACTCTGTAAATGTTAATTTTATGTGGTCTAATACATCATATAAAGCCAATGTTTCCTTGTTGATTTTTTGTCTGGATGATCAATCCATTGATGTGTATGGAGCTAAAGCCCCCTACTATTATTGTATAACTATTAATCACTACCTTTATTTTTGTAATATTTGCTTTATGTATTTAGGTGTTCCTACATTGGGTGCATAAATATTTATAAGATATATCCTGTTGTTGGAATGAAACTTTTACCATTATATAATGCCCTTCTTTGTTTCCTCTTAAAAGTCTTTGTTTTAAAGTTTATTTTTTATGATATAAGTATTGCTACCCTAGTATTTTTTTGTTTCCAGTTACATAAAATATTTTTTTCATCCCTTCACTTTTAGTCTGTGTGTGTCCTTTAATCTGGAGTATCTTATAAACAGCATATATACAGGTGTTGTTTTATTATTCATGCAGCCCACCTTATGTCTTTTTTAAAATAATTGTTATTGATTTTTAAAAGAGAGGAAGGGAGAGGGAGGGAGAGAGAAGAACATCAATTGGCTGTCCCCTACACATTCCCCACCAGGAATTAAGCCCTCATCCTGGACATGTGCCCTGACTAGGAATCAAATCAGCAACCCTTCAATGCATGGGATGACAACCAACCGAGATGCACAGGCCAGGGACAACCTATGTCTTTGGATTAGAGCATTTAGTCCACTTATATTTAAAGTAATTATTGATAGTGAAAAGGCTAAAAGGGGCTAATTCCAATGTAACCATGATATTCAGGGGCTAGTGATCTGAATCCAAGCCAGCAAGCTCAGTGTATATTCCTGATAACCTATAATTAAGTCCCTCTCTCCTTCCCAGATACTAATCTTGCAGAACCTGTTACTGTGAACAGTGAACTGCCCTAGAGGGAGGGTTATTAACGCTGATGCCAGGCCAGACCATCAAATATGGCCTGGAGATCCCCAATACCTTGGGGCCTTCTTGTAAGGCCTGCACAAAGGACCAGAAGCATAATCCATGTTTGTGGGACAAAGACCACAGGGAGGGATATATAAAGGAAAGCCCCATGCATGTTCCTTCACTCAGATTTGGAAGGCTGTTCCCTGAGTCTGCTGGTGTATTAAACAGTGTCCCTCCTTTTTCTTAGACATGTCTTTGGTTTTCTGCAACAATAGGTATGTAGTTATTGCCATTTTATCAATTCTTTTCTGGTATTTTGTTTTGTTACTTTTCTCTGTTCCTTTCTTCTCTTGTTCCTTTCTCTTGGGCATTGATGAGTTTCTGTCGTGGTTTGTTTGGATTCCTTTTATTTTGTGTTTGTCTATTATATGTTTTTGGTTTGTGGTTTTATAAAAGTCATGTACATCAAGCTATGTTTATAGCAGTTGATTTAAATTAATGATCACTTAAGTTCAAACACACTCTCAAGGCACTACATTTTTACTCATCTCCCACATTTAGGGTTTTGCAATTATCTTTTACATGGTTTGTGTGTGTGTGTGTGTCTCCCTTAATCTATTATTGTATTTACACATGATCTTACTCCTTTTGTCTTTTAGCCTTCATACTAGCTTTATAATTGGTTGAAACACTACTTTTACTATTTGCCTTTATCAGTGAGTTTTTTTTTCTTTCCTATATTTTGTTTTCCTCTTAAAGAAATCCCTTTAACATTTCTTATGATGCTGATTTAGTGATGATGAAGTACTTTTAGCTTTTGCTTGTCTGGAAAATTCTTAACATTTTCTTCAACTTTGAATGATAACCTTTCTTGGTAGAGTATTCTTGATGGTGGGTTTTTTCTTTCATCACTTTGAGTATATCATGTCATTCCTTCTGGCATGCAAAAGGAAAATCAGCTGACAATCCTATGGAGGCTTCCATGTGCATAAATACCTGCTTTTTCTCTTGCTACTTTTAAGATTCTCTCTTTAGCTTTAATTTTTTCCATTTTAATTATGATGTGTCTTGATGTGAGCCCCTTTAGATTCATTTTTTTTTTAGATTCTTTGTGTGCCTGGATTTAATGTCTACTTTCTTCACTAGAATGGGAAATTTTTAGTCATTAATTCTCAAATAATTTTTCTAACCCTTTTCTCTCATCTCCTCCTGAAACCTGAACGATACAAATGTTGGTATTCTTGATGTTGTCCCAGAGATCTCTTAAACTATCCTCATTTTTAAAAATTCTTTTTTCTGCCAACTGGTTTTCATATGTTGAATCAGCCTTGCATATCTGAGATAAATCTACTTGGTTGAGGTGTATAAGTCTTTTTATGTATTAATGAATTTTATTGAGTAATATTTTGTTGTGGGCTTCAGCATCTGTGTTTATGAGAGATATTGGTTTGTAGGTTTCTTTTAGTTTTTAAAATATGTTTTTATTAATATTTTTTGAGAGAGGAATTGAGAGAAATAGAGAGATAGAAGCATCAACTGACTGCCTCCCACACACCCCTACTGGAAATTTAGCCCACAACCCTGGGTATATGCCATGAGTTAGAATCAAACTGGGACCTCTTGGTTCATGATGCTCAACCACTGATCCACACTGGCCAGGCTAAAATTCTTTTTTCTTTTTGCCTTTCTGATGGTGATTCCCACTATCTTTCAGAGTGCTGAATCATTCTTCTGCATCATGCAATATGCTTTTGATTCCCTCTAGTGTATTTTAAAAATATATCTTTGTTGTTGAAAATATTACAGATGTCCCCTTTCTTTCCCTATTGACCCCCCTCCACACCACACATGCCTCCCCAGACCTTCACTGCATTATTGTCTGTGTCCATGGGTTATGCATATCTATCTTTCCTAATAATAGAGAAACATGTAAATTGACTATATCTCTGCTACGCCCACAGCCAATCAGAGTGAGTATGCAAATTAACCCAATAAAGATGGTGGTTAATTTGCATACATACCTGGGTCCCTGGAACTTCCCTGGCACTCAGGTCACTCCCAGCCAGCCATCCTGCGGAGGCTTTAGGCTTGGGAGACAGGGTATCTGCTTCCCAAGCCTACAGCCTGGGGAGGAGGGAAGGGAAAAAAAATCAATAGAAACATATCCTCAGGTGAGAATAAAAAGAAAAATAAAGAAATGTCCCATCTTATGAAAGGCACATCTTGAAATGCCTAAAGAAAGTTGTCATTTTTTTCATGGTGAAGGGACTGGAGTCCATGTTGATGAAAATACCTTGGTGGCTGTGGTGACTGGCAGTGGCTGTAGTACCAGGGTGATGGGGCCTTTCCCTGATCAGCCTGGTAGCCTCCCACAAAGGGAGGCCAGACTGCTCCATCAGGGAGTGGGCCTACGCCACCAGTAGGACATCCCTGAGGGCTCCCAGTATGTGAGAGGTTGGGCTGAGGAACCCCTGCCCAGTGCACGAATTTCATGCACTGGGCTCCTAGTATGCATGTAAGTTATTTGGTTAATCTCCTCCCATCTCCCTGCCTCTCCTTCCCTTTGAAATTTATCAGTCTGTTCCATGCTTCCATGTCTCCAGATTTATTTTGTTCATCAGTTTATTTTGTTCATTCTTTCTCTGACTTATTTCACTTAGTGTAATACTTTTCAGGTCCCTCCAATGCTGTCTCAAAGGATAATAGATCCTTTTTATTTACACCTGCATAGTGTAAATGTACCATATCTTTTTTATCCACTACTGATGGACACTTGGACTGTACAGATAGCCAAGAGACATATGAAAACACTAGAGGCCCCGTGCACTAGTAGGATGCTTAGCAGCTGTCAGTAGCAGGCAGAGTATTCCTCCCTTCTACTGGCTGGCCCTGCCTCCTGACCAAACCCCTGGTAGAGGGAACAATTTGCATACTACACTTTTATTATATAGGATGTTCAAAATCACTGATCATCCCAGAGATGCAAATTAAAATGACAATGAAGTGTCATTTCACACCTGTCAGAATGGCTACCATCAACAAATGACAAGTGCTGGTAAGGATGTAGAGAAAGGGAATCCTATTAAACTGCTGGTGAGAATGTAGACTGATGCAGTCACTATGGAAATCAGTATGGCGTTTCCCTCCTCCCCCCCTCAAAATTAAAAATGTAACTGCCATTTGACCCAGTGATCCCACTTCCAGGCATATATCCTAAGAATCCCGAAACACTAATCACAAAGAATATATACACCCACTTTTATGTTCATAGCAGCACAATTTATAATAGGATCTGGAAACCTCTAATGTATTTTTATTTCATTTGTATTCCTGAGTACTGAATGGCTCTTTTTAATATTTTTTTCTGTCTCCTGGTTGAAGCTCTCACTTTATAACCATTGTTCTGAACTTTTATCTGGTAGATTGCTTCTCTTCATTTGAATTAACTCTTTTTCTAGTGTTTTGTCTTGTTCTTTCATTTGAAATATATTTTTCTGCCTCCTCATTCTGATCGTTTTTCTGTGTATCCAGATGTTAGGTAGATCTGATATATCTTCCTGTCTTGAAACAGTGATCTTATGTACAAGGTGTCCTGAGGGACCCAGTGGTGTAGTCCACCCCCACTCTCCCATCCCCAGTCACCAGATCAGGTGCTCCAGGGGTGTCCTTGAGGGGCAGGTGGTTGTGTGTGCTCTCTTTTTCCAGTTGAGCTATGATTGCTGTGAGCACATCAGTTGATGGCTTTCCCTTAAGCTAGCTGGCTGTGAGGACCAGCCATAACTCAGGGGATGAGATTTGTGTGGGGGCTGTTTCTACAGAGATGGAGTCACCTTAGCAGGTTCTGGTACCAACTGAGGTTGCCTCTTGGGTGTGTCAGTTGTGGAGTCACTTTTGTGGGGTATTGGTTTAATTTCAGCCTGACCACTGGGTGTGTCACTTCTGGAGTCTCTTTGGAGGGCCTCTGGTGCAGGCCGAGGCTGGCAACTGCTTGTGTTTGCCTTGGGACCACTTGCTAGGAGTTAAAATGTGAACTGCAACTGGTTGCCTCTTGGAGTCACTTGAGACAGGTTACAGTGTGAGCTGAAACTGGCTGTCACTTGTGCTAGGCTTGAGACCACCTGATAGGTACTTCAATAAGAGCCAAGTCTAGCATCCACTTGTGCCAGCCAGGCTGGATGCTTCTGAGTAGGAGATACAATGTGAGCAGAAGCTGGCTGCCACTTATGCCAGGCTTGAGGCTGCTTGGAAGGAGCTACACTGTGAGCTGAGGTCAGCTGCCACTGATGTGGTGTTTGAAGGTATTCCAGAGTGACTGTGTAAGTGCCAAGGCTTGACACTGCTGGTGTGGAGAGTCTGGAGCCACTGGAAGAGATTCCAGCTGGATGAACGGATTTGAAAAGAGTTTGAGAAGGATTGCTGTTAATTCTTTTCTAAATGTTTGATAAAATTCTCCAGTGAAGTTATGTGATCCTGGGCTTTTCTTCATTGAGAGATTTTTGCTTACTGATTTAATTTCCTGATAAGTATTTGATCTATGCAGAGTCTCTATTTATTCCTGATTTAGTATTGTTAGGTTGTATGTTTCTAAAAAATTTTTCATTTCTTCTAGGTTGTTCAGTTCATTGGAGTATAATAGTTTGTAGATGCATCTTATGATATTTTACATTTCTGTAGTATCAGTTGTAAATGTCCCTTTTTTCATTTATAATCTTGTTGATTTGGGTCCTCTCTCTTTTTCCCTGGTTGGTCTAGCTAAGGGTTCTTTATCTTTTCAAATAATCAACTCTGTTTGCTTTATCTTCTCTATTGTTTTCTTGTTCTCTGTTTCATGTATTTCTGCTCTAGTCTTTATTGTTTCCTTTTTAATGATAATTTCAGGTTTGGTTTGTTCCTTCTTCTACTATCTTAAGGCATAGAGTTAGGTTGTATATCAAATCTTTCTGGCTTCTTAATGTAGACATTTATTGATATCAACTTTCCTCTTTGAACTGCCTTTGCTACATCTCTCAGATTTTATTTTTTTGGGGAAAATCTCTATCCCATCTTCATTTTTGAAAACAGATTTTCCAGGTATACAATGCTTGGTAGTGAGTTTTATTTTTCTTTCAGCATTTTGAATGTCATCTCATTCCTTCTGTCCTGAAAAGTTTTTGTTGTGAAATCTGCTGATAGTTTTATGGGGACTCTCTTGTATATAACTTCTCTCTTTTCTCTTGCTGCTTTTAAAACTCTTTGTCTTCAACTATTGTTAATTTAATTATAATGTCTCAATATAGCCTTATTTGTGTTTACTATTTGGGATCCTTTGGGACTCATGAATCTAGATTTTAATTTTTCTCCCCAGGTTTGGAAAGGTTTTGGTATTATTGTTTTAAATACATATTTTTTTTCTTTCTCTATCTCATCTCCTGAAATTTTCTAAATGCAATTATTGTTTATTTTCATTGTGTTCCACAATTCCTTTAGGCTTTCTTTACTCTTTATTTTTTATTTTTTTGTTCTTATAACTAGATAATTTCAAATATCTATCATCCAGGTTGCTAATTCTTTCTTCTTCATAGTCAATTCTACTTTTGAAATGCTATTGAATTTTTCAGTTCAGTTATTGTATATTTCAACTCTAGGATTTCTACTTGTGTGGTGTTTTTTTTGTTTTGTTTGTGTTTGTGTTTACAGTTTCTAGTTCTTGTTTTGTTCACGCATTGTTTTCTTCATTCCATTTAGTTATCTGTCTGTGTGTTCTCAGAGTTTGCTAAAGTTCTTTAAGAGTATTATTCTGAATTCATTGTCTGACAGTTCATAGATCTCCATTTCCGTAAGGTCAGTTATTGGAACTTAATTAATTTCCTTTGGTAGTGTCATATTGACATGATTTTTAAATCCTGATTCCTTACCTTGGTATATGAGCATTTAAGTAATTAGGCTCCTTTTCCACACTTTACAGGTTTGCTTTGTCATGGGCAGACTTTCACTAGTTTTCTTAGTTTGGATTTCTGGATATGTCTGCTGATAATACCCTTGGGCACATGGGCCTGCTAATCATGGTCTATTATTGGGCAAGGAAACTGTTTGAGCTCTTTAGTTGTGAATAGGGAGGTGTACAACTGGTTGAGAATAGTTGGAGGATGGGATTGCTATCCAAGTGAGGCTGTAGAATGGGCTCCATAGTTGCCTGGATTCTCTGACCAGGCATACTAGATGGTCGGGACTGGATCCTATATTTGATAGTATATGAGAAAATGAATTAGATTCCTGTCTTGGCAGGGCAGCAGGACAGGACTTATGGCCTGTGTTGCTCATTGCTTGAAGGACTCCAATCAGGGAAGAGTGTGCAATGAATTCCCTGGTCATGTGAGGTCATTGGTTTTGCTCTGCAGATGAGAAAGCCACAGGCTCTGCTGTCTGTTAAAGCCATTGTACATAGGACTATTGAATGGGCTACACTGCTTCCCATGCAGTGCTCTGGTTAGTTTCCCTGGTTAAGCAGACTGAAGACTATATTCGGGAGTGAATGAACTATGAATTAGTTCTCTGCCTGAACACAGTGAGAGAAGCAGCTCTAAAGATGGAAAAGCTTTTTGTTGTCTTAACTCAACCCAACCAATATCCTAAGGTTCCTGGTGAGACAGGGCCACTGGCTTTGCTCTGCAAACTACTTGCTGTGCTTGCCTGTCTCATGGCTAGAGCATTGCTGTCTAATGCAGCTTCTAGGTATTCTGATCAGCCTTTCTGGTCACATAGGGCTGGGAGACACTCTCCACTGCAGATGGGGCTGTGGAGGTTCCTTTGTCTGGGAAGGATGGGGAGATGCCATTCCAGGCCTCCCAATTTTTCCCTAACAGGCTTTCCTATCAGAAGGGTCCAGGAGCTATGCTCAGCCTCAACTATGAACTGATCCCCCTGCCTGAATAGAGCAGGAGCACACTCCATGGTTGGTACTGCTTTGCTCTAAGGACAATAAACTTTGCCTGCCTGCCTGTTGGCTTGAGTGTTTCTGGGTTATATCACTTCCACGTGCTCTCATCAGCCCTCTGACCAGAAGGGCCTGGGAAAATATTCTATCTAGTGATGTGACTCAGCTCCATGCCTGGGAATGAGCAAACCAGCCTTTAGGATTCACAAAACTCTTTCTTTGAGGATTCTAATCAGGGAAATCTACATCCCACTCAAAGTTCCCTGGTCAAAGTGCACTAGCAACCTGGTTCTGCAGTTAAGCAAAGCTGCTAAGTTTGAGACATCTACTTGGACACCTCAGATATTACCTTGGTTTACCAAAATCCATGTGCTGGTTGCTGCAAGCTCCTTCCCACTAGTCCATCACCATCAGATTATCAGTGGTTGAGCCCCACAGAGTCCCCTATAGTTCCCAGACTAGGGGCTTCCACAGTTCTGGGGGAGCTGCTTGTCTACCTTGGCTCTCTTTTCCCACTAGAGGAACTGGAGGCTCAGTAGAGACATTTTTTCATGGTTCTGCCGAGCCTGGGAGACAGTGTGGTCAATTGTATAGCCATTTCTCTTACCCTTTTAAAGTAATCTGTCTTGATCTCTGTCTTGGTGCAGGGGGCTACCTTCATTTCTGTCTTGGTGCAGGGAGCTGTTCTATGATTTTCTCAGTAGTGTTCTGTTCATGAATAGTTGTTAGATGTTTTTCTCTATAAGGGGAAGTGAAGTCAGGAGCATCCTGTGCTACTATCCTGGTGATTTTTCTCTCTAGATATAATCCATAAGCCTGGCCATGTGAGGCTTATGGACCTTAGCAGCTGAAAAGAATGTGTACTTGTTATAGGCAGTGAGTGCCCAGATGGGAGGAAAAGGCTGAGTCCACAACACTCTTTTGGACACAGGACTTAAAAGACAAGGATAAAGATAATTCTCACTCTAAAACCTGACCCTAAGCTCTAATGAGGGCAATTTCTGATGCAAAATAACTCTCTTGAAACACTCTACAGACAGATCCAAGAGACCTAGATACCTCTTCACGTTCCCTGTGTGGAGACAGTGTAATAAAGTGAAGAAGGGCATGAGTGTTAGCTCAACCACTGGTTTAGGCCTTGATTCTGCCCCTCCTCATTTTGAACAGATATTCAATGAGCTGGAACTTATTTTTTTTTCAACCATAGAACAAGGATAAGATCCATGTCTAGGGGTCATCATAAATGCAATCTAATATCTCTTATCTATACAGTGTTTGACAAGGAGTGAGCATTCAGTAAATGGCAGCTATTATTATTGCAAGAGATTTTCAACCCGGAAGAGTTTGTAGAGGAATTTTCATGTTTTCTGTAAAGACATCCCTCTATTTGGGATGGACATCTCCAGCCTTGAGATTTCACAGGTATGTCATCCCATTCTCTTTTCTTGTTTCTTGAAGTTCTCAAATTACTCTACAAATAGTCATTTGGTTTCCAGCGCAGATGGAGATGGAAATTATTTCATTAGCTTCTGTGTCCCTATAGAGTGTGAATAACTTTAATAGCCATAAACTTTTCAGCCTGAGCTCTTCAATATACATTACTATTTATGCAAACCCCATACAGCCCCTCATCATTATCCCAAAGTTGTTTGATTCAAGTCTTTGATTGGGTCTGAAATCTGTGGACACTAAAGAATGATGGGTTGACACTGAAAACAGCTTGACCATCAAAAATCTAACAATCATAAAATAGCTATAAAGTAGTGTTTGTGTGGGTTTTATTCATGGTGGCCAAATAAATGATGGAAGTGTCACAATGTTAGGCAGTGAAATCTGGATAGCTAATCAGCTGGGCCAGCCTGAAGAGCGCTGCAGGGGAAATAATAGAACCATTCTTTTTAGATGAAGCACATGGAGAGAGACACATGGAGAGATCCAGGAAGCCAAATGCCCATTCCTGTTCCCATTTACTCCTCTAAACAAGTGCCTGCTGGCTATACCTGACCAACAGATGTTATCGATTTAAGGGAAGGCATTGATCTAAACAAGCTTTTCTTGGAGGGATTTTGAAAAAATCATCACAGAACTAAACATTAATCTGTGAATATGGTATTACTGTTTCCACTTCTCCAGAATGAACCCTACTATGCTGCCTTAAGCCACCCCACTCTGGCTCCGCACTCCTCAGAGAGATCTGTTTTCTAAAATGTCCTAGCTTCCTCTATGATTCCTGTTCTCATCAGTAATCTGGTCTCCATTCAAGACTGAGAGAGAGTGATGAGCTTAGTTAATATTAATGCCTCACAAAATACAAACATAATAATGTGTCAGTAACTGACAGGCTTGAGTATTTGCATTTTAAAAGATAACATCCCTTAAGTCAAATCTATAATTTGTGAAATTTCAGGCCAAGTGAAAGGGAAAATAAAAAGCTCCAGAAGGGAGCTCTCTTGGTTAGCTTCACTGAGTTATTGCCATTGTTTCACAGCTTTTCCTGTGTTTTCCCTTAAGAATCCAACAAGGAGCCTCATTGAAGAGGCTAAATTATCCTTGTGATTGTTCTGGAAGTTTAAATACATCAGAAAGAAAACAAAGATCTCTAACTTTGAGAGCAGAATGAGAGATTGTATACTAGACATATTAAGTACATTTTAGAGACTTAGAAAGTAATAAGCCCTTTGCGGGGAAACAAGAGAGTAAGGGGGTATGAGAGTGATGGTTGGGTTGAAGGTTGTCATTTTAAATACAGAATTCAGGAAGGCCTCATTGAAGTAGAAATATTTATGCAAAACTTGGAGGAGAGGGAATTAGTCAAGATCTGGGAGAAGCCTGTCTTCAAAGTAACAGCGAAAGCAGTGCCTGGTGTCTTAAAGGAAGAGGAAGGAAGCTGATGTGGCTGAAATTGGAAGAACATTGACGAGAGTAGTAAGCAATGAAATCGTGGAGGTGATGGGGATCCAGACAACTTAAAGATCTTTAGCTCTCCATCTCTACTCCCAAGACACAAGAGTTATCTTTGGTAGAATATAACAATGGGAAAGGGGAGACAGAGGATTCAACTTATACATAAGACTTTTTTGGCAGATCAGGAATTGATCATATTTTCTCAAGATCAATACAAGGTAATACAAAACTTCATATTCAAATAAGGAATTTGAAAACATTATTGAACCCATGCACCCATAATCCTCTCTTGTTTTATGGTAGGTGTGCAAAGTCTTGCTCTTTGGAGAACATGTTTGAAGAATGTGTTTGAGGTTGACTTTCCAAATATGGCTGCCTCACAGACATCAATCGCAAAGTCAAGGACAAAGAATGAATACAGAGCCTCAACATTCTTCAATAGACTCAGAAATAAAAAAAGTTCCCTGACTCCATCATTATTGTTAGGCTTTTTAATTTTTCTGCAGTTAAGGGCTTCAAGGTGATTTGGTGAAACTTAAAGTTCATATATCAAACATTTCCTTGTTTACTTGTCCTTATTCCAGATCAGATGTCTTTGGTGATGAAATTTGGGAGTCATCCTTCATTTAAAATATTTTCCCTATAATTAAAAACTTAAGAAACACAAACCCTGGCCCTAACTCAGGAAACTTGTTGGTCCCAGATTTGTATGATATTTCTCCTTTAACGAAAGAGAATTTCTTTTTATAAAGTGTGTAAGAAATACAAGGAGGGGAGTAAAAAGCTTGGGTTCCAAGGAAGATTGCCAGGAAATTAGATCAGATGATCTCTGAGATAATAGGAACTTTTAAAAAAATATGCAATGAGTCTAACTTTGAGGGAATTGGTAGAAATCGGTCATGCCATATAGCCATTCATCATTATTGTATAACTATTATTTTAAAAAAATGATTGATTTTAGAAAATGAGAGAGGGAATGAGAGAGAGAGAGAGAGAGAGAGAGAGAGAGAGAGAGAGAGAGAGAGAGGAGAGACATTTGTTGTTCCATTTATTTATGCATTCATTGGCTGCTTGTATGTGCCCTGATTGGGGATCAAACCTGTAACCATGGCATATCAGGATAACAGTCACACCAATTGAACTACCCAGGCAGGGCGTATTGTATAATTATTCTAAGCTAAGTCCTGAGTATATGGATACTAATAAAATAGATCTGAAGCTCTTGTTTTCATGGCTTAGCTCTCTTCACAAGTGCCTAATTGTTGGAGGTCATCTGGATTGCTGTTTTGAAACATACTCTGATGCTCAGTTGAGATATTGGCTGTGATTACTTAGTCATGTCTACCTTGAGCAAATGCAAAGCCTCCTTGCACAAGTGGAACATAAATACTGATGATACTGTTTTTAGGAGGTATCATTGAAGTATTCCCTGAAATTTATAGGTCTCTACACAGAGAGCCCAGCATATCATTGTTTAAAATCAAGTTTCCTCTATCTTCCTGTTGGAGAACAAAGAGCTTTAGTATTAAACTAGGGTTAGTAAGGAAGGATTTCAACTCAAAAGTGATTTTTTTTTATGGTAGTGAGCATTGTCCAAGTGATACTTCAAGAAGTTTAACTTTATTCTATACTATACTGGTATTAAGAAGTTCAAGAAATACTTGACTGATCCCCAAGGTGGCTCTAGTTATGGACAAATCAACCCTTTCTCTTTTAACCCACTGGAAAAGCGTCATTGTGTATTTCTGGGCTGAACTTTTTAGCAATTCACTACATCAAGTCTATCTGTCAATCACTTTTAAATTCATTTTGCACAGCTGACTGTGGTATTATCACATCTTCCTTATACTAATATATTTAATAATCGTGTAGTTTTGAAAGGCTGCCAACACAGGAAAACAGCTGAAAACATGTCTATATATAGCCAGTCTTTTTCTTGATTGGCTTACAACTACCATTTGCCATTTTTATATTTAAATTCTTTGCTAGTCTAATTGAAATCATTAGTTTTCAACATTATATTTCTCCTAACATTTTTTTTTGCCAGTTATGGTATTAGCTTTTCCAACATATGTTGAATAAGTGTCGAATACCAGACAATTTAACATTACCAAGTTTCATCTGAAACAGATCCTTATACTTTAGTGGTGGGTTAAAAGGCAATCAAATAACTATCAGAAATATAGGGAAAATGCAGACTGAATTGAGATGTAGTATAGTAGGAAAACATACATAGAAGCTCAAATGACAGTCCTGCCATTTCTTTTCTAGTTGTTCACCTTGGATAAGTTACCCAATTTCTCTGAACTTCATTTTCTTTATCTATAAACTGAACATGTATACCTACTTTGCATAATTATAAGATTAAAATAAAATACATATGAAAAATACATATGAATAAGGCAGACATTCTGTGGTTACTGTTTTTAATAATGTAAATTAGTTAATATTAATGCCTCACAAAACAAAAATACTGGAAATAATAGGAATATGCAATTTGTAAGACTTTGGTTCTGACCTAGATCCTTGGAGTTAATAAGGGCATTGTGACTGCTTTTATCCATGTGGATAAGACCATTTGTCAGGTGTCTTTCCTTCTGAGCTCTCCCTTCCTCACCACACTTCCTGCCAGGCTCCTGTGATGGGAGCTTTGGGGGTAAGAAAGAGCTTGGAGGAATGGCCCTGTGGAATGCTGTGGAGTTAGAATAGAGCCCCAGAAATAGAAATATTAGAAATATTTTAAGACCCTGTCCACAAGCTAATATAACATCCAAAGAAAATACTTATGAATGTCAGGAAGGAATCCAGCACTTTCTGATGCTTCCTGCAGTGGAAGACGGCTATTTCTTCTTCCCACACCTTCTTTTACCTCAAGCTAGTTCTCTTTAAGAGGTTTCAGGGGAAGAAGCAGAAAGCACTGGAGCTTCCATGTAAACTATGACCCTCCACCTCTTATTTCCACAGCTTTATTCACTCCAGGTATAATTGACAGTTAAAACTTCTTTGTATTTAAAGCATACAACTTGGTTTAGATGTACATTTGATAACTGCTTGCTCAATTTATAGCCACTACATTCAAGCAAGCAAATTAACATAAATGGTTTTAACTTTCTGGAGGTGGGTCCTGACTCTGCTTGTACAACTCTTTGTATAACAAAGGATTCTAATGAGCTGATTGGAATTTCTAAAGCCCAATTCAACAACAGCTCAACTGTTACAGCAGAAAGGATGGACCAGCTGAGTCCAGTAGCAACCCAGTTCTTTGTTCCTTGCTGAATTAGGCCTGAGAAAGTTCATGTTGGAAAGGAAATTAATCAACTAATTAATCTCCTTCAATGTAAAAATAGTGCACTGAGGCTTAAGGAAGTGAAATAGAACTTGGGTGAGATCACACAGCAACAAAGCCTAAGCAGAAGCCATTTTAGTATTACAATTTTATTACCAAAAATGTACTTTATTTTTTATTTAAATTTTTAGTGTTTTTTTTAAAGGTATTTAAGGTAAAGAATCAGATTGACACTGTCCCTTCTCAAACAAGTATTTCTGATTCTTTGGTCTTGGGAAAAATTACTTACCTTCCTGGATTTGGAAGCCACATCACAAAAGGTTCTGATATACATACCCAAAAGTTAGTTGTAATACAACTGATGAAATGAAACACAAGTGCAGTGTCTATGACTCAGATGGCAGAGTTACCAGGAATAATCTTCAGGTCCCCTTCCAAAACTTGATATCAAATTTTCTAAGAATAATTTTGTACCCAAAACTTAAAGGACCAACTACCCCAAATTATATAAACGTCAGGCCCCACAAAACCTGGCAGCTCTCTGAGGTACAGTGCAAATGCTTTGGAGTCAGACTGACTTGGGTTCAGTTTCCTTCTATTGACTATTAGCTGGCTGACTTTAGAGAACTTAACATATCTGTACATCTATTTCCTCATCTATAAAATGCAGATGAAGATACAGATTTCCTAGAGTTGTGTGAGGTCTCAGCAAGGTAAGATAGGAAAAGTCTTTGGTTTAGTGCCTGCTCCAGAGCAAACCTGCAATAATATGTACCTTGTATTAAGTAGGGAGGTTGTCTGATGTGATGAAGAGAACAGGCTTTAGAACCAGATATATTACCGGAGAGTTAAAGGGGTTTCTCCCACTCCTTTGCTTTGTCACACTCTCCAGAAATAATGCAGATGAGTGATAGAAAGCAGTGTTGAAGCAAAGCAAGTGAATTTATTAAGAATACACTTGGCTTGCTGAAACCGGTTTGGCTCAGTGGATATAGTGTCGGCCTGCGGACTGAAAGGTCCCAGGTTCGATTCCAGTCAAGGGCATGTACCTTGGTTGTGGGCACATCCCCAGTAGGGGGCATGCAGGAGACAGCTGATTGATGTTTCTCTCTCATCAATGTTTCTAGATCTCTATCCCTCTCCCTTCCTCTCTGTGGAAAATCAATAAAATATATATATATATTTTTTTTAAAAAGAATATACTTGGCTGCCCTGGCAGGTTTTGCTCAGTGATTAGAGTGTAGGTCCTTAGATGGAGGGATCACAGGTTCGATTTCTGGTCAAGGGCACATATCTCAGCTGTAACCTCGATCCCTGGCCTGGGTTGGGGTGCAAGCAGGAGGCAACTAGTCAGTGTGGTCTTTCTTTCCCCCTTCCACTCTCTCTGGAAAAAAAACAAATCAATTAAAAAATGTCGTTAGGTGAGGATAAAATAAAAATGCACTTGGTGTAAAGCACAAGCAGGCAACTCAGCTAGTCTGAGTACCCCACCTGGTGGGAGTTCAAGAATTTTATAGATTTTCTCCCTATAGGTTTCAAGGTTCCCCTGCCAGATATCTTGGGCAACAGACTAGATTTCACAGTCCCCTTTTACATTGTTGAGACTTTTCCTAGAATTTATATTCCAGTGCTTCCAGGGTCACTTCAAGCTTTCGTTTTCTCATCTTTAAAGTTGGATAATAAAACCTAACCAATAGAATCGTCTGAGATTAAATGAGATGCTGTAAAGTGCTTGGCAGAGTGACTACTTTTGGCTGCAAAATAACAACAAAACACTCCAATTGCCTTAAAGCAGTGGCTTTCAAACTTTTTGGTCACAACCCACAGTAAGAAATAGAGCTTGCATTGTTACTCAGTGCACAAATACACATTACCACAGGACTACTATGTGAATCAGATTAGTGTATATTTTCAAATATATACAAATATTATCAAATATATATAAATTTGATAGTACATATTATAAAATATGTACAAAACATGATAATATATGTGCTTTGATAACATTGTGTGCTTCATACAATGTTCTAGACCAGTGGTCGGCAAACTCATTAGTCAATAGAGCCAAATATCTAAAATACAATAATTGAAATTTCTTTTGAGAGACAATTTTTTTAAACTTAAAACTTCTAACGCCACTTCTTCAAAACAGACTCACCCATGCCATGGTTATTTTGTGGAAGAGCCCTATTCAAGGGGCCAAAGAGCCGCATGTGGCTCGCGAGCCACAGTTTGCTGACTACGGTTCTAGACTGAGAAAGAGTGCTGGGTCAGAATCCAGACTTTTCCAATAATATGCATGAACAGCATTGGCATCTCAGCCACACACCTGTACTTTTCTCAGTCCTCCATTTCATTTTGATTCACTTTTTTAGAATCCCATAGAATTTAGGGAGAGGAGAACCAAAGATTTAATTATGTGAAAAATCTACCTGAATTCACTAAACCTGGTCACTTGTTCATTTTGAATTTATTGCTCCTTAACACAGCTAAGTGCTTCTGCCAGAATTGTTCAATGCCAAATTGTTTATCGGGGTGAAGCCTGGGCCAGAGCATTGTCTACTCTATACCATTTTTAAAAGAAGGGCACTATCTTCTCCCAGGGTGTGGACCCATTTATTTACTGAACATTCTACTTAAACAATAAGCCAGTTGCCTCTGTGACAAATTACAATCCTTCGTTTCTCAAACCAGTATTCTACATGAGGAATAAATACATTATGGGAATGATTAGTCTGATCTTTCATTATTCTGTAGCAAATTCAAATAACAACAGCATAAGATTGTAATTTTTAATAACATTCCTTGTCCGTTGATGAGTTATGAGCTACATTTGATGGGTTTAATAAGTCTCAGCTTGCTTTGTCTACTATAACTCATGTAGGAAAAGTTTTATGCTTTCTTAGCTTGCTCACTTGAGGGTGCACAATATAAACAGCATCCACTAGGTTAGCACCAAGTGCACAGGAGCTGATGACCTAGTTTTGCAGATTTTTCTTCACTTCTCTTAGATCCCCAAACTAGCCCTGGCTAGGTTTGGTGAGCATGGCACAAGAAGGCAGATAAAAGAACATCACTCTTATTTGACCATGCATTTTCTCTGTAGCAAAACAGCATCTAGGCAATCACTGGGCCTTTTGGAAACCAGTAAGTACTTCTGACCATTTTTTCAATGGTTTGTCTATTTCTGTGGAATGCCAGCCTCCCTTATACCACCACCTCCCGTTTTTTGGTGGTGGTTTGGGTGTGGATATTGACTTTGAGGGAAGTCAATCACTTTATCATATTTTAAATGTATACTCTTACAGTCCACACAATTTAGATGCATTTAACATTTTAATAATTTCTATGGTACACATTCCATGCAGCAAACTCCAGGAAATATTAAATCAGCTTAAAGGAAACACTCTCACAAACTTTCTTTCTTGTTAATCCTCACTGGAGAATTTTTTTCCCCATTGATTTTTTAAAGGGGGGGTGATTAGAGAGAGAAGGGAGAGAGAGAGAGAGAGAGAGATAGACAGATAGATAATGATGCAGGAGACACATTGATTGGTTGCTTCCTGCACGCACCCCCACTGGGCAGGGGATGAGACCCATAACCCAGGCACTTGCACTTGACCAAGAGTCAAATCTGAGATCCTTAAATATAGGGTATCAATTAAAGCTCCAATCATTGAGCCACATCGGCCAGGCCTCACAAATGTTTTACACGTAATTTTTTTATTTATGCCAATACACAATGGACACTGTCACTTAAAAGCCATTTGTTGCCCTAGCATCAATATTTCTCTCTCCCTTCCCTTCTCTCTAAAATCAATGAAATCAATAAAACATATCCTCAGGTGAAAATTCAAAAAAGTCTTTTGTTTATGGCTCTTAGGCCTAATGATAGACCTCTTGAAACATAGAACCTAAAACCCTGGAAAGTATTACATAGTTCTAAGTTGGAACATTCTGGCCCTGAGGGAATGTTCTAGTACTACGCACCCTGGCACAGGACTTACATCCTACCTGCCCCTTAGTATCTCAGTGAGAGTCAGAATTGTTAGGTAGGATTTCGTAACAGATTTGATTAAAAAAAAATGTGTGAAGCAGAAAACAGGAATATTTGAGTTCATTTAAGCTGATATGTAATTGTATAAAGCCACTTCTGGATAAGCTAGAAGCATCCTTTCAAGCTATAAGGGATGATAAACATTTTTATTTTAAAGTAACCATATGATTTTGCTGTCAAACTAAACAGGTCTCAGTATGCAATGGCTTTGCTTTCAAATATACTTCAAGAAAAGAGACCTAAGATCATTTAACGTGGAATGCAAATCCTAATTTTTGGCAGAAGCCTCCAATGTCAGTTGTCTCAGATTCACCATCACTTAATATCTCTAATGTACTTAATGGTAGATTCTGCTTACTAATTTTAACTTGAGGGGTTCACCAGGGAGGCAATTGATTAATATTAAACAGACCATAGGTACATTATTGGAATGAGTGATTGAAAATGCTGTTGTGAAATTTTTTCCATGCTAAGATCACTGTATACAGGATTATATTTGATTTTTGAGAGAATTCTTAGCTCCTCCCCTACAGACTAGTACTTCATCCTACTCAATCAGACAAGATGTATTTGCAAATACATGATATATAAAAGGAACTTTACAGAGATAATTTTTAAATTAAAATGTCATCACATGATTTATAGTCCTTTCTAAAAGCTATTTTAAATACAAAACAAACCAACCAACCAAAAACAAAAACAGCCCTGACTGGTGTGGCTGAGTTGGTTGGAGCATCAGGGATTGCAGTTTTCAATTCCTGGTCAGGGCATATACCCGGGTTGCACTTTACTCTTACATGGATATATTTTTTTTCCCCTCTCTCTCCCTCTCCTTTCATCCAGAAAACCATTTTGTTCATATAAGAACAATATGTAAGAGTTAAGATGAGATAAAAGGGAATGTCCCATTTTACATCTTTGCCAGTTGACCACAGTGGAGGCACAATGGCTACAGAACATTTCTTGCATGTATTTAGATGTATGAGATGTGGGTGTCTTGATTTTACTAAAAGGTGGTGAATACTCTTGTTTGTCAAAGCATATGAATCTGTTCAAATATATATCAAATATCTGTACTTAGTGAAGTTTAGGTCTTTGCCAGTGAGCAGAACCCCAACATTGTATTGCTGTATGTCATCTCTAATTGAAAGCTTGGCTAAGAGAAACAGTCAGGGAGGATTGGCTAAAGAACATGTGTCCAGTTAAGCCTTTAAACTTTAACTTTGTTTACTGTATCTTTTTAAACCACAAGTGAGAGTAACTGGGCTGTGACTCAGCTTCTTGCTGACTGACATTTTATATCATGTAACCCACTCCTAGAAAAGGAAAGTGTTCAAAACATTGTATGTATGGTTTTTCTTTTAATTGTATGTGTGTATACACACACACACACACACACACAATTTTTATTGTTTATGTGGTGTGTCATGTTCACTGATTTGCATAAATTGAATGAAGCTTGCAACCCAGGAATAAATCCCAGTTGATCATGGTTTCTGATCTTTTGGTTTGCTAATATTTTCTTGAGGATTTTTGCATCATGTTGTTCAGGAATATCAGTCTATAATTGTTTTGTAATGTTTTTTGTCTTGGTTTGGTATCAAAGTAATGTTGGCCTTGTGGAATGAGGTTGGGAGCTCTCCTTCCTCCTCATTGTTTTCTTTTTCTTTAATAGTTGGAGAATGATAGGTGGAATTCACCTATGAAGTGATTTGGTTTTGGACTTTTGTTTGTTGGGACTATTGATGACTAATCTAATTTCATTTGCAGTTATTTGTTCAGATTTTGTTTCGTGCTGATTCAGTCTTGGAAGATTTTGTTTCTAGTATTTTATCCATTTCTTCTAGGTAGTCTAATTTATTGTTACATAATTGCTTATATGTTCTTGTATATTTCTTTGTATTTCTCTGGTGTCTGTTTACACTTCTCTTTCATTTCTTACCTACATCCTCTTTGTTTTCCTTGTTGAGTCTGGCTAAAGTTTCATCTACTTTATCTTTCAACGAAACAGCTTTTAGTTTTATTGCCCTATTTTATTTCCTCACAGATCTTTATTATTTCCTTCCTTCTACTAACTTAGGGACTTTGTTATTTTTCTACTTCTTTTTGATATACTTTACATGTTTTGTGTGCTTGTATCCCTTAAGGTACTACTGTAGTGATACATGAAATTACTATTGTTTTTATTTAAACTTAATACTCTCTCTGTAATTGCATAGTCTATTACTTTTACTAAATCTTTGACTTTATCAGTGTTTTTGTTTTTCATTTGTACATTTCATTTTTAGTTTTGATTTTCCCTCTTAATGAAGTCTAACATTTCTTATAATGCCATCTTAGTGGTGATGAATTCCTTTAGCTTTTGCTTGTTCAGGAAACTCTTGATCTCTCCAATTATGAATAATAATCTTATTGTATAGAGTATTTCTGGCTGTTTCTCTTTCATCATTTTGCATGTATTGTACTATTACTTCCAGCCTACAAAGCTTCTGCTGAAAATCAGCTGGTAAGTGTTATGGGAGACTCCCCTGTCCTTACCCAGCTGCTTTTAAGATTCTCTAACTTTGGGAATTCTAATTATGATGTGTCTGGTTTGGACCTTTTGGGGTTCCTTTTGTGGGACTCTGTGCTTCCTATACTTGATGTCTGTTGCCTTCACCAGATTAGGGGAGTTTCAGCCATTATTTTTCAATTATGTTTCTGTCCATTCCTCTTTCTTCTCCTCCTGGTATGCGCACCTATGAAGTGAATGCTAGTATGCCTGATGTTGTCCTATAAGTCCCTCACTATTCTCATATTTAAAAAAAAAATTTGTTCTCATTGAGTGATTTCCATTACCATGTCTTCCAGCTCACTGACTTCATCTGATCTGTTGATTCCCTCTAGTGTATTTTTCATTTGTTATTGTATTCTTCAATTCTGATTGGTTCTTTTCCATATTTTCTATCTTTGTTGAAGTTCTCACTGAGTTCATCTATTCTCCAGAGTTCACTGAGCATCTTTATAACCACTGTTTTGAACGCTATCTGGAAGATTGCTTGCCTCTCTTTCATTTAATTTTGCTCCTGAGGTTTTGTCTTTGTCTTTCACTTGAAAAATGTATCTCTATCCTCATTTTGGCTGTCTCTCTTTGTTTCTGTGAATTACTGAAACAGCAGCCTCTCCAGTCCTTCAAGGAATGGCCTTATGTAGCTTTCCCTTTTGTAGATTGGGTGTGCCATATATCTGTGACAGGCTACCTGCAGTTAGGCATGGGCTGCAGGGAGATCAGGGGGAAGAGAGAAATGAGGGCTGCCTTGGCCAGCAGGTTGTAGACGGAGTTGGACTGAGCTTTGCTCCCAGGAAATCCCAGAGGCAAATCCTGCCAGGGCCTGTAGCTAAAGCCTAAACAGGCCATGGAGAGAACCAGGTACAAGCTGTGCCAGGGTCACCTTGAGCAAGATAGCTTGAGCTGTTCTTGGGACATGCTTGGGCACTGGGGCAAGCTGTATTGGAGCCTGGAGGTGCAGCTGCAGCAGGTGTGTGGCACTTGGGCATGGCACACACTGAGATAACCTGGGCAGCTGGTTAGAGCATCTGGATTATGCTCCTGCTCAAGCAGCCAAGGTGGAGGAGAAATGCAACAAATGGTACTTTTTGGTGCCTCTGACAAAGCAGAGTTCCCTCAGTTCCCCTCAGTTCATTTGATCTACAGTGGGGAGAGATTACTGAGGGGACTGGGTACAGACTCGCACACCCTGGGACATAGCAGAAAGTCGTGTAAAGGGTACTAAACAACAAGAGAAAGAAATCCACTTACTAACCAAAAAGCATCTGCCAAACAGGAGGGGAACTGAGAGAACTCTGCTTTGTCAGATTCATTAACAGTAGCAAAATTACAGTTATGAATTAGCAACAAAAATAATTTTATGGTCAAAACCAGTTTGGCTCAGTGGATAGAGCGCCGGCCTGCGGACTGAAAGGCCTCGGGTTCGATTCCGGTCAGGGGTATGTACCTTAGTTGCGGGCACATCCCAGTGGGAGGTGTACAGGAGGCAACTGATCGATGTTTCTAGCTCTCTATCCCTCTCCCTTCCTCTCTGTAAAAAATTAATAAAATACATTAAAAAATAATTTTATGATTAGAGGTCACCACATGAGGAACTGTTATTAAAGGGTCATGGCATTAGAAAATTTGGGAACCACTATAAGCCCTATGGTTTTAATTCAAAGGCCGCAAGCATGAAGTGTGAATGTTTATTTTTCATTTTCTCCGCAGGCTAATTTATCTGTCAAATCTGATTTGGACTGGATGGATGCCTTATTCTTCCTCCATAACACTTTTCTCTAGTTCAAGCATGTTGAACTCATAAGCCGCAGGCCGCATGCAGCCCACAACGAATATTTCTACAGCCCAGCAAATATAACGGTGTGAACAGTTATTTATAATTATGAAAGGAATTGAGTCTCCTGTCAGATCCAGGATTACTGACATTCACCTTGGGTCAAGTTTTGAAAATAATCACTATGAACAAGATTTCCCTGGAAGTAGGAAAGAGAGTAGCAGAGAAGAGATGCCAAGTGTCAGGAAGAAAACATGAATTTTATCATTGCTCTTGTTCTTTATTTTATACTATACTTTTTGAAATAAACCTATGTGTCTATGAAAATTGAAGCTTTTTTGGTGTGTGTGACCCACATAAACTTAAAACTTGTTTATTTGGTCTGTGTTAGCCTTTGAGTTTGACATGCTTGCTCTAGATAATTCTGACGAGACAGATGATTCCTAAAAGAGGAACAAAATAATGTGACACTGTTTCTTTGTGCAATACGCTTTTATTTTCCTTTTACCTCTGCAGTCATCTTTGAGTAATCTTTGTGTAAACAATAGAATGGAATGATGTTACATTAAATTGTATGCAAATGGCTCTAGAACACCTTAACAATTATGACAAGGCAATTATAAAGAACTTTGTTTTCTTTAGTAATATATATTTGCTTTTTAAAGGACATTGAAGAGCTGCCGTATCTAGGGTTAGCAAGGAAAGAGCAAATGGTACTATCCTGGGAGCCCACCTCCCTGAAAGTTTTGATTCCAATTTTGAAAATCCCAAGTTTGCTATTACATTAACATGTAGTCCAGCAGAGGGCTACTTGAGCTGACAGTATTTATTCTTGAAACTTAACCTTTTTAGTCATTGCACAAAACCTTTTCTGTTTCTGTGTATTTGTTTTATTCCATCTGGGTGTTCCGCAGAATTTCAAGTAAAACTCTTGATTCTAGTGTTTTCAAATTTATCACCTTTGGGCTAACAAATCCTATCATTTAAAGAGAGGTCAAATCAGAGATGGGTACATAAGGAGCAATTTAATAGAATGGCAACATTTTGTATAGCTTTCTAAATGTCCCAATGAAGCAAAACTTACAGATGCCACTGTATGTAGAGGATGTTTTGGATCTGAGACTATTCCAGAATAAAGCAGCCTCAGGCACATTCTTCATATGAAAATTTGCAAGGCACCTCCCTCTCCCAGGAGACAATCAGATTGTGGTTTGGTTTTTAGGCAAACAAACCAAAAGAATAAGCATTCTACTTCTTAATTCAGTCAGTTCAAAAATCAGAAGTTATAAATACTCCAAAGATAGACCTGAAACTTTTTGTTTAAATAACAAGAGATTTACTACAAGAAGCATATAATCAAAATTTTTTCTTTTCCTAGCTAAGGTGTGTAATGCATAAATATATGAAAAATAAAATTCACAGTCAGTTTTAAAACTAGAATTCAAGTTTGGCTAATAAATCTTAATTTTATAAGTATATTAATTTCTAAATACAACATAAAAGAGGCAGCATTGTCAGATATACAATTAAAGTATAACAGAAAGAACAAAAATGAAAAAAGGAATAGCTTGATAGAAAAAATTCACTTTGTTGCCAATAAATAGGACCACCTGAGTATAGTTCAGATTCTTTTCACTGAAGGGATATCCGAATTAATTGCTAAGAATATTAAATAGCTTTTGGAAAAATGAGCAACAGTCGTGCAGCTGTGGCATTTGCTTGTTCTTATACTGTGGCTTGCTAGAGAATAAAGCAGAACTCGAAGTTTTAAGTTTTAAAAAATTCTTTTTTATCCCATTTCGTCGAAGCCAGCCTCTTCACAATCTTCAGCTTTTGCTGGGAACTGGGAGTGAGGGGGTGGGAGGACGTGGGGAGAGAGAGGTTGAGGAGTGTGGTTGAGGGAGGCATGACAGATCAGGGCACCTCAAGGGACAATTTATCAGCTGACACTCAATTGAGCAAACCCGATCAGCTTCACTTCGTCTGGAATCTCGGATCCATCACAGCCAGAAGCCTGAAAATGGAAAACAAAAAAAACCCGACACCTTGAGTGCTGGTTTGTCACTGCTGGTTTGTACAGACTTGTTCATGTGAAGGCAGAACCAAGAAAAGACATGTTCAATATGGGGCCACGTATCCCCCCATTCTTCCAGAAGAATCAAACTCCAAAATGACAACTGGGTGCTAAGTGCTGTAAGAAACCCCATGCTATCAAATACAGAAAACGGGAAGGGATGGGTAACCTGGTTAAAACACTACTGTGTCGAGGCTCTCAGCCAATGAACCATCTGACTGACAAGAAACCACATACAAATTTTCAACGACTACAATGATTTTTAAATATATTTCAAAATTAGAACTCGTTAATAATACTTTTTAAAAGGGCAGTATGAAAATGAGAAGAGATCTGAGATCTAGGAAGTCACTCAAAGGATGAATTGTTGTTTCTTTTTAATCAAAATCATCGCTATAAAACTGGCCAGAAAAAAAAAGTAGTCACCATGTAGTGGAATGCCTCATCATAGATAACTGTTATTTAAGTCCCAGTGAGTTATTTTCACAGGAAAAGGTACTATAGTAGGTTATTTTCCCTTAACCGAAAGAGTTGTTTCTAATAATTTAGGACATACTAATTGCCTAAAATTGGCTCAAATTATAGTGTGCCAAATACTTTTTTATTATAAAGAAAAATAATAAGGAATTGGAAATAAGCCATTGCCCATCAAACCTCTCACTGGTCCTAATTCATAAGTTATTTCTATTTTCCTTTGCAGCCCTCTTTCATACACACACACACACACACACACACACACACCACTCAAATCACTATTGGATATTATGTAAGTACCACCAGTGGAGAGAAAAAAATCTGATGAATGCCTGGAAATGGGCAACAAATTACTAAAGGACCATACAAACCTTCTGTTGCCCTAATTCTTGCTAAATTATTGTCAAAATATTTAGTTTGCAATGGAGGAAACAGAAAAGCCCTTCCGTACATCACAATAAGCCAGCTTAGCATTGCTTCCACAAAACAGCACACAAACTCAGCCCTTTGTCAACCCCAGCATTTTCCTTTAACATAAGCAGCTAATTAGAACATATCCTCTATCGTGAATGTTTTAAAATAACAGTCAGTGTGAGTAGTTATGCTTACATATGAAAATCAGTTAGCCTAAAGGGTGGTAGGAACATTAGTTAGCATTTAAAACATTTACTTTGTGCCTATCCAGTGATTTCTCTGGTTTTACTTGACAGATAAGATATTCAGTAAAGCAGTTTTCATTGTTTGCATTGCCGGGGGCAGATCAGAAACAGTCCTTCCCTTATCACTTTTAACAAAGTACTACAGGCATAGAAGGCTTTTCAGCTGAGATTTTCTGGTTGGCATTTTTTTATACTGACACTGTCATCTTCACCTCCCCTACCAATTTTCTCATTCTACTCTGTCTGTGAAATCAATCTGCCTAAACATTCCCTTCTTTCCTGCTACTGCGAACTATGTTATTTACTCAACCCACTGAAAGCAGACAGAGACAACCTATATAATAGGCAACTGACAAACATCTGAGGACAAAGGATGGCTGCAGGTGCCAAAGGTCAGACTTCGATTGTGAAGCACATCAATGCATCTGAAAGCTTCATCAGGAATTTGATCATGTGAATAACAGGAACTTGAGATGATGAGGAAGAAAAACAATGTCCAGGGTTGGTTAAACCGAATAGAAATAAAATAAAAATATTAAATCCTTTTTGTGATGAGTAATAGAATTTACAGTGCAAGTGGGTGACCAAGCCAGTAGTGATTGAGTGCATAACTCACAGGGAATCTTCAGGGGGTGCACATCCCACTCCATGGCCCCAGTGCCTCCTGCAGCTACATGGACCCGTTCTGTTTCCTGGCAAAGCGGCACAGGCCAGGTCGGTTGGCTCTGCTTCAAGGCACTCAGCCCTTTCTCCATGCTCTACCATGCTCATTCTCTTTTAGCCAAAACTGAGCCTTTATCTCTCTCACTGTAGCCTGCAAAACACTAGTGGGGGGAACATGCAAATACAGTGGTACTCGAGATACGAGTTTAATTCGTTCTGTAACCTTGAGGCGTGGGAAACTATGAGACGCTTGAGACGTGGTAAACTGGTGGGTTGTGTGCAGCCAGCCGATCCGTGCGATTACTACCTCAAATGTTGCTCGTATTTCAAAGCAAAAATCCCTCGCTCGACGGCTCGTATCTCAAAAATCTCGTATGTTAGGGTACTCGTATCTCGAGGTACCACTGTAATTTTGAAATCTAGAGAAAAGGAAGCAGAGACCCTCAAACTTTTTGGGTCTCACGATTCCTTTATAGTCTTACTAGAGGCCCAGTGCATGAAACTAGTGCATTGGGTGAGAGAGAGGGGGGAGCCCTCAGCCAGGCCTGTGTCCCCTCACAGTCTGGGACCCCTCAGGGAATGTCCACATGCAGGCTTAGGCCAGCTCCCTGTGGGGATTGGGCCTAAGTTGGCAGTCGGACATCCCTCTCATAGTCTGGGACCCCTCACTCCTTATCGCTTGACTCCCTGCTTCTTAGCACTGTTGTGGAGGTGGGAGAGGCTCTCACCACCGTGGCTGTGTTCACCAGCTATGAGCCCAGCTTGTGGCTGAGCGGCACACTCCCCGTGGCAGCACACTGACAATTAGGGGGCAGCTCTTGAATTGAGGGTCTGTCCTCTGATGGTCAGTGTGCATCATAGCAATTGGTCATTCTGGTCATTCCACTACAATGGTCACTTAGGCTTTTATTATATAGGCTGGAGGCCTGGTGCATAAAATTTATGCTTAGTTGAGTTTGTCCCTCAGCCCAGCCTGCCCCTTCTCCAATCTGGGACCCCTCAATCCTAGTAGGATTGGGCCTAAAGAGGCAGTTGGACATCCCTCTCACAATCCAGGACTGCTGGCTCCCAAATGCTTGCCTGCCTGCCTTCCTGATTGCCTGTAACCGATTCTGCCTACCAGCCTGATCACCCCCTGAACACTTCCCTGTCAGCCTAATTGTTCCTAACTTTTCCCTGGCCAGCCTGTTTGCCCCTAAATGCCCTCCCCTGCAGGCCTAGTCCCCCCAACTGCTCTCCCCTGTAGGCCTGGGTCTCCCGCAACTGCCCTTCCTTGCAGGCCCAGTCACCCACAACTTCCCTCCTCTGCCAGCCTGGTCACTTCTAATTACCCTCCCCTGCAGGCTTGATTGCCTCCAACTGCCCTCCCTTGCAGGCCTGGTCCCTTCCAACTACCCTCCCCTGCTGGTCTGATCACCCACAACTGCCCTCCCCTGTTGGCCATCTTGTGGTCCACATGGGAGCAGTCATCTTGTGTGTTGGAGTGATGGTCAATTTGCATATTACTTTTTTATTAGATAGAATAGAGGCCTGGTGCATGGGTGGGAGCCAGCTGGTTTGCCCTGAATCAGGATGGGGGTTCCCTTGGGGCATGGGGCAGTCTGGGCGATGGGCCTTTGGTGGTTTGCAGGCTGGCCATGCCCCCTGGTGACCCCAGTGGAGGCCCTGGTATCTGGGATTTATTTATCTTCTACAATTGAAACTTTGTAGCCTTGAGTGGAGGCCTGGGCCCACCAGGGTGTGTGGAAAACTTGGCTTCTTCCATTGCCGGGGAAACCCAAGCCTCCTGCTTGCTCTGTGGCAGCAGCCGTCTTGTTTAGGTTAATTTCCATACTCGCTTCTGACTGGCTGGTGAGTGTGACTTGTGGGTGTAGCAGTGATTATTAATTTGTTATATTATTCTTTTATTAGGTAGGATACTAAGTTTTTTAAAATTTCTATTTTAAACATTTAATGTTAAAGTATATTAAAGTACTTTAAAACCATGCTTATGTAGGTTATATTCCTTATACTTCCTTAGAAATTAAAACAAATTTCTAAAATATTAATTCATTAAACATGAAATATACCCATTTCAAGTTAATATAAATAACTATAATTTATACCAAAACAAAAGAAATTTGAGAAAATTGGCATTTCTTCATATTTTGTAAGTCTTTTTAAATGTCTTGCTTAATAGAAGATGGCTGGATTCTCATACCTGCTTCTGCATTCAATCTATTAGTTGTTTTCCTTGAATAGTGTATAAAGATAATCCAGACTCACACCAATTTGTAGTTGAAAAAGGAAGAATATTTTAATAGCCTTTCTAGACACTTTGTGGATATTGTTTATAAGAATACCCAAATTGGCCAAGTGATAGTTTCTCAAAGCTTAGTTATTATAATTTGGAATCTGAAACCATAGCATTGAACTTTCCATACTCTGCTACACTGAAATCCATTGGTCACCCTTACACTTTGATTGGTTCTTTAAAAAATGTTCCATTATAGTTGATATATTATATTAGTTTCAGGCATACAACATAGTGATTAGACATTTATATAACTTACAAAGTGGTGACTTCAATAAGTGTAGTACCATTCTGACACCACTCATAGTTATAAAATATAATTTGTAGAGAGCGCCTGGAAAGACACATCGGCATTTCTTTAATTATTGTCAGCTGAATCCAGTGGCGCTGGCAAAGCCAAGTCCTGGCTGAAAGCAGTTTGGCTCAGTGAATAGAGTGTCAGTATGTGGACTGAAGGGTCCCAGGTTCAATTCCGGTCAAGGGCATGTACCTTGGTTTCGGGCACATCCCCAGTGGGGGGTGTGCAGGAGGCAGCTGATTGATGTTTCTATCTCTCTCCCTTACTCTCTGTAAAAAAATTAAAAAAAAAAAAAGCCAAGTCCTGGAAACACACTTTGCCAGAGGCAGGAGTGTTGTCAGCTTGACCTTCAGCCCAAGTGCCAGGGGATGGGTTTTGTTATTTAAATCCAGCCAAACCCCACCCAACAATGCACATAATCTCCTCTGTCTTGACTTTTGGTGAAACTTCCTATTTTTGTTGTTGTTGTTGTTGTTTGTGTGTGTGTGGGTTTGCTGTATAAAATAAACACCTGTATTGGCTCTGTGTCTCTGTCCCTGTCTCCATCAGAGGACAGCATTCCTACCCAGACCCAGCCTTTTCTTTCCATCTCTATGTCTGTCTCTTTCTTTCATTTTCTCAATCCCTAGCTGTCCCTACTCGGGAACTGGATCGCTCTTTAGCCCCGGAAAAGAGAGAAATATTAACAATAATTGGCTATATTCCCTTCCCTGTGACTGTTTTTATAACTGGCATTTTAATAAATGGCAATTTGTACTTAATCCTGTCACCTTTCTCAATTACCTGCCTGCCCCCCAACCCAACCTAGCAATCATCAATTTATTCCATGTCTATGACTTTGTTTCTGTTTTGCTTTTTTTTTGTTTTTATAGATTTCTCACATAAATGAAATCAAATGGTATTTGTCTTTCTCAGTCTGACTTCATATACTTAGCATACTACCTTTTATGTCCATTCATGTTGTTGTAAATGGCAAGATTTCACTATTGTGTTTTTTTATACCAGGTAATATTCCACTGTCTATACTAGTATGTACCACTTCTTTATCTGTTCCACCACTAATGAGCAATTCATTTATTTCTATATGTTTCTATATGTTGTTCCTTTATTTTCACAATGTTGTAAATTCTTTTAGAATTAGTCATTAGGATTTCTTGACATAAATACCCAGATGTGAGATTGCTGGGTCATATGGTAGTTCTATGTTTAATTTTTTGGGGAATCTCCTCCATACTGTTTTACCAATATGCAATTCCATCAACAGTGCACTATAAGGTTCCCTTCTCTCCATATCTTTACTAATTCTTGTTTGATTTACTGATGATAGCCATTCTGACAGGTGTGAGGTTATATCTCAGTATGGTTTTGATTTGCATTTCCAGATGATAAATGAACATCTTTTCATATGTCATCCAACAGACATCCTCTGTCCATTTTTAAAGGAGCTTCTTTGTTTTTTTAGTGTTGTGTGAGATACTTATATATTTTTGACATTACTGACTTATTGAATGTATTACTGGCAAATATTTTCTCCATTCAGCAGATTGTCGTTTTGTTGATGGTTACCTTTAGTGTGCAAAATCCCTTACCCTAGGAGACATAGAGTTGTCAAAAAGTTTACTGCCTATGTTTTCTTCTAGGAGTTTTATGGCTTTGAGTCTTACATTTAATCTTTAACCCATTTTAAGATTATTTTTGTATATGTGTAAGAAAGTGATTCAGTTTCATTCTTTTGAATGTGTCTGTCTAGCTTTCCCAACACCATTTACTGTCATTTACCCATTGTCTATTCTTGCCTCCTTTGTCATAGATTAATTGACCACATAGGGTGGGTTTATTTTTGGGCTCTCTATTCTGCTCCATTGATCTGGGTGTCTGTTTTTATGCTATGACCGTCTTATAGAATAGTTATATATATATAATTGATTTTTTACAGAGAGGGAGAGGGATAGAGAGTTAGAAACATCGATCAGCTGCCTCTCGCACGCCCCCAACTGGGGATGTGCCTGCAACCAAGGTACATGCCCTTAACCGGAATCAAACCTGGGACCTTTCAGTCCGCAGACCGATGCTTTATCCACTGAATCAAACCGGTTTCGGCTAGAATAGTTTTATATCAGTTAGCATGATACCTCCAACTTTATTTCATAGGATTGTTTTGACTAGCTGGGGACTTTTGTGGTTCCATAGAAGTTTTAATATTTCCTCTAGTTGTGTGAAATACACCACTGGGATTTTGATAGGGATTGAACTAAATCTGAAGATTGCTTTGGGTAGTATGGACATTTTGATAATGTAAATTCTTCCTATCCACAGCATGGATTATACTTCCATTTCTTTGTATCTTATTCTATTTCACTCTTCAATGTCTTAGTTTTTTTTTTTTTTAGTACAGGTCTTTTACCTAGTTTAAATTTATTCCTGGATACTGTTTTATGACACAATTGGAAATGGGATTGCCTTTTTAATATCTCTGATAATTTGTTAGTGTATAAAATTGCAACCAATTTCTGAATATTTATTTTATATACTACTTGACCCCATCCATTTATTACTTCTAATAGTTTGTTGGTGGAATCTTTAGGATTTTCTAATTATAGTATAACTTCTTTCATTTCTGATTTTATTTAGACCTTCCCTATTTTTTCTTGAATCTGGCTAAATAAAGGTTTATCAATTTTGTTGGTCTCTAGTTCCTTTATTTCCCTTCCAATCTTTATTAATTATTTTCTTCTACTCACTTAGGCTTTGTTACTCTTTTTCTAATTCCTTATAGGTTGAAGGTTATATTGAGATTTTTCTTGTTTCAACTGTGTACCATAAATCTGGGGTCATTTGCCGAGAACCAATTCCAGCATGTAATTATTACAAGAGTTTCACCAAAAGGTTGGTGAAGCTTGGGGAGCTCAACAGGGCTGAGTTATATATGTCCTTTACCTGTTGGAATGGCTAAATGGCACTTCTAAACCTGAATAGGATTGTTAAAGGCCAGACAAGCTCAGGGCATTTTATTGCCTCCTGTTGGCCAAATACCTAAACAGCTATAGGCTATTCCCCAAACTGAAATGCTTCTGTATAATACTCTTTGATACCTTTCCCTTTGAAGTGTATATTTCCACCTTGCCTTGGGACAAATTGTGTTTAATAAAAGCTTGGGGTCCAGAGACAAGGAGAGTCTTGCAGTTCCTTCAGCAGAAGCTCCTCTGACCCCCAATGCCTTTCAAAACTATCTTTCGTCCTTGGAGTCCTTTTTAATATCTACTTGCAGCCCCTTTCTCCAGAATGCTGAACGCTTTGTAAGGCTGGGACAAAATAATCCCTGCATTATGATGCCCTAACGAGGGATACCAACATTTATAATGTCTGAACAAAGGACACCAACAGTCATTGTGTTTTCAATTTCATTCTTTTTTTTCTGGAGATTTGTCTTATTCTGTCATTCCTCATTGTGGCTGATTCCCTACATCTCCTGGTCTTGGTAGAGTGGCCCCAAGTAATAGGGCCCAGTGGTGCAGTTTCCTTGGCCACCTGAGTTGAGTCTTCCAGGAGTGTCCTAGGTGTGGGTTTTATGTGCCCAACTGTTGTAGTTGAGCCTTGATTGTATTAGTACTGATCCTCAGGATGACTGACTGTGAGGGCTGGCTGTGACTACAGAGGACACGCTACAGTGCAGGTGCTTACATGCCAGCCAAGTCCACCCTTTGGATTTGTTTGTGGAGCCATTTGGGAAGTGCTCTGTTATAGGCCAAGGTCAGTTTGGGGCCACCTGGTGGTAGCTACAAAGTGATTTGTCATTGGTTGCCACCTGTGCTGGATTTAAAGGCGCTTGGAAGAAGCTATACTGGGAACTAATGCTTGCTGAGCATGGGGGCCACTTGTGCCAGGCTTGGGTCTGTTTAGTATTAGGCACACTGAAGCCAGCTACTGCTTGTTTGGGATTGGTAGACCTTTGGGAGATTTTGGAAAGTTCACAATGTGAGCCGAGGCATGCTGCTTGTGTGGAAAAGCCGCTGGAAGGCTTGGGCCTGACACATGAGTGGAGTGAGGTCTCAGGAAGTTACCAGTGCAGAAGCGAACAGTGTTAGCCAGCTTAATGGAGAGTTCAGATTTGGTGCATGCCTGCTGGCTGGCTGGGGAAAGAGGCCCAACCAGGAGCAAGGAGCAATGATGCCTACTAGTGCTTCTGACCCCTGGCACTTTTTGAGCTGTTGCCCTGTACTGGAGCCCAGATCAAGTGGGTTTGCAAGTCATGTGCAGGTTCTTCAAAAGGAACTCTAGTAGCCCTCTGCTTCACTCAGATGCAATCATCACTGGTTTTCACAGCCAGATGTTATGGGTAATCCTCTTCCTGGCACTAGTGCCCCACTGGGACCCCTCCTCCTCAGGGGGGGATCTGCACAGAGAAGATATCCCTTTTGATACTTAATTGCCACATGTGGGTGTAGGACCTGCTGGTTCTGTGTGTCAGTCCCTCCTACCAGTATCGTCATGGCTTCTTCCTTATATCCTTAGTTATAGGACTTCTGTTCAGTGAGTCTTCATAAGGTTAGTTCTCATCAATTTTCTACAATATTGATGTGGCCAAAACTGGTTTGGCTCAGTAGATAGAGCATCGGCCTGCGGACTGAAGGGTCCCAGATTTGATTTTGGTCAAGGGCATGTGGGCACATCCCCAGTGGGAGGTATGCAGGAGGCAGGTGATCGATGTTTCTCGCTCCCCCTTCCTCTCTATAAAAAAAAATCAATAAAATATTGATATGGATATGGGAGGAGGCAAACACAGTGTTTACCTACTCTGCTATCCTGCAAGGAAGTCTAAATGGATCTTTTTATCCATGCATTATTTTTCAGCATGGCTGAGTTATGCAGACATATTTCATACAGTATCACCCATCTCATCAGAAAAGTCTTCAAGTACTGGGGGGCTGTCAAATGTAGAGTGGCAGATCCAAGTTTTCCAAAATCCTATTTGTGTTCAAAAGCTACAGTTTATTATTAATAATAAATACTGTCAGTCATTCTCCTTGAATTTCCAGGCTTGCTTGGTTCATTTTGGAAAAAAAAAATCTGCCACATCCCTTGTCTGAATAATCATAGTTTGTCAGTTATTTCTTTCAAGAAAAAAAAATAAATGGGTAGTTCAGCTCACAACTCAAACAATCTCAGAAGTGCTTTTCACAACCATTGCACTTTAGTAACCAAAGAGGTGCTTCCCATTTCATCCCACACAACATTAAAAACACGTAGACAGATTTAATAAAATCTGTTTCTTGCCTTATTAGGAAAATTATTAAATGACACTAACTCTTTTTGGATTTAATTTTTTAAGAGTGACTGAGTGCGCCCGTGCCTGTGAATAACACGGTGGCTATGGTACAGTTTGAGGTTGCTGCCTTGATTCATGCTGACATTAGCAGTTTAATCCAAGAGGGCTTTTCTACCAATGTCAACACAATGGAAAAGACAAGTAACATCTTGATGTTATTATGAGAGTTTCCACACCCCATATACCCTAAAAAGTCTCTCAAGGAACCCCAGAATTCCAAGCCCACATTTTGTGAATATCAGCTTCAAAGGGAAATGTAGACGGTATCAGGAACCTAGCATGGCAGTACAATGATGCATGCTCTCATTCAACTATTTGCACTCCTACCCCTCCCCACTTCCTTACCCCTCCTGCCAGACCAGCAGGTATGGCTTGTGGAGGAGCTGAATCCTCCAGTGTCACTCACAAGGATTCCCTTCACCCCAAACCTGGGTGCACACTGGAACTAGCTAGAGAGCTTGAAAACATATAATGCCCATGTCCACCGCAGAGGTTGTGACTGGTCTGGGGGATACAGCCTGGACACTGGGATATTTGAGCTCCCAGGTGAGTCAAGGGTTTGGTACAGTTTGTGAACCACTGTTCTACCCTAGTGAGCCTCCAAGTCTCAAGTTTTAGCCTAGATCAGAATCACCTGGACAGGTTGTTAAAATACAAATCCCCCTGCCCCATCCCCCAGGAATTCTGATTCTTTAGGCCTGAGATGAACCCTAGAATTTGCATTTTTATCAAGCTTCCAGGTGGAGCTGGTACTACCAGTCTTGGGACCACACTTGGAGAACATTGAGAGTTGCTCCATGGACCGCCCTGAACTGACAGTTTCCAGCTTTATGTTGTTCTTTGGAAAACATTAGACATGTAGGCTCCAACTATGTCAAAGCTGAAAGCCTTAAAAATAAGGCTCTTTTATTAATTACCAAAATACTCATTAAATTTGCTATCTGCAGTTCAGGTAATTCAACTTCAGTAACTAAAATATATAATGTTCATGTAAATGTGGACCAATTGGGTGCGAATTACAATTTGTATTCTTAATATTTGCACTAATGCAATTTCAAAACTCCCACATGAAAGTAGCAAGACTCATTTGCTTTAAAAATTGCAAGGTAACAAATTTAAAAATGATTTAAGTGACATTTATGGACCCTTGTCTTAAAAAAAAACCACAAAATAGTACAGAAATGTCAAACTTGAAGCAAATTGTATTTGAGCTGAAATGTCCTCTATGCCTGAACCACTTTGTTAAAAGTGATTTTTTTAAAAAGGTTTCTGATC
This sequence comes from Lasiurus cinereus, assembly GCA_011751065.1. Classification (NCBI taxonomy): domain Eukaryota; kingdom Metazoa; phylum Chordata; class Mammalia; order Chiroptera; family Vespertilionidae; genus Lasiurus; species Lasiurus cinereus. The sequence continues at coordinate 18,819,109 of JAAGEH010000393.1, read as the reverse complement.
TGCCTATCCTTGGCCATGTCAACAATGGAAATCACACCTCACTTATCTGTCCAGTGAATCTAAAGATCTAAAGCTTGGGCAGAGAAAAAGAGGATAGCACTTGCTTATGTAACCAATATCCTTTCACCTTGTGCCATTGTTTTTCTCATACAAGCAGACAGACAAGATAAGAACAAAGATCTTTTCAAACTTGAGCCAAGTGGGAATGGGGATTGGAGAGAGATCAGAGGAGGAGCCTATACATGGAATCTTCTCAGCACCACACAGGAAGCTTCAGGGGGTGTTTTCAAATTTCCCACACTGCACCGAAAACAATTAAATTAGTTTCTCTGGTGCAGGGCCCAGGCAATAGTAATTTTTTAAAGTGTCCCTATCACCCTGAGTGAAACCTTTGTCTAGCAATGTAAAGATCACAGTTCTTTAGACAAAGTTCAGGAATCCTAGCAATCTCCTTCAGAAAGCAAAGATAAGCAGTTGAGAGATAAAAGTGCTACACAAGAAGCACAGTGGTTTATGAGGAAAAATGCTTATGAAATACTTTTATCTTTCATTCTTCAATAAAATAACCAATTTGAATCTCTGTGGCTTTAACCAAGATGCTAGTGTCCTATGAAGATTAGGCTGAAGGTTTTCTAAGTGAGACTTATACTCTGATATTTTTAATTATCAGGCCCCTGCTATGTGCCAGGCACTGGGGGATCCAAGACAGAAATCTCTATCCACTCAAAGTCTCTAGATTTATTAGAGATATAAATAAGAGTCTACAAAATGTCAGTACAATATAATCCTTGTGGAGGAGACTATAGGAGCACCTAAACCAGGATTGGAAATCAAAGAAAGTAAAAATTAGGCAGAAAATTGGAACATGTCTAGGCATTGGTGAGACAAAAAAGCCTGAAGAAGTTGGAGAAGAAGGTTATTTTAGTAAGAGGGATAAGTACATACAAAGGGCTATCAGATGAAAACAGGGGGACAGAAAAAGAGAATAAATGAGTGGGGGCTGGTCAAATTAAGAAAGGTGAAACAGGGAGGGCTTCCCTGCCATATTCAGGGGACTGACTTGTAGAAGAGGACAGCGAAGAACCACTCAAGTGGAAGAGTTCCTCTGGCTATTGCCTCATTGTGGTAAGCAGAGCTAGAGGCTGGCGAGGTGTAGGCGGGAAAGTCAGTTTGGGGAGAGAATCCAAGAAAGTAAAACTGATGAGAGTAGGACATGAGAGGCACTTTTACATTCCCCTTTTGTTCATAGACACTCGAGCAGCCGTTATATTATAGGCAAGAGTTGCTCTCCCTGTTTTATAGGTAGGCAGGATGAGAGACGGGAGAATAAGCCAGCATGAGAGTTTTAGTCTCTCATCTCTCTATTTACATGTTCACACAGGAAAATGTTCTGGGGGTGGTATGTTATAATTGCTTTCTAATGGCAAAAAAAAAAAAATGAATAAAGAAATGTTATATATTGATGAGAAATTGGTACCCTGTGCCAGCATCTCAAACAATATTATTTTCATGTAAATGAAAGTGGTTTACAAAGGTGTAGGTGAATTAGAAACGGAAGAGGGGACAGAAGAGTCCTAAGCAAGAAGGCGAAATTTTCAATTTGTCAAATTATCACTCTATGTCTGAATAAAATGTATTTTTTTTATTATCAAAGCAAAACAAATTTCATCAGATGAATTCTGTGTAAATCTTTTGATCACACATAGCCTAACTACCTGAAATAAGATAAGACCAGAAAGCTAGGTAGCACCAGGCAAACATTTACTGTAACTAATAATCACTTCGCATTTTTGAACATGCAGTGTTTCCATTTAATTTCCGAAGAAATAAAAGAAACAGATCATCAATACATGTTGCACACAGCAAAGTGTTGATCATCTAGACCTTAAATTGCTTGCAGCATTCTGACTGGCCCTTAATACGATTAATTTATAGTTTAAAACTGGGTCACTTAATGGGAGGTTTGTTAAAACTTTCAAGAAATAGTCACTTTTGTCTGTTTGGACTTCTCTCCACCCTTGATTGGTTTCAAAATGACTCCAAAATGCTCAGTATTCCATACCTCTGTGGCCACCCCCGTTATTCCATTAAAAATCCACTTGTGCAGAAAAACTGCTGGAGAATTTCTCTCTGTGAGAAACCATTAATGCGATTTGCAATGTGGAGTTAAAATGCTGTCTTTATTCACTAGCCTTCAGTGAACTGTTCTACAACTGTTTCCAATTACCTAAACCATTTCTATAATAATCAGCCTATTTTTAAGTTAGAACCATTTAGTTTCAGTAAAGCTTTAGTAAAAGTTTTAGCAAACAGTACATTAAGTGACTCATTTTAAAAATTCTAGATTAATTGTATCAAAGGACAGTCAGAATATGCAGCAAGCAATTTAAGGTCTACCAATATTTTGCTGTGTAGTACATGAAGTTAATATAATATTGTATGTCAACTGTGATGGAAAAAAACACACACACTCTATTTAAAAAACAAATTACTGAAAAAGATGAAATACATCATCCAAATAATAAATGTTTTAATCCTGAAAAAAAAAAGAGTTGCTTGGAATTCAGTTTAATTTTTTTCTATATAATCAAGTAGCCATAAAAACTGGAAGCAAAATGGCATGGTGTTCAAGATTCTCAAGTGGCTACTCTTCATTAAATATGTAATGGTAAAAGAACAAGCTATGCTGACAGAAGAGGAAATTTCTGGTCATGATCAGAAAATGTTCCCAAACGTCGAACAGGCAAATGATGGATGCAAAAAATGGATCCCAAAAGGAAACATCAGCAGCAATAAAATTATAGAGCAGGGTATGAAACTCTATTATTATTCCTTGACAGCACCTCATGGCAGCATATTTACCTTCTTTCCATAACTTTCTACTTACCAACTTAAATGTCAAGGTTTTTAAAGCTTTGGGGTCATCTACAATCTTCTGTAAATTAGCAGCCACTGAAAAATACAAACATGGAGAAAAGTGTTCAAATTATTTCCCGTAGCATTGGATTTTCACATCAGTGATTCAGAAAAATTTGACTAATGATGCAATTCGCTGCAAAATTATTTTTCACCGACATTGTAAAATCCATATAAATGGCCAAATTACTCTCATGCATTTTCTACACCAACTTATATCTTGGGTACATCAGAATTAATAATGTACAGTTGATTTAGAATTAACTGTACACTGACCTCACTTTCAGAAAATAAAATGAGAAAAAATGACTTTCTCATGGAAAGTAGAAATGACAGCAGTGTTTCTACCCACCACTTGGTTTTCCTCATCACCCATTACTAAGAAATGTTGGAGTCAGGAGAGGGCAGCACGAAACACAGAGGAGAGGAAGTCAAGAAGACACCGTTTCTTTAGAAATAATAGGTCAGCACATCTGAACTCCTGCCCTGTAAATCCACTCAAATTTCTGCCCCCACTTTTATCAAAGCCACAAAATGCAGTGGATAGAAAACCTGTATGACTTGGGCATGCGTTTTAATGTTTTCAGAGCACAGTGATCTGTGAGACCAGTGAAGGGCCACCGTAAACATTCCCAAGTTGTGTGAACAGGGTCCAGCACTTGAGACTGTCAGTCTGAAGCTCCAAAGTGGAAGGTATGTTTCCACTCTTAGCTGGATTCATCAGAGACCTGCCCCATTCTCCATGGTGTCATGATATATTTGATAGTCTAGGAGAGGAGTCAGCCCTTCCTGATTACTTCACTGGCTTAGGATACAGTTTATGAGCAATAGTACCAAAGGTAATGATGACCGAGATTTAATGCCTTCCTCTTTCCATACCCAATTTAACATGTAAAGCACTGAAAGTCAGGTGAGGACTGTTGGTTAGGAAAGGAACATTTACTATCCAAGAAATCAGGGAAGAGTTTTTTCATTATCAAAATTATCTGCTGCTTCACTAATTAGAAAAATTTATCAGAATATTTTAAAATAAAAACGTTGAAGATAGATAATAAATGTATAAATCAATGTTCTGAGAAAGTGTTTCAAGTACAATGCTTACAAGTAGAAAGAAATTTGCAAATTATATTTTTCACTGAGGTTAACTGAAAACCTAGATATATAGATTTTATGAAATTAATTTATTTCATTTAATCCAGGGGTGAGGAACCATTTTTCTGCTAAGCCATTTGGATATTTATAACATCATTCCTAGGCCATACAAAATTATCCACTTAAAAATTAGTCTGCTATATTTGGTCAAACACTTAATTAGCTCACCATTCATGCCCTGTCCAGATCAAATGATTTCATGGGCCTTAAATGGCCTATGGGCCGGACGTTTCCCACTCTTGATTTAATCTATCAGCTGCAAAAGGAAAACTTAAAATTATATACAGCAGTCCCCCCCTTGTTCCAAGACCCCAGGGGATGCCTAAAACTGGATAGTACAGACCTTATATAATCTATGTTTTTCTTTATATATACATACATATATACCTTCTCACTTAAAGGAAGCACTTTGCAGTTTCTGTTTTGCATATATGAATTGCCAGCATCACTATTCTTACGCTTTGGGGCCATTATTAAGCAAAATAAAGGTTACCTGAACAAAAACACTGTGATACTGCCACAGTCACTATGACAACCAGGATGGCTACTAAGTGACTAACTGGCAGGGGACCTATATAGAGTAGAAGGGTTGGACAGGATTTATATCTGGGTCGGATCGGCGTGTACTGTGAAATTTTATAGTACTTGGAATAGAGTGCAATTTAAAATGTAACTATTTAATTCTGGAATCGTCCATTTAATATTTTCAAACCATAGTAACTAAAACTGCAGAAAGCAAAACCAGGGAGAAAGGGGACTACTCTACTCACATAGCCTATTTCTCTTTCTAAACCATAGGACAAGCATCGTTTTATCTCCCTCTGTGGCTCTCCGAACGCTTCCATTCTGAGTGAAAAGTTTCATTAATGGTAACATCCCGCTCATCTTCCTCTCCTCTTTCTTTTATGTCCACACAAACTCACACACACTTCAGGTAGATCCTGGGCCACCAATCTGTATAGTTATCACCACCAAACCTCTTTTGGCCTCCTGGCCAGTTTCCTGACATAGTTCAGATACTAAAGCCATCTGGTAACCCAAGCCAGAAACACAAGCTCCTGGAGGGAAAGCCTGGCCCACCAATGCCGGGACTGATGTTGACAATTGTATGCGAACTGCAGCAGCTTTTTCTGACAACAAGGGAGTGTTCTAAGAGCTCCTTGGATTGGGCTGATTTCATGAGTAGCTATAAAGTCTTTGTAGGAGCCTGTCTTTTCATGCAAGTCTCTCAGTTGATGTGGATGATTTCCGGTCATCTATTTCCAGTCTGTTCTCTAAAGTGCCGCCAAAAGCAGGCTGTCCTGCACTAATCACACCCCTCTCTGCTGTGCTCCATGTGTCCTCGGGCCGATTTCCAAGGATCATGGCTGAGCAAGTTGTAGACTGGAGGGCAAGACTGAGTGGCCAGCATCTTAAACAATCATCCCAGAAAAAGCAGGCTCCCCAACTGTGAACCTCGGGGACATTAGAAATTCAAATTCTGTCTTCAGCTCAAAGCAAAAATAGCAAAACTGGCCTCTTACCTGATTACTTATCCCAGCTGCTGGGCGTACTTTCAATTTAGTTGATTCTAATTTGTTGTAAAGTGCTATAAAACACCTTCATTTAACTGACATCACATAAAATTCAGGGTGATGCTAATTTCTCTCCCAGCAGCAATGCTCATTAAAAAGATGGGTGTCACTGTTTTCTCCCTTCTCCTGACTGTGCACCTGGGTTTTTAGCAATAAAAATGCTCCTTACCTGGAACGTGAGCTGAGAAGGAAGGGCTGGGTAGGTAGGACTGGTTGTTAGAGCTTCTCAAATATGTGCTCATAGCACTGAACTTTGTGTTTTAAGGTATTCTAGTTTCCACTGAACCTGCTTATTCAGTGGTCATCAACTCATTTCCAATCCCTCACAGCTTTCCCCAAATAAAACCCATCCCCCAGGTGTCTAACAGGCTCTGTAATCTTCTTTGAGGTCATCCCTCCCTTCTTCCAGCTCTCTTCTCTTCAGCCACAAGGTCTTTCTCTTGGCTACACGAGACACAGGTAACACTCACAGAGGCTCCAGGGATTGTGGCCTTCCAGCCCTACCACTGGGGCTACATGATTCCTTTGTGGGCAAGCTATTTTTTTGTGTCCCTGAGACATGCTTTAGACTTGAATGTCTGTCAAGGCTAGAAGATTCTATTTGCTCTTTTGGATAACATTTGGTTTGAAGTATGGTAAGTACTCTGCTTTATGAAACTGTAGTAATAAGAACAGCTATATGAAAAAGACGCTGCTGCTTTATACCTCCCCAAATGTAAACACAGGCAAGGCAGCAGAGCTGAGGTTTCTCTGACAAACAGTGTCAGGCATTCACCCAACAGTTTCCTCTATAAAAGCCTGGCACTACTCAAACTCCCCACATATTGACAGTTAGAAAAATAATAGTCATATAATGACTATTTTACTATGTTTGTATTCTGACTAGTCAAAAGATAAACTTTTCTTTTTTTTTTTACTATACTTTATTGATTTTTTTACAGAGAGGAAGGGAGAGGGATAGAGAGAAACATCGATGAGAGAGAGACATCGATCAGCCGCCTCCTGCACACCCCCTACTGGGGATGTGCCTGCAACCAAGATACATGCCCCTGACCGAAATCAAACCTGGGACATTTCAGTCCGAAGGCTGACACTTTATCCACTTAGCCAAACTGGTCTTGGCAAAAGATGTACTTTTCTCTGCAGATAACCAATATATTTCATAACAACCTCATATAGTACTGATGTTCTGGTGACTGTGAGTTGACTTGAGATATCCCCAACAAAAGTTGTGGAAAAGCACACCAGTGAACACCGAGTTTGATGTACTTCCCTAGTAAGAAATCTCTGAGAGAACACAAGAGGTTAGACTGGGGTTACCTGACAAGGTGATGATGTCACAATATTGTTTTCTCCAAAGATACACCTTGAACATCTGCTTTGCTCACTGTATTGCTTAGAGAGGCAGCATGGGAGTGCAGAGAAAGAAAAATGGGTGACAAAAGAGAATCCAAGCTCTGAGTAAGGAGACGACATGAGGGTGGTTTCTCATGGATACTGCTTTAACACTGATACAAAATTATGGCTTACTAACAATAATAAAAGATTTACCCCATTATTTTCCCTAAGTACCCAGGCTGTTATATTTATGAGATGAGTATAGAATAGTGTATGAGTCTGACTACTCCTGCTATAGGACCTGAATTCAAATCCTCCTTCCTATTTAGAACTGTGTGACCCTATAAACTTGCAAGTTTACTTAGCCTTTAGGTGCTTGGGGCTCTGTATCTTTAAAATGTGGGTATTAATAGTGCCTACCTGGTAGAATTGTTTTAAGAACTGAGCTCATGGGAGGGAGGAGGAGGTGGGAGTGAGAGATCAATCAAAGGACTTGTATGTGTGCATATAAGCATAACTAATGGACAGACAGTAGGGCATGTGTTGGGGGGTGGGAATGACTGGGGAGAGGTCAATAGGGGAAAAAGAAAATATATGTAATACTTTAAACAATAAAGACTTTAAATTTAAAAAACTGAGCTAATACAGACAAAGGGCATAGAATAGTGCTTTATAGCAACTGTATAATAAATGTTAACTTATTATCCCTATCCTGGTCAACTGCATATATTTATTAACTGGTTTCCTTGTGTTAGCTCTTAACTCCTCATGTGCCCCTTTTCTAACACTCACTAGAGTTACTCAGAGAACTAAATTATCAACTAGAATGTGTTGCCTCTGTAGGTAATACCATTTAACTGCTCACATCAACTTCAAGATAATAATCTAAGCTTTTTGGCCATGAGACCCTCTATGGTCCAGTCTCAACCTACCTCTTCAGTTTATTTTCTGGATTTTCCCAGGAAGGGCTCTGTAACCCTCTGGATCTCTATACAATCCTCTGGATCTCTATAATTATGTGAAGAGGTAACTCATTACAGATATGATACCCTTACTAGATTTAAACTTTTATAACCTAGACAAAATCGTATTCACCTCTGCAAAAGGTAAACCTTTGAAATACATCCACATACACTGAACTGACCATTTCTCACCACCTCCGCCCGCTGCTACCACCCAAGTACTGCCACCATCACTGCTTGTCTGGACTAATACAATAGCCTGTGGTCTCCCTGCTTCCATTCTCGTTCCTCAATGGCATAGCCACCCCCTAGCAGTCAGCTGAGATTTCTAACATGTAATCAGACCATGACACTTTTTTATTCAAAACCCTCTGATGGCATTACAGCTCACAGTAAAAGCCACAGTCTCCACAATGGTCTACAAACCCCACCTGACCTAGCCTCCTGCTCCCTCTCTGACCTCATTCCTCACCACTCTGCTGTAGCCACAATGGTCTCCATGTTCATCCTTGAGCATTCAAAGCACGCTGCTACCTGAGAACCTCTATCTGCCATTCCCTAAGCTGGAAATAAAAGTCCCTCTTTTCTTTCCAGCTTCTGCTCAAATGTCCCTAGTTAGCCTAGTAACATCCCAACTATCACCTCATTCCCTCTGTCTTTCCCCAGAATGTTTCCTTTTCATAGCAACAAACATACTGATAGATCCTCCCTTCCCTCAACTGGTGGGCAGAGTATGATGAGACATTGAACCACAAATCAGCGAGTGCCCTGGGCCCCATCCCTTCCCGTTCCTCCCCTCAAAAGGCATGTTCACTTCTGCATGTGTTACTGTTCTCTCCCCCTGCCAGACAGCCCGGCTGGGTCCTTCTCTAATCCTGGTTTTTCTACCCTCTTTCATAATGAATCTTGCTCGTTAGTGCGGAATAAACTTCCTCTTTTAACTTGCCTTGGTCTCCGACTCCGTTTCCTGTGCCTGGAACCTTACATTTGGTGCCGGGAAGGCCAACCATCCCATCTGACCATTCATGGTCCAGGATGCGCCGCTATCCCTTTTCATGCCTCTTCCCCTGGCTCAGCAGCGTCAGTGTTAAGTCCCAGCCTGTGCTGATTGCTGGCAGTCATTTTTCTGGCGTCTCTGTCTGTAAACCTTGGCCCGTGTCAGATTGCCTTTGGGGCATAGGCCTCCAGAAGGGGTTCCGAACAGTGGGAGGCAGTGGAGATGTTCCTGCCACCCTTCAGTTCTCTGGCCTTTCGGCCTCTGTTTTCCGGACCGGCTCCCAGGAAGGGGTTCCTGGACTCTGGGAGGTAATGGAGACGTCCCTGCTGTCCCTTGGATCCCTCCATTTGTAGTCTTGGCTGAACTACTGGGACACTGGCCCTTTAGCCCGGCTACTGACCCCAGGTACTAGACCTGGGTAATAAAAAAATCTAAACCGGATTCTAGCACAACTCTAGGGTGTCTCCTCACCAATCTGGCTAAGCTAGGTCTGTCCCAGGATCTACATCCTAAATACCAGATTTACTTTGTAACATGGCATGGCCTCAGTATGAATTGGAATGTGTCCAGATGGCCCGAAATCGGGACTTTTGATTTTAACATCCTCACTGACCGCAGTAATTTCTGCCGGAAAACCAGGAAGTGGCCCTTCTCTCCCACCCCTCACTTTACTCCTCATGTTCCACTCCTCAGGTCCTCCTTGCAAAGTCTTCTTCACCCCTTCAAACTGGTCCTCAGCCCCTTTCTCTGTCTTCTGACTCTTTCCACCCAGCCGATCTTTCATCTCCACCTTTCCTACTCCCGTCTCCTGCCTTCTGCTCCCTCTCTTTCTCCTTCTTCACCATGGCTGCCCCTTTCCCAGCCAGTGACCACTGCTGTGGGAGCCACCATCGCTGCCTCCTGCCACAAGCTGAACAGAGGCTGCAGCAAAAGAGCCACCCACCCGCCACCCCGCCAGCCGCTCCAAATAGCTAAGTGAGATTTCTGTTTGTCTGTAGAAATTTTGGTTTGCTCTTCCCTTGTGTATTGTGAGCAGCTGCCATGTTGGCCACATGGCTTGTCATTTCCATGGGGGCCGCCATCTTGAAACAGCAAGTCCAACCCCTCTCTTTGAATAAAGTTACTAAGACATCCTACAGCCTGGCAAGGCCTGGTTTGGCCACCCGCCACCATGCTCCTCCTCCTCCTCCAGCCCACAGCCTGCCACCTGCTCTGACACTCCCTCCCCTAATGTCTTCTCAGACCCTGTTCCTAGATCCAGTGAATACGACCTTTAAGGTTTTAATGCCCACGAGGAGCAGGCAGAGTTGAATCAGAAAGCCCGCCTTTGACAAAAGGTGACCTACAAACCCAAGCCTTGGTTGTAGCCCTGAGACCTACAGCAGCCACACATGATCCCAAGTGGACTGTGCATGGTGGGATGCAATGAGAGGAAGAAGGCCACCTGGAGGATGCTTCAAGTGCAGAAATGAAGGCCACTGGGCAAAGCAGTGCCCCTGGCTCCAACCAAGCGCTGCCCAGTGTGCAGTAAAAGTGACTGCCCCTGGAAAAGTGTCTTAGCGTAGAGGGGCCATCCTTGCAGGTCATGACCTGCCACTGGTCATGACTGAAGACTGGCCAAAGACTGAAGATACCCAGACTCGATGACCCCCATCATCCTCGCTGAGCCCAGGGTAATGCTCAAGTTAGCAGGTAAACCGGTCTCCTTTCTGGTCGATATGGGGGCTACCTTCTCTGCCTGGCCCTCCTTTTCAGGGTCATTTTTCCCTTCCATGATCTCGGTCATGGGTATTGACAGCAAATCACCCTTTAATGTTCTGAAAATTGGCTCTGGCCTCAGCGCCTTCTTACCCAGCCCCCTCTCCCATTCCACCCTTCCTAAAGAATGACTTTCTTGCTGACACAGGCTTATCAGAAACTTAGATCTTTATCTCTAGGGGGAAAAAGTGGCAGTTTTAAAATTCAAGCAGCTAGAGGTCTGGAAACAGACTGTAGGGCCTGCTCCCTCTTCCTGCTGCCTTTTCTAAATGTTTTAAATAGCATACAATACTGAAGCATTAATTGCTAGGTAAGAATTGTGAAAGGACCCAGACTCTTACCATCTGCTTGCATTTACTTGGGAGGACCCAACAAGCCGGTATCCCACCAACTCACCTGGATGGGCCTGCCCCAGGGGTTCAGAGACAGGCCTTACCCAGAGACCTCTGACAAAGCTCGTTAGAACCCAGCACTATTCTCCAGTATGTACATTATCTCCTTCTCTGCAGCCCCTCCTTGGACATGTCTCAGAGGCATACAGCTGGCCTCCTCAAAGTTCTAGGGGACAAAGGATACTGTGTGTCCCCTGCCAAGAGCAACTGTCGGCCCCCACCGTCACTTACTTGGAGATCTGTCTGTTGTCCAATTCCCGAGGACTGACAATTGACCAACACAAGCAATACAAGACCTACAGCCTCGCACTTCTGTGGAACAGATCTTGTCCTTTCTAGGGCTGGTAGGATTCTCTGCCATCGAGTCCCAAATTTTGCTCTCCTAGCTAAGCCCCTATACCAGGCCACTAAAGACAGACCAGTCAGCTCCCTCTCTCTCACCCTCCCTCATTCACCAGGCTTTTTCTAAGCTCTGGGATACCTTTCTAACATCTCCCTCTCTCTCTCCCAGACATCTCTAGAGCTATGGGGGTCCTCAAAAAGCCTGTAGGGCCAGCCTTAACCCCTGTGGCCTACTTGTCCAGACAGTTTGATCCCATAGTTTGGAGATGGCAGCCCTGCCTCCAGCAACCCTTACAGGTCTTCTCCACCCACAGACTATAGGATCTTCTGTCCCACCGATCCTTGTCTCTCCTTACTCCCTCTTGCATGCAGGAACTCCTCTTCCTTAAGGGTCCTGACATTTTCCTAACTCAGTCCCCAGCCCTGAACCTGGCCACTCTCCTTCCTGCTGCCTCCACATAACCTGCGACAACACACTCCTGCCCCGAGGTAATTGAGTCCCTCACTCAACCTTAGGCAGGACTCTCAGATTTTCCTCTCTCTAATCCTGACTTAACTAAAGTGCACACACACTATTGCCCACAATCATCAGGTAAGATTGAGAGGATCAACGGCCTCCTTAAAGACATCTAACCTCTCTCTCTAGAAATTCGCAGCTCCTGGCCGGACCTCCTGCCCATGGCTCTGACCAGAATTTGGGCTACACCAAGGAGCCCCACCTTCTTAAGCCCTTTTGAACTCCTATATGGGAGACCCTTCTTGCTCATCCATGATCTCCCTACTGACCCTCCTCTCCTGACTGCTTATATTCCATACCTGCCCTTACTCAGGCAACTGCTCTGGGAACACACTGACAGGTTTCTGCCCAGGCCAGAACCAGCCGACCAAGACTCCTGAGGACCAGCTCTTCAGCTGGGGGACTCAGTCCTCCTCAGGAACCTTACCCCCTAAGTTGTATTTCAGCTCCAGGCCCAGAAAAGCAGCAAAACCAGAAAAGTGACACTGTGGCAGCCTCAGGACCAGCTTTTACCTCCCAAGTGACTCAACAGGATTGCTCTTGAGACTTCACCAACCAATCTCTTGGGGAAATCATGCTGCTGCATCCCTTGCCCAGCATGGAAAACACTCCATTTTTTTATGGCTCCTCCCATCATTAGGCCCACTGGTATCTATTCCTTTAATCTTGCTCTTTGGCTCCCGTCTCATGCGCAGTTTCACTAGTTTTTTGCAGAACAGAATGTGGGAGAGATCTATCTGGTCTTGAATTCAGAACCCAGAAACACTTATGTCACCAGAATCCTGAGACCCCAGGTAGATGTGCCTGACGCCACCTCCTCTGAACAGGAAGTAGCTATAGAAAACGGACCTTCACCCCCTGACCTTGCCCAGACTCTCAATTTTTTTTTTTTTAATATCACCAAAAGTCTGGAATGATAGATCTTCCCTTCCCCCAACTGGTAGATGGAGTATGATGTAACCTGCGTCTGCCACCAGGACATTCCCGAGACATTGAACCACCAATCAGCATGTGCTGAATGCGGTGGGCCCCACCCTTTCCTGTTCCTCCCCTCAAAAGGCATGTTCACCTCTGCACGTGTTGCTGTTCTCTCCCCCTGCCAGACAGCCCAGCTGGGTCCTTCTCCTCTAATCCTGGTTTTTCTACCCTCTTTCATAATGAATCTCACTTGTTAGTGCAGAATAAACTTCCTCTTTTAACTTGCCTTGGTCTCCAACTCCGTTTCCTGTGCCTCAAACCTTACACATACAACATCTTTATTAGTAAATTTTGGATGCAGCCCTTCATTTAGCCTCCACATCTACAGCATAAGCTCCAATGAGTACAGGAACTTTTATCTACCTTGTTCACTGCTATGTTCCTAGGGTTTGACATATAGAGAGTGTCAATTTACAGGGTTCTTAAAACCTGAAGTAGCAATCATATTTTAGAAGAATTTCTACAAATGTGTCCCTTAAGCGACAGTCCCATTTAATTTTCCCAAAGCAAATACATGAACTCTGGGCTCATCACAAATGAATATTGGGTATCCTAGGCAACCATTACTTTAGAGATTGACCATTTTTCATTCAGTTTTTTCCCCCAGAGATGAAAGTCTAGGTCACTCCCATATCAGCATAGGTGCTATCTCAGAGGAAGGGAAACTATAATGGGTAGCAGAGGACAGAAGTGATGAGCATCAGTGTGGTCTCACGACTAGAGGTCACACTAACCTAACTTCCCCTCTTACCGCTCTTCCATGCAAAGAGACCAGCCATTCCTGAAGAAACTCTCCCCTGGGGATCCATGCAGACCAGGGGGGACTGTCAGGGATACTGTGGTGTGAAGCCCAGGTCTCCTGGCAGAATGATTCAGCCACATTCCTCCTTGGGAATTCCCTTTAGGCAAAGAGTGCTGTCTCATTCTGGGTCAGGACCTCCTCAAAGGCAGCCCACATCCAAAGACTGGCAATGAGGGGCAGGGCCCTGTTCCCTCAGGGAAGGACAAACCAGAGGATCATCACAGATCCAAAGCTCCCTATGGACTTAGCTGAGGTGTTTTTTGTTTGTTTGTTTTTTAATATATTTTATTGATTTTTTTTTACAGAGAGGAAGAGGTAGGTATAGAGAGTCAGAAACATCAATGAAAGAGAAACATTGATCAGCTGCCTCCTGCACACTCCCAACTGGGTATGTGCCTACAACCAAGGTACATGCTCTTGATTGGAATCGAACCTGGGACCCTTGAGTCTGCAGGCTGACACTCTATTCACTGAGCCAAACCAGTTAGGGCATAGCTGAGGTGTTTAAGCAATTTAATTCCTCTACCTGCTAAAATCTACTTACTGTATTGCTTCACAGAGGTTGATCATGAAAGTATGCCTCAAAAGTATGCTTGCATGTGAATCTATGTCTCTGAGGTTTTTTCCTAAAAAATCTTAAGACTCTGTCCAAGGATGAACTGGCAATAATCACCTGAGAAGGTCATTTCCACTATTAAGTGTATAAGATTGTAAATCATAAATGAAATATTATAGAGGAAATGGGAAATATGTATATTGCATGGCATTTTCTTTGCATTTCACTCAGAATTCTGGATGGTGATAAAAAACAGTAGTTAGAAGAGATTTTGGGAATGTTACAGGTACTATAAGCAAGCAGCTTTGAGACCAAAATGTCAAATACACTTGAATATTAGAAATTATTTACATATACCAGGAAAGGATTATGGGAAATAAAAAGAAATATACTTGCCATTCTCCTTAAAGTTCAGGTAAATTCCAGTGCATTAGTGTTATCTTGGCATAATAAAAAATTGTGAAACAGCTTAAAATAGCTAAATTGGCTGGAATAAAATCTCTCCTTTAAAGTATAATCATAACATTGATATTCTGATGCTAAATGTCCTTGACTGTCTTTAAAGTAGAATTTTATGAACTGGACCACAATGTGTTAATAGAAGTATCCAATAATCATCATGTTATCTATTATTGCTCATTTTGAAAGCAATGAAATGGTATAATTATTGAAGCTTCATTTAGCTAGTAGAACCAGTGTGTATATAGTTTAATCCTCTTTAGAATGAGGACAAAGAAAGTAAGAAAAAAATACGCTATGAAAAATGATTAAACTTTAAAATCATGCCTACCAAGAATACCCAACATTCACCTGAGATGAATGGAAGAATTAATTTATTTGCTTTGGAAAAACAAAGAGGGTTATTCCTTGGGAGATATAGTTATAGTGTCTTGATTTGGAATTTTTAGTGTTATAACCTTCTAAATTGCAGACAAAACTGTATGCATATTTCTGGGGAGAAGGTTTGTGTAGCTTTCACCAGATTCTCAATGGGGTCATGTCCCTTATAATCTTAACAATCACATAAGTCCCAATTGCATACTAACATCTTCTCTTAGAGATAGGGCCTTTTGTATGTTTGTAACAGTCTTACTGTAGTTGACATATAATAAACTGCACATACTTAAAGTGTACAATTTGGTAAGTTTTGACATATGTGCACACATTAGTGAAACTGACACCATATGCAAGATAATAAACATATTCATCACATCCAAACATTTCTTCACGCCCTTTGTTACTCTCCCCATCTTCCCTCCCTTCCCTTCTTTCTACTCTCTCCAGAAAATAACCCTGTTACTATAGATTAATTCACATTTTTCTATAATTTTATACAAATGGGGTCATATATAGTGTATACTCATTTTGTCTAGCTTTTCTCACACATCATAATTACTTTGAAATACATCTATGTTGTAGCATTTATCAATAATTCATTCCTTGTCCTGGTCCTTTGAAATCTAAACTTACCTTGCAACTGAGTCAGAGAGACCCAGAACATCCAAAAGAAGGCCCAAAGCCCCACAGCAGCTTGCATTGCTACACAGCTGGGCCTCATCTGGGCACCCCCAAAACCCAAACAAAGAAGAGGAATCTGCAGATCTCTCCATAGCTCCTGCTGGGTGGCCTCAGGCAGTGGCTAAATTAGCACCTCCTTGGAGATCCAAGAGCCAGTGTACCCAGGAGTCAGAGTAGGACCATCCAGATTACAACTACTCAGATTCATAAGGGACACACTCAGGGGGCAGACTCAATGAGCACCAAAGCCCTACTAAAGCAAGTCTTGCTTCATAAGGGTGTCTCTAGCACAGAAGTTCTTCCATATAGACAGAGCTGATCCAATTGGCCTGGAGGTCAATTCCTCATGTGATACCAACAACAATCAAGTGATACTTAACTACAAGACTGTGCACACAGCACAGCCCACAAAGGGGTACACCAAGAGTATCCACCTCAGGTAACTGGGGAGGCTGAGCCACTGGGCCCTATAGGACACCTAGCACAAAAAGCCACTTTATCAACTCAGGGAAACAGCCAAAATGCAGAAACAAAGAAACAGGTCACAAATGAAAGAAATGGAGGAAAGCAAATGACTAGATATAGAGTTCAAAACCATGGTTATAAGGTTTTTCAAGAATTTTCTAGAAAAGGCCAATAAATTTAGTGAGACCCTCGAAGATAGAGAAATATTCAACATGACAAATATTCAACAGCAAGATGATAAACAGCAAGAACCTACAACCAAGATTACTCTACCCAGTAAAGCTTTCATTCAGAATTGAAGGTCAGATAAAGAGCTTCACAGATAAGAAAAAGCTAAAAGAGTTCATCACCACCAAACCAGTATTATATGAAATGCTAAAGCTATTCTTTAAGAAGAGGAAGAAGAAAATCGTAAAGATAAAAATTATGAACAATAAATACATGTCTATCAACAAGTGAATAAAAAATCTGATGAACAGAATAAACTGGTGAATATAATAGAATCAGGGGCATAGAAAAGGGAGTGGGCTGACAATCCTCAAGGGTAAAGAGATATGGGGGGTGCAGGAAGAGACTGGACAAAAATCATACTCCGATGGATCAGGACAGTTGTGGGGATAAGGGCATGGGGTGGAGTGGAAACCAAGTGGAGGGGAGCTATGGGGGGAAAAAAGAGGAACTGTAATAATCTGAACAATAAAGATTTTTAAAAATAATTATAATTCATTCCTATTTATTGCTAAGTAAAATTCTATTGTATGGATATACTACAGTTTGTTTATATAGTCAATGCTTGATGGATGTTTGGATTGTTTCAAGGTTTGCTGTTACAAATAAGCCTTTACAAGTCTTTGTGTACACTTGGATAAATACATAGAATTACAATGGCTGGTTCATATGGTAGATGAATGTTCAATTAAAAAAAATTGCCCAAATGTCTTTTAGGGTTATTGTACCATTTTTATATTTCCACCAGCACTGTCTGAGAGTTTCAGTTTGTTATATACTTGCCAAAACTTGGTTTAACTAGCCATTTAAATTTTAGCTATACTAATTAATGTGTAGTGGTATCTCACTGTAGTTTTAATTTGCATTTCCCTAATAGAGCATTTTTCCACATGCATATTTTGGTAGAGTATTTTAATGGCTGACTTCTGATTCAAAAAAGTAAAAGGGTATTGGAAATGTGAAGCAAAAGAGTGTATGAAAGTATTAAGGATTTCCATAAATACAAGTGTTTTTTTTGGATTAAGTAGAAGGCTTTTTCTAATAAAACCCAAATGCCTTTGTTAAGGAACCACAAGTATTTCTGCATTCTAAAGGTAAGCTGTTCAGAGAGTGCATATCAGATCTTCTAGCTCATCTAGTAAATCACACAGAGACAGCTTCTGCCCATATCTTAGAAAATCACCTAGAGCTTCCTATACAGTTCAGAAACCTCAACACTTTTTCACTACAGCTTTTTAAATGTGTAGGGCATGAGTTTGAGTAGAATTAAGAGAAAGAAGTGATCATATCAAGAAGGCTGAAGAAATAAGACACAGGAAATCCATCCAACTTTGATTTCTAGAGGCACAAAGAAAGCCTTTAAAGGTCTTTGCTGTTTATAGCAACAAGGTTTATTTAATTATGCTAGGTGTCTAAATTCCAAAAGGAGTCTTATAGCCAGAAGCACATGCTGGAAACATTAACAAAGATTATATGTACTAGTATATATGGTCTGAAGATAAAACACACTCTGAGATTCTACTGACAATCTCACAACCATTGCCGAGGGAAGACTGCCATGCAGCAGGTACTACAAATGAAGACAACAGGGCAACTTGGTATGAGATTAAAAAAAATTGTGGGTCTCCTTCAATGCATATAATCACTTGATTAAAAACAAAGTCACTTTGTTTTTACTCAGCTTTCAGGTGTTTTTATAACCTTGTCAAATCATACAAATTTTAGAAGAAGTTCTAATCTTTCAGACAGTATATGGCAAAGGGAAATGAAACACTGAATCTTATAGGACCAACTTTTTTTCTTATTGTCACTCTTGTTTTACCCTGATCTGTTTTATGTAGGGTTTTTAATAGTCATCTATTCATAGGACACAGCTTAATCTAGTGGCTTCTGGAGTGAGAGAAGTTTTGGAAAAATACAAATTAAGGAGACAGTAATTATACTGATATGAGAAATACTACTTAAATTATGGGTCTATGCAGACAACAAGGGCAGAACCATCTGACATAAGCATAAAGAGAGGAGAGGCCTGGAGTGTGCTAAGCTGGCATGTGATGGCTGCCTTCTGGAGAGAAGCATTTCTCATACATGTGCCAGCCCAGATGGAAGGGGAGAGAGCAGGGCTTCTGTTTACATCACGAGGCAGTACCCAGAGGACATATATTTTATCTTCATTTCTTGAGTTATTTTTCCTTTTTACTTGTAATATATTCCAAAGCATTCAAATTAAGGGGTTAGTAGCCAGTAAAAGGTACAGAGCATGACTGAATAATTCAATTCATTAATAATAAGTCAAGACAATTCAAGAGGTGAGAAACCACGATGGTGGCATAGGTGAACACCTAAACTACTGCCTTGCACAATTTCAAAACTACTGCTAAAATACAGAACAGACATTATCCAGAAAAAGCTGGCTGAGTGGAAATTCTACAACTAGAAAGAGAGGGGCTCACAGAGACTCAGAGGAGCTGCAAAAAGCTGAGGTACAGAGACACGTGCATGGAGAGGACTGGCGGCGGAGTGCTTGGCTGACTTCCTCTAGTGGGAGGGAGATGGAAACTCCAGACTGCTCTGAACTCCAGTTCTAACTGCACTGAACCCCAGTACTGGGCGAGACTCATATGGAGGGAGTCTGGACTTTCGTGAAAAGAGAGGAGTGCACAGAGGGCTGACTGCTGATTGTGCCTCTGATTTTCTCTAGTGGGAGGAAGACCAAACCTCCCAACTGCGCTGAAATCTAGTTCCGACTGCACTGAATCCCATTTTCGGGTGAGACCTTGAGGACCCAGACTCATACAGGTCCCTGAAGCACATGGAAATGCAGGAGAGCTGGAAAGACAGAGGTCTGGAGGCACACGAGTGCGAGTGCACAGAGAGGGATGCAGCGATTACCGAGGGACACTGAGACTCAGGGGCTGCGTAGGACAGGGCTGACAGGAAGCAAAGGCTGTCTGCTCAGCCCTGAGACTCCGTCCCATCCAAGCTGAACACAGAGGCTTTTGCAATTTTGCAAGTCTTGTATAATAAGGCTGACTCCAGCATAGAAGTTCTCCCTGTGTAGACACAGTTGATCCTCACAACCAATTGGCTTGGAGGTCAATTCCCCCCAGTGATACCAACAACAATCAAGACTTAACTGTGACAGGGCTGTACACACAGTCCACAAAGGGGTGCACCATGAGAGTCCACCTCAGGTAACTGGGGAGGTAGAGCTACTGGGCCATATCAGACACCTAGCACACAAAACTACTCTACCAACTCAGGGAAATAGCGAAAATGTGGACAAAAAGGAACAGATCACAAACAAAAGAAATGGAGGAAAACAAACTACTGGATATAGAGTTCAAAACAATGTTTATAAGGTTTTTCAATATTTTCTTAGAAAAGATGGATAAATTTAGCAAGACCCAAGAGGAGATAACAAAGGACCAACTAGAAATAAAACATACACTGACTGAAATAAAAAATATTATACAGAGTCCTAAGAGCAGACTAGAGGAACACAAGAATCAAGTCAAAGATTTGAAAAACAAAGAAGTAGAAAATGCTCAACTGTAAAAGCAAAAAGAAGAAAGAATCCAAAAATATGAAGATAGTGTAAGGAGCCTCTGCGACAACTTCAAGCGTACCAACATCAGAATTGTGGGGGTGCCAGAAGAAGAGAGAGATCAAAATATTGAAAACCTATTTGAAGAAATAATGACAGAAAACTTCTCCCACCTGGTGAAGTACACAGAACCCCAAACAAAAGGAATCCAAAGAGGACCACACCAAGATACATCATAATTAAAATGTCAAAAGCAAAAGACAAAGAAGAGAATATTAAAAGCAGCAAGAGAAAAACAGTTTATTACTTACAAGGGAACACCTATACGATTGTCAGCTGATTTCTCAACAAAAACTATGCAGACCATACAGGAGGGGCAAGAAATATTCAAAGTGATGAATAGCAAGAACCTACAACCAAGATTACTCTACCCAGCAAATCTATCATTCAGAACTGAAGGTCAGATAAAGAGCTTTACAGATAAGAAAAAGCTAAAGGAGTTCATCAACACTAAACCAGTATTATATGAAATGTGAAAGGTACACTTTAAGAAGAGGAAGAAAAAGAAAACGGTAAAGGTAAAAATTATGAACAACATATCTATCAAGTGAATCTAAAACTCAAGTAAAAAATCTGATGAAGAGAATAAGCTGGTGAATATAATAAAATAATGGGCATAGAAAGGAAGTGGGCTGATAATTCTCAGGGTGAAAGGGATGAGGGGGGTGCAGGGAGAGATTGGACAAAAAGTATACAACTATGGATGAGGACAATGGGTGGGAAGGTAAAGGCAGAGAGGAGTGAGAGCTGTGTGGAAGGGAGCTATGGGGGGAAAAAGAGGAACAATTGTAATCTGAACAATAAAGATTTATTAAATAAAAAAAAGACAATTCAAGGATTGAGTGGGACTTTTCTGAAGGCTAGGGTCATAATCTAAAAAATAAAGCACAGCCATTTGTAATAATTAATATGCAACTAGAAAGCCACCTTCCCTGTATTATATCAGTGAAATTGACATAAGGAGCGCTCACCAGAATGTAAACCAATCGTTTTTATTTCATTGAGAAATCCTGCTACCAAAAAAAAAAAAAGTCAGCTGTACTGTACAATGTGCTTAACAATACAGTTGCTTGATACTGCAGCCTAAGACAGTACATGGCTCACACTCTGAGTAGTGCTATTTTAGACTCTTTCCAAAATAATATTAACCTCCACCATCCTTGGTGGATTGGCATGGATCAAATATAAGAAAACTGGCTGTGTTATATAGTATCTCTAATAATAAGGTAAAAATATCTAAATGAAACTTTTTGCGGGAACTTCATAATTAGTGGCAGAATAAGAGATGAAGAAAAAATTATAGGAGATGGAAAATTTATGGAATATAAAAATTGAATACTTCATAAAAAAGCGTTTGGTCCCAGTATCTTATTCAATTTAACATTTGTCCTGTAGTCTCACTTTTTTAAACAATGTACCAGGAAGTGCCTGGCTAGCTCAGTCGGTAGAGTATGAGACTCTTAAACAATGTACTGTTAATTATGCATAAAGATATGTTGGGATGGGTTTGGCAGACTTTCACTTTGTATGTGAAGCTTTGATCTTACCCAATACAATGTGACACATGACTGTCCAGAACAAAGGTCTCACTTTAACAGTTAAATCTGAAAGGCTATTTCTGTTATCTTCTTCTGCACCCCACGCCCCCTTCCTTCATGCAGGGGGACTGCACAGAGGCTAACTGCCTGCAGAGTTCTGGGGGGGATTCTCAGAAGAGACGATACTTAACCTATTTCCTGAAAGAGTAGGAGTTTGCTGGCGAGTTAAGGGACAGCTATAATCCAGGAAGAGGTGAGGGACTGCTGGATTGGGCTTCCCTGACTGGGCAGCCCCCACTGCTGTTTTTTTTCTCCCGGAGCCACCAGCTCAGATGCGGATATCGTGCCATCTTGAAGGGAAAAGTGGATATTTATGGAAGCCTGAAAATCTATAGCTGTGGCACCCACCCAACAGTTGTGAGCCACAGAACACCAGTCCCTACGTGGTGCAAACACTTGGATTCAGAGGAGCTCTACATGCCACATGGAAAGATGATTTCACCTGGGATAAGGAGAAAGAGAACTACATAACCAGACATCCAGAGAAGTGAGACCATGGGCAGACAAAGAAACAGCCCATGTGTTAAAAAAAAGCAGGCATCACCAGAAAAGAAAGTAAACGAAATGGAGGCAAGCAACCTGTGAGAGAAAGAATTCAGAGAAATGGTCATAAGGTGGCTGAAAAGAATGAAAGACAAATTTGACAATATGAGTAAGAACCAAGAGGAAATGAGGAAGAACCAAGAGGAAATGAAGAACCAAAAAGAAATGAAAAATGACATCTCTGCTGTAAGGAACTCAATAGAAAGCATTAAAAGTAGACTAGAAGAAGAAGAGGACTGCATCTGTGAGCTAAAAGATAAGGTAGGAAAAAATACCCAAGTAGAGCAACTTCTAGAAAAAAAATTAAAAATCAGGAGGAGAGCCTAAGGGAGCTTTGGGACAACATGAAACAAAATCATATCAGCATAATAATGGTTCCAGAAGGAGAGGAAACTGAGCAAGGAATAGAAAACCTGTTTGAAGAAATGGTTCCAGAAGGAGAGGAGACTGAGCAAGGAATAGAAAACCTGTTTGACAGAAAACTTCCCTGATATAGGGAAGAAAAAACCCACACAAATCCAAGAAGCTCACAGAGTCACAAGCAAAATGAACCCCAAAAGAATGACACCAAGGCACATTATAATTAAATTGGCAAAAACCAATGACAAAGTAAGAATCTTAAAAGCAGCCAGAGAGAGACAGAAAGTTACCTACAGAGGAACCCCCATCAATTGGTGACTGATTTCTCAACAGAAACTTATCAGGCCAGAAGGGAATGGAGTGAAATATACAAAGTCATGCAAAGGAAGGGTCTGAATTCAAGAATACTGTACTCAGCAAGGCTATCAATCAAAATTGAAGGTGAAATCAGGAGCTTCACAAACAAAAAAGGACTAAGGGAATATATTACCACCAAACCAGCAATGCAAGAAACGTTAAAGGGTCTGCTGTAAAAAAAAAAGAAATAGGAAGCAAAGAACACAGGGATAAAGAATAAGAATGGTGACAAATAAGTACCTATCAATAATAATTTTAAATGTAAATGGATTAAATGCTCCAATTAAAAGACATAGGGTAATGGACTGGATAAGAAAACATGAACCAGATATCTGCTGTCTACAAGAAACCCAAACTCAGAAAAAAAGACACACACAGACTAAAGGTGAAGGGATGGAACATGGTTTTTCAGGCAAATGGAAATGAAAAAAAAAAGTTGGGGTAGCAATATTTGTATCTGACAAATTAGATCTCAAAGTGAAGGACATAAGAGATAAGAAAGGATACTTCATAATACTAAAGGGAGCAATCCAATAAGAAATAAGTCTGGTAAACATATACCCATCCAATACAGGAACACCCAAATACATTAAAAAACTCCTGGAGGAGATCAAGGGAAAAGACTGACAGCAACACAATCATAGTAGGAGACTTTAATACCCACTATCAACATTGGATAAATCCTCTAAACAAAAAATCAGCGAAGAAACATCAATCCAAACATAATACCCACTATCAACATTGGATAAATCCTCTAAACAAAAAATCAGCAAAGAAACATCAATAAATAACACATAAGACCAGATGGAATTGTCATCTTCAGAACATTTCACCCCAAAACCCATAGAATATACATTCATCTCAAGTGCACATGGCTCATTTTCAAAGACCATATGATGGGTCATAGGCAAAGTCTTTTCAAATACAAAAAGATAGAAATCATATCAAGCATCTTCTCAGATTACAGTGGCATAAAACTGGAAATCAACTACATACAATAAAACAAACAATCCAAAGAAATGAAACACATGGAGACTAAACATGCTATTAAACAATGACTGGGTAATAAGAGTGGTCAAGGAAGAAATAAAAAACATCATGGCAACAAATGACAAGGAAAACACAACAATCCAAAACTCATGGGACACAGTGAAAGCAGTCTTGAGAGGGAAGTTAATAGCTCTATAAGCCTACTGCAAAAAACAAGAAACAATGGTAATAAATTACCTAACCCTACAACCCAAAGAGCTAGAAAGAGAGCAACAGGAAAAGCCCAGTGTAAGCAGAATGAAGGAAATAATAAAAATCAAAGCAAATAAACAGCATAGAGACCAAAGAAACAATTCAAAAGATCAACAAAACCAAGAGCTGGTTCTTTGAAAGGATAAACAAGATTGATGAACCTCTAGTTAGGCTCACCAAGAAGCAAAGAGAGAGAATTCAAATAAACAAAATCAGAAATGAAAGAGGAGAAATAACAACAGACCCCACCAAAATACAAAGGATTATTAAAAAATAATATGAACAACTCTATTCCAACAAACTGGGCAACCCTGGAGGAAATGGATACATTCTTAGGAAAATATACCTTCCAAAACTCAATCGGGAAGAATCTAAACATCTCAATAGGCCAATAACTATGGAAGAAATTGAAACAGTCATTAAAAAGCTTCCCGCAAACAAAAGCTCGGGGCCAGTTTTACCAAACATCCAAGGAAGAATTAAAACCTATCCTTCTCAGACTATTCCAAAAAATTCAAGAAGAAGGAACACTTCCAAGCTCTTTATATGAAGCCAGCATCACCCTAATACCAAAACCAGATAAAGACAACACAATGAAAGAGAATTACAGGCCAATATCCCTCATGAACATAGATGCCAAAATACTCAACAAAATTTTAGCAGAACATCAGAAAGATCATACACCATGACCAAGTAGAATTTAACCCAGGAATACAAGGATGGTACAATATCCACAAATCAATAAATATGATACATCACATAAACAAATTGGAGAGATAAAAATCACATATCAATTAATGCAGAAAAAGCATCTGACAAAATCCAACACCTTTTCTTGACAAAAACTCTCAACAAGATAGGAATAGAAGGATCATACCTAAATACAGTGGTACCTCGAGATACGAGTGCCCTAACATATGAGAATTTTGATGCGAGCCATCGAGCGAGCGATTTTTGCTTTGAAATACGAGCAACATTTGAGATAGGAGTAATCTCGCGGATCGGCTGGCTGCACAGGACCCACCAGTTTACCGCAACTCGAGCGTCTCATAGTTTCCCATGCCTCAAGGTTACGGAACGAATTAAACTCGTATCTTGAGGTACCACTGTACCATAAAAGCCATAAATGATAAACCCACATCTAACATCTCTCAATGGGCAAAAACTAAAACCATTTCCTTTAAGAACAGGAATAAGACAGGGACGCCCACTCTCACCACTCCTGTTCGACATAGTACTGGAAGTATTAGCCATTGCAATTAGACAAGAAGAAGAAATAAAAGGCATCCAAATCGGGAAAGAAGAAGTAAAAGCTGTCCTTATTTGCAGATGGCATGATACTGTACATAAAAAACCCGAAAGACTCCACCAGAAAACTAATAGACATAATGAATTCAGCAATGTAGCAGGATACAAAATTAATGCTGAGAAATCTATGGCATTTCTATACACTAATAGTGAATGTACAGGAAGAGAGACTAAAAAAGCAATCCCATTTACCATCGCACCAAAAAAATTAAGGTACCTAGAAATAAACTTAACTAAGGAGGTAAAAGACCTATACATGGAAAACTATAGGACACTGAAAAAAGAGACAGAGGAAGATGTAAACAGATAGAAGAGCATACTATGCTCATGGAATGGGAGAATCAACATCATTAAAATGTCCATACTACCCAAAGCTATCTATAGATTCAATGCATTCCCCATTAAAATACCAATGGCATATTTTACAGACCTAGAAAGAACTCTCCAAAATTTCATCTGGAATAAAAAAAGACCCTGATTAGCCACAGCAATCCTGAAAAAGAAGAGTAAAGTAGGTGGGATCTCAATACCAGATTTCAAACTGTATTACAAAGCCACTGTTTTAAAAACAGCCTGGTACCGGCACAAGAATGGATATATAGACCAATGGAATAGAATAGAGAATCCAGATATCAACCCAAATCACTATACCCAATTAATACTGACAAAGGAGGCATGAATGTATAATGGAGTCAAGACAGTCTCATCAATAAATGGTGTTGGGAAAATTGGACAGTTACATGCAAAAAAATTAAACTAGACCACCAATTTACACCATACACACAAAAAAAAACCTCCAAATGGATACAGGACTTAAACATAAGACGGGAAACCATAAAAATATTAGAGGAATCTACAGGCAGCAAAATCTCAGACATATGCCAAAGGAACTTATTCATTGATACGGCTCCTAGGGCAATAGAAGCTAAAGAGCTAAAGAGAATATAAACAAACAGGACTACATCAAAATAAAAAGCTTTTTCACAGCAAAGGAACGAACCATCAACACAACAAGAAAGCCCACTGTATGGAAGAACATATTTTCAAATGTTATCACTGATAAAAGTTTAATCTCCAACATCTACAGGCAACTTATACATCTTAATAAAAGAAAGATAAATGATCCAATAAAAAAAATGGGCAATGGACCTAAATAGAATCTCTTCAAAAGAAGACAGAAGGAAGGCCAAGAGACACATGAAAACATGCTCAAAGTCACTCATTATCTGAGAGATGCAAATCAAAACAACAACGTGATACCATCTCACACCTGTCAGAATGGCAATCATCAACAAGTCAACAAATGACAAGTGTTGGTGAGGATGCAGAGAAAAAGGAACCCTCATGCACTGCTGGTGGGAATGCTGACTGGTGCAGCCACTGTGGAAAACAGTATGGAGTTTCCTCAAAAACTAAAAATGGAACTCCAATTTGACCCAGTAATCCCACTCCTAGGAATATACCCTAAGAAACTAGAAACAACAATCAGAAAGGGTATATGCAACCCTATGTTCATAGCAGCACAATTTACAATAGTTAAGATTTGCAAATAGCCTTGGTGCCTGTCAGCAGATGACTGGATCAGAAAAACGGAATACTATGGTGCCATAAAAATGAAGGAATTCTTACCATTTGCAGCAACCTGGATGGAACTGGAGAGCATTATGCTAAGTGAAATAAGCCAGTCAATGAAAGAAAAATACCACATGATCTCATTCATTTATGGATAATAAAAAACATTATAAACTGATGAACAAAAAGATAGATACAGAGGCAGTAAAGCATCAAACAAACTTTCAAATCACAGTGGGAAGGTTAGGGAGAGGTGGGGTAGATAAGAGATCAACTGAAGGACTTGTATGCATGCATATAAGCAATGGACACAAGATACTGTGGGGTTAAGGCATACATGGGAATGTGTGTGGGGGAATGGGAAGATATGTACACATGTAATACATGAAGAGGAGGGGGAGGGGGAGAGGGAGGGGAGGGGGTTGAATGGGGAGGGGAGAGGGAGAGGGGGAGGGGGAGGGGAGGGAGACAGGGGGAGGGGGAGGAGGGGCAGAGAAGGAGGGGGAGGAGGGGGAGGAGGAGGAGGGGGGGCAGAGGAGGAGGGGGAGGAGGAGGGGGGGGAGGGGGAGGAAGGGGAGGAAGTGCATTGCCTGGATTAAGATAAAGTAGGCATTAAACTACCTGGCGCTGGCAGGTAGATCTGCCTCACATATTCTAAAACACCTGTCTACACGGGGTTTGGTTTCAACATAATTAACTTCATGTAGAAGAGTTTTTCTCCTCAGATGATTTATGAATTGAGAAATCACTGCATCTTACGATATTAGTTATACTAACTGAACAGATAGAAAAACAAAACACTTTATCAGGGAATTAATTTTTCTTTCCTGATATTATTCCCTTATCGCCAGGATAATGGAGAAAGAAGAGCTATTATTACAAAGAAGATAAAAAACAACAATGGGGAAAAAGAATGTATTCTGTGGAAGAAATTCTGGATTTATTTGTTTGTTTATACATTTCTCAACATTGTATAGAATAAAGTTAACAATGGAAATGCCGCTTTTAATGTGTCCTGTTGTTACCTGGAGCAAGCAGGGGTCACCAACTCTGACCTTTCTCTTTCAGGCAGACTACATTATTCAAGACCAAGAGGAAGTTGTTTATCCCATTTGAGACTGTCTCCAGAAGAGTAGGAGTTTGCTTCATTACCCTACTCTTCCTTCATTACCCATTTCCAATACTCACAGATTACATATTTGTTACCTGGTAATGCATATGAATGAAACTTTTTGTCTTACCGAAGGCTGGTGGGTAAGGCTGGTGGTAGATATGTGACATTAACTTAGGGCAGTAGTTGGCAAGCTCATTAGTCAACAGAGACAAATATCAACAGTGGAATGAGTGAAATTTCTTTTGAGAGCCAAATTTTTTAAATTGAAACTTCTTCTAATGCCACTTCTTCAAAATAGACTCACCCAGGCCATGGTATTTTGTGGAAGAGCCACACTCAAGGAGCCAAAGAGCCATGAGGCTCATGAGCCTCGGTTTGCCAATCACTGACTTACGGGAAAAGTAGCTACCTAAACAGTAAAGCATAGCCTTGAAGATTCTGAGTATGCATTTACTATTATTATTAATACTAAATAATAACTTACATGCTTTTGGGTATCAAAAGATATTCATTCACATTCAGCCCTTACTGCAGGTCATAAAAAGGTAGCTTTTGGGAAATAAACATGCCCAAAGTTCAAAAGCTTCAAAACAACCTTATATTTAAAACTCTTAAGCCTAAGACTCACTTTTGAAACAGGCCCATGTTTCTCTCTTATTCATGAAATAAAACACAGCATTTTGAGAGGAAAGAAAACACTGAGTATGCCCAATACTTAGTTCATAGCAGCGGCAATCACACCATTTCTAGATCTTTATCCCACTACCATTTCTCTAGACTGGAATTCAACATGTGCTTGGCCTTCGGGGAGATGAAACAGATTATCTAAAATACGTGGTTCAGGAACACTTCCCTCCAAGTCAAACATAGTCAACATTCTTTTGTTCCCATTATCAGAGATCATTTGTTTGTCCCCCCCCCCCTTTTTTTTTCAAGAAAAGTGATCTTAATATAATATTACATGCAATAAACATCAATATTTCAGAAAAAATGATTTTAAGTATAATATTACCAAAACTGTGCTAATATAGTATGATATCACAAAAGTTGTAGGAAATATTAAAAATATGCAAGTCACAGGATTAATTCTATATATTCTAAAATATTTTTTCTCCTGGCTCTATTTTTGTCAGCCATTTTTTGAAAGAATGGCAGGGGAAAAAAGACAGCCTGCAGTGAGGATGTCTAAGGACTGGTGGGAAAACCAATCATTCTTCTGCTTAAAAACAGCAACTCCAAGTGATCTGGAGAACCTCTGCTGTTATTTTTGCTTTGTTCCTTGCAATGATACTAGAATTTCTGAATGAAAGATTACCAAACTTGCAAAAATGCTATATATTTATGAAGGGGTCAGATATCACAAGTTCTTCCCAAGTGCAGGAAACATCATAAAACTATTTGAATTTCAGATTTCCAGTCCCTCCCTAATCAATAGAGAGAGAAGGTACCAATTTGCTGTCTTTCAGCCTTGGATACTTGAGCACAACAAATGGAGTTCGACTTTTTACAACAGGTAGCAGGTAAAGAAATAAGTGGAATAGATATCACATTGATTTGGGGAATAAAAAACCAAAGGAGAAACACAACACTTTGGCAAGGGAAGAGATGGGAAAGGAATGCCGTGAGGTCATTATGAGGCACAGTAGTTTGCTATCTCAGTAAACAGTGGTCCATTATTTTAGGGAAGGGAGCCATTTGTAGGAAGACGTGGAGAAGGGGCTCACCCGAGTGCAGTAATGAGATGGAGGACTGAAAGGAGTCATAAGCAATCAGACTACAGAAGGGAGATGCTGACTCAGGGGTGATCATCAGTAATGCTCTGAGGAATAAAAACCAGAAGAACGTTTGACAGCAACGAAAAGGGCAAACAAGACTGAGGGCTGCACTCGTAGCCTGAGAGAGAACAAGTCAGTGCTGCTTATCCCGATGCTATTTAAGGCAGCGAGATCTCATTAACGCTGGGCATATCCGCCTTTCCCTACCCATTGGGAGAAATCAAATTAAAAGCTGTGAGTTGCAGCTAATGCCAATTCCTGGTTCAAAAGACCAGGCACAAGCAAAGACAATGCAGTTCCTAGCCGTACTGTAAAACCTAGGCCCTCCCCACTTTCCCCTTTTCCAGGCTTATCCTAATCCTACACTGGTAGGGTGTTAAGAAGAGGATTAACAGATTTAGATTAGCCAACTGTGAGAAGAGCGAGGGTGTATAGACTCTGTAGCCTTTTTAAACCGGGAGATAACATCTCTCCTTTTCATAAAAACCTCTATGGAGGCAGAGTTAACTATGGAAGGTTGTAGAGTATTTGTGAGAAAAATAAAGATATGCTAATCCGGAGACAAATAATATTTCTCTTTGTACAAAAGGCAAGTAATATTTCTCTTTTCTATTGATGTATTTTATTCATGTCTGTCCAATCCTTTAATAAAGCAGATCATTAAGGAGATGAGCCCTGAAATCCTAATCAGACCCTAGGAACGGCAGCAGAGGTAACCCCAGCTGCCTGAGATCCCCATGTGTTCCCAAAGACCATCATGCACTCAGCCAATCCGGGAATAGTGAAGTCCCCAAGAGACCCCCAATTAATTATGTCTTTCCATGTTCCTTTTAATGAGCTTTTAATTTCACTGATTGCTAATGACCACTGGTTGAGCAAGTCCTGGAGTTTACAGTTCCTTAATCTGATGGAAGGATTTTGCAAACTGGAATAATGAAACAGTTCTAAATAAGGAAAACTGTTGTTAATGATTAACAATGACACTGACTGAGGCTTCACCTGCCTTATATATATCAGCGGGTAATCCCCGCAGCCATACTACAAAGCTGGAACTAGCATGTGCCCCATTTTACGGAGGAAATTGAGGCACAGAGAGATAAAGCATCTTGCTCCGGGCCACACAGTCGGGCAGGGGCTGAGGTGGGCTGTAAACATAACCATAGTGCACGCTGCCTCTCAGATATCTACTCTCTTCACACAAATGGTTACTGTTTTAAGGCAGGTACTTAAAATAATAATCAGAACTCCAGAGGCAGTACTGGTGCCCCTCATGTCTGGGGTCCCCTCCCCTACATTGAAGAGCAGGTGCCAGGGGGCCCTCCATCTCATCTAAAAGCTAATTCTGCTTCTGCGAAGCAGTCAAAGCAGTCATGAGGCTTCTGTGAAGATCCCCTTGGGGACCTGAATAGTGAATGAACCGGGAGGAAGTGAACCTCACATCAAACAGCCCTCGTGTTCTCTTCTCCGGCATGACCATTTTAGAAGGAATTTGGGCTAATACCTCCCAACATAAGTACCATCGTCTTTTTAACTTAGTGCCTTTGAGTCAAGATTTTTTAAACACCTACCACTCAAAAACTTGACAGCTAGTCCCAGTCAAAACTGCACAAAAGTAGAGCCACTTTGAGAAATATTTTATTGTTGATGCTTCTACGTGTTTTGTTTTTCCTGCTTTAAGAAAAACAACAATACCTTTTTCCTTAGGTGCAACCTTTGTCTTGTTAATATAAGGGGAGCGGGGGGAGTGTCGCTAGACTAGAAGGTGGTGATAGAACTGATTCAGTTTACATTAAATGATTTTAGAAATTCACATGTAAAATTTCTGAGAGATCTTGAGTTTGTTTAAAACCTAAAAAACCAAAACCTTATTGCATTTGGGTATATGTATTAAAAAAAAATGCCCCCAGGTGGTAAAGGGGATAAGATGGGAAGCTTAGCTGATGCTTTATGCTTTGTGGGAAGGGCAGCCACAATGACAGATCAGGAGCAATCGATGCCCTGAAGACCATCCTCAGATCACCATGCTCAGCGCTCACAGACCAAGGGTGAGGGCTCTCCCACACTGACATTGTGAGTTGGTACAGCTGAGACCTGGCTAGAGGGGGAACCAGGGGTGGGATTAACACCTGTCCTTCATTCATCAGCTGCTTCCGAGCTTCAAACTCACTTCCATTCACCATAAGGAACCACTACCTGGATCATCCTCTAGGACCTAGAGTCGGCAATAAAGCTAGCCATTCACCCAAACAAGGAATAACAACACTGTGGCGAACCTGGGTCCATACAAGTGGTTTCAAGAGTCCAATGCTTGGTAATAACACTGGGGAAATTGATCCTTACGGCGAACCATCTGTAAATGGGCCTCACTGAATAGCTATTCTCAGGTGCAATTCCCTTTGCTACCCAGTGTTTTCCTATCGACTGTCCCCAAAAATGCAACAGTACCTTACCTAGTTCAGAGAATTCATTTGATTTTTATGCAAGAAGTGAAAATGGAGATGCTAAATATTCAGCCAGTGCTGCAAGAGAGGCAGTGAACTTGACACCTGAGAGGTCCCTGGTGAGGGTGGCCAGGCAGCACTGTGTGATGAAACTGATGGACCGAGTTGAAGATTTGCACTTTAGG
Source organism: Lasiurus cinereus (assembly GCA_011751065.1). NCBI lineage: Eukaryota > Metazoa > Chordata > Mammalia > Chiroptera > Vespertilionidae > Lasiurus > Lasiurus cinereus. The sequence goes on along the minus strand of JAAGEH010000393.1, from coordinate 18,786,512 downwards.
TGCAGAATAATCATTCAAGAAATTTCAAAAGGATATTGTTTGTGATTTCATCCCTCAGTATATATCCAGAAACAGGGATGTTTTTCTAGAAGAGCAAAAATGAAAATAATCCCTTGGTGAAATTAAATGTCATTTATACCGCACACATTACAGACAGAATTTTCTTTAACTGCAAGACATACTGAAGTTAAAAAAAAGAAAACACATCAATCACCCAGGAGAAAGATAGCTAAACAAACAGGGTGTTCAGCAACAGGAAATCATGTCCACCCAGATGCTTAATTAAACTTATTTTTAAACGCAGTGAAGTAGATTAAAATTTCCAGTTGTTATGAAACTAAAATGTAATGTGAGCTATAATACCAGGGCTCACTGAACAGAGGCATTAGGTTGAAAGTCTGAGAACAAATTAGAAAACAACTGATTTTCAGAAACTGAACTAAAACAAAAATCTGCCTCCACGAAGATGTTTCAATAAGGTAAGAATGTGACTAAAGACCAGATGAGAATGACAGTTCTCTGTCTTCACCTGATCAAATATGCAGCTGCCTGGGAGAAGGAGAGGCAGAGATCCCAGTGGCCTGGCACGTGGGATGCAGGCGCTCATAAGATAAATAAGGGCCCTGATCACAACCAAATGACATTTTGGCAAAATTATGCAGAGGATTTATGTCTGACGGGATGGAGGTCAGTCAAATATATGTGTTTTCCATTTCCAAGGAGTTAATCTGTTGTAGGTCCACAGTGTGCTGTTCTGATGTACACTCACTTCTTACGTCAGCAGGATGTGAAATTTGGCGTTGCTCTGGATGAGATATTGGCATTAGGCTTTTAATAAGAAATGGTGAGATAAAAATGATTAATTCATTCTTGCCTGGGTAATGCAGTAAAAAACGATTACATCCCAGCTTCTCGTTTCTGAGGCATAATACTGGAAGACAGAACCTCTGTATGCTCATCCTGCTTAATCTCCATAAATCTGAACAGTGCAAATATGGACCCTCAATTTTTGTGAACACAAGCCAGTGATTTCATTAAAATCAACAAAATCCAATAGCAAAAAGGACTTCATTTTTATAGTATATAAAATGGTATGTTTTAAGTTAATTGAATCATTCATTAAACAAATATTTATTGAGTAATTACTAAGCACTCAATAGTATTCTAGTCTTCTATTCTTTGTTCCAGGACACACCAGTCTACAGATAGGACAAAAAAACCATTAGTAAACTCCTTCAACAAAGCCACTGAACAAGCATTTCCCAGAAATTACACTTACCAGGCACTACTAGCCACATTACTCAGCATCCAAAGTAACATGAACTGTTAGAAACCTGAATGAGGAGGGATGCCCTGTGGTATGGAGTAATTAGCTTCAATTTTAAGGACAATCCAGATTGCTTCCTTGGGTGAAGGAACAACTGCTTAGCAGATATTAATAAACATCATTCAAAGCTAGGTAATCTGCAAATCCTACCCTATCTAATAAAAGAGTGATATGCAAATTGACCTTACTCACAGCCACACCCACCAGCCAATCATGAGCAGGTATGCAAATTAACCCAACCTGATGGCTACAGCCACAGAGAGAGCAGGAGGGAGGCTTGGGTTGCCCCGGCCATGGAGGAAGCTAAGCTTTCCACACACCCTGATTGGCCCAGGCCTCCGCTTAAGGCTACAAAGTTTCAATTATAGAAGATAAACAAATTCCAACAGAAATGGCTGCCGCCACAGAGTGAGCAGAAGGCTTAGCTCTGCTCCAGTTTCAATTGTAGAAGATAAATAAATCCCAGATACCAGGGACTACGCTTGGGTTGCCGGGAGGTCCCTCGCCCAGGCCACCCCATGACCCAAGGGAACCCCCACCCTGATCTGGGACACCCTTCAGGGCAAACCAGCTGGCCCCCACCCGTGCACCAGGCCTCTATCCTATCTAATAAAATAATAATATGCAGATTGACCATCACTCCAACACACAAGATAACTGTCCCCATGTGGACACAAGATGGCCACCACAAGATGGCCAGCAGGGAAAGCCATTTGGGAGGGACTAGGCCTGCAAGGGAGGGCAGTTGGGGGTGATCAAGCCTGCAGGGGAAGGTAGTTAGAGGTGACCAGGCCAGCAGAGGAGGGAAGTTGGGGGTGACCAGGCCTGCAGGGGAGGACAGTTAGGAGCAAATAGGCTGGCAAGGGAACAGTTAGGCATCAATCAGGCTGGCAGGGGAGTGGTTAGGGGGTGATCAGGCTGGCAGGCAGAATCAGTTAGGGGAAATCAGGAAGGCAGGCAGGTGAGCAGTTGGGAGCCAGCAGTCTTGGATTGTGAGAGGGATGTCCGACTGCCCTACCTGGATCGGGCCTAAATGGGCAGTCGGACATTCCTTGGGGGGTCCCAGATTGGAGAGGGAGCAGGGTGGGCTGAAGTACCCTCCCCCATGCACAAATTTCGTGCACAGGGTCTCTAGTTTATCATAAAAATGTTAGAATGGCCAACCTAAGTCACTACTGAGAGAATATAAGTGTTTCTTCCAGCTCACACTCTTCCCAGTGATGGCACTTTCCATAATAAACATCTAATCTCACTCATATGTGGAATCTAATGAATAACTGATGAACAAAAACAGATCTAGAGGCATAGAAACATAGAACAGATTGTCAAACCCCAGAGGGAAGACAGGGAAGGGTGGGGAAAGAGATTAACCAAAGAACTTGTATGCATATATGCATAACCCAAGGTCACAGTCAATAGGGTGGTGAAGGCCTGGATGGGGCAGGCTGGGAGAAGTCAATGGGTAAAAAAAAGGGACACGTATAATACTTCCACAATAAAGATTTTGTTTAAAAACAAACAAGCAAACAAATAAAAAACAAAACAACCTAAGCCAAGAACGGAATATTACTTTGAGGGCGTAGTCTGAGGTGGTCATTAGTGTAAGAATATTCAGCCCTGGGCATCACTCTGGTGTTCAGAAAGGAGTGGTTAGGAGTGTGGTGACCTAAGGTTTGATAGTCTTCCTAAAAAAAAAAAAAAAAAAGCAAAGGATGTGAGATTTAAAATGAGTTTGTCTGATGGGGGTGGAAGAGATCATGGAGTTAGGTCAAAATTATAATATTTAAGAATAATAAGGGTATATTAGGATGATACTGTAATTATCTTGAGCAAGAAGGCCATGTGTTGTTGCAGCTTTATTATCTAGTCATATGAATATAGCCTTTATGTAACACCACAGTTTTATATGTTAAGGGACATGTGTAATACTTCCACAATAAAGATGGAGTTTAGTGATGGAGTTTAGCACTAATGAGCTCTATCAATACATATTAATGAGTGACCAGGGAATAGAATCTGTATAGCAGAGTATCAGCAGGAGAGACTCTCATAGTTGATGTTCTTAAGGGAGTTGCTCCTGCAGACATCCAAGCTATGACTGAGAAAGAACCTGGCTCCCTGAGGATTCTGTGTCTCCTTGGCTATATATGACCAGTCCTCATGCGTACATATGACCCCTCTTCCCTTAAAGGAGATAGTTTAGGACTTCGTGCTCTATAGTCTGGTATTAAACCTTTTCCAAAACTGGACACTTAGGTGCAAACTGAAGAATGCTGGTAATTTCCAGTAAGTTATGAGGGAAGTGGGAGGGTCTGGGAAGCTGTAGAGCCTTGCTTCCATCCACAGTTTGATCAAAGAGGAACAGTCGTACTTGTGCTTTGCTGAGAAAAATATTCTTTAACTTAGAAAAAATTTCTTTATCTCAGGTCTGCAGAGATGACATGCTATGTATTTAGAAAGAAACCAGAATGGCACCAGTTAGCACTAATGCTCTCTGCAGGGTCTGGGAGATCATATCACTCAGAGAAGAAGAGGCAGACCGTTTGCTACTTGGGATTTTATGCCCAACTGTTTTCTGATCTGGTTTTTCTAAGACAAGTCAGAACTCGAATATCTATGTCACCTCTTGCACTTTTAAAATGTTGGCAACTAATACCAAAATTTAAAAATATTGTGCAAGCCAAATAAAACACATTAGTAGGCAAGATCCAAACCTTGGGACACTAGGTTGCAACCTCTGCACTAAAACAAATAAAAATTTAAAAAAAAAAACAATCGATAAAAACAACAACAACAACAAAAGGATGTGGAATGGACTATTGATTAAAATGTGGTTCACAGGCTTTGCGGTAAAAATGAGAGGAGCTCAACAGATTTCAATTTTGGTATGCCAACAGAGGAAAAGAATTCCATAGGCATAGAGACATGCAGTTAAGACTGCCTAGGGGCTCATTGCCTCAAGATCTGTGATTAAATTAACACGGAGATAGGAAATGTGGTCCAAAGTAATTTTTTAAATCAGTTTTTCACAGTTTGGGATTTATTTTTTAACACATTCAAACAAAAGGAGTCATGGCTTAAAGTGCGGGGAAAGCCTATGACATAGAGTTAGGGTTGAAATCTGTGCGTCCCAAATGTGGTTAAGAAAATGGAACAAAACAGTACAATCAGCAATGAAGCACCAAGTGTCTACCAACTTTAAAAGGAGGTTTGTCTATTAAAACAAATGTATATAGCATGCCAAATCCATAAAAAGGTGCATAAACAAACTAGATTTCACTCTTCTGTCAAGTATGAGGCACTCACCAAGGAAATATGAGCACAAATAAGGCACATTTTGTTTTTTCCTCGTTTATAATATTGTCCTCCCTTTTGAAAATGGGCTTCAAATAGTGCATCCCAATAGCACATTTAAAAGATAAGTTACACTACCATGGCCATAACCTGAAAACAAAACAATATTCTGAAGACCTGGCTCTAAATAAAATGTAGACAATTAAAGAAAAAGCAGATCTAAGACTATTTAACAAGAATATTCAATAATATGGAGCCAGCAGTGAATATCGCAGCCAATGCCTCACAATGAGTTCTTGGGGATCCCCCCACACCGCCTCATGCACTGGGCGTATTTAGGAATGGGTGGTACAACAATATTGGCCAGCAACTGGACACAGGCAGAAAGGCTGCTGGGGGCTTCTACAACAGAACCTTTCCTGCTACCTAATGGGACCATGAAACGCTAGATGTAAATGATAGAACATGTAGCACTGTCTGTCCCTGGCAGCCTGTGTGGACAATGAAAGGAATGAGCCTGGGTTTAAAGCCCAGCTGAGAGAGGAGAGAGCCCAGGTTGGAACTGATGCAGCTAAGATGCAAAATAACCCTGAAACTGTCCCTTCCTTTGGAGTTCCAGTTTTGTAAGCTAAAGGCCCTCTTGTTTAAATTACTCTAACAGAGTTTTCTATTCCTTATAACTTAAATCACTCCAACTGAAAATGCACTTTCTTTTAGAGAATCACTCAAATTCTCCAATTTGAATCATTTAAATTCTCCAATTCCCCAGTGTGGTTTTCTGATAGTCATTGCTTGTTTTTATACAACAACATATACATTCAGGAGAAAGCAGTCCCTTTGTGTTATCAGTTTCTTGAAAACACTATAATCTGCTAAGAATAATATGTTTTATTTGTAAATAAATGTTAACAAGCTAAATACAAATGGAGCCATGTTTCACAATTCTTTCCAAGAGACATTCCTTTGCAGTTTCCACAAAAGAAAACTTTCTGGGCTTGTGTCATCTGTCATGGTGGAATACGGTCTTACACCAACCAGTCAGCAGCTTAGGTGAATGGCAAGAGAGGACATCCCCATACCTAAAACCTTACTGAAAAGTTACAGCATTTTCCACTGTTGTGAGCACAATGAAATCACAATCTCAAGTGTTACATGGACTTCCCTTGTTTTTAAAACATTATATGTATGCAAGAATTGCTGCATTGTCAATAACTATGTTCCCTGCTACCAAGAAGAAGAAGTACTTTGGGTTGGGTGTGCAATAACCAATCTTTTTAAAAATATATATATTTTATTGATTTTTTACAGAGAGAAAGGGAGAGGGATAGAAAGTCAGAAACATCGATGAGAGAGAGACATCGATCAGCCGCCTCCTGCATGCCCCACACTGGAGATGTACCCGTAAGCAAGGTACATGCCCCCGACCGGAATCGAACCTGGGACCCTTCAGTCCGCAGGCCGACGCTCTATCCACTGAGCCAAACCGGTCTCGGCCCAATCTTCATATATGGTTACAAGTAAAGAAATATCAACGTTACTGATCCCAGTAATTATATACAAAGCTAAATTTCAAATCTCTCTCTATAAAAGGCTAATATGCAAAGTGTCCCCTCGGGAGTTCGACTGGGAGATTGGGAGTTCAATCACGCACTATGACTTGTGCCGACCAGCAGGGGGTGGCACAGAATGAAGGAAGGCCTCAATTGGCCCTGATTGCCGGCCAGGACTAGGGACCCTACCCGTGCACTGGGCCTCTAGTATTTTAATATCATTTCATAGAATGTTCTTTTCAGATGAAAATCTTTAAAAATTAACAATTCAGGGACATTTATTTAGTACATTCAAAGTGTTGTGCAACCACCCCCTGTCTAGTTCAAAAATGTTTTCATCACTCCAAAGAAAACTGCATCTCCATAGGCAGGCACTCCCATCCTGCCTTCCCCAGCTCCCAGCAACTATTAATCTGTTTTCTGTCTCCATGGATTTATCTATTCAGGATATTTCATGTAAGTGGAATCATACAATATGTGACTTTTTGCAACTAGATTCTTTCACTTAGCATAATGCTTTCAAGGTACATTTCATAGAATTTCAATAAACTTAAAAATTATGCCAGAAAGAGCATTGGTTTTAAAACTTCCAGGAAAAAGAGTCTCCAGTACAGCCAAACAAAGAAAAACAGTAGACAAAATTAGGTGCTTCGAGTCACAAAACTCAACTATCCAAATACAGATAAGAGTACCGTGCCCTTCAGAAGTACACAGAAAAACTAGAGACTACTACCAAGAGAGATGTGATGAAGGCAGTTTAGAGAACTATATTGCTACCCAAGAACGTTCATTAAGAGAGGGAAATAGGGGGAAGCTTAGGCAGTTTTCAAACATTTGAGTAAATATTTGAAAACAGACGTTAGATATATTCTGCATTGTTTCAGAGGACAGTATTACAGAAGAGTGGGGATTGCTATCCACTCATCAGTGAGCACTAATAGAGCTAGGTCACACCCCCAAACACCTCTCCTTCCCAGACCCTTCATCTGTTGGCAAGGACCTTAGAAGGGCTCTGCACTTGCTTTAGTGCTCTGCTGTCACCATTTTGAACTCCTAGTTAATTTTAGCACCAGGGACCCTGCATGTTCATCTTGCACTGGACCCGCAGATCACGTAGCTGATTCTGTGTGCAGGTACAGGAGAAATACTCTTATTTGATGGAGGTGGCAGTGATATTTGATTGTTTAATGGAAAAAGGCGGTTTAAGCAAGGAAACATAAAATTGTGATACAAATAAACCTTACATTTAATGTTTGAACTCAAATCGCATTAATATATACTCATTTACAAATCTTGTGAAGTAGGAGCCAAGGCCATTTAGAAAGTCCTAGATCTTTAAAAATCTCTATTTTTTAAGATTATCTTTCTCATTCCTAATTTAACAACAGTTTGTATTTATTTTAACAACCTGTTTTCATCATTAGGCTTCCTAAAGCACCCCAACAGGTTTTTGAAGAAATAATTCACTTTTGAACTCATGTTTTATCAATTATTTAAATGATACGATTGTAACAAGATGTAAGCCTGCATAAATAAGTTTGGGAAAAAACTGTTGTTTAACATAGAACATACCTGGTGGGAGCAGATGTGGGGGCGAGGGGCACAATAGAGCATCCTCTCCCAGCAGTGAGCACCCTACATGCCCTGGGCAGCACCAGTGCATTTTACAGAGGGAGCGGAGACCATCCCTTGATTCAGTGGGTCGAGTTCTTGGAAACTGGCTATTCCTCCGTAAAAATATTAGGCATATTTTTTATTCTCACCAGAGAGTATGTTTATTGATTTTTAGAGAAATAGGGGGAAGGAGAGAGGAAGAGAAGAAAAAGAAGAGAGAGAGGGGTAGAGAGGACAGAGGGAGTGAAAGAGAGAGAGAGACATCAATGTGAGAAACATTTATCTGTTGCCTCCCATATTCGCCTCCACTGAAATTAAAACTCACAACCTAGGTATATGCCCTGATTAGGAACTGAACCCATTGACCTTTTGGTTTAGGGGACCACAGCCAACCAACTGAGCCACCTGGCCAGGGCAAAATATCAGGCTTTTTGCATTGCCTTCTGTCTGTTGGCTTATTGAGGCCGATGAGCATGTTCACTCTGCCATGGGAAAAATTGTGAGCTTCCTTGAGATAGGGATGTAAACTCCCCCTGAAGCTAACAGACATTCCTATTGTTAAGTACCCAAAAAGGAGGGAGGTTTTTGAGGTGAGAGAGAAAGAGGTAGATCATTGGCTATGGAACTGGAGTTCAAAAGGCGAGCCTCAGGAGGACAAGAAAATTCCCTTTATTTTATTTATTTATTTATTTTTTGGGGGGTTATCCTCATCAGAGTATATTTCCCCTTTGATTTTTTTTTTTAGAGTGGAAGAGAGGAAAGGAGAGAGAGATAAAGAAAAATTGATGTGAGAGAGACACATCTATTAGTTGCCTGATCAGAGCCGATCAAATCTGCAATCCAGGTATAAGCCCTTGACTGGAATCAAATCCATGACCCTTCAGTGAGCAGTCTGACCCTCTAACCACTGAGTAACACCGGCCAGGACAGGAATTCCCATTTCTCTCTGGCCCTCTCTTCTTGGGCCAAATAGTACACACATGTTCAGCATCCTCGAAGGGAAGCAGAAAAGGGTAATTTCAGCCACAGGGAAGCAGGCAGAAAACGCCATGCTGAACACAGGTAAACTATCTGGTAAGACCAATTGCCTAGTTACCTATCCCTGAGCATCTATTTTCATGTTATTGTTTTTGTACCAGCACTGCTTGGGCCAGAGCAGTAACTGGAGAAAATAACGGCCACTGGTAGCACAGAGGTGGCCCAGGTACATACGGTCAATCCCAAGGGCATAGTGCTCCAGGCATCCTTCCCATGTGGAGTTTCCACCTCCACTCCTGCTAGGAACCGAGTCTCGTTTTATTGGAAGAAACCTCAGGCTGCCTTCCATTCACTGCTTGGTAATTCACAAAAGAAGTCTTCTATTAGATGGGAGGCCAGATGAATTGCCTCCCAAGTAGAAAGAGAAAATAACTACCGCTTCCTGAGTGCCTCTCAGAGCCCTGCCATCACAATAACCACGACAGATAATCAACGTACAGAAAGCAACCTTCTAAGTGGGTCACTCCTGGGTGAAGAAGGCGAGAGGACTAGGGAGAAAAGGTAACCTCTAAAGTCATCCATTGGCTGGCAGAGCGGAGTGGGGATCTGAACCTGCGTCTGATCCGAACGCCAGCACTCCTTCTCCACCTTGAGGCCCCAGGTGTTCCAGAGTTTGAGTCTAATAAATAAGATGGGATGTTCTATCAGTTTAATCACAAGAAGCAGTAACAATTCAGAAAGCCATGTCGCCACTCAAGACACATAAAAATGATTCTGCTAAAACTGACCACTAACCAGTCAATCTGAAATCAGTTATTTAAAGAATTACAGATGTCAGTTAAAGGAGCCTGTGTAGTAATGGAGCTTATATAGAGTCCTGTATGGTAATTTCTATGCCACTCACTGTTTTTATTAAACTTTACTGTTCAAAGTTTGGGAAGTTTTCTCCCTAGAAATAAACAGTGCAGAGAGAATAAAGCCAGTAAAGGGAGGGAAGAAAAAGGAATGACTGGCACTGTGGAGAAGCTCTGCCAGTTTAGCAACACTCTAGAGATCACTTCTATGAGAGAACACTGTCCCAGCTCTACATCCAGGTCACCAGAAGGAAGGCTAGCCAGCAGGACCTGGTGTCCTAGGTCTGCATTCTGAACTGAAGGCCACTTGAATGGCTACGTTAGTTTGGGTAATTAGAGTCTTAGTCCCTGAAAAAAAATTCACTAAATTCAACTGCAACTGATGAATTTTAAATGGCAAGTGTTACAGTGGTACCTCGAGATACGAGTTTAATTCGTTCCGTAACCTTGAGGCATGGGAAACTATGAGACACTAGAGTCTCGGTAAAATGGTGGGTCCTGTGCAGCCGGCCGATCCGCGCGATTACTCCTATCTCAAATGTTGCTCGTATTTCAAAGCAAAAATCGCTCGCTCGACGGCTCGTATCTCAAAAATCTCGTATGTTAGGGCACTGGAATCTCAAGGTCCACTCGCACCATAATTTGTCTGAGAATGAGGCAATATTAGGAAGTGGAAAATACACTTCACTCTCTTTGGGAATATTTGTGAAGACCGTTTGGTTACCAATTAATACGAAGGAATGCCTGCAATTAGTGTCCTAATCTTGCCTTTTCTAGGAATCGTAATTTCCTTTTGACAGAATAATTGGATTCAAGATCACTACAGTTCTCCTGGTCCCCAAACATTAATTTACAAGCTCATTTTCAATGCCCCCGAATTTAAAGCAACCTGGTGTGTGGAAGCACCATTTCGGCTTTTATTTCCTCAACCACTGTCCTGTCCTGTGGTCCTGCTCTCATCAGTCAAATGAGGATTGAGCCCAAACAGCAGAGGAGTCTGAGCCGACATAAACTGCGTAGTTAGACTCTGCAGAATAAAGGAGGCCAAGGGAAGCATCCACTTCCTTATTTAACTGCAAAAAGGCAGGGAAGATTGCAAGATTTGTGCTTTATCTACATAGAGACTCATTCGACACTGAATGATTAGGATTTTGTTTTCACAAGGCATCATGGCAGTTGGCTGTTTACAAGGCCCTGCACTCTCTGGCCCGTGTCCAGCCTGGCCTTGGTTCACGGCACTCTCCTTCACCTGTGCCGGCTGCACTGGTCACCTTTTACAAAATCCACTGTCTTCACACAAGCTGTGCCTTGCCCAGCATGGCCAGGCTGAACCTAAGACTTCACTCAGGTGCTTCTCTCTCAGAGGGTGACCCTGCTCTTGAGTCTAACTGAGGACCCCTGTTTATTACTGGCGTTCTTTATTGCATTTTGTTTTTCCTTTGGAGCACGGTCGCCAACCAGTGGTCCATGAGGTCCAAAAGGTTGGTGACCGCTGCTTCAGAGCACTTCTATTTGTAATGTCACTTGCACCTGTGTATCAACTTGCTTGATGTGTCTGCCCCTCCTGAGAGACTGGGTGCTTCCTGGAGGTTGGAACCCTGTCTGTTCAGTTCACTGGGTGCACCCAGCACAGAGCAGACTGGATGCTTCAGTACTGAATATATAGAGTAGGGCAGCTTCAGGGTCTGGGTGACAAAGTGTGGTTGAAGTCCCTTCTCCCCGCTTCTGCCTGGAGCAAGTATCACTCTGGCCCACTATATAGGAAGCACCCTGGGGCCTTCTGCAGGCAGCACCTCTGTGTGGGGCACTGGGACCCCATGCTGGCTGGTGATGCTGGGGAGTGTTTTTCAAGCAGTCTGTTGGTTAGGGGAGCCAGTGAGCCCCGCCACATGGTACCCAGCACTGACAAAATGGCTCTAAGACCCCTGGGACACATCCCTGTGGGGACACCCAGTGATATCCCAGGGGAGTAGCTGTTATAATTGGCTGAGAGCCATTTAGTCAGCAGACATTTGAACTGCATGAATATTTCAGATTATGTCAAAAAGCCTTAGCTGTTAACTATTGCTAATTAAGCATATAAAATCACTGTTCAGAGTTATATTAAGTGCAGAGTTCTGTATTTTTGACATTCAAAAAAACCACCCTGAAAAAAAAATTAATTTCTCATACCCATTCCTTACCTAATTGCAATTTTCATAAACACTAAATATAAAAGCCAACTTTTTTGGGGAAAGAAAAGCTGAGAGCTCCAGCAAGTCTATTGTGCCAGCAACCGAGAAGCCCATTAGAACAACCTAAAGCATTTTTATGCTTCCTAAGAGTAGTGCTGTCCAAATCAAGTCCCCTAATATGTATTCTACCTTTCTACTAGATGTTAAATTTCCAGTGCATGCCATTCTTATCTTATCTCTCAGTTCCAAGGACAACTACAGCACTGGAAGCAAAACAGTGAGAATGATATGTGAGGATTTAATAGTCAGCTTACAGTGGAGGACAGCCAGGCTAGTGCCTCAGCAAGTCAGAAGCCTTTTCCTGTCCCTCGTACCTGGCAGATCACACTCATGAGACAGTGCAATAGAATTCTGATCAGGGATCCAACCATCCAGTGAAGAAATGAGTCATGAGAACACTGAGTTTCTAAAGACTCAGCTAACAATCACTGGCAAGAAGTCTCAAAATCTGTTATAAATTAGCCCTCCTGAGGTCTATTACTGCAAAGATACTTTGAATCTGTTACTCTCATTTCAGCTAACAAACTTCTTATGGCTGACCAAGTTCCCTGCGGTGAAGATTAAGGCATTAGCTATTAAAAAATTGGACAAAAAAAAAAATCTGCTTGCCAAGTTTAATGGACAGCTCCTTCTCTTTCTTCACTTTCTGCCTTGGTGTATTCTGACCAGAAGGGGTGTGTCTGTACTCACAGCTATTCAAATGCTTCCCTGACTGCAAATTCCTGTAGGTGGTTCTACTGCTCATCAGACATGGGATCCTCCAGGAAAACCTGCTTTCAAGGAATGCTTGCTATGACTTAACACAGTATAGAGAGTACTTCAAAAACATTAGCTCAACAACAAAATCGGACACAAACATTGATGATACAATGGAGAAAACATAAGCCTGCTAAAAGGACATGTTTCTCAACCAGGTGACTGTTCAGGGTTTATCCTGGTCTTGAAACAAACTGGGGGTGAAAGCATCCTATCTGCTACACCCACAAGCCATGCCTGCCAGCCAATCAGGAGCAAGTATGCAAATTAATCCAACCAAGATGGCTACAGCCAGAGAGAGCAGGAGGGAGGCTTGGGTTGCACCCCTGGTGATGGAGGAAGCCAAGCTTTCCATACATCCTGGCCTGCCCAGGCCTCTGCTCCAGGCTACGAAGTTTCAATTGTGGAAGATAAATCCCAAATACCAGAGCCTCCACTTGGGTCACCAGAGGGTGTGGCTGGCCAGCAAACGGCCACAGGCCCCTTGCCCGGGCCACCCCATGCTCCAAGGGAACCACCACCCTGATCTGGTACACCTTCAGAGCAAACTAGCTGGCCCCCACCCATACACCAGGCCTCTATCCTATCTAATAAAAAAGTAAGATGCAGATTCACCATCACTCTAAAACACAAGATGACTGCCCCCAAGTGGTCAAAAGATCCTGCCCCCATAAGGACACAAGACAGCCACCACAGGATGGCCAGCAGAGGAGGGTAGTTGGGAGGGACCAGGCCTGCAAGGGAGGGCAGTTGGGGGTAACCAGGTCAGCAGAGGAGGGCAGTTGGAGGTGACTGGCCTGCAGGGAAGGGCAGCTGGGGGGGACCAGGTCTGCAGAGAAGGGCAGTTAGGAGTGACCAGGCCCTCAGGGGAGGGCAGTTATGGGCAAATAGGCTGGCAGGGGAGCAGTTAGGCATTAATCAAGATGGCAGGAGAGTGGTTAGGCGGTGATCAGGCTGGCAGGCAGAAGTGGTTAGGGATAATCAGGAAGGCAGGCAGGTGAGCAGTTGAGCAACAGTCCTGAATTGATAGAGGGATGTCTGACTGCCTGTTTGGGCCCGATCTAGGTGGGGTCCCAGAATGGAGAGGAAGCAGCCTGGGCTGAAGGACGTCCCTCCCCTCCCCCTGAGTGCACAAATTTTGTGCACTGGTCCTCTAATTCTTTTATAACCTTTAGGATGCTAAAATGAAAGAGTGCAAATTTAGAACTAAGTTTTCTTAGAGTTGGCAAAAAAGGTCCTCTTTTTTTTTTTAAAAGCAGTAACCAAATGCAAAACATAGGACCAAATTTAAGATTATAATGAAACATGAAGCCAAAAATAGTAATAAGCCCATATTACTATTTTTACCTTATGTCTCAGTTCCAAGGAAAACTACAAGCATTAGAAGCAAAAAAATGTGTACTACCAAAAATGTTGGCCTAATTTTATTTACTCTAACATATTTTGATTGGATAGACAAGGAGTTCCATTTTCCGTTATATAAGAAATCAGAAGGAGGCAGTGACTTATCTTCTATCTCTCCTAATAGTGTGTATAAAACAAATGGCAAGGAGATTTGGTTTGGGATTATATCTATCAATCTATTAATAAGCACAAGTGGACATTTACTTACATCTACAATATTGTGCTAGAATAGTTAAATTCATGTAAGCCCAGAGATTTCTAAAGTGGGTAAACATGCACACACATGTAAGCATGCATTATAACTAGCCAAAGTCAGATCAATCTTCTAATGGAGAATACTATCAGGAAAAGAACCATTTAATTTCAATCCTCCATACCTGGTGGTGTTAGAAAAATGTGTACTCTCACAAAGACTAGGTTTCCTTTAGAAGAGTCAACCTACTTTACTTCCACTGGAGCGCTATTCTCTGTTACAAATAGGGACCAGTAATCTGGAGCTTTTTGTAATTCTATAGTCAGAAAGTTGGCTAGATTGAATGTAATCTTTAGGTATATCTGATTCCAGAGTTAAAAGAAAGATGAACACATTAAAATAGAAGAATTTAACATACGTGAAAAAAGCAAGACTCTACTGATGATGAATAGCTAAGACTAATCTACTAGCTGCCTCTAGTTTCACATCAGTGAAATTAAATATAGATCTAAACTAGAGTCTAGCTGTAGCAACATCTGAAAGAGGATCCATTAAGTCCCAACTTAAGTTAATTAGAAAACCAGGGCTTCCAGAGTGGTTTACTGCAGCTTTGATTCATAATCATGTAACAGAAACTGAGAACATCTTTGGGGAAATTACAGATGTTATTGTATGCTTTTTAGAACTTCCTGGAAATAACATTTGCCCATATTTTTTAAGGTAATTTTGAATTGTCCCCCTCCCCTGCCTCTGAAATCCGAGTATCTTTATTAACAATTCTGTCAACTTTTATCTGAATAGCCAATCATTTTCCACTAGATCTGGTGGATAAGTAAGCTCAGGGGTGGATGTGGGTGGCCATGGATTCAGTCACAGGAGTGGGCTGCTTATTTTGGCTTCTGACATGGCTTATTAGAAAATTTTTCTTCAGTTTAATTGCCTTGAATTTAAGGACAGGGGTGTATGGTCCCCAGATTACAAGTCTATCTGTCTTTCTGTTGCAATTGAATAAACTTAAACATGTATTAACCCAAAGACCATTAATTTCAATTTAATGCTGAGAGAGAGCATTCACCTAGGAGAGCAAGCTAGCTCTCTGCACATTTAATTCAGGCCTTGTCCCCAGCATTCCACATAGTAAACAGCTCTTTATCTATTTAAATAGCAACAAAGTGTGTAATTCTACTGCATCTCCAAAGAGTTCAACCAATTTAATTGATCTAGATGTGGAAGTCATGTGTAACATTTTTATATTAGACTAGAGGCCTGGTGCACAAAATTTGTGCACGGGGGTGGGGTGTCCCTCAGCCTGGGCTGTGCTCTCTCACAATCTGGGACTCCTCAGGTAAGATCCCTAGGCCTGGCCAGCGATAGGGGAATATTGGGGCTTTCCTTCCCCCATCTGCTGGCAGCTGGCCCTGTCCCTGCCACTGCTTGCCATCTGTGCAGCGCTTCAGGTGTGGGGTATGAATGCTTGCTGGTCTGGGCCTCCCTTTGTGGGGCAATCACAGGCAGGCCCTGCTTACCCACTGCAGTGCTGCTGGCCAGGTAGTCTGGGCCTCCCTCTTTGGGGCAATTGATCATGGGGCTCCATGATCAAATGCCCAGCAGAGAGAGAACCCAGCCATCTGGCCAGGGCTCTGTGATCAATTGCCTTGCAGAGGGTGGCCTGGGCCTCCTTGTATGGAGCGATTGTGGAGCCCCCCTGCCACCATGCCCCAAATTGATCTCCCGCCAGCCTGGGCCACCCTCTTTGGGGCAATTGATCATGGAGCTCCCCATTGATTGCCCCCCAGAAGGTGACCTGGGCCTCTTTCTGCAGGACAATCATGGGGCGATGGTGTGGCCCCCTGATCAATTGCATCACAAACGCCTTGGCTGGCCTGGCATCAGTGCGAGTCATAGCATGGTTGTCCACACAGTCATTCTGCTGTTCAGTTGGTTTGCATGTTATGCTTTTATTATTCTAGATTACTAGAGGCCCAGTACATGAAATTCGTGCAGAGGGGTATCCTTCAGCCCAGCCTGCTCCCTCTCCAATCTGGGACCCTTTGAGGGATGTCCAACTGCCCTTTGGACATCCCTCTCACAATCCAGGACTGCTGGCTCCCAACTGCTCACCTGTCTGCCTTCCTGATTGTCCCTAACCACTTCTGCCTGCCAGCCTGATCACCCCCTAACCACCCCCCTGCCAGCCTGATTGATGCCCAACTGCTCCCCTGCCAGCCTATTTGCCCATAAATGCCCTTCTTTGTGGACCTGGTCACCCCTAACTGCCTTTCCCTGCAGGCACGGTCACCCCCAACTTCCCTCCTCTGCTGGCCTGGTCACTCCTAACTGCTCTCCCCTGCATGCTTGGTCACCCCCAAGTAACCTCCCTTGTAGGCCTGGTCCCTCCCAACTACCTTCCCCTGCTGGCCTGATCACTCACAACTGCCCTCCCTTGCAGGCCATATTGTGGTGGCCATCTTGTGTCCACATGGGGGTAGGATCTTTTGACCACATGGGGGCAGTCATCTTGTGTGTTGGAGAGATGGTCAATCTGCATATTACTCTTTTATTAGATAGGATAGAGGCCTGGTGCATGGGTGGGGGCCAGCTGGTTTGCCCTGAAGGGTGTCCTGGATCAGGGTAGGGGTTCCCTTGGGGTATGAGGTGGCCTGGGCGAGGGGCCTGTGGTGGTTTGCAGGCTGGCCTCGAACCCCAGTGACCCAAGTGGAGGCCCTGATATTTGGGATTTATTTATCTTCTACAATTGAAACTTTGTAGCCTGGAGCAGAGGCAAGCCTTCTGCTCATACAGCCATTGAAACTTTGTTGCCTTAAGCAGAAGCCTGGGATGGTCAGGATGTTTGGAAAGCTTCCTCCATCACCAGGGGCAACTGAAGCTTCCCTCCTGTTCTCTCTTTAGCCGTAGCCATCTTGGTTGGGTTAATTTGAATACTTGCTCCAATTGGATGGTAGGCATGGCTGATGGGCATAGATGTACAGTCAATTTGCATATTACTCTTTATTAGATAGGATTATAGATAGTGCAGGTTATCATTTGTAAATATTTAAAAGTAATTTTTGTATACTAATCTTTAATATTAAAATTAAAATAATTTCTTATTTAGGGAATAAATACCTCAATAAAGAAACTTAAAAAAATATTTGGAAAACCAGGGAGTGCTCATTCCTTGAATCCTACTCTACTACAATAACTGTTGGGTCTGAGTCCCTCTTCCAGGGACTGGACCTCCTTGGATGCCAGGATTAGAAGATGGAGAAGACATGAGAAGTTGTTGGAGCCTAAAGATATTTTGCTGCTATACAGAAACTTGAGGCTCGGTACACAAATTTGTGCACAGCTGGGGTCACTTGGGGTGGCTTGCAGGGATTGGGCCCCCAGGCTCACAGCCGCACAGCCCTGCCTAGCACCCTGCCTTGGCTGGCACCATCCCCTCACCAGGTGGGACAATTGATCGGGGCCAGGCCCCTGCCCGGTTCCCTCAGCACCTGGGAGCTGGGCAGTGCCCGCCCCCCCCCCGCACTGGTCACTGTCTGTGGAGTGATCAGTGGGGTGATTGGGCACCCACTCGCACATACCTTGGCCTGGTGCCACCCACTCACCTGCTCCAGCATCCTGCCGCAGTCCCGTTCTCATTGGGGCCCATCAGGGCTGGCAGTGCCTCCACTACTGCCTGCTGCCAGCGCTGCTGTTACCCTCCATGTTCCACACCACCCCCTGGTGGTCAGTGCATGCAATAACTCCCAACTGCCCAAGGGGACGATTTGCATATAGACTTTTATTATATAGGATGTAAATGCTGAAGGCTACCTGCAGGGTCTGCTGCACCCTGAGCAGCAACAGTAGTTCTAATAAAAACTGTACTAGCTCAGTTTGGTAAAATTTATACCAGTGATGATGCTCTTCCACGCCTCTTCACCACTGCAGCTGGAGTGGAGAAGCCTAGCCTCGAGGCTTGGCTTCTTCACTACGGCTAGAACAGAGAAGCCTAGCCATGAGGCTTGGCTTCTCCGCTGCAGCCGGAGCAAAGGCCTGGCTGGGTCCTGGGTGTCGGAGGAAAATCAGGGCCCGGCAGCCAGGGGGAAGGAAGGCCTATTGCATGAATCTTTGTGCAATGGGCCTCTAGTAGTTAATAAAATAAATGAAACATATAACCTATTAGATGGGGAGAGAGTAGGAAAAATAATAAAGGAAGGGAGGTGGGTAAAGTTGAGGGGTATATTGCAATTTTAACTGGCTGGTCAGGGAAGGCCTCTTTGAGAGGCAGAATTTAAGCCCTAGGAGATACACAGGGAGAAGCAGCAAACCACCGAAGTAATAGAAAGTAAAAAAGCCAATGTGAATGGTGTAGAATGAGCAAGGGGGAGAGTAGAAGAAAGGAAGGAGGTCTGAGGAGTGACAGGGGAAAGATCATGCAGGGGATGGAAAGCCATTAAGAGTTTTATTTAAAGCATTAATGTGATCTGGCTTACTTTTCTTGAGATATAATTCACATGTCATAAATTCACCCTCACCAGTGAATTCACAACTCACTGGTTTTTAGTATAGTCAGAAGGTTATATAACCATCACCATTTAGAATTCCAGAACATTTTCATCATCCCCAAAAGAAACCCACATCAATTAGCGGTCACTTCCCTTTCCTACCTGTCCCACAGGCCCTGGCAACCATGAATCTACTTCCTGATTCTATGGGTTTCCATATTCTGGTCATTTCATATAAATGGAATCAAAACATGTGGTCTTAGTATGTGACTTAACTCTTTACCTGGCTCTCTCTGGCTGATGAGGGGAGAACAGGCTGAAGGGAGGCAGGAAGAGAAGCAGGAAGACCAGTGAAGAGATGAATGCAATAATTCAGCTGAGAGATGAGAGGAGCTTCAAATAGGTTAGGAGGCAAGGTGGTGAGCAATGGCTGGACCATGGGTACATCCAGGCAAGCTGGATTTCGAGTAAGAAAGGAAAGTTAAAGACAGCTCTTAGATTTTTGGCTGGAGCACCTGAAAAGATGGAGCTACCATCAGCCTAGAGTGCTGGCAAGTGAGGAGGAAACCTCAGGGCCTGGATTTTGAAGATGCTAATTAAATCCAGATGCCTATTAGCCTTTGAAGTGAGAATACCAAAAAAGCCAGCTGGATATGAGACTGGGATTCAAAAAAGAGGTCTGCAAAGAGATGTTAAATTTGGGAGATAGAGAATGGAAGGCAATCAGTACCATGAAACCAGAGGAGATTGTCAATAAGTGATTAGAGAAAAGAGGAGATGTAAGGAAAGAATCACTGAACATTCAGAGGTCATATAAATGAGAAGGAATCAACAAAAAAAGATTGAGAAAAAAACCCACCAGTATGATGGGCTAACAAAGAGAGAATAAAGTCTTAAAAATTAAATGAAAAAACTTATCATAGAGGAGGGCATTGTCAACCAAGCCCAATGCTGCTGACAGTCAACTGAGATAAGAACTAAGGATTAACCGCTGGATTTAGAGGTGTGGCAGTCATTCTGAATTTCTTCCTCCACTCTAGCCTCACCTTTGCATGTGCTATGTCATCTGCCAGGCAGTGCTTTACCCAGATATGGCTGTGAAAGAACCGGTGTGAAGATGGGAGGACAAAGGACTGACTGGAATGGGTTCAAAAGACAATGGTAGGAAAAGAAATGAAGTGAGGCAGAGGGGCAAGCAATTCTTTTGAGGAGGTGAGCTATAATGGGAAGTGAGGCAGGAGGGGTCTTTTTTCAAAATGTGAGAAATAAAAATATATATTCATATGCTAGTGGGACAAATTTAGTAACTGAAATGCACGATAAGGGAGGGAGCAGAGAATTGCTGAGAGGTTAGAGACAAAATTGAACACATTTTATCTGTTTGTCTATAGATGCAGGAAAATCACATAAAGAAGGACATAAGCTCCACCCCACCTGCTCCCCGCTCAGGAGACACAAAAGCAATCATTACTTCAGTTTATCTGGATCTATTTTTCAAGGCTGAAGGCATCAGATTAATTGTACGGAGAATGTCAGGATTATACTCGGGCTTGGAATCAAAAGATCCAAGTTAAAGGGCCATGACAAGTTCCAATACCTCAGAAACTTTTGACCTTCCTTTTTCATTCACAAAATACCGATGAAAAATAATCTATACCTTACAGAATTGATGTGATGATTAATAAAATACACAAACATTGCTTATAATTCTTAGGTGGAATATCCCTATAAGGTATCTGCAATCCTACTCAATAAGAAAGACTATACTTGTTCTGACTTCAACACTACAGTTAAGCTCTTAAGAAAGGGTAGGGATGGAGGTGGAGGGAAGCAATATAAAAAAAAATAGGAAGAATGACTAATTAAAATCATGGAAAATAAAGCTTTCTGGTACTGTATTTAAAATACACTCAATTAGTTGTTCATAAAGTATGCCTGAATTCCCACCTTTAAAGAACTCAATAACCAATTTATTTTTGTTGCCCATATCAGGGGAGACATTACCAAAAAATATTATTGCTAAGACCTATGTCAGAGTTTACTCTTTGTTTTCCTTTAGGAATTTTATGGTTCCAGCTCTTACATATACATTTTTAATCCATTTTGAGTTTACTTTTCTTGAAAATGGTCCAGTTTCATTTTTTGCATGTATCTGCTCAGTTTTCCCAACACCACTTATTGAAGAGACTGTCATTTCCCCATTGCATATTCCTGCCTTTGTCGTAGATTAATTGATGATGTAAATGTGAGTTTATTTCTGAGCTCTAATTTCTGTTCCATTGATCTTTTTTAGTTACATATACATTTTAAGGTCATTTATTCTAGTTCTCTGAAAAACAGAATGCCATTGGTATTTTGATAGGGATTGCAATGAATCTATACAACGCTTTGGGATTATCATTCCAGTCCATAAACTTGGGGTAGCCTTCCATTTATTTGTGTCATCTTCAATTCCTTTCACCCATGTCTTATAATTTTCAGAGTACAGGTTTTTTATCTCCTTGGTTAAATTTTTCCTAAGTATTTTAATCTTTTTGGTGTAATTGTAAATGGAATTACTTTCCTAATTTCTCTTTCGGATAGTTTGTTATTAGTGTATAGAAATGCAACAGATTTCTGCATCAAACTATAAAGCTTTTGCACAGTGAAGGAAACCATCAAAAACAACAATAATAAAGGCCTACTGAATGTAATATTTGCAAATAATACATCCAATAAGGTATTATTACCCAAACTATATTTAAAAACCCATACAACTCAATAGCAAAAAACAAATAATTAAATTTGAAAATGGGCAGAAGACCTGAGTAAATAACTCTTCAAAGAAGATATACCAATGGCCAATAAACATATGAAAAGATGCTTAAGATCACTAATCATCAGGAAAATGCAATTCAAAACCACAATGAGATATCACCTCATACCTCAGAATGGCTATTATAAAAAAGTCAACAAATAAGAAGTGTTGGTGAGGATGTGGATAAAAGGGAACCCTCATGGTAGGATTGTAAACTGGGGCAGATACCATGAAAAACAGTATGGAAGTTCCTCAAAAAATTAAAAATAGAATTACCATGACCCAGCAATTTCACCTTTAGAAGAAAATAAAACACGATTTTAAAGATATATGTACTCCTATGTCCATTGCGAGCAGGCTGGCAGGGCTGGCAGTTGGAGATGAGCAGGCCTGCAGGTGGAGGCAGTTGGGGTGAGCAGGACAGTGTGGGGGCAATTGGGGTAAGCAGGCAGGCGGGGAGGGCAGTTGGGGGAGAACAGGACAGCAGGGGGGCAGTTGGGAGCAAGCAGGCCAGTGAGTGGGGCAGTTGGCAGTGATCAGGCAGGCGGTGGGGGACAGTTGGGGGCAAGCAGGCCAGCAGGTGGGGGCAGCTGGGGCAAGCAAGTCAGCAGGGGGGGCCGGTTGGGGGCGATAGGGCAGGCAAGGGGGCAGTTGGTGGTGAGCAAGCTGGTGGAGGGGCAGTTGGCAGTGATCGGGCCAGCGGGGAGGATCAGTTGGGGCCAAGCAGACCTGTGGGGGATGGCACTGGGGATGCAGGCCAGCAGGTGGGAGGGGGGGCAGTTGGGGGCAATAGGGCCAACAGGGGGGCAGTTGAGGGAGATCAAGCTGGTAGGGGGTCAGTTGGGGGCAATTGGGTCAGCAGGGGGTCAGTTGGGGGCAAGCAGACTGGTGGGGGGGCAGTTGGGGCTGAGAATGGCATGGGGGGGCTGATGGGTATGAGCAGGCAGTTGGGAGGGCAGTTGGGTGCAAGCAGGCCAGCAGGAGGGGCAATTGGGGGTGAGCAGGCTGGCGGGGGGGGTGTTGGGCCAGTTAGGGGGGTGGTTCAGTTAGGGACAAGCAGGCCAGTGGGGAGGTGGCAATTGGGGGCAAGCAGGCTGGCAGGTGGGGGGGACAGTTGGGATCAAGCAAGCTGGTGAATGGGGGGGGCAGTTGAGGCAAGCAGGCAGTTGAGGGCAATCGGGCCAGCAGGGGAGTAATTGGGGTGACCGGGCTGGCAGGGGGTCAGTTGGGGCCAATTGGGCTGGCCGGGGGGGCAGTTGAGGGTGAGAAGGCCAGCAGGGGGGGGCAGGTGGGGATGAGCAGGCCAGCAGGGGGGGCAGGTGGGGATAAGCAGGCCAGCAGGGGATGGCATTTGGGGGTGATTAGGCCAACAGGGGAGGGCAGTTGGGAGCGGGTCGGCAGGAGGGGGCAGTTGGGGATGACCAGGCGGATGGTCCTATCTAATAAAAGAGTGATATGCAAATTAACCATCACTCTGCTACACACATAAGCTACATCCACCAGCCAATCAGGAGCAAGTATGCAAATTAATCCAACCAAGATGGCTGTGGCCATGGACCAAGCAAGAGGCTTGGTTTTTCCCAGCAATGGAGGAAGACAAGCTTTCCATACACCCAGGTGGGCCCAGGCCTCCACTCAAGGCTACAAAGTTTCAATTATAGAAGATATATAAACCCCAATAAAAATGGCAGCAGTCATGGAGCTGGAGAGAGCGGGAAGCAATGGAGGAAGCCAAGCTCCCAGAGCCCTGGCCTGCCTTGGCCTCCACTACAAAGTTTCAATTATAGAAGATAAATAAATCCCAGGGCCTCCACTTGGGTCACCGGGGTGCGTGGCCAGCCTACAAACCACCACAGGCCCCTTGCCCAGGTCACCCCACGCTCCAAGGGAACTCCACCCTGATCTCAAATTTGGGGGTGACCGGGCCTGCAGAGAAGGGCAGTTGTGTTGGGGGGGGTGGGAAGACCCAGGCCTGCAGGGTAAAAGCAGTTGGGGGAGACCAGGCCTTCAGGGGAGGGCAGTTAGGGGGGACCAAACCTGCAGGGGAGGGCAATTAGGGGCAAACAGGCTGTCAGGAGAGCAGGTAGACATCACTCAGGCTGGCAGGGGAGTAGTTAGGGGGTGATCAGGCTGGCAGACAGAAGCAGTTAGGGGCAATCAGGAAGGCAGGCAGGTGAGCAGTTGGGAACCAGCAGTCCTGGATTGTGAGAGGAATGTCGGACTTCGGGCCTAAACAGGCAGTCGGACATCCCTTGAGGGGTCCCAGATTGGAGAGGAGGCAGGTTGGGCTGAGGGACATCCCACCCTGCCCCCACAATGCACGAATTTTGTGCACTGGGCCTCTAGTGTTATAATTAACAATACAATTAACAATGTCATAATTAACCTTAATATAATGTTAAGTCTTCTGGATTACTTAGGGATATCATTATGAATACCCGGCAATAGGCTGAATTATAAAATTTCATAACTAAGAATTTGCTGAGGAATGTGGAGCTATTCATCCTCGTCCTGGGTAGAATCAGGCTATACCTTTTCTTAGAAGGCAGTGTCTATCTCTTACAGCCTTTCTGCCTCCATTGCCTTGTCAGTAGGCACCTGTCATTTCTTGCTCCCATCCTCTGTTATTTAGCAGACTTCTCTGTTTCCATGGAGCTCTCTTTTGATTCTAAAAGTAGCAGAAAAAGCCCTAGTTTCAAAGTGAACTGGGCCTGCCACAACCCAGAGGTATGGTCCTAAAAAAACCACTGAATAACTTTAGGAATTTGCTTTCTTGTCTACACAGAACCAGCCTGAATGATCTTTATGTCCAATAAGACTTTATGAAGAATCTTGCTAAGGGCTGAAAAAACTAACATCTAAGCATTTTAAAACTCTGTCCAAAGAACAGAGGAACTCTCATCAAAGGACCTCAGAGATTCCCATACTTTGGAGCACAGAATTTATAGCATTGCATTTTAGTTGTCATGGGACTTTTGGATCTTGCTTCTAAGTTCATTGTTATGTTTCCAACAAGTGACATTCCATATTGGCTAAATTACTTCCAGATAAATGGGACAGAATGACATGAAGGACTTTGTAAAAAAGAAAATTATATATGACTCTTAAATATACTTCCTTCACATAAAATATGAGAATTCAAAAAGCATATTCATTATAACTTTATGAAAACTTTGTTTCTAAATGCATTTCCATTCGATATATCAATAAAATGACACTGCATACTAAAAAGTGATTTACCTATAACTACATCATGACCATCAACCAAGCCAGCAGAGAAGAGCTCCTGAGAAACGCCATCTGCTGTATCTGTTCAAATAGGAAATGAATATGTATTAGTAACAATAAAAAAAAACAGCAATCCAGTACATTGTAAAATATATCTTTTTAATTTACAAAAGTCACTCACATGTGTTTAAATTCAACAATTCAGATTCTATCAGGAGGAAAAAAATCCATGCCATGTATTTGCACCATGTTATTTATTCAACAGAAATTACACAAAATTATTGTTTCATTTCTCTTGCCCTTTGGCTACTGTCTAAGAATTTGCTGAAGAATGTGGAGCTATTCATCCTCGTCACATTAATTTGTGCACCTCTAAATTAATCATGAAATGCACCTCTAGATTTTATCTCATAGTGGGTCCCTATAGCACTGCTTTTCCTTCTTCCCGAGGTCAGTTCCAGCCAGCATCAATCCTTTCCTATCATTAATAGCTACTGAGTCAGAATTTATGGCAAAGGTTAAAAAGGTAACAATTGATATGACCTTATATTTGGTACAAACATCCTATGAGTTTGTTGGACTATAAGATGAGCTATTTAAGAAACTCCTTTAACAAGACACTAATCACTTGATAGCAAGAGATTTATTTTCTTAGAAAATGTGGTTGAATAAAAGAATATATTTCTCAGTGATAAGTGTCAGTAGTTATATGAGACTGAACAGGCTATAACAAGAGAATATGGCTGAAATTACTTAATTGAAAGGCTACTAGTATGAATGAATGTAATAATAGTGAGAAATCTGCTAGACTACCTTGTAAAGAGAAAGTGATAATTTGCAATGTGCTTAAAAGAACCATTATGAACCCCAAAGTTTTTATATGGGAGATGATTTGATCTCCATGGCCTTCTTATATTCTCAAACACCAGGAACTGTAGGTGGATAAAAAGAAACCAGCTCAGTAGCAGGTAGCAACCTAGATGGACTTTTGACTTTTAATGTCAGGGAAAATATGAAAGGAAAGCTGCTAAATCAAGCAAACATCTAAACTGAACTGCAGTTTGCTATGACACAGGCTGCCCTCAACGTAGATAATGTTTCCTTATAAATCTGTGTTTTACTAGTAAATACTGCAATTATGTGAGAGGGTGTGTAGGCATGCCCATGCAATCAAGTAACTTAAGGCACACGATCTTTCAAAATGCTTGGGCTTTAAAGGGCTAAGCTTGGTGTCTGACACATAGTAATTATTCAATAAATAAAACTGTGGTGATGATGGATCAGCAAAGATCATCGAAACACATCTTATACTCCTGTGCATTCTTTCTCCCTCTCATATATGGCCCAAATTCCCAAAATGTTAATAAAAATTTGGAAGCCAATGAACATTCTATGTACTTCCAAGAAATTGTGGTATTCTAACATTTCACTCATCCTATTTCATGATGAAATAAAATGGAAATAAAAAATAAATACATAGAAATCTTACTGAACTATAAAGTTCCATATAAGGTGGAACTTTGACCTTGTCTTTACTGCTGGAAAATACCTTATACAATTCTTTTAGGAATAAAATGATCCCCTTCCATGAAACCTCGGGCAGGGCAGCTAACAAAAGGCTCCACTCTGAAGGTGACTTGACTTTATGAAGCTGGCTGGAACAGTTAGCCTCACCATCTCCAGCTCCCTGGATGCCCCCAGAAACTGCAGGAAAAGCAGCCTATTGAATTCAAGGGCATACTAGGGCACACAGCAGGCAGTCATTATATTTCTACTAGAGTCCCAATGCATGAAATTCATGCAAGAGTAGGCCTTCACAGCCCCAGTTGCCTCAGTCTTCCCAGCCCTGGCTTTGTCCGAAAGGTTGTCCGGACAGTCATTCTGCTGTTCGGCTGTTCAAATGCTTTGCATATTACATTTTTATTACTTATAGATTGACTAATCATCTGCTAAGGCATCTGAATGTGTTACCATCATCTCTGAAGTATAATTAAGACCTTGCACTTGAGTAAGGAGCTATAATCACAGGATGTAGTTAAAAATGGGAACAAACAAAGCCACATTGAGGGCTAGCACTTAACAGGACCAGAGCAAATGGTATTCACAAGTAGTTAAAAAATGGCATACACAAGTAGTTAAAAAATGGCATACACAAGTAGTTAAAGGCTACAACTTTGTCTACTAATTTCAGGACTCCTAGGAACCAAACGAGTCACATTAAAATAGTTAGCAGATGGTGCTGGCTGGCCAAAAACAGAAATGTTCCATGTTTGTGTACGTGCGCCAGTAAGCAGTTATTTTGTATGCACATAAATAATATATCAGTAATAGTTTAGAATAAAAACATGAAGGTAAATGGTAATTCATGTTTCTTTAAGCTGCTTAACATCCCGGATGTATAAACAAGTTAACTAATCATGTATGCTCTGGTTTTCAGAGCATAGAGCAGCATAATGAATATAAAGGGCTTACCCTCAAAGGAGGACAGAGAATATTGGATATGTTTGTGTTATATATTCTAGCCATAGGTACACATTTATGTGTGTATACAGGACAGTCATAGTACATCTGTTGTGTGCACGCACAGAAGTAGTGCAGACAATGTCTGAAACGCAGGCGGCATCAGCAATCAGAGGTACAGCGATATATCCACGGTGTTTCCGTTACTAATGGGCCTGTGCTCACTGCCCAGGGAAGGTCAGTCATCATCTGGAAGCCAACACTATGGTTTCTGTCTGGGCAATAAAAGCCAAGACTCTTGATCTAACTATGACAAACGAGGCTGCCAGTGCCAGCACACAAAGCCAGGTAAGGCTGATAGGGCTGTCATATCCGCAAACATCCTCCACTCAAAAATTCATTTCTTTGTTAGCTCTTTAAATTAAAATCGATTTTTATTGCCATCTTCAATTTAAAACAATCAGTTAGAAAGAAAAAAACCTTAAAATAAGAATCTGTTCTTTTACCTACTATATTTGAAACATTGATTATGAAATTACTAGATTTTATCAATGCATTGACTGGTCAATATTTTTATATTATAACAAAATAGCTTTTTTGATAACAGAACTGGCACCATATAATTTCATAGACTGAGTCTTAAATTGTCAAAGATGGATGTTCCCAAAGAGATCAATGAGCAAATTCATTAGGGCCTTAGTTACATTATTTTGTAAAAGGTGCTTCAAACGTTATTTTAATTCAAATATGAAGGGAATCATTAGATCTCTGTGCTTACATGAACCGGAGATCAGAGCCAGTGAGTCCAGACCGTGTGTGGCCCAGGAACATATTTTGTTTGTTGGCAGTGTTTTTAAAATCTAAACTTGAATGTATTAATTTCTTTAAAATATATTTTTACTTAATTCAGAAAGAAAGAGAGAAATAGAAACATTAATGATGAGAGAGAACCATTGATTGGCTGCCTCCTGCACGCTCCCTACCAGGGACTGAGCCCACAACTGGGGCATATGCCTTGACCGGAAATCTAACTGTGACCTCCTGGTTCACAGGTCAACACTCAACCACTGAGCCATGCTGGCCAGGCTGAACCTGATTGTATTTATACAAAACTAGTTTCCTGAAGTTCCCACCATAATTTTGGGTCCCATAAGCATTTGAGTTTGTTTCCTCATAAGTGATAACAGCAGAGAAGTCAAACAGTTAACTAATGTCATCCTAAAAAATTAAAGAAAAAGCAAGTCTTGTACTTCTGGGTTTGCAAAATTTTATCAAATATACTTTATTAATCAATCATAGTTTACGCAGAGATCTAATACAGAATAAAAACAATATTATTAGCTTATATACAATGTGTTCCCAAAAATGTATACATACTTTAAAAAAAAATATTTTATTGATTTTTCACAGAGAGGAAGGGAGAGGGATAGAAAGTCAGAAACATCGATGAGAGAGAGACATCCATCAGCCGCCTCCTGCACACCCCACACTAGAGATGTGCCCGCAAGCAAGGTACATGCCCCCGACTGGAATCGAACCTGGGACCTTTCAGTGCGCAGGCCAACGCTCCATCCACTGAGCCAAACCGGTCTTGGCATAAAAAATATATACATACTTTAAAAGCTGATAGCTAAATTTTGAAAATGAAATCTATTTTAATAAACACTGCCTTTATAATTATTCAAAGTTTGTGTATCCATTTTTGGGGACACTCTATAATAATACACTCAATGTAGGAGACTAATGTTTTTTAGAAAGATATTCAATATAGACACTGAAGCTGTTTTCATGTACATAAAAATGTGAAACCACAGGTCAGGAATTAACAGTTTAGTTTTAGCATTTAAAACTTATTTTCACTTCTCTGGGTGGTTTTGGTTATACACTAAACAGTGGAAGTAACGGTTTTTGTTAAACAACTAGTCTTGTGGTTTCTGAAGTTCATATATGTGACTTATCCATTAATTACCCAAATCACCTCTTGCCAGGTGATAGAGATACCAAGAAATATGCCATGGTTCTATGACTTCCAGGCATCCAGGAGCTGAAAAAGCAACCAATCTAGCTTTTAAGCTGCTTTAATAACTACTTAAAATACTAAAACCATGTTCAGCTGCCAAGACTGGCATCATTCCTACTTAGCTTACCCATTATGCCTGCAGCAAACAGAGGCCACATACACTCCCCAACACAGGCTTTGTGTAGTCTGAACTGAGTACAGAGGCCAAGCATGGTATCACTGTTCGCTGCTCAATCCTCATTGGAACTGCTATATGATCCTCAATGCTCTCATTAATAATATCCTTTAAACCCTGCATCACCATGCCACTATTTCATCTCATGACTGAGCTAATATGCTTAATTTACACACACACACACACACACACACACACACACACACACACATAGCACATGTCACTAAAATTCATGTAGTCAATAGTGGTTCAGCAAATAGCAGTGTGATTATAGTGGGAAGGGGGTGGGAAGAAAAGGGGTCCTAATATATAACAGTATGCAAATAGTACAATATACAGATCTTGTAACATAGAAACCCACACCTGAAACCTTCTGGTATATGTTCATGATGTGGATCAATGTCATCCCAATTAATTTAATAAATATAAAAACATAGTGGTTCCATTTGGATTCCCTACAATTATCGTAAGTCTTTCCTTTCCTCCCTCCCTCGTTCATTCTTTCCTTTGTTTTTAGAGAAAGCATTTTTGAATAGCACCTATAAACATGTGCTTATAATTGATTTTTAACATTCTTTGTAGCAATAAGATAATAATTTCAATTAAAACTCACCTCTTCCTGGAGTAAACTCAAATCGTATATCATTAAGTTCCTTTCTGGAATTTCTGAAATAAGTAACATACAGCACATTAAAATCGAATGAGGAGAGTTTAATCAAAGTAAATGTATTACAATTTTTACAAGATGCTACTAACATGAAGATAGCATTTTACAGTCTCAGGTAACCTCTACATACTTCCTTAAATGAAAGTGATAGTTATGACAATAATAAAGGAAGATATTTAATTGGTTGAATTTACCTTATAGAAACCCACTCAGATCACAAAATTCCAAAAATAAAACATTTAATACATTAAATTAGTAACCTTAGATATAATTTCATAACAGAAAATTTCAGAAGCTTTTAGTTTAGAATGATATTCAATCCATTTTTCATATTTTTCTGAGAAAATAGTATGGTATAAACTTTCTAAAAGACAAGATAGGTGTGGCACTGAACGTCATGACAGCACTATACATTAAATCATACAAAATGCCCAGAGTAAGGTATATATTGTGTGGTTACATTTTTTAATCTAAATAGAGGGGATCTGAATGTTGTGAAATTAGGCACTGAATATTTAAAACTCTACTTAAGTAAATATAAAATACATAAACTATTATATATGTATATATATATATATATACACACACACATATACACAAGGTGGGATAAAAGTAGGCTTACAGTTGTGAGTTCATGAAACAGTTTATTCTTTTATTATTATATTATTTTCTACACAAACAACTGTAAACATACTTTTGTCACATGCTATATATATTCAACCAAATACGTGACACTGGGGAAATATAAAACAAGTAAATAAATATGAGTTTTCCATTTATATTAATTTCAAATAATGATTATACACCCCAGTGAGCAATAATGAGAATGGTTTTAAAATTTTATAAGAATGTTATGACAAACTCAACAGAAGCTAACTTAAAGTTAATAAAAACACCTTAAAAACTGCAGTACAAAATATGAAGTAGTAATGTTTGTAGGCAATCGACTACTTACTTGCTCAGCCATCAAGGGTGTGAGACAGAGACAGAAATAGCTTGAATACTTATCCCTAAACATTGACCATCCCGTGCCCCGCGTGTGGTCAAACCTTGTTCAGCACTCCAGCTTTGGTCCTCTAAAACTCTGGTTACTATCTCCTGGTCTCTATATACAGTGCTCAAATCATGATGACACCAGCCAGCCTCTGGGCCGTTTCTGGTCCTTATTCTGATCTTGGTTCTTTATGTCCTACCATATCCCGTGGAACTAAGTGGTGCAAGGAGGTACAGAAAGACAGCAAAAGCCTCCCTGGTCTAGTACTGACTGAGAGAAAGCCCTTCTCCCCAATGCCTGAAAAGCTGGCCCACATCTAACACCTTTCCACAAGCAGAGAAGTAGAATAAAAAAAAATCAAGGGATGGCCAAGCGCAGGCCACAGACAAGAACATTGAATAACTTTGCATCTCCTCTCAGGCGCCCCCAATTTTAACTTTATCTCTCTCTACTCCACTCAGAGATAGAATGGGACTAGGGGACACCAGAAATTCCGACAGCTGTCCTTTTTGTTGTTGCTAATCCTCACCCAAGGATATGTTTAAAACTGATTTTTAGAGAGTGGAAGGAAGGGAGGGAAGGAAGAGAGAGAGAAATATCAATGTGAAAGAGACACATTGATGGTTGCCTCCTGCAGGCACCTGGACTGGGGCCAGGGAATGAACCTGCAACCCAGGTACATGTCCTTGACCAGGAATAGAACCCGCAACCTTTCAGTGCATGACACTTTAACCATTGAACAACCCTGGCCAGGGCCAGCTGTGCTTCCTTTAGGACCTCCTGAGAATCTGAACACTGAAAACTTGGAACTTTCTAAAAAAAAAAAAATAGACACATGACAGACACAGGAAATTGCAGACTACTGTAGATGGCTCAGAGATCACTTGGTGCCCTGGAATAAGCAGCCCCACCCTGGAGGTGGCATGTGCCATGAGCATCAGTGTGGGCAGTGGGAAGGCCATTTATATGCTGGACTGTTTACACAGCCTGGTTTTTCTTAATAAACTACTAAAGCCATCACACATTCACATAGTGCTTCCATATACACATCAGCAGTTCTCAAACTTTTGTCTTAGAAGCCCTTTCCATTTTTAAAAAGTACTGAAGACTCCTGAGGAGCTCTTGTCTATGTTGATTATATATTTCAAGCTCTAATGTATTGGAAATTGAAACTGGTAAAATTTAAAATATGTATTACTTTATTTGAAAATGACACTAACTCATCACATGTTAATGTAAAACATGTTTTTATGAAAATTGCTTTCCAAAAGAAAAACAAATCAGTGAAAAGAGTGCATTGTTTTCTATTTTGTAAACCTCTGCAATGCCTGGCTTAAGACAGCTGGCTCTTATATTTGCACTATCACATAGCATGTAGCCAGCAGCTGAGACGTTTCACTGTACAAGTGAGAAACAATGAGAGTGACAAGGGCAGATCATTTCTTAATATTATCTTAAAAATAGTTTTGACCTCCTGGGCTCCCTAAAAGGATCTCCAGGACCCTTAGTGTGGTCCTGTGACCCCACTTTGAGAAACACTGATCAAATCTCATGAATCAAATCTCACTTTATCCAACAATCAACCTTTGAAGTACACAAACCAGATATTATTTGTTTTCCAGTTTTTATGTATGTTTAAGGCGTTTCCAAGTGTACAAATTTAATGAGCGGCAGAGTGAGGACCAAGAATTCTACATTGAAAATACCTTGTATAGAAATGCTCAATTCCTTTTGCTTTTGAGAAAAAAAAACAACCCCAAGACTTTACGCTACCATAAAAATATCAGCAAGCGTTCATTTATCTAATAGCCTTGGTTTTGTGTGCTGTATATCAGCAAAGGTTGAATTAGAACTAAATCTACCCAATAAGAAAAAAGGGTCACAGGAAAGCAAGTATTTAGGGTGATTTCATACTGAAATGACAGAAGAATGAAAAGATGGAAAGAAATTTGGTTTGATGCTAATTTATGTCACTATTCTTTTCTTCTCTATCCTTTGATCATTCTAAATTATTTTGTTCATAAGAAAATACTACTTTTGGCCATAAGAAGACAGGTATAAGAACTGTACTTAGAATACCCTAATTCTTTCAATGTTAATACCACAAAAGTAGTATACAACACCCATGATCTATTATCTACATCTTCTGTAGCTAAAGGTATAGAGGTTGCCTAGTCAAGTCATTCTTTTATAACTGTGAACCTAAAATACCCATCTTTGAAAAGATCACAGTGATTGATTGTGAGTAGTCTACTTGCTCCATCAGGATGAAATATAGTTGGAAAAATGCCTAATTGGATCTAACTACTGAAGGTCATCCTTTTATGAAGAATTAATCTTTTCAGACTCATACTTAACACCTTTAATTGAAAGTACTTTTACTTTAATTGATATGGCACAAGGTACCCTTGATTTCAGGAAAGTCGAAAATAGGTATGATGATTTAAGGTCAGAAACTAAGTCTGTGTAATTACAGAGGAAACATTAAAAACTTGAGAGTGATAGCCTCAAGACCCAGGCCACCTTTGACAACTTTTATTAAAAAACTCTTTAAATCTTAACAACAACAACAAAAACACACACACACAAAATAAACCCCCCCAAAACCCAAACTCTTAAATTTGGAAAGGCTCAACCCCTCACTTCTCATTGTATGTATATGCTGCATCACAAATGCAAATACCTACAGGACTGATGCAAGAAAAAATAAATTTTTTTAATACATTTTATTGATTTTTTACAGAGAGGAAGGGAGAGGGATAGAGGGCTAGAAACATCCATGAGAGAGAAACATCGATAGCTACCTCTTGCACACCTCCTATTGGGGATGTGCCCGCAACCAAGGTACATGCCCTTGACCGGAAATGAACCTGGGACCTTTCAGTCTGCAGGCCAACGCTCCATCCACTGAGCCAAACTGGTTAGGGCAAGAAAAATTTTAAAATAGGTGCTACCATTACATGGTTTAAAAATCAAAAGGTACAATAGAATACTGTGTAAAACTAGCCCTCCAGCGCCTGTCACTCAACTATCTGGTTGCCCTCACAGAGGAGATCAATGCTTCATGCAAAGTCTGAACAGACACCAGAAAACGACATATCCAAAAGGAATGTATCATTTTTCCTTTCAAATTAACTTCTCCTTGTGGCAGTAAATATGGTAACATCCATCTAGCATGACCTATGGTTATACCCCTTTAAGATTTCTCAAATTATCAATTTCTCTGAACCTCACTACTGACCAAGGACTGGTCACTATTATCTGCCAAAGATAGAATAAGTGACTTAATGAACAGAGGATATTTTATTCACAATCACGGACCCCACCCATGCACACATAGAGAAGTTAGAAATGTATAGCAAAAAGAAAAAGGGCCTATTGAGGGATCTATTATTCAGGGTAATCTGTTTTCTTTGTTTTAATTTTGTTGTTGTTAAGCTTCACCCAAGGATATTTTTTTCCATTGATTTTTAGAGAGAGTAGAAGGAAGGGAGGAGGAGAAAGAGAAAAACATGCATGTGAGGGACACATTGATTTGCTGCCTCCTACATGTACTCTGACCAGGGCCAGGGATCAAATCTGCAACCCAGGTACATGCCCTTGACTGGGAATCGAACCTACCACTCCTCAGTATGCTGGCTGACACACCAACCACTGAGCCCTACCTTCCAGGGCACCAGGTAATCTTTGACAGAAGAATGCGTTGTAGCCCAGAAGAAAACTGTTGGACTTAATAAGATGTGAAAAGCGTTGCCAACAGAACGAGCTGAAGGGTGCCTATCATATAAGGCCAGAAACAGAAGAATCAGGAACAGAAAAAAGTAGATTCCATGGCCAGGCTGGTGGTTGCTATGTCACAGTCTCTATGCTCCCTCTGGGCTTTCCCATTTAAGATAACCAGGTAATCAGACCGCCTCAAAACTGGAGACTCTCATCTGGAGACCAGTCAGCTGGGCTCAGCTGCAATTCAGCCATTCCCCCTTAATCTTCACTGTCCTTTGAAGAAAAGAGGGGAGGTAATGCTTCCCTCATGAGTTAGATGAGCTGTGTGAACACTGTGCGACCCTCCCATTGCTGTTTGGCATGATGGTGCCTTATATTTTGAGGCACAAACAAAAGCTGGGGGAAAGTCATGGCTCTAGTCCTTAAAAGAGTTTACCATCTACCCAGAAAATGACAGCTGACATAGGTAAAACTACCAGGAAAACCTCACGTTAAACAGGTTCTTAAAAATAGTAGTCAAGAAAGAAATATCAGACTAATTCAGACAAAGGGGCATTTTCTCTCTCACTTCATTCACCCTTAACTTTCCTGTCAAATCAATCTCCTTGGAGGCAGTAAAGGTCCAATCACAGAATCATAAAATTTCACAACTGGAAGGGGCCCTAGAAGTCACCTAAGCCATTTGCCTCATTCTGCAGGCGAAAAAACTGAAGCCAAAGAGATTAAGTGGGGTGCTCAAGATTACACAGCTGGTTAATTCAGGCCACACTTCATAAATACCTATTGATCACTTACCAGGTGTCAGGCCTATCCCAGGAGCCATTAATGGCAGAAATGGCACCCAAAAGTGGGATGAAGGTTTCCAGATGACTGCTTTCTATTCTCCATTGGTGGTTCCCAAAGTGTAGGCAGAAAGAATCCCTTCCCCCCACCCCCGACCAGTGACACCCTGCCCTGTTGAGAAGTACACGCATGAGAGATGTTACAGATGAGAATGTTTCACCTATAACTGAGGTGGTGGCAGAAACAGTGGCTGAGAGCCACTGCTGCTCCCACTGGCCCCATGCTCCAAAGCCCTGTCTGAAATGGAAGGTCCCCTAGACATATGTATATATCTCCACACACCATGAGCCATATGGTCCAGAGTGTATGAATACTGAACCATATAACTACATGCCCCATCCCCGCCTCCGCATCCTTGGCCTTGTATTTGACTTGCCTCAAAAGAGCCTCTGGAACCAGTGAGCCTCCTACAAAGTGAAAGTGAAAATTCCTTTCAGCCTTGTATTTCCAGATGCCCAGAAATATGCCTATGACCTAAGAATTAAAAGTTGGTAGCATCCAGAATTCTCATCTATAATGAGCCATGCATCTTCACACAGCCCAAGACCAATGTCATATAGATCAGGAACTCCTTCTCCTGTCCCCTTTAAGAACAGCAAAAAAAGAGGGGAATAATATATGTATGTACATGTGTGCACCCACATGCAATGTTTTCTTCAAATAAGTTATTTGGACATATCTTAAATAATCTGACCCTCCACACTGGTTGTCTGCAGGTTTTTCTACAGCTAAAACCTCAAGCTAAGGACCTGATGCATCCCACTGGCTATCCGGCAGCCAGAGGGACCCTTTGAGATTGGCAACCTGCACAGAGCAGGCTGGTTGCATCTGATTCACACAGCTGATGCCTAAATTAGAGGAGTGTGGGCAGAGCTCTTCATACAGAAATCGACACTATAAAATGTTGTGACAACAATGAACAAATCACATGCAAAAATGCTATCATAAATAACTGCCTTTACTGTCTATAAAGAATATTTTCCATCTGGAAATAATCCAAACTAAGTTAAGGGTTTTTTTTTCTTTTAACAGAAAACTCTTGTAAAGCCCCAGGTACAGGGCATGGCTGTTTCCTCGCCCTCTCTCCAGCCTAACAAACAGATTTCTTTTTTCTCACCAGCACATACTTTGGAAAATCATGAAAAACATTTCAGCTTAGAGAAAAGTGGAGAGTAATAAAACAAATACACATGACCTACCATCCAGAACTTTTAAAATGGCAACATTTTGTCATATTTACTTCAAAGCTTAGCACATAAAATTTTAATACTGTTTTACCTACAAAAAATTGAATGTGCAGCATCCCAGCTGAGGTCATTCATGAGTGAACAGATTACTGGGTATGGGCTCTGCTTCCTGTCAAGATTACAGAACTCTATTTCCATCGGCAGCAGCCCTTTTCAGATTTAGAATGTCTTATGAATATATTTATTGAACTGATTTTTTAGCTGGAGGGTGAAAGGGAAATGGAGTGGCCACATACAAACCACAATCCTATGTACAGCTGGTAGGCGTAGAAACATTACACCTAACCAGAGTTCACATCTTTCAGCAGAGGAAAGCTGTTAAGTACACTTAACTCATTAGGGGTTTTGTGTACGTCTCTTAACGGAAACCCATTGACATAAATATAGAAGCAGCCTTTGTTAGCATCATTTGTGCTTGAAAGTTTGGAGAGTGTTAGGGCTTACTGCAGAAAACCCAGACTCATTAATGTTTCCATGATGGATATCTCTCCTCAATGTACTAGGCTCCCGTGTCAACATGCCAAGTCCATTATAGTACTAAAAATGTAAAGGCAGCTCTGAGCCATGGATTCCATGAGTATCCACTTGGGCTCTAGACATCATGTCATGGCAGGTATGTTTATTTTTTTTGTTTTTAATCCTCACCCAAGAATATTTTTTCCATTGCTTCTCAGAGAGAGTGGAAGGCGGGTGGGGGGGGGGAGAGAAACAC
Organism: Lasiurus cinereus; assembly: GCA_011751065.1. Classification (NCBI taxonomy): domain Eukaryota; kingdom Metazoa; phylum Chordata; class Mammalia; order Chiroptera; family Vespertilionidae; genus Lasiurus; species Lasiurus cinereus. The sequence continues at coordinate 18,748,949 of JAAGEH010000393.1, read as the reverse complement.
TGATGTGAAAGAGACACATCAATTGGTTGCCTCCTGCATGCGCTCCAACTAGGACCGGGGATACAGCTTGCAATCCAGGCATGTTCCCTTATACAGATCGATATAGTATACGGAGAGGTGTTTCGTCTAGAGTAAGTAAATTTTCAAGATAATGGAAGAATGTTTCTTTAAGGTACAAACTCAAATTATTATGGGCAATTATCTCTTCCTTGCCAACAATTTATTTGGTTTAATTCTTGCAAAAAGGATGATAAGTAGTTTCGAAATTAAACCAAATATACAATTGAGCATTTGATTATTAAAAACAACAGAATAGTGAAAGAGATACTACACATACCGGATATGGCATCATGCCCACGGAGCACTGCATTCAGTTTTGCTCGCAGTGCAGGAAAATAGTGGGGAGGGATATTGCAAGACACAGTCCTTACTCTATCAAAAAAAAGAAAACATGCAAGGCCAAGTTTTCCCCTTAGTGTTAATACCAGGGAGAAACTTTTTATGGAAGCCACTTTATAAGAGACACTGAGTAATGTCTTCAACTCTGTGTTGTAAAAAACAAACTTTTTTTAATATAAATAAATGTCTTCAACTAGGTGATATAAAAGATGGGAATGTTTTCTCCCATGTGCTGAAGGCACCATATTAAATCTTACCTGAGTAATCGCATTTCTGCTGAGAGTGGAGATAATATAGCCAAGGTACATTGTTTCCTGGTGATTTGCCTCAATAAAAGGAAGTTCCAAGAACCTGAAGAAATGAATGGCCTACATGGATTGCTTCCTGATGCCCCAAAAGTATCTTTGTCAAGTTCTGCAATGGGCAATTCCATGACTGAACACTGACAAGTATTCGAAGGTACCTGATAAGTCTGTATGTTGACTAAACACAGATCTTCCACCATAGCTAAAACATGCACAAGAAGCAGGGCTAACATTCTTCTGTGAACATGTAGGAGGCTGAATTAACTAACTGCTGAGGGACATGGGCTGCTGGGTATCTGAACTTCAAAAGGAAGCTCTATGTCTGGCCAAGAACGTGAATGCTCAGCTGAACACCAAAAGTGGTTGCTTTGGAACAGAGAAAGGGTAAGTAACATTTTGCTTAAGAGTTTTAAAGAATGTGTGCTATTAATCAAGAGGGTTAAAACCATAGAAGAACATTAGGATAAGCTGCACTACTATAAAGTGAGCAGACAACTATAAAATTCTTTAAACTTTAGCCAGGTTATTACAAAAGTAATAGAAATCATGTTCTATTTATTTTCATTTTCTTATTCTTGTAATTTTCCTACAAATTTATATGTATAGTCATATCCAGGGAAGGCTATATTAAACATCAGCTTATTTCAAGGGAAAATGATAAATTTCAACTGGGTTTAAAAAAACCTACCAAACAAAAGAGAAAAGTATGAAGGGCAAATGAATAATCAGAGTCATCTAGGATAGAAATGTAAGGAGAATCCACTGGGCTTTTCCACAGGTGGTGTCTTAAGACAATCAAATTAGTGATAGATGAGAATGAGCAAGCACTTTCCCTCCTGATCCATTACACAGAAATGGCCTATAAGTGTGTGTGTGTCCAGTCTAGTTTGGATGACCCTTTGACAAAGACATCACCAAACCTCAAGCTGGATTTCCCTGAAATTACTTCAGCAAAATAATCTTATTACTCGGCATCTGACAGATTGGTAATGGGCATCAGGAGGGAATAATGTCTGTTAGAGCACATCAGCCACACTTGTCAGGAGGCTCCATCAGGGCAGGAATTTCATTCTGAATAATGTAAAAAACAATAAATAAAAAAATCCAACACTTTCTCCAGGCAAACAAAACAAAAACAAACAATAACAAAACCCCATCTACTCTCTTCAGGTTTTGTGATTCTCTGGTAGAGACGGACACTGACTCCAGGGCTGAAAAACCATGAGGAGCAGGGAAGTGTGGGAAGCTTCCTTTGGGTTAAAAGACCCCAGAAGGGCCAGGGGGTGGGAAGGAGTCTGTTACTTGCAAGATGTGATTTAAAGTAAAGGCCAGTATCTGAAGTGTCTCCAGGTATTTTTACATTTTCTTTTTAGACCTGAAGATTGCCACAGAGAAAGGAGGGGAAACAGGAGCTCGGCAGCCTCATCTTCTCCTCTTGGGTGCCCCTTCCAAAGGCTCCACTGCTGCTCCTGACACACAGCTCCTTCTCACAACTGCCGGTGCCCTTCAAAGGCAACCACCTTGCGATGCCATCTTCTTCTGGTCTGATCCTGGCCAAGTGTTTAAAAGTCGGCATTTATACCTTTAGTTAACACTAAACTTGTTCTTGGTCTTTGGAGCACTAATCTATGGCACTCATTATTACAATGTTTCCGGGGGGGGGAGGGAGGGAATCTACCCCCTCCTCTTCAATAGTCCCAGATAAAGTAAATAAAATGGCATTGATCACCTGGCATAGAAGTCAATCCATCCTAACTGGAAAATTCCAAGTACCTATAAGTTGCCAAAACAGGAAAGACCTCAGCTTAATCCTGAAGTGAATTCTTCAATGGTGCAGCTCCACTCACCACAAATGGCACAGCTGACAGACCCAAAGAAGACTCATGTAATATGACCTCTAGTGCTCAAACAACTGTTTGCCTGTGTTCCAATATGTGCTGTTGTCAAATAATGAAGTTGATATTCATGTGTGAGTCATGGAATCCATATTTTATAGCCTCACTTTTTTTTTAAATCATCAAAATATTTTATTGACTTCAGACAGGAAGAGAGAGAAGAGACAGGGAGAGAGGGAGAGAGGGAAAGAGGGAGAGAGGGGGGAAGAGGGAAAGAGAGGGAAGGAGGGAGGGGGAGGGGGAGAAGCAGAGGGAGAGAGAGAGGGAGAGGGAGAGGGAGAGAGAGGAGAAATCAAGATGGTGGCATAGGTGAACACCTAAACTGCCTCACACAACAATTTCAAAACTACAACTAAAAGACGAAACGGATATCATCCAGAACCACAGGAAAGCTGATTAAGTGGAAATTCTACAACTAGAAGGAAAGAGAGGGGCTCATGAAGACTCAGAGGAGCTTAGAGGTATTGAGACAAGCACATGGGGAAGATGAGAGACAGAGTGCCTGGCTGGCTTCCTCTAGTGGGAGGGAGACAAACTCCCGACTGCACTGAACTCCAATTTCAACTGCACTGAGCCCCAGTTCTAGGTGACACTTATATGGGGGGAGCCTGGACTGCATGAAAAGGGAGGAGTACAGAGAAACTCAGGGGAGCCACAAAAGGCAGAGGTATGGAGGTGCGCACCAGTGCCCGCAGAGAGGACCAAGTGCTGATTGTGCTGTTGGCTTTCTCTAGCAGGAAACTGCACTGAACTCCACTTCTGACTGCACTGAACCCCAGTTTCGGGCGAGACCCTGGGGACCCACACTCATACGGGTCCCCAGAGTGCATGGAAACTCAGGGTAAATGTGAAAGGCAGAAGTCTGGAGGCGCGAGAGCCTGAGTGAGCACAGAGAGGGCTGCAGTGATTAGCACGGGACACTGAGACCCAAGGACTACGTAGGGCAGGGCTGATAAGAAGCCAAGGCTGTCTGCTCAGGCGTGAGACTCCACCCCACCCAAGCCAAGCACAGAGGCTTTTGCAATTTTGCAAGTCTTGTATCATAAGGCTGATTCTAGCAGAGAAGTTCTCCCGGCACAGACACAGCTAATCCTCACAGTCAATTTGCTTGGAGGTCAATTCCCCGCAGTGATACCAACAACAATCAAGACTTAACTACAGCTGGAAACCGGTTTGGCTCAGTAAATAGAGCACTGGCCTGCAGACTGAAGAGTCCCAGGTTCGATTCTGGTCAAGGGCATGTATGTTGGTTGTGGGCACATCCCCAGTGGAGGGCGTGCAGGAGGCAGCTGATCGATGTCTCTCTCTCATTGATGTTTCTAACTCTCTATCTCTCTTCCTTCCTCTCCGTAAAAAAATCAATAAAATATATTTTTTTTAAAAAAAGACTTAACTACAACAAGGTTATACACCAGCCCACAAAGGGGTGCACCAAGAGAGACCACCTCAGGTAACTGGGGAAGCAGAGCTACTGCGCCATATAGAACAACTAGCACACAAAGCTACTATACCAATTAAGGGAAACAGGAAAAATGTGGACACAATGGAACAGATCACAAATGAAAGAAATGGAGGAAAACAAACGACTGGATATAGAGTTCAAAACCATGGTTATAAGGTTTTTCAAGAATTTCCTAGAAAAGATGGATAAATTTAGCGAGACCCAAGGGGAGATGAAAAAGGACCAACCAGAAATTAAACATACAGTGATTGAAATAAAAATATTATACAGAGACCTAACAGCAGACTAAAGGAATGCAAGAATCAAGTCAAAGATCTGAAATACAAAGAAGCATAAAACACTCAACTGGGGAAAAAAAAAAAAGGAATTCAAAAATTGGAAGATAGTATAAGGAGCCTCTGGGACAACTTCAAAGGTACCAACATCAGAATTATGGGGGTGCCAGAAGAAGAGAGCAAGATACTGAAAACCTATTTGAAGAAATAATGACTGAAAACTTCCCCTACCTGGTGAAAGAAATAGACTTACAAGTCCAGGAAGCGCAGAGAACCCCAAACAAAAGGAATCCAAAGAGAACCACATGAAGACACATCATAATTAAAATGCCAAAAGAAAAAGACAAAGAAGAGAATATTAAAAGCAGCAAGAGAAAAACAGTTGATTACCTACAAGGGAGCACCCATACGACTGTCAGCTGATTTCTCAACAGAAATGATGCAGGCCAGACTGGAGTGGCAGAAATATTCAAAGTGATGAATAGCAAAAACCTACAACCAAGATTACTCTACCCAGCAAAGCTATCATTCCAAATTGAAGGTCAGATAAAGAGCTTCACAATAAGAAAAAACTAAAGGAGTACATCAACACCAAACCAGTATTATATGAAAAGCTGAAAGGTACTCTTTAAGAAGAGGAAGAAGAAGAAAAGGTAAAGATAAAAATTATGAACAAATACATATCTATCAATAAGTGAATATAAAAATCAAGTGAATAAAAAATCTGATGAACAGAATAAACTGGTGAATATAATAGAATTTTAGGGGCATAGAAAGGGAGTGGACTGACAATTCTCAAGGGGAAAGGGGTGACAGGGGTGTGGGAAGAGCCTGGATAAAAATCGTACACCTATGGATGATGACAATGGGGGGGGGGGGGGGGAAAAGGGGAGGGGGGGGGTGGACACTGGGTGGAGGGGAGCTATGGAGGAAAAAAGAGGAACAGTTGTAATAATCTGAACAATAAGGTTTATTAAATTAGAGAGAGAGAGAGAGAGAGAGAGAGAGATTTCAGCGATGAGAGAGAATCATCTCATCGATAGGCTGCCGCTCACTGCTATCCAGGCACGTGCCCTGACTAGTATGAAACCCTGACCTCCTAGGTCATAGGTCAATGCTCAACCACCAAGCCATGCTGGCTGGGCGAAAACATACTTTATTAGATCCATTCGGCCTGTCATAACTTGGTTTCTGAAGACAACATTCTTGAATTTAAATGCCAACTGTAATATTGACTTGTAACATTAAATGGCTATGAGACCCCCTGGCAATTCACTTAACTTTCCAAGTGTTAGTATCTGTAACATAAAGTAGTGACAGAAACTCTTTCATATATAGCTAAAAGGATTAGGTGTGAGAAGGCACAGGGAGTGAAAGACATACAACAGGCAGTCAGTACTGGATAAATAATAACAACAACAGAAAGAATAAATATAATCTTCAGCCACTGACTTTCTTCATGTCAGATATTGGGCCCTGCCCTGAGATCCATTCTTTCTCATCCCTTAACTTGAGCAGGAAGGTAGGTGTCCACACCTCCACCAAATCCTACAGTAGATTCTCACCATAAACTATAGCATCTATAGCAAGATTTCCAAGGGTATAGGTCTCTATATCCCCTACGAATTCCAAGAATGCTTGAATAAATTGGCCTGGTCATTTGGTGTTGGAGAATGGTACTTTGTGGCCGAGAGTTGAAGAAAACAGAGCTAGAGAACTGGGACTGTTCTGGAATTCTTGATAATGATCCTCATAGGGTACAGGAGACACTTGAGGACCAGAGAACTCTCCTAGTAATGAGAATGAATTACCCTCTGCTTTGTTTAGTCAAGTCAAAAATCACAGTATATGAGGAGGTAGAGAAGTATGGCAGTTAAGATGGAAATAGTATGCCTAAGTATGCAAACCTTCTGCCCAATGAGGGAAATTCCTTCAGAAAAGGGATACAAGAAAAGCATTCATTTGCCGGTATTTCTGGCAATTCTCTTCCTTTGTACCAGAAGGCAGCGCAGGGCACATGTCAGTCATACTATATACTCCTCCACCATCCAGGGCCTCTTTGGACGCGGGCAGGCCTGAAGGAACAGTGCCCCAAGCTCAGAGTGCTTTTTAATTGTGGCTCCCATTATCACTGTTATTAGGGCCCTGTCACTCAGAAATGCTCTCAGCTGTCAGTGACGGCATGGAGTGCTGTGAAGATAACATTTCCATGTTTTGTATTCTGAACATTAAAAACCAGTTTGGCTCACCAAATGAGCAGCGGGTGCCACGCTAATTATGTAACTTTTCAGAACACTAATAGGATCTCCCACTGCGCCAAGTGGGAGGGAAAAAAGCCTGACACTCATTTTTTTAGCTGTGCCTCAGCATACTGACCTCCTCCAGCCTGTTGATGGGGCCATTAATAAAACATTTTAAAATGACCTGGAAAAGCTTTTTGTGAACTAGAGCCTGGATCTGGCTGCCAAACAGCTGTGTGCTTGAAAGACTTTGAAGTGGTATCCTAGTTGGCTATTGATGATACAAGCCTGTTCTGGGAACCTCCTATATCCAGAATGCTGTTCACACTTTTGATTCATTACAGATGAAAAAAAATTTCCACTCCTGAGGAGTTTTCAAATCCAGAAATAAGGTTGCCTCTGATGATGCCCTTGCTTTACTCGGGACATTTTAGGATGTGATTTAATTTCACTTCTGTACTTGATGTGGGATCACCAACATGCTTTCTGACAAGCTCCTTTCAATCCATTTATATTAAAACCTAAGCCACCAAAGGACTGGTTGACCAGTTGCTATGATACACACTGACCACCAGGGGGCAGACACTCAAGGCAGGAGCTGTTCCCTAGTGGTCAATACACTCCAACAGCCAACTGCCAACCTCCAGCAGCTGGCCAACCTCATGGCTGTGTGCCCCCCTCACCCCCCATTATCAGCCCTGATCGCTGGCCAGGCCGAGGGACCCTACCTGTGCATGAATTCATGCACTAGGCCTCTAGTTTTGGAATAATAATTTAAAAGCAAAATATTACCACTCTTACAATTCTAAAATATCCTAATGGGCATTTCTTAAAAGAAAATCAGAGAAGAGTTTGATATGTTACTTCGCCTTTCCTCTATACTGACAAAAAATAAGTAAACACATGCACCAAATATAATTCTTTAACCTTCAAATAAAAGACATCATATGCCATTTAATTAAGTAGATGTGATCAAATCTGGGAACTAAAGAAGTTACTGATGGTGAGTTAAAAATGAGGTAAGCAAAGCAACTCATTCAGTTTAGCTATGCAGGGGACACACAGGCAAGGTGCAAGCCTGGGGAGGTGAAACAATGCACCATCTGTGCTCAGTAGCTCACGTCCAATCCCAGAATCCAGGCCTGGGAAGGAACGCTACAGGCTGAGGTGCATTCCAGTGTTTGATGTGTGTCCTTTAAGTGAACTCTCATCCTGATGTTGGGACCATGGAAGCTTCTTTCAAATGTCTACCCTATCATACCCTGCTATTCCCCATCCCACCAGCCTCTCCTTAAACACATGTACATAAAGAGTAAGGGCATTGCTTATGCTATGATGTTAAAGGCAATAGAGCCGAAGTCATTCCTTGAGTCCACATTTCCTAAAATGAACTCACCAGTATACGCTTAGCATAGAGAAAATGCAAGTCTACCAAACTACAAACAAAATGCCTGAGGAATTTCATTGTCACTTTGCAGGTTTCTTACATTAGGACAGATGAGAACAGGTTTACCAAGGGAAAATGCACAACTCAAAGAGTATTTTCTGTGGGATTAGTCCATGTCTATGTGGCAATACTGCGAGGCAATATAGGGAAAGGACTTAGAGCCTTCATCGAAAGATGATGAGGCTGGTAAAGAAGGCTCACAGGATGGACTCCATCCTCACCTCTTCGAGTGACTGTTCATCACTAGAAGGTTAAATTACAGAACTCCAGCAGAGTGAGAAGCATATTACCATGTGCTCTCAGGGTAAACCAGGTATCAAATTATTGACTTCTTCCAGCATCAGGCAAGCCTGATGCTGGCCCTGGAATTGAGGAAACAGTATTGGCCCAACAGCTCTGCCTAGCTCTCTCTAAAAATGGGCTTAACTGTTCTTATTGGAACAAAAATGTTTATTCAGATAATTATACAACAGGTTGATGAGCAGAAATTTTAAGGGGAGAAGGTGACATATCTCAGAAGAGCAATATCTACTGAATACTCATTAAGTCAAGGTTTCCCTTAGATGCCTTGCTTCTGCTTCCTACCAGCCAATTAAAACACCTAGCAACAAGATTCCTATTGGCCACCATTAGAGAAGGGCAAAGGCAAGAGCATGCACAAGTCTTTTTAGGGAAAAGTTAGGAAAGGAGAAGAAACAAAGAGATGGCTATGTAGAGGCTGCTCCTCAGTATATATTATTAAAGGGATAATTTGAGAACACTCACAAGAGAAAATAATGATCACCGAGCTTCAGCAGATAATTGCTAAGAACTGTAAGTTCCAAATGACCTAATTTCTTTCTTTGCTATCATCACAATCAACTTTCAATTCCAGAGGTAAGCCATAGACTTGCTTTGTTAAAACTAATACACATTTTTTGACATGATGTAAATTCTTTGAGAGTAATAATAGAAATACCAATTTTCATCTCCAAGGAAGAAGTTATTTTACTGGGTGTGGAAACCCTGTAATGATCTTAGAGTCTTATCATGCTCTCTCTGACTCTGTCCACATGGGGATTTTGAGATTTGGCTCAGCAGAAATGTAAACTGAAAAATCTAATCACTACTTTTTAACCTAGTCAGTTAAATTAACAAAGATTATAAAATGATAATAGGAAATAGGAAATCTCATAAGGATACAGTCTATTAGACCTTCTCTCACTGCTATCAAGAGTATAAATTGATACTAACTTTTGGGAGAACTAGTTGGCAATACGTTTCTAGAATTTTAAAAGAGTTATATCCCTTGATATATCAATTCTACATCTATGAATCCAACATTAAAAAATGAATTAAACATCTACCTTTTTTGAATAAGAGCAATCTTTAGAGCATTTCTTTTGTAGCAAAAATCTGGAATCAAATTAAATCTCCCATGTTAAAAAGATAGCTAAATAAATTGTAGTGGAAAAACTTCAGGATCCAATATTACATAATTATAAAAGTTATTTATAAAGGATTTTTAATGACATGAGAAATGGTGATAATGTAATACTAAGTATAAGAAGCAAGTGTAATATAATTGGAATTAAAAAAAAAAGATGAGTAAAAGAAACAGAAGAATACACCAAAATGTTTATCGTGCTTATCCATGAATGGTGGTTTGATGCGTAATTTTCTTTTTTATAAGTGTCTGGATTTTTCAAATTTCCTCTAATGGACACCTATTACATTTATAAGGCAGGGGAATAAAAAGTTTCTTTAAAAAGAGTCACAAAGATTTGAAAGAGAAGCTGTGCTACAATTCATGATCATTTGGGTTAATCAAGCGAAATCTAAGTATAGTACACATAAAGACTTGGACATGAATATTCATTCCAGCATTAATCATAATAGTACAAAACTGAAATAAAAATGTCCACCCACAGATGAATAAAGCAACAAAATGGGGTAAATCCATATAACACAGTGATTATCAATCTTTTTCATCTCATGGCACAGATAAACTAGTTATTAAAATTCTGCAACACACCATAAAATATATTTTTTGCCTCTTTGACAAAAATTATAGGTATGATTTTGATTCATTCACACCAGACAGGCAATATTGCCGTGTTGGCTATTGTCAATTTTATTTGACAATCTAAGGGAAACGAGGTAAGTGCCTTGACTAGAGAGTCAGGTACTGCATGTTTTAAGAATTCTTGTGTGCCTGCTGTGGCACACCAGCTGAAAATTGCTGATATAATGAAATAATACTCAGTCATAAAAAGGAAGGAGCTCTTCCCACATGCAACAACACGGATGAATCCAAAATAATTAGGCTTAGTGAAAAGAGCTCTTGTTTAGCACATGAGAACTCAAGCTGCACACGCCCCTTAAATTTTAGGCATTATAGAAACTGAGGATATAATACATTTTCTAATATAGCCTGACATATCAATTCTATTTTCAAAGGGCTCCTTCCAATATCTTTCACGAATACATCTAAATAATACTTGGTTTTAAAATTACTTGGTATTATGCCTATTTAACATAGCATATGGGTAAAACTATGCTTCATTTACACTGAGTAGCCAGATTATTGTGATCTCTGAATGCATAATAATCTGGCCACTCAGTGTATATCCTATATAATAAAAGGCTAATATGCAAATTGTCCCCTCGACCAGTAGTTCGACCAGCAGGTTGGCCAGGCAACCGCCCATGCCCCGGCTTTCCTGACCAGGCTGGACAGACCCCACCCATGCACAAATTCATGTACCGGGTCTCTAATGTCTCTAATACACACACACACACACACACACACACACACACTGAGTTTGTTATTATGATGCTTTCAGAGATCATAATAATCTGGCCACTCAGTGTATTTTTTTTAGCAAGTGTTTACTAAGCTGTTTAGGCAGAAACTGTGCTAGGCACAGACACATAGCTGTGAACCAAACAGACCTGGTTCTTAACTGCCGGGAGCTTACCACACCTAGTGAGAACATCACAGGATCTTTTATACTTTGTTTCTAACAAGTAAAATATTAGCGGGATAAACCCAACATTATTGTTTGTGATGATAAACATTTGCTACCACAAAAATGAAAAGTACCTAATCTTTCCAACTAGTAAAGTCAAACTCTTGCAGATGTAGTTAGAATGCAGCATTTGATGTAATCCAAGTTCCAAGGGTTATACCTCAAGCTGATGGAAAAGGAAGCCATTGATCACATCTACTTGCAATGTGATCTGCCCATATGAAAAGCACTTCTCCTTTACTGTGTGGTTTGGAATATTGGGGTAAAAACTGAATAGAATAGTTGAGAAAAGGTATTAGAGGTTCATTTTTTAAAAATTTGCATGATCTATCCCCTTTTCCTTCTCTATAGCACATTTACAAATTAAGGGTCCTCTGTCTGGATGACAGACAAATCAGCCTCCTGAATATTCCTATAAGAACCGCAGCATTGCTATTGCTCATATAATAGGTACACATAAGAATTTCCTTCCAACAGCACACCACAACAGGACTTTTTTTTTGTCAAAACTCTCACCCTGGACTAACCTCTCCCTTCCAAAAGCATTCCCTTAACTTTCTAAGCTAAGGCTCTCTCAGGGTTGATCAGCAGAAAGAAAGAAAACATGAACTTAAATTATCTGCTAAATAATTAACTTTATGCTGTAATTCAATGAGAACAAGCCCTTGACTTCTAAAGAGGGTCGGTCTAAGAAAAAACAATTCAAGAACACTTGCACTTTTTTGCAAAAAATAAAAATAAAAAAATACAATATGTCAAAATTTCTGCTATGTTATCCAACATTCTTTATAGAAAGAACCGTGAGCCTGGCTGGTGTGGCTCAGTAGTTGAGTGTTGATCCATGAACCAGGAAGTCATGGCTTGATTCCAGGTCAGAGCATATGCCTGGGTTTTGGGTTCAATCTCCAGTAGGGGGCATGTAGGAGGCAGCTGATTAACTGATTCTCTTTCATCACTGATTTTTCTATCTCTACCTCTCCCTTCCTCTCTCTGAAATCAATAAAAACATGTTTAAAAAAAGAAGAAGAAGAACCGTAAGATAAACTTCCTGCCTCTATATATAATCTTTTAATTGTACAGGTTTACTTTTATCAGGAGAGAACTATACAGATAACTGTTAATTTCCTGGTTGCCAAGAAGCTAGAGCTAAATTTATTTCTCAGTGATTGTAATTTTATCACTTCGGGTTCCTGGTCCAATTCTCTTTCCATTCTCAAAATGCTTCTCATTTCTTTTTCCTACTTTGTGTTATCATATTTTAAGTTATCTGAATTCTTTTCTGAAAAAAAGGCAAGGTAGAAATAACACACCATTCATTTACATAACATCCTTAAATCAATGCTTACTTCAGTTCCAGTTCGTCTCTTTGGCTAGGCTGGCCAGACCCCATCCATGCACAAATTCATGTACCGGGTCTCTAATACACACATACACACTCACACACACACACACACACACACACGCACACGCACACACGCACACACATGACTTGGGAAAAGGAAATTGATGTGACATAGTGTGCATTTTCCTTTTCCCAAGTCATGATTCAATATGTTTTCCATGCACATCATAAAGTTCCTCTGGTTAAGTAATTCTTGCTTATTTTAAAACAACACAATTTTAAAATACATATTTCTTAAAATGTTTACTCCTCCATTTCCAACAGGTGGATGGCATTCTCTCAAAACACCTATTTTGTGGAGCACATACACCTTCCCGTAATTTTACATGAGTTATATGTCCAAGTCCACCAGCATTTCTTCATGCAGAGCCTGGGGACTGGCTCCTGTGGGGTATTTCTGGCCTCTGACCAAGGAGGACACCAATCCAGGTACAAAAAAAAAGCAGATCTGAGAATTACGCCTGAATCAAAAACAACTCAGAAAGGAAATCCAAGAAGTTCACCAAAACAAATCAGTCAAAGATAAGAAGCCAGAGTGTGATCTAGGGCTCTGGAAATGGAGCAAAGGAAGCAAGCAGGAGGCAGAAGCTCTGGAAAGAGACTGTTGGTTGAAGCTGGTGGGGCTTCAGAGGACATCCCAGTTAAATGCATGAGTTTTATTGTTTTGTTTTGTTTTCATATACATTCATGTCTCCCAGCTTGAACCAGTGCTTAACATCCTTCCCTACTCCAATTTTCCCGAATATCTAATTATTTCAAAGACCAATAAGCAGAAGTTAAAACTAAAACAGGGGTCAAATGTAGAGCAATTACTTTGTGAATATTTATGGCAGTTTTCATTCTTCTGCTCTGCTGCTGGATTCATAACAGCCCCACCTATCCAGGAAAGGGTTCTTCATCTAGAAATTACCTCTGCACATAGCCTACACTCTCCCATAGACGTGAGCAACCCGGCCCTTGGCATACTCAGAGCAGCCAACAAATGCGTGACAACACAAACACATATTTCAAGCCAGGTTAGCATGGTTCAGAGGTAGGGGTTTGATGGAGTCTGGCATTCATGGAAAATAATAGCAGCAACAACAGTTTATAAGAGCCTTAATTCTAGCTCCTTTCTTCTAACCAAGGAGATTTTGGGGGTCTATGGGTGGGTTTCTGAGAATCAGCAAACCCACCTAAACTGCACACAAAATGTTGTGTCATGTTAAACATTCACTGGAGGGTGGGGTGGGCACACCTTAGCATAATCTGATTTTTAAAAATCTACAGCCATCCCTCACAAAGGTTAAGAACTGTTACCTTTTCCATCCATCTGTCCCTACTGCCTGACACCACCCAATCAATTGTCAACCACCATAATTTACCACAACACAAAGGCCACCTTTCACTCAGAAAAATAGAACACGTTCCCTTTACTTTTTAACTTGACTCGTTTTTGTACCCCCAAGCACACTGCTTGACATATTTGGGCACTAAAGAACTGTTTGTTGAATAAATAGAATTAATTAACCTGAGGAGTTTTATGTATTAGTCTCTGATAGCAAAACAAAAACAAAACACAAAAAACCACCAATAACTAATAGAGGCAAGTCTAATCTGGAAGCTAATGATTCCTAAGTTTTAATTGAAAATAAATATAAACTGCAGTGATAGGAGCAATTAAGTGTGTATGTACAGAAAACAGGGCAGGCAAGCAACCCTCCAAACATAGCTAAACAATATTTCCCTGCTTGATTAAATCTTGTTGCAGCTGTTTCCAAACCTTAAAACAGGGAAGCAAAGGGAATGTGAGTTTTCACTGCAGATTCTCCTTGCGGGAGGGATGTAGCAGGGAGGGATCCTTAGCTTACAATGATGGTGAAAGCACAGAACCGGCCCCACCTCTGACCCTGTCAAAGCCAAGGCAAATGCCACCACAGCCCTTTCAAAGTCCTTCCCTGGTTTCTCTGCTGACGGTCCTCATAAGCACATGCTACTCTGCGAAGATTTTTAACTTCTCACACTTTCTGACCTAGTGCTTTGGGCAGCATTATTATGTATACTTGAAATATAGGGGATTCTAACTTCCATATTTTATATGAGAAAAGGCTGCAGGTTGTCCAGTAGAAAAATCCCCCAAAGTGAGAACCACTTCAGGTAAGTTAATGCCTGCCTGCATGCTTCTTTATATAAGTATGGGCATTATCATTGAGGATTTAATTAGTGAAAAGCAACCTCTCAAATTGGGGGGAGGACAACAGTTTGCAAAAGTAATTATTCAATTCTCTAGAGAGGTAGTTTTAAAGCCCTGTGCATATATGCAACATGTTATAATACATCATTTTTATTTTATTCATTGACTCGCTTTTAAAACAATTATTCAGTTTATTTAAACAAACAAACAAACAAAAAGCATTTCTCACACACCCTCACCCCCCATTGTTTGCAATGTTCTCTGGTATCTATGAGCTTGGTGGGTTTTGTTTTGGATTCCACATATAAGAGAAACATACAGTATTTGTCTTTCTCTGACTTCTTCACTTAGCATAATGCCCTTAGGTCCATCCTGTTGTCACAGGGCAAGATTTCATTCTTTATTGTCACTGGATAACATTCCATTAGATATAACCATTTCTTTATAAATTCAACCACTGATAAACATTCAGCTGTTTCCATATCTTTGTTATGTAAATAATGCCGCAATAAACAGGGTGGTGCACATATCTTTCTGAATTAAGACTTTCCATTTCCTTTGAATGCCCAGAAGTAAAATTACAAGATCATGTGGTAGTTCTATTTTAAATATTTTAAGGAACCTCCATACTGTTTTCCATAGTGGCTGCACCAATTTACAGTCCCACTGACAATGCACAACATTCCCCTTTCTCCACATCCTCAGCAACACCTGCTATCTGGGTCTTTATGATAACAGATATTCTAACAAGTGTGAAGTGTTATCTCAGAATGGTTTTGATTTGCATTTTCCCTGCGATTAATGGCTTAGAACCATACTCTTGAAACCTATGTAATTTTGTTAACCACTGTCACCCCAATACATTTAATTTAAAAATAAAGGAATGCAAATATGTAAAGCCCCGAGGGGCTGCAAGTGTAAGCCCTGCTAGCCGACAGTACCAGGGAATGTGGAGGTGTCTCTGGTGACAACTGCAAAAATCGGGCCTGTGAGTGCCTGTAAAGGATGGTAGGCTATGCATGCCTTCTAGGAATGCTCCAGTTTGCTGGTATCTCTGTCTAGCTCCAGCTCGCTGGTATCTCCCAGAAGGGAGCTTATACACTTATCTGGAGCCCTGATTTCTGCAGTTGCCACCAGGGACACCTCCACAGTACCTGGTACTGGCAGCTAGCAGGGGCGTGGGGTGAGCATGCCTTAGTATAATGAGTCAGCCATTGTTATCCTGTATAATTCAGAAGAAAAGGAGCCATGTAAAGATGACAGCAGCTCCTTTTCTTCTGAATTATACAGGATAACAATGGCTGACTTTAATATACATATGTTTTTATTGATTTCTAGAGGGGGGGGAGGAAGAGAAGGAGAGGAAAAAAGAAAAAGAGGGGGGAGAGAAGGGGAGTAGAAGGGGAATATCTATAGACTACCTCCTGCATGACCCCTACTGGGGATCAAGCCTGAAACTCGGGCTTGTACATGGGAATTGAACCAAGGACCTCTCAGTTCATGGGGCAACGTTCAATCAATGGAGCCACACTGACCAGGGCAATAATTGCTGACTTTTGAGGAATAGAGAAAGGTGCCTGAAATGCTGTTGAATGTATGAGGATATTGTTAATTGAATGAAAAGAGATCACTTCCCTTTAAGATAAACTTAGACTTAACTTGGGCAAACCAACAAACCATACTTAAAAGCCCAAACACGGTAACAATCCTAACAGGACCACTACCAGAAGGATAATTATTTTAAATTCTCTTTTCAAATAAATATAGAACAAAAATAAATAAATACACTGAAGAGGAATACACCTGATAACAAGGACAAGAAAACAAAGCAGTGAGTAAACAGCAAGCTCCTTACGAGTTCTCGTTAATATTTGAAAAGTAAAGGTACAATTCTCAAGTATCTATTCCTCACTTACACCTCAGAAACTGTGACAGACTCCCCAATGTTACAGAATATAATGATTTTATTTCAAAATTCAGTCTAGTTTAAAAAAATCAAAACACATTAGTCCTAAACTGTGTGTGGGTACATTTTCACATTTCCTCTCCATTCCTCCCACTCCTGCACTCTGCAGGGCACAGCTCGGAGCTGCGACAGCACAGCCGTAGGCATCACAGCCGCTGCCCTGACTCACACACTCACACAGCCCTCACAGCAGGTCAGAGAGGCAGCCTCAGTGGATTAGTCCACCGACATGGATACAGGTATTTGAAAAACGACACCATTTATTCTCAATTATATTTATTTGAGCAATTCATCACACACTGCCTAATATAATAATTTAATATTTCCTATGTTTATGACTTTATTTCCTTAATCTAAAGTGTTTTATGATCCTTAAAAGTCAAGGGTTATGTTTCATGATATTCGCCATGGCAACTTGCCTAGAAGTGATTCAGTTTACATGAGGATGAATGACTATCAGCAGATACTGAGTAGATCTTTTCCTGTTGCTTGAGAATGGGTTCCCAGGACGCTAAGCTAAACAGGCACCAGGTGCCCACACCAGGTATCAGTGATTTTGATTTGCATTTGCACACATCTCTAAAGAGTACTGCAAATGTTAGAGGTCTGCCACTCTAACCCTTATTAATAAGTGGCCAATATGGCTATACCAGACCCAACCACGACCTCTGATTCCCTCAGCTCCTATCCATAAAAACAAAATGGGGGATGGGGCAGGAGTAGGGCTGAGACACAGAATGAGAAGAAACCTTGAGTTGTGAATTATCAGTCCAGTGAGTGTGCTGGGACCCCTCACTACCAAGCCTGCTGCAGGGGTCTCCCAAACAGTCACTCAATTCAGAGGTATCTGCAAGGAAAGGGCGATGGTATGTCACTCACCAGATGCTTATCTGCTTATGTGGAAATTTTATCAAGTGGTCCTGTCCCTAACTACCTGAACAAGGAGAAGAAAATTAGTGAGACATAGCAGAGCAGACAGAAGGAGCAGCAATGGAGGTTACATATACATATGGCTTACTGTCCTAAAGAAGACAGCTGGAAGGCAGCCAAAAATCAAGCCATCTGACCATAACCCTACTCCCAAGGACCTCTTTCCCACCTGCCAAGGTGAAGGGAAGAAATGGAACTGGCCCAGAACTCTTCAGAATATCCCACCGAGGTCCCCACCAACTGGAAGGCAATCAAGAAGAAAAATTGACAATTAAGAGGAGAAAGTTGTCCCGGACAGCGTGGTTCAGTGGTTGGACGTAGACCTGTGAACCAGGAGGTCACAGTTAGGTTCCTGGTTGGGGCATATGCCTAGGTTGTGGGCTCAATCCCCAGTGTGGGGTGTGTGGGAGGCAGCCAATCGATGATTCTCTCATCATTCATGTTTCCCTCTTGCTCTCTGTAATCAATAAAAATATTTTTTTTTAAAAAAAGAGAAAGTTGTGCAGAAAGAGAAGGATGAAAGAGCTGACTGTGTCCCCTTCTGAGCCAGAGGGGACAGGTGAGGGAGGGTTTAAAGTCTGGACTAGACTCAACATTTTATATCTTAACTGATTGGAAAATTATGGCCAATTGTCCATTATGCCATCAAAAGATGGGAATGGAAGGTTCAACAAAGCTGTTTGAAGTCAATGACTAAAGGAAAATAAAATCTTCATTTTTTTACATCAGAAAGTATAGATTATTCAATAAACTGCAAAAGAATGAATAAAGGATTATTGAATAACTTGTAGCCCTGATTTTTTTTTCAATTCCTCATTTTCTTTTACATCTTCTGGGTGAGGGAGACAGACTATTTTGAGAAGCAAAAGGTTAATTTTAGTTACCTTGATAGTGCTAAAAATACTCTAAGCAAATGCTACACTTCCCTTCAACCGAGCAGTTAGCCTAATGCAGTCAAAAGGCCAATGTGACAAGGATCCTTGGCATGATTTACAATCTGAAAGTTTAAAATGGTATAGCCCATGCTGTGGTAATAAACATTCATTTTAAGCCTTTTAAAGGCTTAATACTTCATCTGAACATTCTCAGAGAAAACTCCCTTTGTGGGAGGGAGCAAAATGGTACAATCAAGCCATAAAAAGAGATTGTATCTAAGTACAAAAACCCAATGGCATTTTCCCTGAACTGACCTTGCATCTACTCCACTGAAAGAAAATCTAGAACCAATTTCAGAGAAACTTGGCGAAGTTTGATTGTATTGAATATCCAGAGCTTCTCCATTAAGACAACAAAGCAATCAGCTGGCACAGAGACAAATTTTCTATGTAGGGAATTGAAAAGTCATCTTAAAGTACCCACTGCAGCTGCTCTGACATATGCAATCAGTGCGAACACCTGGCCCAAACTGATGGGTGTGGGAAACCAAGATTCCTAGGGCTCCTGGTGTCAGAGAAAGTGGTTTGCTCTCTTGCCCAGGGTAGAAGCCCTCTAGCACTTGCCTGGAAAGAGAGGTACTTCTGCAAGTAAAAATGAATTAACGGGTTCTGAGTAAGACTTCTGTAAGTATTTTATGACCAGGTATTCTTTACAGCATCTCCAGTTCCCAAATGCATTAAAAACTCCACCAAAACTCGTATTTTCTTTTGGAGATTAAAGTTAATTAACTACTTACCTCACTTAGGAAACTCGCTGAGATAAGTAGGTTAGCAAGAGCTCTGAAGATAATCTCCAATTACTCTGCATAGCAAATTCTAAGATCTTTCAAGGGATGGGTTTTTATATTGGTGCTGTTACATAAAATACAAGGGATATTTTCTACCTATTCCTTGGTCCCTGCTTTTAAGATCAGGTAAGTTAGTGATAAAAACTTTCAGGAAACCAGAAATAGAAGGAATGTCCT
The DNA here is from genome assembly GCA_011751065.1 of Lasiurus cinereus. Lineage (NCBI taxonomy): Eukaryota > Metazoa > Chordata > Mammalia > Chiroptera > Vespertilionidae > Lasiurus > Lasiurus cinereus. The sequence goes on along the minus strand of JAAGEH010000393.1, from coordinate 18,729,544 downwards.
GAACTTCGTAAAGAATATCTAAAAATACCTACACCAAAATATGGTACTTAATGGTGAGGAACTCAAAGCTTTCTCACTAAGATCAGGTAGAAGGCCAGGATGTCCCTCTCACCACTTATTTTCAACATCATATTGGAAGTACTAGTTAATGCATTATGATAAGAAAATTAAAAGCATACAGATTGGGAAGAAAGAAATAAAACTGTCTTCATAAGTAAAATGATCACCTATATAGAAAATTCAAAAGAAATAGATAAAAAATACTCCTGGAACTAACAACTGGTGATAGCAAGGTTACCGGATTCAAGGTTTAAATGCAAAATTCAATTGCTTCCAATGAATTTATAAGTAAAGCTGGAAATTAAGAACATAATATCATTTACATTAGCACTGACCCCAAAATGGAATACTTAGTTATAAATCTAACAAATATAGGGGTGGACAAAAGTAGGTTTATAGCTGTGGGTACATAAAACACTGAATTTATTCTTGCACTAGAGATCTGGTGCACAAAATTTGTGCACTCGGAGAAAGGGGGGAAGGTCCCTCAGCCCAGCCTGCGCCCTCTTGGGTTGTGGGCCTACGCTGTCAGTCAGCCATCCTTAGTGCCACTGCCACTGTGCTCACCAGCCATGAGCACACTGACCACAGGGGAGCAGCTCCTGCATTAAGCGTCTGCCCCTGGTGGTCAGTGTGTATCATAGTGACCAGTTGTTCAGCCATTCAATAAATTTGCATATTAGCCTCTTATGATATAGGATTATTATTATTACTGTATTACATGAACTGCAAACCTACGTTTACCCACCCCTATATGTATAAGATCCATACAAGAGAAACTACAAAACTCTAATGAAAGAAATTAAAGAACTAAATAAATGGAGATATATTCCATATTCCTAGATTTAAAAAAAAAAACACAAAAAACAACCCACCATATTGTCAAGATATCAGTTCTCCTCAACTAGATTCAATACAATTCTGATTAAAATCCCAGAAAGTTATTTTGTGGATTTCAACAAATTTACTCTAAAGTTTATATGGAGAAGCAAAAGACCCAGAATAGTCAATAAAATATTAAAGGAGAAGAACAAGTTGAAGAACTGTCACTACCCAACTTTAAGACTTGTTATAAAGTTTCAATAATCAAGACAGTGTGGTATTAGTGAAACAAATGGAATAGAACAGAGAACCCAAAAATATACTCTATAAATATAGTCCTCTGATCTTTGCCAAAGGAGCAAAGACAATAGATTGAGCAAATATGGTACTTGAACAACAGGATATAAACATGCAAAGGAACTCAGACCTTACATCCTTCATAAAAGTTAACTCAAAATGAAATACAGGCCTAAATGTAAAATACAAAACTATAAAACTGCTGGGAGAAAACAGAGGACCTTGTGTACAATGATGCCTTTTTAGACACAATACCAAAGTCACAATCCATGAAAGAAATAATTGATAATCTGGACTTCATTAAATCATTTGCAAGAGACATATGTAATAAAGGACAATGGTCCAAAACATACATTGAGTTTCTCATCTTGAAACTCAATCAGAAAATAAAGAAAAAAAGTAAAGAAAACTGGGCCAAATCTTGTATTACTTTATTTTATTTTTTAAAATATGGAATGCTTCACACATTTGCATGTCATCCTTGCAAAGGGGCCAGGCTAAACTTCTCTGTATCATTCCAATCCTACATAATAAAAGGATAATAGGCAAATTGACCCTAATAGAGCAACGACCAAAACAACCGCTCGACCAGTCACTATGAGGCACACTGACCATCTCTCGGTCCTTTTCCCTGGCTGGCAGGCTCCCATTGCCCAATGGCAAGTGGGGAATTGGAGGTGGGTAGCAGGGGATGTGGGTAGAACAGGCCAAGGTCCGCACACTACCGGTAGCCCATCACAATGAGGGCCACCCACGGCAGGGGCAGGGCCAGTGAGCAGGCAGGAACAGCCGACCTCTCAGTCCCTCCTCACTGGCCATCAGGCTCCATCTCTGGATGGTGAATGGAGAATTGGGGGTGGGTGATGGCGGGGAGAGTGGGGCAGTTGGGGAAGATGGCCCTGATCACAGGCCAGGCCTAGGGACCGTACCTGCGCATAAATTTCATGCGCTGGACCTCTAGTTTTAGTATATGTGCTGCTGAAGGGAGCACTGGGCCAAATATTTTTAACAGATACCTCACTAAAGAAGGTATACAGATGGCAAACAAGCATGTGAGAAGATGAGGAACATCATATGTCATCAGGGAAATGCAAATTAAAGCAACAATGAGATATCATTACATACCTATTAGAAGGGCCAAAATCTAGAACACTGGCAATGATACCACCACCAACAAACACTGATGAGAATGTGAAGCAACAAGACTGCTCATTCATTGCTGGTGAAACACAGAATAGTACAGACATTTTGGAAAACAGTTTTTAAAAAGCATTTTTATTGATTTCAGAGAGAGAAAGGGAGAGGAAAGAGAGAGAGAGAGAGAGAGAGAGAGAGAGAGAGAGAGAGAGAGAGAGAGAGAAGCATAGATGAGAGAGAACATCAATCTGTTGCCTCCTGCACGCCCTCCACTGGGGATCAAGCCTGCAACCCAGGCATCTGCCCTGACCATGAGAAGTCTCTATACCTTCCTCTCAATTTTGATGTAAACCTAAAACTGCTCTAAAAAAAAAAAAAAGAAAAAATACACACACACACAACAAAACAAAACAAGTCTTTAAACAAAAGTCCAGGAAACAGCTTCTCCTCTAGAGCCTACTGAAAGGCACTCAGCCCACTGAAACCCGGGTTAGACTTCTGCCTGACAGAACTGTGGGATAATACGTTGCTGTTTCAAGCCTCTTGGCGTGTGGTAATCTCTTAAGGTAGAGATACAAAACTAATGCAAAGACTATCCAATGACGCTCACTGAGCAGCAGAGATTTCCCACTATACCACCAGTTAACAACTGTAGAAGAACAAAGTTTTCTAGAACTCTGGGAATTGCAAAATAAAAAGTTGAACATATATTCCAAGAAGTCTGTTTTCAATGGGGAAAGAATAGTTAATGCAAAGAAAGCCCCCAAACTGAAAGCTGCTCATTACCCTCAACATTTCAAGAAGAGGGATCTCACCGCTCATTATCTCCAGGGACGTGGTAACTGAGAACTGAAATAACTGTGCAAACAGTCCTCGGAATTATTCAGCTCTGATCAAGAGGACATGTCTTAAGAGACAACCTTCCCCAATAAAACCAGAGCGGAGAGTTTTTAGAATGCTAAGAGCGGCAGGTTACCTCAGTGGCAGCCAGGAAATGTAGGATATAAAAAAGGGTATGGGAGACAGCCTCAGCACGGTCAGAGAGGGTAACTCAACCACTATGGCATTTGTGAAGATTTCAGGCTATCAACAACTAAGGTAGCATGTAATTAACACTGACTTCAATACCACCAAAGCTATTTATGGTATCCACTATTTCAGACATTTCCTCTTCATGTCTATCCGTGCAATGACATTAAAAAGCTCACACGAGAAAGAAGAGTTCAGGGAAGATGTAAAAGTCCCAGAAATGAGACCATACAATTAGTCCAGCAAATAAAAGCAGTGAGCTGGAGCACAGGGGAGCTTATAATGAGAAAGGAGAGCAAGGAGGCTACTCCTGGGTAAGTGGATATTGGGGTGCTGTTCCGGACATGGACAGTGACTGGTCATGTGATATTGCACAATTCGCTGCAGTTCTCTTGAGGTTAGATAACAGTTAATCATAGAGCTGCAATTATGGGTAAGCTGCCAGGGGCAGGCCAGCTTCCATCTTTAGGAAGTCAAGAAGACTTTTAAAGAAAATATTAGGGAAACTTCTACCAGGGAGGGGTCTAGAGGAAAAAAAAAAGTATCACACCAACACTTCAAAACTTGCATGTTGAGACTTGGTCCTGAGAGCCCGAGGCAGGTACGGCCAATGGATATCCTAGTGGTCAGTAAACTGTGCCTCGCGAGCCACATGTGGCTCAAGAGCCGTGGTTTGCCACTCTGTTGACCAATGAGTTTGCCAACCACTGTTAATCACAAGGAACAACAACAGGCTATAATTATTGGAATTGAGAGTCTAGGTCAGTAATTATTGGAATCAAGAGTCTAGGTCAGTGGTCGGCAAACTCATCAGTCAACCCCAGCTGGGTGTGTAGGAAGGGCAGAGAACACTATAGGGATCATCGGTTAGTACAACTTCTTTTATATCATTGCTCCCAAAATCATGTCTCACAATTCTTACAGCTTGGAGTCCATATGCTTTAAAAAATAAGATATGGTTATTATATCCAAAGTATTATCTTACTTGGGAAGGATCAGAGAGGAAATCTTGTGCAGACTTCCTGTACACATTTTTGTACTCATTTCTACTACATCAAAAAGAAAGAGCAGCTCACAAATAAAAGTCCTGTGAAGCATCTTCATCCTGACAGTTTGTGAGACATGCCTCTAGTTAAGAGTCCATCCATTGGCACCTGGTAACACACATTGATTGGGTCTGTCCCATGCCAGGCATTGCATAAGGCTACAAGCATGTCAATGAGTTTGACATGCTTGCAAAGACAATCTCTTACTTCTCCAACTGTTACATGTCACAGGACACTTTCTCCAAGCCCAGAAAGCAGCCAGGGAGGATTTCTGAAAGAATATGCACTAGAAGGGAGAACCCCAAAGACACTGGCAATTGGAACCCTATGTTTGTGTTCCTCATTGGTGAGCAGGTGACATTCCATAATAATTCATGTTGGCGGCTTCAGTGCAATGCCTTCATTGAAATGCTGCTCTAAGAACTCAATAGCAGGGCGAGGAAGGGGTGTCAGATGCTACCTGGATAGTGACATCCTCTGCCCACCCAAGAGTCACAAGCAGCCCTTATAATCCCCAGGTGCTTTGATGCTGGGCTTAGTTGTGTAGCTCCAGATTTCTCAAAGACTGAGCATTTCACCACAGTCAAAATTCAGTGCTAAAAGGGATTTTCCTATGGGGCAGTTTTCAACCATCATTATTGTATGTATAAGCTTTTACATGTTGCTATTCTTAAAAACTGGGAACTATGTAAGTATCAAATACTTTTTAAGTAATACGTTTTGTCATATTCAGTCAAAATATTAAGGCAGCCGCTTAAAAGGATTGTGTAGATTTATTTATACTCATTGATATAAAAAGATATCAAAGACATTACCAAATAAAGCTTATAAAACACCGTGTTTTAATAAAAATAGGTAAAATATTTACACAATCTTTTTTTAACGAATTGGTTTTTAGAGTGAGGGAAAAAGAGAGGGGAAAGGAGGAAGGTAGGGAGGAAGGGGGGAGGGAGAGAGAGAGAAACATCGATTTTGTTGTTCCATTTATTTATGCCTTCATTGGTTGACTCTTGTATGTACCCTGTCTGGGGATCCAACCTGCAGCCGTGGTGTATCGGGACAATGCTCTAACCAACTGAGCTATCTGGCCAGGGCACATAATAACATCTTAAAAATCTAAACTATGCAATAACGTAAGTGTTTAAAAAAAAGACTAGAAGAATATTTATCAGGAGGCTAATAATGATGTATCTTTGGGTAGTGAGATGATTAAGGATTTATTTCTTGTTCTTATTTTTCTTTTAATTTATTTTGCTTTTCTAAAATTCTAAGATGACCAAATATTGCTTAAAGTTTTAAAAATTCTAGCTGAAACTGGTTTGGCTTAGTGGATAGAGCATTGGCCTGCGGACTGCAAGGTCCCAGGTTCGATTCTGGTCAAGGGCATGTACTTTGTTGTGGGCACATCCCCAGTAGGGGGCGTGCAGGAGGCAGCTGGTTGATGTTTCTCTCTCATTGATGTTTCTGACTCTATCCTTTTCTCTTCCTCTCTGAAAAAAAAATCAATAAAATATATATTTTTTAAAAGTTTTAAAAATTCTAACATTCCCTATTGCTGAATATATTTGTACTCACAAACATCTTCTTGCTCCATTGTCAGAAGAAAAAAAAATATATCCCACAATGAATGATTTTTAATTCTTCTATTTTGCTTCCCTGACATTACCATGTTTTTCTGAATATAAATCTGCCTTCCTTTAGCATGCTTACCAACAGAAGTATTTTATATGTGCAAAAGGCCCACAACCCTATACTACTCCATGTCATCTGTACTTATGCTATCTCCCTGAATCAAATCATCAACAACACTAAATCAACATCAGAAGATCCAGTCTCCAGTCTGGATGTTCTAGCTTTGAAAAGTGACTTAACATTTCCAATCTTTCTTGTAATTTGTGGGTAACAAACACAGGGTGAAAGGAAAATTAAACTGGGCAAGTGATGTATCAGAGCTTTCAAAATTACAAAAACACTACAAATGTCGGCCGCTCATTGCCTCATCATCCTTAGCATCTCCCTAAAATATTTTCAGGTATTCCAGTCATATTATCTAATGATGAGTTTATCAGGAAACACTTTTCCAAGAACATTTCTGTGAAACGTGAATGAAAAGACAGGTACATGTAATGATCCTAAAAGTACATGAGTTTCTTACTGCATTCAAAATAGAACAGATAGAACACAGGGGCAGGGTCAAGGGGAAAAGAGCCAGGACTGGCGTGTTAAACAGACCTGAGTTCAAGACCCATCTCTGCTCTGTCTGAGCTATATGGCACCAGACAAATTACTGCCATGGCTTCAAACCTTGATCTCCTAGCTATGAGATGTTAGTAGCAGTACTGATGCTGTGAAGGTGTTAGGATGGTTAAACAATAGAAGTGCACATAGGGCTTGTCACAGTGCCTGGTATGGAGCAGTAGCATCAGCTTTGCGAAGGGTCTCACTGACAATAGGCCAAGATGTGGGATGAGGACTTCAATCCTCAAAGAAATGGAAATTGACCAAAACAGAACATTCAAAAAAATTCAGTGAAATGCCAAATATTTTTCATATTAAAGAACTAGATTTCTAGTAATGTGTTGCCTACATAATAACACATTCCACTCCTGGAAAATAAACATGGTCTTCTCAGAAATAATATAAGTCTGATAAGGCCTAACATTTCCCTCTCTCCTCCCGATCCCCCACCGATTCAACCTAACCATTACTCTTCTCAAAATCTGGATGGTGAAAAAAATAAACTCTGGTTACTATGGGAACAAGTAACCCAAAGGTAGCATTCAGGGAAAAGGGCTCTCACCTTCCTTTAACTACCCATAGCTCTTCTTTTCATCTGTCTTATTGCATTTACCACTTTCTACCTTCTGCGGGAGTCATTTGTGCAGGGTCTGATCTCTCCGCCTACACGGTGAGCTTTTTGAACACAAGATCCTGTCTTATTCATCTTTGGATTTTCAACAAAGCCTTATAAAAAAGCCATAAATAAGTAGTTTTCTGGGGGGGGGAAACAACATGTATTTGAAAGCATTGCCACGATTGGACACTATGCCTATACTATTTAACCTTTTGGGGAAAAAGTAATCAAGCCTTCAAACCACTTGACTAGTTAAGATTATGCAATTAACCTAATTTTGCAAGCTAGAGAAAAAATTAAGAATTATAATCCCTCATGAATGACAATGATATGGAATTGGAAGTCAGGCATACTGAAGTTAAAACAGTAATCAATATTGCTTTTATCAAATTCAACTTTCTTTACAAAATTATAATTTATTAAGTCAAATAATAAGTCAAATTAGGTGATATTACCAGGTTGAAGGATATTAAAATAGGCATCGCATTCTAAAGATCGTTTTCTCCTTTTGCATATGGTAATGCCATCATATAAATTTTTCAAACAGCAGAAAAGCTGTTTTGTTGGCCTGGGGTCTTTCACTGGCCCATCAAGGTCTAATGACAGTGCTACCTCATAAAAAGGTAAGTTCATTATGAGCAAATTTATGGGCTATACCATCCAGAGCATCTATGCATGACAACAACTGGCATGGTTGCCTTCAGCAAAATATAGTAACTGCAATCCATATGGCTGAGCTGTCAACGTATGAACAGCATCCGCCACAAAGGATTTAACCATTTAACTAAGCTCATGCTTCCAAATCACTGAGTCTGATTCTAAAAAGCACATTTTATGTCAAATACATATCTATCCTGTTTTATGAAAAAAAATATACTAATGGCAAAATATTGGTGCAATGTTTAGCTCAAACCAGAAATTGTACTGCCCTCTACTGACAATATACAAATTCTGAGATGGCCACTTGGTATTTTCCTCCTGAGGTTGTTAAAGAAGATTTTCTTACCTTGTACCTAACTTTATGATACTCATTAATATAGATGGCATTAGCATATGCACAATGGACAAAAGAACATTTGCAGAAAAGTAAATAACAGAAAAATCTAAGTTTGAGCTATCTCCCTCTAGCATTTAACTTTGAGACCTAAGGTCTAATCCTTTCTCTCCAGCCTCACATATAACAGGTCACTTTTAAAAGCAAGTTAAAGCAGTATAATAGTTTTTTCAAGGAAGAAATTAGCTTTTGTCTCCTCGGGCTTTTGCCTACGGAAAAAATGAAGAAGTATGCTAGTTTTAGCTACTATGTATCAGTCATTTCTTGTAGAATCTGACATTTTGAAAAGTAAAATATTTCCCAGTGTCCTACTTACAGAATGAAGGTGAGGTTTACCTGTCAACCTGGGAAAATGGGGTGGGTGGGGGCACATTCCTAGTAGGTAAAAGTGTAAAATGCTATGTCAAAATTTCAGAATGACCTTTCCAAGAGGTGGAGAGGGCAGCCACCCAAACAGCATTAGTTAAGAACTGAAGAAAGGCTGGCTTGACCTGAAGTCTCTATCCACTAGCCTGTGGAGCGTAACACACATAAATGTCATGCCCTCATGACCTCAGGGGATAAGAAAGGCAAGTGCACTGTTTCCCAATACCCAATAGCCACACATTGCCTAGACCAGTGATTTGCAAAGACAGAGGGAGGGTAAAGGTGTTGTGTGTGTGTTCATTTATAAGAATATGTATACACATATATCAGAATCTTGATGTGGAGATGAAAAGGAATGAGAAGTGTACAAAAGGGGGCATGGAGTTTCTAACATCTGATCAACACTGGACAGAACCACCTCTCAGCGTTATCTCCTGCAGACGGGCTAAGGAGACAGGTTTTCTGGGCCCAAGTGAAATTTACTCTGGATCACAAATGGTACAAGTGATCCAGAGTAAATTTCACATGGGAAATGGAGCATGAAGAAATTGTATGGCAGAGGCCAACACTGGGTGGCAGGTTTCTGATCCTCAATGAGCATGTAACTTTGCAGGTTCTAAGAGAAGGAACTCGGACTTGTGAGTGGGTGCTGCTGGTGAGAGAAGAGGGCAGGATACTGCCTCCCTGCACACAAGAGATTACTGAGAATAATCCTAACCCACATTTCTATATGATTTAAACAGTGTTTGTAAAACTGGGGCCTAAGGGTGTGCTCACAGAAACCTCTATCATCCATCCATCCATCTATCTATCTATCTATCATCTATCTATGTTGTTGTTCATAGTATTACAGATGTCCCCATTCCTTCCGCTGTTTGCCCCCCTCCACCCAGCCCCTGCCCACCCCAGGCCTTTACCACACTACTGTCTGTGTCCATTGGTTATGCACATAGGCATTTGAATTGATTGGTTAATCCCTTCCCATCTTCCCCTCTGAGGTCTGTCAGTCTGTTCCAAGTATCCATACCTCTGGACCTATTTTATCCGTCCGTTTATTTTGTTCCTTAGATCCCACACATATGTGAGAGCATTGTATATTTGTTTTTCTCTGACTGGCTTATTTCACTTAGCATAATAAACTCCAGGTCCATCCATGCTGTTGAAAAGGATAAGAGCGCCTACATTTTTACAGCCACGTAGTATCCCATTGTCTCTATAAATGTTTTAAATGTTGCATTTCTGTTTCGACGGCAATCAGTCAGGAGAGCTCAGGATAATGACCTTAAATTCACAATCACTACACGCAAGTGATTCCTGGTGTAGCTTGTTCATCATTCCACATTGCCCTGGGAACTTTACTCTCCAGTTCATCTACACCAGTGGTCGGCACACTGTGGCTCGACTAATGAGTTTGCCGACTACTGGGATAGGGGCTTAATCACAAGGAACAGCAGCAGCCTGTAATTATTGGAACTGAGAGTCTAGTTCAGTGGTCAGCAAACTCATTAGTCAACAGAACGGCAAACTGCAGCTCGCAAACTGCATGTTGCTTGCAAACCGCAGTTTGCTAACCACTGACCTACACAATGACCTCCCCATTTCTCAAACCTTGACCATCTTTTCCTTCTTCACTCTCAAATGATGGCACGCCTTATTTTACTACAAAAATAGAAACAGCAGCAGAGGACTTCCTCGTGTCTCTACCCAAATCCACCTATCTCCTGGCACCTCCCCTGCACTCCCCTGCCCGGTCCAATGGGGACCCTCCCATGCTGCTAAGTCTGACATCTACGGCACACCTAGGACTCATCCTTCCACCCACTGGAGGACACCAGTCTTGCCACATCTCCCCCTCTCATTCCATTTTTCCTTCTCTATTGGATCATTCCCATTAACCTATAAACAACGCTTAAAAAACAAACATACAAAACAAAAACACAACTCCCTTCACCTTATATTCTCATTGAGCTACCATCTATTCCTTTAGTTCCCTGTATATAGCAATTTGCTAGCTAGAGTTAGACGAACTAACAAGTTATCTATTGTCATTGCCTCATGTTCTCTCTTGCTTCTCTGTCTTGAACCCAGTTCAATCAGGCCTTTGTCCCTATCACTCCAATGAAAAAACTCTTGCCAAGGTCAAGGATGTGCTAGGTTTTGCCAGATACAATGGTGAATTCTCAGTTCCCCTCGGACTTGATCTATTAATAGATGCAGCTTTTCACTCCTTTTCTTGAGATGCTCCTTTGTGCTCTCCTCTGCTTCATCAGCCTCCCCTTGCCAGCGAGGCGATTGCTCCCTCAACCACCGCAGAGTACACCACACCACCATCTTCTTTACCCTCATCACTCCTTAGGTGAGCACATGTAATCTTCATAGCTTTAAATACCTCAAGTAACAACAATTCTCAAATGTATTTATAGCCCAGAAATAGATTTCCTTTGAAATCTAGACTCGAGCATCCTATATCAGTGGTCACCAACCTTTTGGACAGTACGGACCACCAGTGGTCTGCGGACCACCAGTTGGTGACCGCTGCCCTATATTGTCACACAGACACCCAGCAGACAGCCCAAATTTACCATATCTGAACCTGAACTCTTGATTCCACCTCAACCTGCAACCTCAACTCAGCAAACAGCAACTCTATATACCCGTATTTTCAAGCCCAAACCTTGAGTAATCTCTGAGTTCTCACTCCTCCAACTAGAGTTCAATAATTGGTATCACCTCCATTACTCCCCACTCTGGTCCAGGTCATACCATCGCCCCCTGCTCCCACCCTAAAGGGTGTCTCCATAAAGCAACCACAGTGTTCATTTTAAAGTTGAACTCACTCTTCTGCTCACAAACCTCCAATGGTTCCCACCCACCAACAGAGAAATCCAAAGTCTTCACCACAGGCTTCACAGTGCTACACAATTCAGCCCCTGCCAGTTCTCTGACCTCATCCCTACCACTCGGTCCCACTGGGGCCCTGGCTGTTTCATAACTGGAGTAACATGCTCCCCACTCAGAACCTTTGCAATCACTGTTTGCTCTGCATAGAACTTTTTTCCTCCAAACAAGTTATTGCTTGAACCCTCAGTTCCATCAGTGGTCTGCTCAAATGTCATTGTATTCAGAGTACCCTTCTGTGGAAGGCAGAATTTTAGGATGCCCTGCACCCAGGTATACATGTCCTGCATAATCCTCTCCCCTGAATGTGAGTGGAATCTTTAGATATGATGGGTTGCCATTCCACCATTAAGTTATATTATGTGGAAAAGGTGAAGGGATCTTGCAGATGTAATTAAAAGTTCAAAATTGGCTGATTTTGACTTCCTCAAAAGGGAGATTATTCTAGATAGAACGGGCTTCAACTTTTAACATGGGGACTGAGCCTGTGGAGGAGAAGGGAGCGGGTCTCTTGCTCCCCTTGGGGGGGGGGAAGCCAGGTCACGTTGTGAACTCCCTATGGAATGAGGTAGTCTGAAGAAGTGAGGACTTCAGTCCACAACTGCAAGGAACTGAATTCTGACAACACTCAGAGGAGCTTGGAAGACCTTGAGCTCCAAGCAAGCCTGAATTATAGCCTTGTGAGACACAGCAAAGAAATCCTCTCAGCTGTGTCCAGACTTCTGACCTAAAAAACTGAGGGATAGTAAATGGGTATTGTTTTAAGCCACTAAGTTTGTGGTAACTGGTTACAGAGCAGTAGAAAACTCCTATGCCTTCCTCAATATAGAATAGCACTCCCTATGCTTTCTATCCTCAGAGAACTTTACATATCATAACATAGAATATAAATATTTGAATTGTTCTTTCCCCCATCTTCAAAATGTAAGCTTTTAGAGGGCAAGAAATTTTGTTATCCCCCCCTCTGTCCTATTGTATCATAGCACCTAGAATAGCACTGTGCACATAGTAGGTGCTCAATAAACATTTATAGAAAGAATAAATATACTTGCTATTTATACTATCAGCACAGAGTGGTCACAAAAATTTAATAGCATTTAACCTTTCATTTTCAAAGGTTATGTCTCAAGTTAAAGTATAAGGATAGCCCTTCAAGGGGTCTAAAAGTATATTCTGAAAGAGTCACAAGTACTCAAATATTAAAAAAATATATTAATTTAAAGAAAGACCTTATACAACTATAGGGGGGAGATGTAAACCAACTATTGTATACAAATGTATACAAACAAATGTTTGCTGAAAATAAAATAAAAATCATTCTCATACTGTCAAGATGTTTCTAGGTGGTTAGGTTCAGGACAATACCATCGTTACAGTATGTCTTAATTTTAGCAACACTTCCAATGTATCCTTTTAGGACATCCTTCTGGATAGTTAATATTCACTAAAAGGCAGGGGGAATCAATAGAACTTGGTTCTGGTTGAGCAACTATATCATAAAATACTAGGCAATTATTGAAAGTCATTTAAGACAGTGAGCAGTTTCTAACAGATGCCAGAGGCTCTATCCTATTTGAACTACTGGACATGTTAATCAATGTTTTGGATAAAGATGTCAAAGGTTGGCTATCATCACTTGCCAATATGATAAACCAAACACTGTAACTAATATGACACATAGACAATCAAGGGTGAAATGTATGGTGGGCAAGCAATGAATCAAAACCAACAGATTATCATAGTGATAATGTTAAGACAGAGAATGTTAAAACACATGTTGCAGTTCAGAATTAGTCTTGATAGACCTTCAAGTGAAAAAATCAAAATCAGGTTAGTCTGAATTTTAGGTCATGCTGATTTGCCAAGGTACATGGATATTTCAAAAGGCAATGAAAACTTGGGCTGATTAGGAAAAATATAGCTTGTGATTTGTAAAAAAAATCACATGATCTTACTACTGTATTCATCCTGCTCAGACCACATCATGAGGCCTGTATGTAAATACAGGGGCCACATTTAAAAGGGACAATGTTAAAATGGAAAACAATTTCCTGAAAAGAATTCTGAGGTCAAATAGGATTTAGAGTAAATAAATTCCTTTCCTATAAGACTTTTCTTAGAACCTTTAATGTTAATGTTTCTTGTGATTTCAAAAAAAGTTGTGTTTGTGTGTATATACAATAGGTAGATTCCATACACACTGTTTCATTACTTATTTCTGCATAGAGCATCCTATAGGAGTAGTGAAATAAGCCAAACTCAGTAAAACCACCCCCTAGATCCAAGAGGGAAAAGATAACAGAAACAGGTGTGGACTAAATGTCAATAAAGTTGAACATCCAGGATTCTGAGGGGGACAGAGAACTAACTATATTATGAGAAGCATAACTGAAGTTCCATGCACTGTTTTGCCTGAGAAAAGAGAAGAACAAGCCTTGCAAATATACAAATGGCTCTCAGAAAAATGAGGAAATGCATTAGTCCTATATTGTTCTAGTACCTAGTGCAAAACAATATTTGAAGATAAGGGTGGAAACATTCATTTTAACAGACTCTTCAGGAGACTTCTATCCAGAGAGACCCAAATTTAAGCCCATGAGAATCCAAACAGGAGGGTTAGCTGAATCTTCAGGAGAAAGATGAACTATCTCAATGAAAGCTTTTTTCTGTTCATGGAGGTGATCCTGGGAAAACAGTGAGCTGAAGGATGTGCAGAGGCTGGGTAAATAAAGAAAAGGGACACTAAAGAAAAGATTCCTACATGAATCAAGTAGGAGACTGGACGACTGGATTCTAAAGGTCACTTCCAACACCACATATTCAGTGGACTAGACCGTGACCTTCACCGTCTCCTTACCTCTGCATCTCAATGACAAAACACTGAGCCCAGCTCAGCATGGGTTTCTCATGAATACAGGTGGACTGAATGAATAAATGAACAAGTGACAAGTAAATGACAGGAGTACCTGGTTCCAAAGTCAAATAAGGGAATGAGCTATTTCATTATTCAGGGCTCGCAAAATACACTAATTGTAACTCATAAGCAAGGCTACTTTCAAATATAAGGAAAACAGTCTTGTGGTAATTTCACTTCTTGAATTATTTGGAAATCAACTTTGAGTTAAATTACATCACAGGTTGTTGTGAGAGTTCCCGATAAGGATGAGAAAATGTGCTGCAGGTTGTGAATGGCCATCAGAAGGAAGGGATGAGTATGGCAACGATAATCTGCCCTGACAGACCACGATAATGCAGAGGGCTGGAAACGAACCTTGACAATGAACCTGCTTTTTACAGCCACAGCTCTGAAAGTGGCCCATAAGCAATGCGCTTTATGTGTTTGTCAAAGGAGAACGCATATAGCTTATGTTAAGACACCTTCTAAAATGTGCTCGTATTCTGATTTACATGGTAAATTCAGCTCTTTACAATTAAGTTTAAACACATTTCTTTTGTCCAGAGACACCAAATTCTTAACAAAGAACATGGATCTTCATATTTAAAAATCCTTGACACAGAAGGAGCTTTCATTCACACTAGACACAAGGACTCTACTGCCAGGCACCATGTTTGTATCCATTTCAAAATAGATCTGTCATTTCTCCACAGAGGCTGATCAAACCTGCCACTGGAGAATGTTCTGAACAGGCCACTTGTAGTATAAGCATGGTTTATTTCTGACAGAGACCGGCTGCTGAAGTGTGAAAGAAACTCATTAAAAGTCTCTTACTGTGATCTCGCATTGTAAAAAAGAAAAAGAAAAGCCCGAGAATGAAAAGGCAAGGAAAAGAAAACTTAATGAAGGGTGCATTGAGCCTGCAGACACACTCAGATGGCACTTTGCTTTCTTGCTGTTTCTTAGTAAGCAACCAGAAGAGAGCAATTAGTCCTGGGAACACAGCATACACTGGCTGCTCCGGGAAATCAAGGAAGTTAGCAGTCTTACTTTATGCTAATGCTATGAAAAGTTATTGAAGGAGATCGGAATATTGTACTACAGGAAAAACACTGCAAAGTGAACAACAATCTTACTTACCTTAATCTTAAAACGAGGTTCACAGCGCAAGAACCTTCTCTGTAGTCCTCATTAGCATTGGGCAGGCCCTTTAAAAACAAAACAGCAAACAGTGTCATAAACTCAGAAAACAAATAAATGAAATCATGACATCCCTTGATTCATACATCCTTTTCTTTCTGGAAATTTCAAAACCACATCTTTACACATGCTGGTCTTATTTAGCCACAGATCACCTCTGTGCGGAGGTCAATTGTGGCCACTGATATTTTATTGTAGCATGAGCCCTACAAACAGTTGGTATAAATTACAGTAAGCCCAAAGGCGGTAGCTCAGCCATCTAATGGGGCACCTGGCAACCAGAGCCATGGACTGTGTTCCCCACTAAGCTGTGGGGATGCACAGAGAATTGTTTGGGCACCTGAAACCTCAGGATGGAGAGGAAGGTGGAACCAGTAGATTAGACCACTGTTTATCTTTTGTGCCTTCCTCACCTCGAATACAGATCACCAGTCATGATGCCTCAGCCTATCTCTCCTCCTGTCAATCCCTGCACATGAGTAGACCTTCCTGTTAGAGTAGAAAAATAAGGGATTTCAAGTCAAGCCTTGGCTCTGCCACTGCCCAGCTTTGTAACTGTGGGAAAGTAATTCTCTGAACCTACTTCTCCATTCACAAAATGGGGATAGGTACCTGCCTCAAGAGGTTTCTGGGGAAACAAAATAGTATATATGAAAATAAGGCCTAACCTACATCACGTTATACATCTCTAGTTATCCTAATGCCTTTTCCTGCTTACTTTCTTTGCCTTCTGACTCATTATTATGCCTGACTTGCCTTTCATTGTTCAACCCATCCCTCCATTTTATCTCCAGGTGTTTTACTGAGTTGCCTGATAGTGTGAAGACCTACATTGAACCCTGCCTCTGTGCTAACCAGTAGTCCAACCTTCATGAGCCACTTAACCACTGCAGATCTTTGCTTCCTCAGCTATAAAATAAGGGCAAGGACTAGATATCTGACTTCAAACATGAAATGGTTGCTTCCTGCAACCATGAAATCTCACTGTCTCCTCAGTATACACCAATTCATCAAACACAGATCAGGCTAGAAACAAATTCAAATGGAATATGCTGACTTGGGAGGAAAACTTGTGGTTGTTAAAGCTATTGGGGCTTGATAGTAAAACCAGTTTGCGCAGAGGGCTTGCCCGTTAATTATGCAGCAAAACCAGATGGGCACCTGCACCCTGGCTCCCTGTCCGCTGACAGGTCATCACCCTTCACTAGCACCCAAGCCAGCTCGTGACACACATAATGTGTCATATAACATTTAATATGAATGCATCTCATAGGCACTGAACTATTGTTTTTATAAGGCAAGTTGTAGAGATAAATTGGCCCATAAAATTCAATGATAAAAGAATTATGAAAACAGGTTATAGAAATCCACCCAGGAACAAAGAAGAGTATCATATAACTACAGTGCAGCGGTTCTCAACCTGTGGGTCGCGACCCCTTTGGGGGTTGAATGACCCTTTCACAGGGGTCGCCTAAGACCATCGGGAAATGCAGATATTTACATCACGATGCATAACAGTAGCAAAATTTCATGGTTGGGGATCACCACCACATGAGGAACTGTATGCATAGGTCGTGGCCTTAGGAAGGTTGAGAACCACTGCTACAGTGTTTTGTGGCTAGAATCTAACAGAATGGTGAGTCATTTTCTTTACTTTTCTTATTTCACACAGTACCAGCAATTTCAGAGGCAGTCTGCCATTCAATTCTTGCTCTTGAACCCATCATTTAAAGGTTGGAGGACCTGAAAATCATGGTCAATAGCGACAGTATTCTTTTCTCCATACCTATTAAACAAAAAGAGTTTACAGGCCCCTGATTGGGAAGCATTACCCTGAAATTATCCATCCTTCTCAAGTGTTCATTTTTCTTTAAAAAAAAATCTATTCACAGAGCATCTTAGACATAAATGACTGGCAGAGAAACATACCTGGGAGTCCTGCACAGAAAGGGACTGTATCTGCTCGGGTATGCCACTAGCGTTCACCACCATCTGTTAAGAGAGCCACCGTTACAGCGATTAAGGAAACAAAAATGAGACAGAAGGGCCAGTGTGGCTGCACGAAGTCCCGATTATCAGAGACTAACATTTTAAACAACCCAGGTAATTTTAAAGCAGTATTTCCCAATGTGTGGTACACTTTTGCTCTCTGCATTGGAATTACCTCGGACACATATCAAAGATTTCTGAGCTGCAACCAGACTAATTCAGAATTTCATGGAGACAGGAAAAACTATATCTTTAAGAAGTGCCCCGACTCACCCAAATGCTTTTAAAGAATCACTGTGCTGAAGTGAAAGGCATAGACTATTTTAAACTCAGTAACAGAAAAATGCCCAGGACTATTTTTTCTTATCCTATAATTTCATTTAAAGTTAAAGGCCTCCTAATGAAAGGATATTAAGACTAGTAAAACCTACCCCATTCATGCTTACTTTGAGCAACTTATTCACTGGGTTTCAAAACCATAAAGGGATAATTAGGTTTTTCAAACATTTTTGGAAACAGGAATGACACTGTGATAGATTCTATTTTTCTCTCAACGTTGGAAACCTGGTCCTAATGTGATACCCAAAATATTTTAGCATCAAGCCCTACTTTTGTGAACTCTGCCCTGAACAAAAATTGAAAGACCAAAATAAACTCCAAGAAAAACAGCAATGAAAAAGGACGAAAAGGGAGTTTCCATTTCTAAACTTACTATCAATTCTAAAATAATCAGAACTCAGCAGAAACTCTTTGTACCAAGAGTTTTCTAAAGGTTAAGGGCATAAAATTCTTGCTCTGTGTGCTTTCTCAAAAATAAGTATGTGAGTAATAAAGTAACAGCAGAAAGGGGGTGGATGTCTGCAAATTTGCTTTGAAATGCATCGCAAAATGAAGGTAGAATGATGGATGAATAGATATATGTACATGTGATTAAGCAAATATAGTGGTAGGACCGAGGTGATAGGTTTGTGCATGTTCACTGTAACACACTTCCTATATTCCTATATTTTTGACACTTTTTATAGTAATTTTTTTTTTTTGGAGGTGGGGGAATAACTACATTAGAAGAACAAGTTATCTGTTTCCCTTAACCTGCCAGAGGCATTGCGCCTGCGCCAAATGATTTCCTGTCAAGAATCTTTCAGGCTGAGCTCATAGTCTTCATTAAGGTTTGAGATACAACCAAAAGGCACATCAGTGCTTCCAGAATCTCCCGCCTTTAATCAGAGAACCACTGTAACCTGGAAAACCTTAGTGGCATTTACTAGAGGTGACAACTTCTCTTTCTCCTGAGGAGCCCTCTTATTCTTGGGGGCTAGAGCCACATGCACTCTGTACCCTCACTCTCTTTGCAGATGTTACCACACATGTAACGAAGGGGCCAGCCTGAGGCTCTCCCTGGTTCATGGGCAATGCGGGTGACCACTCTGATCCTCTGAAAGTGTGCAGAGCTGCTCAGGAGTGGTGGAGAGGGGGGTTTCCCATACAAAAGTCTTCCTCAGTAACCATCTACAGGCCCCCAAACTTCACCATTATTAACTCCATTCTGTCTGTTTAGGGCATGCCTTCTGGGCACACATTTTTACATGTACAAGAAAGCTAACATGTTAAGCAGCTGCCATTCATCAACAATATAAAATGAATCTGTCTATTGGAATTCTTTTGCTGTTAAACAATTTGCTTTTAAGAAGCACATTTGAGAGGACGGTATTTTGATAAGGGGGAGAGGGAATAATAGATTAGTATTGGACACTGCCCTGGAAACAGGCCTTCAGACTGGTTGAAAGAGGAAAAGGTCCTGGAATGAAGAGAAGAAAGGGACAAGGTCTGCTTTCCAATTTTTCAGAGAGCTCTGCCTACTGTTTTTGGTTTCTATTTTAAAATGACTGTGGCTGAATGCAGTCTGTTTTTCTGGAGTTGAATCTGGAGCAGAGAAAGGACGTAGTGGGCCAATGAGTGGACTATGAATGGTGTGTGGATAATTGATGGTAATGCAGCACTGTTGGCTTCTCAGCTGCCACAAGCAGACCAGGGTCACATGAGAAATGAATGCAGGGGAGGAAACTGGGTGAGGAGTATATGGAAATTCTGGACTACATAGACCTTTGCAAATTTCCCATAAATCTAAAATTATTCAAGCTCTAGCTAGTTTGGCTCAGTGGACAGAGCACTAGCCTCTGGACTAAAGGGTCCCAGGTTCGATTCTGGCCAGGGTACATGCCAGGGTTGCAGGCTAGTGTAAAGTCAGTTACCTACATTAAGAAGGCCTTGAAAAAATGTGGTATGACAAAATAAAACTGTCTGATTTCAAAGGCTAGGTAAAATAAATTTGGAGGGAGACATCAAATCTTTCCCTCCATCTACAAATGGAGATTTATGTAAAAACATGTGTGAGAGCTAATATGCACTTGGAAAACATGATGTCATCAGAAAAAAATTTCTTAAAGCTAAAAGACAATTTTAATAATCATCAGGCATGTTGCTCAATGAAGTAATATATATACACAATAAATTTAGCTTTCACATTGTGACTAATCTCTAGTAAAATTAACTCAAGCCTAAATCCACACCAAATGTATTTTCTCCTCAGGAAAAAAATATCAGAGTTGGGAAATAGAACATTTGCACAATTAACGTAGCCTAGACTATAACAAAATTCTGCAATATGCCTCTTTTAAAAAAAATGTTTTTATTGATTTCAGAGAAAAGAAGGGAGAAGGATAGAAACATCAGTGATGAAAATCACTGATCAGCTGCTGCTTTCATGTCCTCTATTGGGGATCAAGCCAGCAACCTAGCATGTACCCAGACTGGGAATCAAATGGTGATCTACTGGTTCATAGGTCAATGCTCAACCACTGAGCCACACTGGCTGGGCCCAAATGCCTCTTGTGCACACATAGCACTGGTGTCTCTCTTGTGTGTCCAAATTTCCTCTTCTTATAAGGCCATCACTCAGATTTGATTTAGGCCCACCCTAAAGGTCCTTTTTTTTTTAGCACTCACAAAGGAAACACCTTGTGAGGACACACACAGAAGACAGCTATCTGCAAACCAAGCAGAGGCCTCAGAAGAAACCATACCTGCCAACACACCTTGATCTTGGACTTCTAACCTCCAGAATTGTGGGAAAATAAATTTCTGTTGTTGGGCCACTATATATATACTAGAAACCCGATGCATAAAGATTCATGCTAGATGGGCTTTCCTTTCCCTGGCTACCGACACTACCTTTCCACTCCGGCCCAGCCCCTTTCTGCTCAGGCCCTGGAATGACCTCTTTTTGCTCAAGCCCCACTTTCCCATCTTGCCCAGAGGCCCTGAGAGACCAGGAAGGTGGGGCAGAACGGAAGTGTCCCACACCTCCCCCATATGCAAATCAACTACCATCTTTGTTGGGTTAATTTGCATACCACTCCTGATTGGCTGGTGGCATAGTGGAGGTATGGTCAATTTACATGTTTGTCTATTATTAGGTAAGATATATACATATATATGTATGCACACACACACACACACACACAAACTTAAATATATAACTCTAGTGGGCCCTACAGGTTTCAATCAACAAACCTTCCCACCTGGCTTCATTACACTTTATTAAATAAGAACAACTTTTCCAGGGGATTTCTGAAACATCTTTTCCTTTTTGTGGTTGAGATTTCGGATAGACAAATTTTAAACAGATCTTCAGGAATTTTGAGCACACAATTCCTAAATTCCAATCTGGACTTTTGGATTAACAGAGATTGGTGCATTTTTTCCTAGTCAGTGGTCTTTGATCTCACCTATATAGCAGAATCATGTGAGCAGCTTTTTGAAAAATCACTTACCTGTACATTATCCTAAACCAGTGGTCAGCAAACTCATTAGTTAACAGAGCAAGCAGCGGTTTGTCGACCAATGCTCTAACCTATCAAGTCATAATCTTAGGACTGGGTCTAGGCATCCACAATTTTAAAGCTTTCAGTTTTTCTGTCATGGCGCCTGGCTTGGGAACCATTGTTTTTCATCCACCTAATGGAGGGGCTGCAATAAAAAGCATGCTTCTGTAATGGAAGCCTTGCAAATGTCCTCCTCAGTTAAATGAAACCAAAAGAAACTGTCAATTTAAAAATAAAGTCAATTTCACTTTTATATGGAAAATTCAAATCTTAAGCAAAACTGACTCCCCCAAAATCATAAAACAGTTATGTACTGATTAAAAAAAAATGGGATTCCAAAAATCACTGGTCAAAAAGATCAATCCTGGGACAATAGTTGAAACATTTTATATAAGCTATGATGTTTTTTAAGCTAGAAAATCCTATCTAAGAAAGCTAAAACCCCCGACCTACCCTCAAAAAAAAAAAAAAAAGAGAGAGAGAAGTTTCCAGAGCAAGCTCTCTTCTTTGGTACAATTCTCACAAGGCCTAATACAGCTCCATGTAAAAATCAGGCACATATTGATATTGTTCAATTAACTAACTTAAATGTTAACTGTTATATTACTAATCTGTAGTCTCCACTGGCTTCCACCATTCACCTAGAATAAGATAAATGAAATGAATATGAATTTATGAATATTTGCTACAAACTATGAATTCTAGTGGATGGCATTCTTTGTAAGGCTATTTCTAAAATATCGCATGAAAACACAGGACCAATTTTTCAATGGGTTTGGCTATGAATCTTAAGAAAAGCAGTGTAACACTAGAATTTTACAGTTTATACTGGAAATTTTCTTGGAGGTAGAGATCCAAATATGACACAGTACCAGGCACTACCCAGTGTCCCTCTGACAGATTATCCCACCTCAACATTTCCAATCCTCTCCAACTAATACTGTATTACCTAGATATTACCCTGCCTGATACTTTCCAGGAAGCCAAACAGCCCCTCCCTAGTTGGCATTTCTAAAATATCCCTCCTTTAGTGTGGCCTCTTACTCTGTCTGAACCTGGTGACTTTTTCTGCATGTCACCTCGATTACATAACATCTTCTGATCTTTCCCTCCATTTCTGACCTACTAATAATAGGTCTATCATTACACTTTCCAATGTCTGTATTTCATTGTGTGGGTACTGATGTCTCCAGTAAACAATACACAGGATCCAGTAGATACTAAGGGCATACACACATACATATTACACATACTAGTGGCCTGGTGCATGAAATTCATGTGTGTGGGGGGGGTGGAGGGGTTGGAAGGGTGTTCCTCAGCCCAGCCTGCACCCTCTCCAATCTGGGACCCCTCAAAGGATGTCCTACTGCCAGTTTACAGGGATCAGGCCTAAACCTGCAGTTGAACATCCCTCTCACAATCTGGGACTGCTGGCTCCTAATGGCTCACCTGCCTGCCTGATTGCCCCTAACCACTCTGCCTGCCAGCCTGCTCACCCACAAATGCCCCACCATCCTGATTACCCTCAACTCCCCCCCATGCCAGTGTACTCACCCCAACTGCCTCCCCTGCCAGCCTGCTCACCTCCAAAAGCACCCCTGCTGGCCTGCTTGCCCCCACCTTTCCTCCCCGCTGTCCTGATCACCTCCAACTAACCCCACTGATGGCCTGCTCACCCCCAACTGGCTCCCCTGCTGGTCTGCTTGCCCACAAAAGCCCCGTCCTCCACCAGCCTGATGCCACACAACTGCCATCCCATCCTGGCCTGGTCACCCACAACTGCCCTCCCCCTCTTGGCCTCTAACTGGCTCTACTTCAGCCATGCCACCATGGCTTTGCCCAGAAGAATATCCAGAATGTCTCCTGGAAGGGCTTCCAGTCTAATTAGCATATTACCCTTTTATTGGTATAAATAGAGGCCTGGTGCACAGGTCGGGGCCAGCTGGTTTGTCCTGAAGGGTGTCCCGGATCAGGGTGGGGCCCTGCTGAGGTACCTGAGCAGCCTGGGTGAGGAGTTGATGGCCGTTTTCAGGCTGGCCACAGCCTCTTCAGGGTGGGGACGTCCTGCTTGGTGCCTGGCCAGCCTGAGGGACTGATGGCTGTTTGCAGGCTGGCCAAGCTTCCCAGCAAGGACCCTCACCCCATGAGGGCGTGGCCAGCCTGGGTGAGGAGCTGAGGGCTGTTTTCAGGCTGGCCACAGCCCTTTCAGGTTGGGGGTCCCCATGGGGTGCCTGGCCAGCCTGGGTGAGGGGTTGATGGTTGTTTGCAGGCTGGCCAAGACCCCAGCGCGGACCCTCACCCCATGAGGGTGTGGCTAGCCTGGATGAGGGGCAGATGACTGTTTGCAAGCTGGCATGGTCCCCAGCGACCCAAACTCCCAGCCCCTCCTTTTTTTTTTTTTTTCAGCACCTTCTTGAGCAGAGACCTGGGCCAGCTGGAAGCAAGTAAATGGGATTTATTTATCTTCTATAATTGAACCTTTGTAGACTTTAGCTGAGGCCAGGGCTGGTCAGGGGGGAGTGAAGCTTGGCTTCTTCCATCGCTGGGGGAAACCCAAGCCTCCTGCTCACTCTAGCTCAGTGGCTGCTGCCATCTTGGTTGGGTTAATTTGCATATTCACTCTGATTGTCTGGTGGGCGTGACAGAAGTATGGTCAATTTGCATGTTTCTCTTTTATTAGATAAGATATATATATATATATATATAAGCCTAAGTGACCATTCGACGGTTCAACCATTTGCTATGATCAGGGGGCAGATGTTCAACACACAGGCATGGAAAGATGGAACAGTCTGATGAATCTCAAAAGGAAGAGGTGAAGGGAGAAGGGAGAGGGTGGGAAGAGATTAACCAAAGATCTTATATGCATACTAGAGGCCTGGTGCACGGATTCATGGTGGGGTCCCTTGGCCTGGCCTGCAGGGATCAGGCCAAAACTGGCAATTCAACATCTCCCAAGGATTCCAAATTGCGAGAAGTGCAGGTCAGGCTGAGGGGTCCCAGTCCATTAGTGGATTATAGGCAAGTAAAACATTAAACTGCAATTTAAGTGAGAAGCACTGTTGGAAAACTTATTAAAATATAAACAATATGGCATTTAAATGTAACATTTGGCACATATAAGCATTGTTCCCCCCCTTAAAGATATTTGAAGGAATAAGGTATAATTCAGTAACTGTATACATTGCTACATCTTCTCCCCCCAACCTCCAACTTTATTGAGATACTAGAGGCCAGGTGCATGAAATTCATGCATGGGGGGAAGGTCCCCTCAGCCCGGCCTGCACCCTCTCCAATCTGGGACCACTGGCTCCTAACTGCTCACCTGCCTACCTGCCTGATCGCCCCTAACTGCCCCCCTCTGTTTGTCTGGTCACCCCCAACTGTCCCATTGGCCTCATCACCTCTAACTGCCTCCCCGCCACTGACCTGGTTGCTTCTTACTGCCCCAAAACCCCCCGCCAGTCTGGTTGTCCCACACAGCCTGTTTGGTCATCCGTCTGGTTGTGACTGTTGCTCAGGCTTTTATATAGATAGATAGATAGATAGATAGATAGATAGATAGATAATTGATAAATAAAATTGTAATATATTTAAACTTAAATATTTTTATATTTGATAGCAACTATAAAGATTTCAAAATCTGCAGACACTTCCAACAAAGGAATCATAATTCTACATACCTTGCCTGGCATATTATGTCCCTCAATAGCATACACAAAAATGGCAATGGAAAGCAGTTTGAAATAGCAGCTTAAATGCTCACTCACCAAGAAGGAAATGGTTAAACAAACCACTTCAATCCATTCATATTATGTATTATAGTTAAAAATAGAGAGTAGATCTTCAGCAACTAATGCCAAAAATGTAAAAACATAAGGCAAGTTAAACATTTCTTTTTAGTTTTTACAAACCCATCCGTGTTTTTAAAAGAATATGCTGGATTTCTTTATGTACATATTTGCATGCAAATGAATAGAAAAAGGTCTGGAAGAAAACACTGCAAACTGATAGCCTCTATGGAAAGAAGTGACAGTCACAGGGGCCAGAGGAGCGAGAAAAAAGTGGCCTTTTTGTAGCTACATATATTCTACTGAAGCCTTTCAAAGCTTTCACACGTCTTTACTGTGTCCCTTCTCCAGAAGGCCTACCTTGACCAACCCACTTAAAATTACAACCCTCTACCACACTACCTGTACCTCCACCCTTTCTATCCCGCCCCCCATTATTCCATTATTCCTATTCCATGGAAAGAAACCACATAATTTATGTATTTATGAAAGTTATTATTGTTTATTCCCATTAGAATGTTGGCTCCACAAGGACAGGAATTGCACTCTGTTTTTCTACCTGATGTTTTTCCATCACCTACTACAACAATGGGCATGAATGTGTGTGTACGTATATACATACATATACTGTATACATATATATTCATTGAATAATTACATATTCAACAAGTTTAATTCCCTTTGTAATGGGTGAATAAAATACTTTCTGCTCTGCTCCCTAAAAGGGACTTGGGTTTGGAAAACCAAGGGCCTGCTTCAATTAAAAGCTGAAAGGACATAGGGACCCTCATTGTCACTGCTCTTGACACAGCTCAAGATACAGAAACGCCGCCTCCCACAAACATTGGCCTGAGAAGTTGTCAGCGGGTGGGTTGTATTTCTAGGATTTGGTGGGAGTGTTATATTCACACACCGGCATCCTTTCACAGAAATAAGAAACCTATCTACACATTTCTTTCATTGTAAACCAGTATAGGAACAGGCGTATGCTTCTGGCACATCAAATGAGTCTGGATAGAGTGAAGTGCCTAAGGCTTTCAAACCCCACTCAAGAAGATCGACAGTAATACCTGATCAATGGAAAGCACGCTATACAATACTCTCTCTTGTCTATGAAGAAAATATTCCTGCCCAAAAGATACTATTATCCAAATAACACATCAGTCAGACTAGTAAGGAAGAACAAGTCTGACCTGGTAAGGATGGATGTAGTAACTATAATCCAATGAGGATATCCTGTGGTGAACCAATAATGAATGTTTTTTTGGGTCTATAGTGCTATTTGAATTATGTTGTTTGTCCTATTTGTTAGTGAAACTGGCCATTTTAGTTAGAGATAATCTTAAAAATAGATGAAAAGACTTGACTATTTTATTCTAGATAAATTAGGAAAGGGGTCAAAAAGAGGGCAGAATTCATGATACCTGCTTAAGATCATTCCTAAATGCTCAGCACATCTGTGTAGTCAATGTATCCTACTGTAGAGTTCATCACCACCATCACTAACTCATGGGATAACTTTCTTGATTAAACCTTGTATTTCATGTATAAAATGGAAAGATAAATTCATAAGCTAGGAGGAAACAGGATCTGAAAGAGAGTAACCCAGAGGAAGCCAGCAGACTGAAAAATCCTTTGACAAGGCCTATTGGTGTGACATGAGGATGAGAAGAAAACAGAAGGAGGGGACAACAACAGGGGGAGGTGTGGCTTGTAGCTCTGATGCTGTTTTCTTAGAAGGTCCAGGGCCTATTGCCCCTTAAAGTGGAGTAGGATTTATCCCATTTAATCAAAAGAAAATGTCTGCTAATTTAAAAAAGTTGGGATGGACTCACTTATAACCCAGAGTCTTCTATTGCCTTAATGAGAATTTACCAAGGTACACATTAATTACTAGGACTATAAAATATCTGGGCCATTTAAATATGCTCAAATTTCCTCTAGGAGAAATAGCACACATCCTTTGAACTACAGTCGTCATTAGGTATTAGGATAATTAACCAGCTGGAGGAAGTGAGTTAATTAATCAAAAGATGACCAAGTCTCAAAGGGAAGCTGATAAAAGAGTGTTCCTTGCCTACTTAGTTACCCAGGAGATTAAAAATCAAGACCAACAGATTCAACCTAGAGTTGCTAACCATCTTAATATCTTACTTTAAATTATACATCGAAAAAAAATTTTTCCTGTATGCCTACTATGTTTTCTAATTGATAATAATACCAAGAGTTAGGATTGTGTTACTAGTCAGTGCTAAAGATTCGAGTGCTTTTTGCAGATGATTTCGTCAATAATCCTCAGGGCAACTTTACAAGCCTTGTGATCAACCCCATTTGACAGAGGAGGAAACTGAGGCTTAGAGAGTAAAGTGACCTGCCCAATTTATACAGCTAAAAAGGAACTCAAACAGAATGTGGACAGGCAAAGGCCATGTCCATTTTCTTTTTTTCTAACACTGCATGAGAATAATATTTTGAAGTCTCTTCCTTAAGTGGAACAAAGGCTGATACTGCAGGGATAGGGCGGGGAGGGCAGAGAATGAAGTATAAAAAAAAATTCAAACTCAATAAAGAACCACCACTCACCTCAGGATTTTCTTCTTTTACTCTTCGTGACTGTAAAAGCAATGATGTATTTATTAATATACACACACAAAAATACCACAAAAATGAAATTGACACAGGTAAGCTAATCATCTTCAATGCCTTGTACCTTTTCTTGAGAAAAAGCTGCTTTCCCCTCTTCACTTTTTTCATCCATCTCGTCGTCACTCCACTCCCAGTCACCGTCTTCGGTTTTATGAAGGTGACCACTTGACCCAGGCACTCTTCTTACCTGAACAGGAAAAAAATAACAATTCTTCACTACTCCAATGTGAACAGTGCTTCCTGGTGTTGCTACTTGGGTGACATGGCATATACCTCCCCTGAAAATGAGCTAAGTGGTTATGAATTCAAGAATCACCAGCAGTTAATACCCAGACATACTACACAGCCTCCACACCCCCACACTCATCCTCTTTCTGAGGATACTGTGATCTTGAAATGCTTTACCATAAATGTGTATAACAGAATATTTTAGAAGAATATCACATGCACCGGCCATTAAGGATCAAGTTCATTTTTAGCTTTTGCTTAGATTAGCACTTTATTAATTACTACACATAAAAAGCCACATGGTGTGCTTCCAAACTGCCTAAGAAATGCATGCAAGCAGTAGACTGCTGACTGAGAGAAGACAAGGACGTAGGCAGCCTAACGAAGCTACCAGACTAGAGGCATCAGCGATCTAAAACCTAAGAAAAGCAAATACCCTCTTGCCACCTTGCTCTTTCTCAGAACCTGACCTCATGCATGTTTTCCCAGGATTTTGCTCAAGTTACTTCAGCAAAACAAAACAGCATCAGACTATTCTTAACACACCTTGCAGCACACTTTGAGACTCTGAGACTGCTAGGATCACAGCAAGTTAATAATCAGCCATACCAGATAACCTGAAGAGATTACAATCAGTCTTCTTCATTTCCTTTTTTTTAAAAAACTAGGGTAGAGATATAATCCATGGGGCATGCTTTCAAAATGTCTTTGTGGTTGAAAAAGCAAAACTTTTAAAAGGATAGGATGACTGAGAATGATGAGCTTCTGACCAAAGCCATTTGCCTTAAAATATAAAATAAATGGACTGAGCTGTAATTAAATAGAGCAATGTAGCAGATGAACACAATGTGACCATAACAGCCAGTGATCCACTGATTCAGAGAAACTTCAAGTGGAAAGGGACCTTGGAGACTGTTTAGTCCAACCCCTCATTTTACAGATGGAAAGAGGCACAAGACCATAGCTACAAGCACAAAATAGAGGCAAGAAAAACAAGTCTTCAGACTCCCATTATAATGAGAGAGTCTTTTTATGCCATTGAATAATTGAAAGAAAAAAAGTTGTCTAAAAATGTCCTGTGAAGAAGATGTTGAAAGACTGAATCTGAAGAAAGGCTTTTTCCTATAATAGAAACTACTTAGTTATTTCATTTGAGTTTCACTAATCTGGAGAGGAAATCCACAGAACTTATATGTAAAGTAAGCATTTACACATGTCCTATCCATGGGAGGTCATAAACAATGCAGGCTCAGGGCTGGGTCTGATTTTAAGGCATTGCTATGTGGAAGCTGCAAAACTAACCTGACCACTTGTCTAGAGATTTGACTTCCAACAAAGAAGTTGGAAAAAAAAAAGTTAAAAAGCAAGTAAAAAGTCCTTAGTCATAACTGCCAATAGTTATGCTCAATTTAAAAAAGAAAAAAAGAGCTTTTTCTTCACACAAAATTTTTTTTAAAGGAACTCTCCTTTGAAACACAGCACTTAGCGAAATCCCTTCTGAGCTTGGCATAAGTTATTTTTTTCCGCTTGCATTTTGACTCATTGAAAAGACTTATTCTAATTATAGTGATTTTAATGGTGCTTATAAAGATGCTGGCAAAGTATGGCAGAAAAAGTGCTGAAATGCACTTCAGTATTTTCAGAACAGATTGTTCATTTTAAAGCTACAAAGAAATGGATAGGAGAAGAGAAAATAATTTTCTGTTGACATATGATAAAATTAGTTATTTTCTTAACACTAATCATGAGTACAGTATAGAGGAAGATCTGTTAATGACTACATTTAAAAGAAAGAATTTAAAGCCACACCTATCACAAAACAAATTAACTGAACAGTGAGAAAATAGTATATTGTGTTTTAGAAACAGAACAAAGCTTCTTTTACTGAAATTGTAAACCCAAGCATGGTTAAATGAATTAGTATTCTTCAAGTACTCAACTAAAAGATGATACTAAGTACATCTCTCTTTTCTGAAAACATTCAAAGACAATGCAACCTCATATCCTGAAATTTAGTTTATTGCTCCTTTTTCTCTCTGTGCATAAGATCTGTCAGTTTCCTTTCTACAAACAGGATCCAACTACAGACAATAAAATGGCCATCTTTTATTTCTATGTTATTTTAGAACCCTGGCTGTTTCCCTCTTGGTTTTATTTGCTGGAAGAGAGAAAGATAAAGCAAAATGGCTAGGCTTAAACACTGAAAGAAATTTTGGCATGGAGCTTTAAGTAATAAATACTAGTTGAAAAAATAAATGTAGAAATTAAGGCAAAGAACATTCAAGAGTCTATGTAGCATAAAATAATGGTAGAACAATCCTATCTATTAAAATATGCAGATTGACCATCACTCCAATACACAAGATGACTGCCCCCATGTGGTCAAAAGACCCTGCCCCTATGTGGACACAAGATGGCCACCACAAGATGGCCAGCAGGGGATGGCAGTTGGCAGGGACCAGGCCTGCAAGGGAGGGCAGTTGTGGGTGATCAGGCCAGCAGGGGAGGGCAGTTGGCAGGGACCAGGCCTGCAAGGGAGGGCAGTTGGGGTTGATCAGGCCTGCAGGGGAGGGCAATTAGGGGTGACTAGGCCCACAAGGTAAAGCAATTAGGGGCAAACAGGCTGGCAGGGGAATACTTAGGCATCAATCAGGCTGTCAGGGGAGTGGTTAGGGGTGATCAGGCTGGCAGGCAGAAGTGGTTAGGGGTAATCAGGAAGCCAGGCAGGTGGGAAGTTGGGAGCCAGCAGTCCTGGATTGTGAGAGGGATGCCCGACTGCCCATTTAGGCCCAATCCTATTTGGATCGATCCTATCTGGATCGGGCCTAAACGGGCAGCTGGGCATCCTTTGAGGAATCCAGATAGGATCAGCCTAAACAGGCAGTCGGGCATCCCTCCAGGGGTCCCAGATTGAAGAGGGAGCAGGCTGGGCTGAAGAAAACCTCTCCGCCCCGTGCCCGCGCCTGCCCCTCCCCTGTCCCACCCCATGCACGAATTTCATGCACAGGGCCTTTAGTAACAAGAATAAGAATACAAGCTTGTTCATTAGACTGTTCTCTCAGTTTACTGAAGGTAAAGAACTTGCTGCACAATCTGACACCCAGTTTTCATTGTTTATGTGACATTGGCCTCTACTGAAGAGACCAGAAAGCAATTCAACAAAGTTATATCCTTGCAGGGCGCTTGTAGGGAGGACAGGAAACAGATACTACCTTTTAGAACCAAGGACACTGAGTTGCACATAGTTTAACAAATGGGGTTCTTATTTAGAAACTGAAGAATATTCTATAAGATAAAAAACTTCAAAACAAGATGTGTAAATGCTGCTATCCCCCCCAATCCCTACAATAAGGCGAAGGGAGGTTTTCACCCTCAGGACTCTGCATTATCTTTACACTGTTCATTATTCTATTATTTACTTAGTAAAACCAAGAAACAGGTGGTAGCATGCATTTTTATCTCTCTGACTTTAAAAATATAATCCACATAGAAGCATCGAACAGACTTCAACCTATGAGGGAAGGTGGGGAGTGAGTGGGTAAAGATCAACCAAAGGATGTGTATGCATGCATATGAGCAAAACCAATGGACACAGACAGTAGGATGGTGAGAGCTTGTGCTTGGAGAAAGGGTCAATGGGGAGAGTGGGGGTGAAGAGATGCATGTAATACTTTAAACAATAAAGAATTTATATATATATATATATCACAGCTGGCAAATACTGAGGTCAGAAAAATCTTATGTGGAGTAACATTTATTCCTAACACTGGGAATCAAATACAGCTGAACAGTTCTATGTATATCTGATAAGGAAAATAATATTTCTTTTCTTCCTCAAAACAGTACCTTTATGAAAATCCACTAAAGAAATGAAGTCCTGATTCACCCAAGAAAAGAAGTCAGGCTGAAACAGACAGAGGAACCTGTAGTTCCCTGGCTGGTGGCCTCGGGGTCAGAGGTCAGAGGCAGATCTAGGGTGGAGCAGCCCAACGGGGAGAGTGGCAGAGGTGAGGCAAACAGTCACAGAGTGGTCTGACCAGTCTTCCCCAATGGTGCACCTCTGAACTGGGGTGTCCTGTCTCTGACCCCAGAAGAGGAAACAGGATTTAAAGGAGAATATGAGAGAATGAGCAGATGCAGGGTGTTAAATGTTAGAAATGGAAGCATGTTTCTCTAATACACTCTAAATAAGGGGTAAATGTGATTTGTTTGTTTAAAGGTTTTACTGCTGATCCCAACAAGACAAAAAACAGACATACCAATCAAAATGTAGTAGCGTGTGTCCTATCAAGCATGCCCACCATGCCTCACCCCCATTAATCCCCACCCACCAGGCAACCCCCAGCAGTTCCAGGGCTACCTTCACTTATCCCTGGAGGTAGGACTTTGGAATCTCCCCGGAATGGCTGTCCCTAGCATTGGGAACCCTGTATCCCTCTTCCCCACTGGTTAGACAGACAGACAGTCCACATGCCTGAGTGTAGCCTGAACCCAACTGACCCAGGAAACAGCACCCGGTAATTTTTCTCTCATCAGGCATTCTACTCACCAGAAGTGCAAAACATGTCTCTAATCAACTGCTGTTTATAATGGCACTACCAAGCAAACAAAAAGTTCCTTAGATCATCAAAATTTTAAAAACAAAAGTAGACCCAGTGAGGTTCCAGTAGTAAACACTTTGCTGTCCCGTATCTTGCCACCATCACCAATACCACTACCTCTGGCACCTCCGTCCACACCTACTGCCTGGCCTCATCGTGCTCCATGGCCCTGGGGTCTCGTCTGCCTCCCCCATCCGCCCCTGCTGGCTTCACCCTTGTCATACAAGGTCTAGGGCTCACAGCTGAATCCTGACGCAGCACGTATTAGGGCCCTACGCCCCTGCGCCCTGGCCCGTCCAATCTACACCTGGGAGGAGAGCTGTGGGCTCGGCCCAAACATCCACTCTGCATGGAGAACAGCCTAGTGCCTGGAGCCATTACAGATGGCCACTGGCCACTCCTAGTTGGGGCATTAGCACTGCTGCAACCCTGCCACTCCAAGGGTAGGCCCTGGACCAGCAGCGACAACTTGTCTTGTCGCTGAGAGTTGTTAGAAATGCTGATTCCTAATCTTCCTTTTGGCAAGATCCCCAGGTGACTCACATCCTTGTGCAGGTGTGAGAAACACTGTGCTAGACAACACTGTCAATCACTGTTATCCCCACCCCCACTCCTACCAGCCAAAATACCAGCGGTTGTCAATAGAACAATAAATAGTTAACCACACTCTGAGCACTTGAAATATATTGGCTAATGTAATCTTCTCAGTAGCCCTGAGAGCTGACAGTCACTTTATCACCCCATTTTTCAGATGGATTACTGAGTCGTGGCTCAAGCTCATACACCTGGGAGAGACAGTGCTAGGAAGTGAGACCAGCGGGTCTGACCCCACCTCTCCACCGCTAGCCTCTGCCTCCCACCGGAGAGCCCCATCTCACCCACCCCAATCACTCCGAATAACTTCACATGAGAGCACCAACTTATGCCAACCCTTCTCCTCCTAATAAGCTTCCTCACGCTCTCCTTGCTCCTAGCCTGCTTCCCTCCAGTGTGTAAGGAAACTGGATTCCATTCCTTTAAAGACCAGTGTCTCCGGCTGTGCTCCTCATTTATTTCTTCAAGACACTGACAGCCAGGCCCTGACTTCTCTACATCCATCATAGCATGGCCATGTTTAATTCTCTTTTATACTTCTATCCACAGAAGGGGGTGGGGTGAAGAGCAGATATGCTTCTTGAGCAGACACTCTGTCATTTCCCTGTCAACGTTTCTTCTAAAGAGCAACCCTTATTTCTGCCCTCACTTCCTCAGCCAATCCTCACTCACATAAAATATTACCTGTTCCCCACAGGCCACCAAAACTCTCTCTCCAGGATTTAATGACTTCACAACTGCATAGTTCAATGCTCCTCTCTGTTGCCACAAAGCTATCTTATGGACACAGCTGAATCCCATACTTTTAATGCACCTCTCTCCAAAGCTGTGTTCCTATGTTTCTCCTCCTCCTACTTCTCTCTCCTACTGTTCCTTGTTCTTAGTCTTGACCACAAACAGGCTGCTCGTAGCTCACTAGGTACTATCTTTGTGTGAACACACTCTCCATGCCCTCTCCTTGCTCATTTGACCTGATGACCTTAGAAACTTCATCTCTCAGTCTTGCTTTCCAATGCTCTTTTGGATATGAATGCCTGATGGATTTCTAGCTTACCATCTCCAATCCATGTGTTAAGGCTCCACCCAGCCTCATTCTGACACTTCTCCTGTGTTGCCTGTCTTAACACCTCCATGCTGGATTGGCTCACACTGGCTCAGGAGAGGCCACTGTTAAACTTTCAGAACATTTGTCAGACAGTTGACTTCACATTAGTCACTTAAGGTTGGCCAGAGAAAATGCTGCACCCCCGTCAAACTCCTCAGGGGCCAGAACACCGGTTTTCAATGTTCACCATATACCCCTGACAGTAAAACTCAGCTCATGGAAACCTAACTTTTGACAAACACATTTAATATGAATTTAGCAGTCATTCCAGGGAATAACTACTTTACAATCACAAATATCTCCATTTTATTATAGAAGCCTCTCAAATTTCACCTTTAAAAGCAACATACTAATTGATTTTTATGTACCAAACACATAACAATATAAGTACTGGAGAGGACGATATTAATATTACTCAAATTGATAGATATGGCCTAGGATAACATTTCTTGTAAAAATAACATTTCTTGAAGAAACACAGTGCTATATATTTTTTATGAAAGTGAGAAAGGTGTCCTCTGAAAAACTATGTTAAGATGATGCAAAAATTGGCTCCATGGTGATTGATGTCAATACTGCAAGTCAGGAGCGTAAATAATATTGCTTCATACAAAGTGAGAAAGAACAACTAATGTATTTCTAAACAAAAATGTTTTTATGTATGTTATCTAACACAAATATATAAAATTGTACTAATAAATTATTAAAAGGAGATATTTTATTTCATCTATGTTCCCAAGTTTTCAGATGTTCAAACTGACCAGGAAACTTGATTCTAATCTTTAAATTTGGAAAGAAAAGTATCACAGTATTCTCAAGTTTCCTTTATATAGGAATGCAAGATAGATTTTTACAAACAGGTTCAAATATTTTATACCTGATCATTTTTATGCAAAATGGACATATAGATCCTTGGAATTTAAAGCATGAAATTGGGTGCTTAAATGTCCTGTAAGTATTAATATGATTATAGGTTGGTAATAAACATAAATGTCATTGAAAAATTATTCATTTTGTTCATGTCAATTTGGAACCTTGATTCTTTGATAAACTATCTGGGAGAAGTAAAATGTAAAAGATGGAAAACTACTGGACTAGTTGATATTGTTGTTTGTACCTTTTAATCCCAGAAGTACATAAAAGTATTAATTCTACTCAGCATGTATATACACACACACAAGGTTGTAGAAATTGTCTTCCTGTGCTTAGCTTAACAGGGCATATAGTTCCTATAAGTTGTTTCAATCACAAAGCATTTAAAATTAAATTCTGTTTGGGGTTAAAAAGCAAAAATCCTCCGAAATTCTCCCACTTGTCATCTTGGCAAAGGGCACAGTCATATAAAAGTCTTTAACATGATACCTGGAACATAATGAACACTAAGACATAACAGGTGCTATTATCATAATACATTTCATCTTTCTCACAACCAAAATCTATCAACTGTTATATCCACCAAGTTATACCTCCTCCGCTTCCATTGTGCTGGGGTCCCGTCCCCTTCAATGTTGATCGCTTGTCTCCCCCATTCAAACAAACTGCTAAACAATCTTTGGACTTCTAATCTCTTGCCTACCTTACCCTTCATATCACCTCTAGTTGCCCATTAGCATTTTCTCAAAAAAAAAAAAAACACAAAAAAACAACAACAACCCAACACCAGGAATTCTGGACTATAGAATGAGTCCAGACTCCTTAATGTTCAAGTTTCTCCACACCCTCACTTCAAATTACCTTTTCAAGACTTTTCCCCAGCAAATCCCTTCAGGCAATCCACACCCGTTGTCTGCAAATTACATGCTTTCACACCTCTACCTTTTTACATATGAATTACAGACATATGTTGGCCTGATCTGCCCTTCCACATTGGCTATTTATCTCTTTTCTTTTCATTGAAGAGGCTTTGGCCTATGCCAACTGGTATTTTGCCTGCACCTTATCATTCTACTCTGTATTACAGTCAACAAAGGACATAGGGATCTGTAAACTCCTTGGCGGGAGAGAGCTAGCCTTAGCCTTTTTAAAGAACCAATCACCTATTTATTCAGTCAACAAAGTTTTATTTAATGCCTACCTTGGTGAGGAAAGGTGAATAAAATAAAAGCCTTGGCATAGTTCACAATACAGAAAGATGAACAGACATTTATGTAAATAATTTCAATAAAATGTGAATGCTACAAGGAAGATAGGAATGCTGTAAGACTGCAGAACATCTGTCCCTCTGTGGAAGATGGTTGTGAATGCTCTTGATGTTTTTAAATGTTAACAAAGTATGTCAAGTCAAAACACATTTCCTCTGCACAGCCTAAAAAATGATGTGTCTGTGAGTTTGTAGCCTCTGCTGTATACCAAGTCAGAGGGCTTAGAATCAGACAACAGAAAAGCCCAGAGGGGAATGGTCATATTTGGAGTCCTGAACACAGAGCTGACGTGTACTGAGGCTCGAGGGCGACAAAGACCAGAGAGAGAACAGCGCTGCTCACTGATCCGGTTACTGCTGACATGTAACGAATCACCCCCGAACTGGTCATTGCAGCAACACGATCACAGAGGCCCCGGGCAGTCAGACTTGCTTCCTCAATGGCAGGGCTCCAGTACAGGTGCCACAGCTCCATGCTGACAGTGAACGCAGGAGGACAAGCCCTTTCCAAGTTCTCAATGCACCAAATCAGTGGGAGATCATGAGAGGACTGCTGTTGTAAGAAGGCTGTCACTGGGGGGTTAAAAGAAAAATGTTACTGGATACTAGCTAGAAGACAAGGGGAGCCCGCTATGCAGTGACAGTTCGGCAACACTGAGACGTACAGGAAAGTGGGAAATAGAAGCATACACGACGAACTCAATGACCAAGCTAAAGAGATTTCCAGGCAGAATACTTAAAGTGACACCTGGGTTCTGCTTGCTGCCTGAGATAAAATGTGAGCAGAGAGAGAGCTAAAGAACACATGGCTAAATATAAAACGGTTCCTCAATCCCATCCTCTCCAGATGCCAAGCAATTCTCAAATCAAGAAGTGGCTTCAGAGCAAGGATCAAATCCAATCTGAGACATGCCTGAATGACACAGTTCAGACTTCAAAACGATTTAAGGCACTGCCTCCTAGACACTTTCAAACTGACCCAAGGCCTCCTAAGGATCTTAAGCATACCTTGCAGAAACTCTACATTAAATAATAAAGCTTCTAAGAATCTTAAGGGTTGTCCTTCAACAGTTTCACAAGGAGCTCACAGCAGACAAAGCATCTTAGGGCTATGGCTCTTGTCTAATGGCATGAACCCAACAAGATTCACAGAAAACCCACAAGTTGTATGGTTGTTTTTTGTGGGGGTTTTTTTTTCTTTCAGATATTTGTACTATGAAATTATTGCCAGGTTAGACTAAAAGAAACAGAGAGAATATAAAACGAAAAGCCTTCAGATCCTCAAACTCTTTTGGGCAGGAAGCAATATGAGAAGGCTACTCAGCTGCAAATGCTGGCTCTTTCTTAAGAAAAAGGATGACTTACAGAGCAGAACCACGAGCCCAGAAAGTAGAAGTGAGAGCCACAGAGAAAGAATAGGAACTGAAAAGGAGGGCCTGGCAGGAATCCAGAGCTGCCATGACCCGTGTGCCTCCTGTTTCCCCACGATAGGGCAGGCCTTTAAGATACCTGCCCTCTCGTCGTGCTTTGGCTGGGAATCGAGCAGATAACTGAGAAGAGCACTCAAGGAGCTATACCCAAAGAACTGATTCTCAGGAGCCTTGTCTGCATGCAGACCTGATTTAGATGGCAGCTCCATGACTCTGAGCCTGAAGCCATAATGGAATGCAACTTCCAGAGAACCCTGGAAATACAAGAGTACACTTTGCACAGGAGAGAAATGTGAATCATTGTGGCCAGATGGTATACCAGGGCAGAATGTTTTTGCCATAACACTATCTCCTGTCCCATGTGTTCTTCCAAAATCTTGCCACTCCACTATCAAATGATGCATTCCCTCCTTAAATCTTGGTGAGTTTGTGACTCACCTCTAACCACTAGAACTAAGCAATGTGACAACCAGGGCCAGGAGAGAAGAGCTGATTCAACTTCCGCCTTGCTCACTGAATGCTTATAACTGATGCCTTCAGCCATCCCGTAGCAGTCTGATTGCTTCGAGGCCTCCATGCTGCCAGGCACCCAGACTAGGTTGACCCGGCAAAGAGAAGGCCTGACCTCCTGACCGCAGCTGTGTGAGACCAGAAACCTGTTTGCCAGGCTCTCTTGAAACCCCAACCCACGGAAACCACAAAATGACTAGTGTCTTAAACTGCTGACTTTTGGTTGATTTGTCACGCAGCATTAGATAGTCAAGATAAAGATGGCTACAAGGTGATTTATTGAATTTCATTTTCATTTCTGTATACTTGATAATTCCTTGAAAATGAGTAGGTCATATTTGATAACAGAAAAGATAATGGACTCTACCATGCTTTGCTTCTTGGTCAGTGTTTTCTGTGGACATTCTAGGCCTCTGAACACTCGGATTTTAATTTATACTTACAAATTTTTTTCCATCAGCTCGTTATTACTCATTAAAATACCAAGAAGAAAAAAGTCTATTTCTATTAATCACAGATAAGTGGCTACAGCTAAATATTAGACCTTTTAGCCCATGATTCATATTAACATTTTTTGACCTCTTGGAATTCAATGCTTATCTAGTCCTGCCAAAATCTGGCATTTCCTTTTTTCTAAAATGTAAAAGAATAGAATAAAGGAATGAGAATATTAAAATGTTCTGTAGGCAATCAGAAAAAATGTAGAGAAACAAAGACTTTTATAATTCAGTAATAACAATTCAAAACGCTGTACTAGTTCAGTGAAGGACACACTTGTAGCAACTTCCTTATAATATTTTAACATTTTCTAATATGAAAAGAATCAAATTTGATAAATGTTCCTCTTCAGATAATGATAATGGAATTTTGTAACTTTTAAAACCCAACATGAAAGGCCAATGTCTTGAAAGATAATATTCTGGAAGAAGCGGCACAAAACACAGAGAACCAATTAGATTCCTTATTCCATTTTAATCCCATCAAACCTCCAATATGGCATTTCCCCAAGTTAGGGTGACAATGAACAATGACAACAGCGAGGAGCCAAAAAAGCCGCATCCAATTTTGCAACTATTGTCTTTGAGAACTAACGCTCCTGCTGGGAGGGGTGCCAAGCTGATCAGTAACTTTAGCTAATAAAGAAAACAATGGAAACGCTCTGTCCTGGTTAGACAAGTAACACAAATGAGAAAACACACTTCACGGGAAACCAAAGGGGGAAAAAAATAAAATAAATGTTTGGCACTGAAGGAGAGTGGAAGCTCTGGATACAGCAATAAGTTGTAAAGTTAACTTAATTGCAGAAAAAGGAAGGGGTGGGAAAGAGAAAGAAGAGCATTCAGCCAACTGAATACAACTCCAGGCAAGCAGCATGACCACTGCTAGAAACAGAAGCATTCCAAACAACAGAGAAACACACTGCGATGGTCAGTTTTAGGTGTCAGCTTCACTGTGCTAAGGCCCACAGCTATTCAATCAAACAGGAACTTGATATGATTGAGGTCCATTATTGACTTTAAACAAGGAAAATTATCCTTGATAATGTCCATGGGCCTGATTCAGTAGTGGAAAGGCCTTAACAGCTGAGCTGAGGCTTCTGCAAAGAAGAAATTCCAGCTGCGGACAAGAGCTTAGGCCATGCCTTGGAGTTCCTGACCCATCCTTCCTCAAGGCCTGCCTCATGGATTTCAGACTTCCCAGCCTGCCGCCACAGTCACATAAGCCAATTCCTTGCAATAAATCTTTCTGTATATCTCCTACTGGTCTGTTCCTCTGGTTGTTCCCTGAGAGACACATGCACTAAATCCAGTGGCCTCACTATGGGTGCTGGAAAACAAATGGCAAAGAAGCAAGCAGAAGAGCATCGCCAATAAAGCAGCCACTGGTCTTTGGTAATGGAATATGTTAATGTCCCCAAATAAAACATAAAGAGAGTTGAACAAAAAGGATAATAAGACAAAAAATAACTAAGGTGATATGAACTACCATAACTTAATACAAACTGTATTCTCACATTATAGAAACACCCAACATAAAGTTTAGGGGTTACTGGTTAAACATCATTCTGTGAACTCTGAGTAATATAATCAACACCAGCCCCTTGGAAAACGTTCCAGCTAGAATGAAATTAACCGGGAATAATGACCCATGAAAAATACCCCAATGCACTGAGTTTTGCATCCAGGCTCTACAGCTCTTACATAGACTGTAATACAGAAAATATGTATGATTTAATTTCACTAAGATACCTGATTTTCAAAATATACGCATTTACACAAATATTTTATCTTCTAAACATTTTAGAATAACCTTTAGATGTCAGTACCAAAGAGTTCTTTCATAAAAAGTATTACTAACTGCCCTAAAGACACAGTTTAGCTATTTCTCAGCTTATAGTTCCCTGTCAGCTGAAGAGTCTCTGAAAAAGTAGGTCCCTACATATGAGATTTGCAGTATGCTCTCCATTATCAAGCACCACGTCTTATCACCTTGAGACACATAACATGCCTCTTCACTATGGAAAAGAAATCATAGAAAGCAGTTGCTATGCCTGTCGGCCAGCAGCAGAATCTTCAGCATCTCATGGTTTATCAGGATGTGAGGCTCAAATAGAGACACATTTATTCTTTCGGCTATAAAACCAGGATAGCATCCATATTCTGGAACAGTATCAAGTATAAAATAGATTATCAAAATGGAAAAAGCTAGCAGAGAACAGAGAACTCATCACTGTTTAACATAAAAAGGAAGGAGATACATATACCTATTTCTAGATACATCTGTATGTGCACAGAACATTTCTGGAAGAATTTATAGCACTTGGTGATGGCGTCTTGATTGAGAGGGGGACTTCTTTCTCACTATATTGTGCATCTTAAGGAACTACAATAAGTAACACTCCTCTGCCTCTCCCTAGTTCTGAACTAATTTAGAAATAAGACCAATAAGCATGGAAAAGTCAATATGTCATCATTAGTCCTTATAGGGTGATATTTGAGTAAGAGGCTTAAATGTTGAGCCAGCAAACTCTCCTGATGAACGGAGCCTTCGATTGAGACAAGACTTACCTACCGGATCCCCAGCAAGGATGACCAGCACATTCCTCCCTCACCAGGCAGAGCCACAGTGACTGAGTGCCCTCTATCTGTGAGCAGACCGGCTCCAGGAGAGAGGGAGGAGAAGGGGCTGGGCCACTTGCACCTGATTTCCCCTCCAAACTCACCAATCAGATGAGTCACTGGGCGGAGAAAGGTCAAGAATGTTTTGCTCAAGGAACATTGGCAGTGTGGAAGAAACCATTCTGCTCCCTCTTCACTCAGTATATCTCTTTACAGCATTTGAATTTTTATCATAATTATGTATAATGCTGTCAGTCAAAACCCAAGTATTTAAAAATTAAAGGCATACATATCTCTTTAAAAAAATTCAGACAACATGGTAATGTATAAAACAGAAAGTAAAAGTGACCACTTCCTACTTCTGAAAAATGTTCAAAGATTATTACTTTTTCTAGAGGGGAAAGAGTGATGGAAAGATGAGTTGTCTAACAAATTTTCAAGAACAAATGCAAAGAAACTTCTAAAACCTTGACATACCAGTGGAATCAAAACAA
The DNA here is from genome assembly GCA_011751065.1 of Lasiurus cinereus. NCBI lineage: Eukaryota > Metazoa > Chordata > Mammalia > Chiroptera > Vespertilionidae > Lasiurus > Lasiurus cinereus. Next base: position 18,687,354 of record JAAGEH010000393.1, on the reverse strand, counting down.
GAATATCAAGTCATGTTCACCAGCTTTTATTACAATAAATATAACAATTTAGGATTTCCAATATTTCTAATATTTGATTTTTATGCAATGAATTCTGCAATGAATTATAATGAGATATTGATCCAGTCAATGAAACTATCATCAAATTTTTTAACACATTGGAAAAGTAATGGTAAGAGTTCATGCTTGTTAATGTTCTGCCTTTACCTTTATCCTAGCTAGTTAGATGAGTTTGTGTTCTTCTAAATTATGTCTACAAAAGAATGGGTTCTATTGTTTTTGTTAATTTGGTATTTGCTACAAATTAAGAAGATTTAAAGCTGGGAAACCATCTGCCCTGGGATAAGATGTAGCTAAATCTATTCTCAGTCCTTATATCTAGAGTCCCTTGTACTTAATAAGCACTATATATATATATATATATATATATATATATATATATATATATATATATTTGTTAAATCAATGGATAACATTTTTCTGCTGCTACCCTTCCCCCAAAAGCTTTGCCAAAAGAAAATCTTGCACCAGGAGGGACCTTCTCCCCATCCTTCTCCCACTATTTCCCCATGGAGAGCAAAAGAGGTTGAGACATATCCTCATAGAGTTACTAAAAGGAGGTGAGGGAAAAGGCAAGTTAAGATCCCATTACTTCCTGAAACTCTTTTAGATATTCATGTCCATATTCTCCAAATCCAGAACATAAATGAAGTTTGCTGCCATGAACAAACCTTGATCTCTGAACAGCACCCTGAACATACTCCTAGTGCATAGACACAGGAATGCTAATTGATCAAACAAATGAATAAGTAGTCCAAGGCCAGTGGTTGGCAAACTCATTAGTCAACAGAGCGGTAAACCACAGCTCGCAAGCCGCATGTGGCTCGAGAGCCGAGGTTTGCCGACCACTGTCCTAGTCTAAAACACAAAGGCACAGGATGATTCTGGGCCAGGATATCTCAACCTGCAACTCAAAAGCATATTATCATGTCCTCAGAAAACACTGCCTTTTGCCATCATGGACCATGTCACCTGGTGGCATAGCAGAGATGAGTAGAGGGAGGGCTACAGGGCTTAACTCATTCCACCCACCCAAGCAAAGCAGCAGCTGGTGTCAAGAAAACACTGGGCCTCCCTCTAAGCATCTGAAGATCCTGAGAGGGAAGGCAAAATGATTGTGAATGCCAAATAACAGCAAAGATGACCATCAAACTAGATGGGCCCATATGCCTCTGATGTGACATATTAACATCCTACTGGGCTGGAAAGAATTCAAAGAAGCAAACAGGTCTGTGTGGGTTCACTGAAATCACATTCCCTTGGTAACCAACTCATTTCACTATCCTGTAGTCTGCAAAAGGCAGACACTTCAGTGCAAGTCTAGTCAGACAAGAAAAAACACCTGCCCAGCACCGACTTACGCTCTGGCTTGAAAGATTCCAGCACAGGTTTGAATTAGTAAGAGCCCATGACGACATCACAAGGTCTACATGTGGAAACATGCCATGTATAAATTTCTATTATTTCCCCCTCCATCTCTCTTTACAGATCACTCCCCTAAGCTACCATCCCACGTCTCACTCATTCAAAAGCCTTAAAAATATGATGAGGACATAAGGAACGCCCTGTATGGTCATTTCCACTGGAGACTAAAGCCTGAGAAGAATGAGGCAATAACTGCACAGACCCCTGCCCAAATCCGGGCACTACAGCGTCGTTATCTCAGAAACACCTTCTAGCTGTTGGAGCCACATTACTTGATTCGTGGGTCAGACAGGCAGAAGGATGATCATCCCACGTGCAGACAGAGTGACATATATCCACAGTAGTGCCAAAAAACAGGCGAGAAACAGACCTTCAACTCCCTCCTGCTGTTGGCTACTACATTTCACTACATTCACTTTTGTTTTAAAGCTTTTTTAAATGGGACTGTTCATAGATTCATATAAAGTGAGAACAGAATGAACCTTATTCACCCATTTCAACAATTACCAACACCGTGCTATTGAGATTCCATCTTTACACCCAAACTCTTTCTTTCTTCAGTGTGCTTAAAGTAAATTTTAGACACCATACTATTTTGCCTCTAAATACCTAAACACACATCTTTAATAGATAAGGACATTTTAAAACATGATCACCCTGACTGGGTGGCTCAGTTGTTTGGAGGGTTGTGGGTTCGATTCCCCGTCAGGGCACATACCAAGGTTGTGGGTTTGATACCCGGTTGGGGCATGTGCAGGAGGCAGCCAAAAATCAATGTTTCTCTCTCACATCAATGGATGTTCCTCTCACCTGGACCAAACACCATCTATGAACCTGACAAACAAACACCACCATCAGTCTTGTCCCTCTAAATCACCATCCCTCCATACAGTCCTTCTAAAGGCAAACAGATCATTGCACATTTCTGCTTCAATCCTTATCACAGTCCCCCCAGACCTTTCAGGAAAAACACACACATGAAAATAAAATAAAAAATAAAAACCCTCAACTCCTCATCAAGAGATGTGACAGTTTTTGCTCTATAACAGGGTTTGGGAACCTTTTTTCTGCCAAGGGCCATTTGAATATTGAGAACATCATTTGAGGGCCATACAAAATTACCAAGTTAAAAATTAGCCTGCTATATTTGGTCCAACATTTAATTAACTCAACCCTAATGCCTTGGCAGGGCCAGACCAAAAGACACTGAAGGCCTTATATGACCCGTGGGCCAGAGTTCCCCATCCCTGCTCTACAGCCTCACATCTGAATATCTTCTTTCTACTTCAATTATACGAACAATTGTTCTTCAGATACATTTCCAAGTACTTGCCCAAGTTGGTTCCCCCACCTGAGGTAAGCTTCTTCCCTTTGGCAAAGGAAGACCGCCACAGGTCCTGCAGAGGATGATGAAGTCCTTGCCTACCTCCCCTTTCCCACTCCGCCTTCCTCTACTGTGCACATGTCATCCTAGCATTGATCCTGAAGTTCGACTGCTGTTTCCTAAACAAGTCCTTCCCAAGGCTGTGGGGCCTCCACCCTGAGTCACCCAGGCTCAAGTCCATACTGTTGACTTTCATTCTCGTCTGGAGTTACTTACAGAATAAGACGAGTCTTATCTCTGCAGCCCCAGCGCAGTTCTGGAACTTGGACATGAAGAGTAGGTGGGCACCAAATGAGTAACTGTCTCTGTGAACCGCCACCCTCCAGGATCCTGTATGATGCATACCCCACTCACTCACCTTTCTTCTCCTCCACCCAAGCTTCTGAATTTACATAAGCCTCCCCTGACCTCAAAAGTCTCCTTACATCCAAGCTATTGAAAGTCTCTGCCCTTTACCATAAAACTTTAAAAATTACCTACTTGCACTTCCTCATCATCTCTTTACTCATTAAACCTTACCGCCGAGCTTCTCTCCTTATGATTAAAACTGAGCTAAATCCAATGTCTTTTTATAAGAGCTTATTCTCCTTAACCTTTCTGCAAAATTCAGAACTGCTGACCACTTCCACCTTCTCAGTTTCTGTGACAGCACATTCCCGCTGACCTCCAACAGCTCTCCATCCTCCACCTGCCCTTTAACTGTTCCCCCAGGACATCTCTATATTCTCTGTAATGTTCTCCTTAGCAATTTCATCTAATCGCATGGTGTCCACATCATCTCCATGGAGAAAAGGGCCAAATACAGCTCTCTTCAGAGACAGTCTCTCCTGAGCTACCCATTTCCTCAGACTGCGGGACACCACAAATGCAAGGCCCAGTGGAACTTCAAACTCAAATAGATGCCAACAAACTCACATCCATCTCCCCTCCTAAATGCTCCTTGGGACCATCCTCCTATCCACACAGCCTCCAACCCTTCTTCTGTCTCCTTTCTGTGCTCTGTCTTCCATGTCCAATCACTTCTAAAGCCAGCACGTCAGTAGCCCTTCCTTTTGCTCCCTCCTACCTGCACCTGTGGCACAGTTCTAGTCCAGACTCTCATTGCCTCAAGCTCAGATGTCTTTAACAACTTCTGCCCACCCATGCCTTCTCCTTCCAGTCCAACTGCTACAGTTGCTGCCCTTCTTATAGTGTGCCTGTCATTGGCTCCCCCAGCCTATACCACCACCTCCTAAGTCCACAGCTTATGATCTAAGGCTCTTCACATCTGACCAATTCAGCTTTACAATCTCACTCTAACTGCTTTTCCTCATACATGCTTTATTTTAGCCTGGAGTTCTCAAATATACCTGATCATACAACTTACTTAGATCATTTGTTAAAAATCAGACGTCCAGATCCTACCCAAGACCCACTTTAGCAAAACCTTCAAAATATCTTTGGGACAAGCTCAAGGCCAAAAAGGAAAACGCTCTTAGGAGTAGGTGTGTGGAAGTGAGAGGAAGAAGGGGAAGGGAAGAGAACTAAGGAACAGCCTAAATTTAGCTGATTTAATTCTCTAAATTAATTTGTCTCCCACAATACTGATAGCTAACCCTGAAATCAAATCATGGTGGTGGTGGCGGGGCGGGGGTGGGAAGAAACATGCTCAAGTCCCCACTATCATCAGAAACCTGTACTGAGTCTTCTAGCCACTCAAGTGTATTTTTCTTCCTTTAATCACCAAACTTCCTCAAAAGTCATCTATAATCTTTTTATATACATACACACCTACAAATAGGAAGAATATGCCTTTCTTGTCCTTGTCAAAAGACAATTCCCTAATCTAGCTGACAATGAAATAAAAATCTATTTAGAATCTGGGACAAAAGATCTCAAATCAATAGGTATTATTTTCCCAAGAAAAATAACTGAAGCAAAAACCTTAATAGTCACAGTATATGTCTATTGTACTGTGTTTTAAGCAGAAATGACAGTATTTATTTAATTGTTAAGTATATGGTTATAGTGTTCAGGTTTATGTAGTTTTATATTTTCACACTATACACAAAAATACATTTTTAATCTAACTATCACAGCATGTTTTAAATTAGTTTGGTTGATATTTTTGGAATATAAAATTGATTCATATTTATTATAGACAATTTAGAAAATAAAGAAGAGAACAAAGACAAAATTAGAATCCATCTGTAGGAAAACATGGCAGTTATCATCAAAGGGCTTTTGCATGAGACAGATATGACATTCCGACTTGACCACACACTGGACATCATTACTTAGCCTAAGCCTTGGGTTCTTCACCTGTAGAAGTGATAATGCCTACCTGTTGAGGTTATTACGAGGGCAAACAAGATAATGTGTGAAACATTTAATCCAGTGCCTAAAACTTAGAAAGTGTCTAAAAATGCAGGTTTGCATTGAGTTTTACTCTGGACAAAAACAAAAATTGGTTATGTCTTTAGGTTTAAGGACTCTCAAAAAATGAATCACTGGACTACATCCAAGTACATGGGATTTAAAATCCTAACTGCAGACATCTATTTTCTTAGAAATATGTGGCCTCATATAGCTATTTTTGGATATTTGATATCATCATTATGAACACTGGTAATACATGAATAAATGAAGATGGCATTGGGCCACAATTTTTCTCCAGGGTCTCCATACAGGAAGAAGGATGTGGCACTGAGGTTATAATGAGATTTAAATTATTAATGATATAATGTCTGAGTTAAAGAAAAACTTCCTTATGAGACATTTTTCATATTTACTTCCTGAACAATTATACTTCCATAGGTCATAAAAATACAAGTGAGCGTAGAAAAAAAAATGCAATAGATATAACTGTACCCAAAACTACAGGACAGAGAGAAAAAGAAGTTGTTATATCACTATTCTAGGATCCTTTCTTCTTAACACATGCTACTACTACATGTCCTTGTCCTACTAAACTTGATTTTCTAACACCAGCCTGGATTAAAGTTGACAAGTACCACCAAGTAAACTATTTTCTCCAGCATTACAAAGGTATCCAGGCAGTATACTGCACTCAGAGATAGCTTCTTTGAAAATGCCACAGTTCTATTGCATCATTGCTGACAATTGCTCTTTAGCTACTCAAAACCCCTTCCACACCACATTTATCTGAAATATAGTACCCCTTCTGAAAATGTACACCCATGACTGTACTTTCTTATGTATCCATTTTACCTTTTCACTAAATCTTAAGGCATTTTCAGATCTTTTTCACAGAGAAAGTCTCATGTAGGTTCCACAGAACAGATATGAGACCTACTTGTTCATTCCTTAATCCCAGAGCCTGTACACTGACTAGCACATCCCAGGTGTTCTACCATGATCAGTGGAGTGAATGAATGCATACAATCATTACATGCTTGAATGTAGACCAGTATGTGCCAGGATGCTGCTTTAGGGCATTTAATTGAATCACTGTCTATAAAGTTATAAAATTCAGTATTTATATAAAGTATTTCCTTGCTTACTTTTCATTTTACAAACATGTCTCCAATATCTATAAGAGCTGTGCAAATGGGTATTACAGATAGAATCTATCTGGAAAATAAAATCTTTTAGAAGCTAAATGATTTACTAAAGGCCTCACAGAAAGATAACACTAACCCTTTCTCACAATTCATATAAGATAAATAAAATGATTGTATAAAACAATAGTAAGTGATCACTAGATTTGACTTTGCTTCTGTCAAACACCCCAAACTAGAACAGTGCTAGTAAGTACTTGACTTTTTGTTTTATCAAGTGTACATATTTTAATAATAAAAATAAAGTTTGGATGTAAGGGAAGGAAAAAGTGAGAAAAGATAATTTTAAGTGTCCATTTTCTCATTCAATATCTACACAATCATTTTACAGCAATACTAGAGGCCTAGTGCATGAAAATTCATGCACTGGAGGGGGGTCCCTCAGCCCAGCCTGCTCCTTCTCACAGTCCAAGAGCCCTCAGAGGCAGGAGGTGACCTGGTGATCAGGGGATGGCAATGCCCCCATCATACCTCTGCTGCTGCTGCTACCACTGCCAGCAGTGCAAGCCTCAGCCGGCCCTGTTTACCTGAGCCTCAGGCCAGCCCTAGGAGGCTGGGCAGCCAACATCTGAGACTTGTCTGCATCTCAGGCTGGCTCTGGGCGGCTGGGGGGCTCAGGGAACTGGGGGACTCCAGAGGCAGGCACACGAAATGGCCGGAACTACCTGGGAAGGGGCCTGACAGTGCCACATGCCTGCCCCCAAGGTGGGGCTGAGGGGACTGGGTGCCGCCATCTTGTGGCTGTGGGCTCTGCATCTTTGAGGGCATGGCAGCAATTAGCATATTTCCTCCTTATTGGCTGTGGGTGCCTGCCATCTCTGAGAGATGGGCAATCAATTACCATATTCCCTCCTTATTGGTTGTGGGTGCCACCATCTTTGTGATGGTATGGGGTCAATTAGCATATTCCCTCTTTATTAGATAGGACTAGAGGTTCGGTGCATGAAATTCATGTCCTTCAGCCCAGTCTGCTCCCTCTTCAATCTGGGACCCCTTGAGGGATGTCCAACTGCTGGTTTAGGCCTGATCCTACCCGAGTGATGGGCAGTCAGACATCACTCTCACAATATAGGACTGCTAGCTCCCAACTGATCACCTGCCTGCCTTCCTGATTGCCTCTAACCGCTTCTGTCTGCCAGCCTGATCATCCCCTAACCATTCCCCTGCCACCCTGATTGATGCCTAACTGCTCTCCTACCAGCCTGTTTGCCCCTAACTGCTCTCCCCTGCAGGCCTGGTCACCCCTAACTGTCCTCCCCTACAGGCCTGGGTCCCCACCAACTTCCCTTCCCTGCAGGCCCGGTCAGCTCCAACTTCCCTTCCCTCCTCTGCCGGCCTGGTCACCCCTAACTGCTCTCCCTTTGTAGACCTGATCCCTCCCTACTGCCCTCTCCTGCTGGCCTGATTGCCCACAACTGCCCTCCCTTGCAGGCCTGGTCCTTGTCAACTGCCCTGCCCTGCTGGCCATCTTATGGTGGCCATCTTGTGTTCACATGAAGGCAGGATCTTTTGACCACATGGGGGCAGTCATCTTGTGTGTTAGAGTGATGTTCAATCTGCATATTACTCTTTTATTAAATAGGATAGAGGCCTGGTGCACAAGTGGGGGCCAGATAGTTTGCCCTGAAGGGTGTTCTGGATCAGGGTGGATGTTCCCTTGGGGCATAGGGTGGCCAGGGTGAGGGGCTTGTGGTGGTTTTCAGGCAGGCCACGCCCCTCAGTGACCCAAACAGAGGCCCTGGTATCTGGGATTTATTTAAGTTCTACAACTGAAACTTTGAAACCTGGAGTGGAGCCAAGCCTTCTGCTCCACAGCCATTGAAACTTTGCTGCCTAAAGTGCTGGCCAGGGTATGCGGAAAGCTTGGCTTCCTCCATCACCAGGGACAACCCAAGCCTCCCTCCTGCTCTCTCTATGGCCATAGCCAGCTTGGTTGGATTAATATGCATACTGGCTCTGATTGGTTGGTGGGCGTGGCTGGTGGGTGTAGCAGAGGTATGGCCAATTTGCATATTACTCGTTTATTAGATAGGATGTTTCACTCACCCTTATAGGAAGACTAGAAATTCATTGCAATCACAAAGTGATTTTGATACTTTACCTATTGTACTCACCACTTCCCAGCCAGCTTATTAAGGTAACAAGAGAGAGGCTGTACTATGTTCCAGATGCTGAGTGTGATTAATTAACATGCCTTGTTCTCCTCAACAAGATACTGTCAAGGGCATGCCCTCAGGTATAGTTCTTGTGACTGTGGGCCCAGTAAGTATCAGGGACAACCTATTCAACAGGGAGTATCTGTCCTGCCTCCCCTATACCTCCACCTAGAATGTTTGTCTCCACCATTATCTCCTCCAGCTCTCATTTCTGCTGGGTGCAGCTTACTAGTGCTACTCCAGTACTAACCCCAGGAGTACTTTTCCTCTTTTCTTTCCTTGTCTCCTTCTCATATTATTTCCTTTTACTCCAAAAGTGGTCACACAGGTGGTGTTTTCCAACAGAATCACAGTATCTCCCATCCCACATACTCGTTCTGCAATGTGCCATTGACATTCATCGTAGAGTCTATGTAAGCCTGTAACCACAGAAGAGGGGATGCCACGTGCCTTCCAGAGGTCATAAAGGCCACAGAGTTTCTGCCTGGTCCACTAGAAAGTTCGCTCAAAGAACCAATCACTATGCCGTAAGAAAGAGAAACCACATGGCAAGGCCAGTTGATGTCCCAGACAAGAGCCATCTTCAGTTGCCTACAGCCATGTCAGTGGGCTACCCTCAAATGAAGTCACAAGTCACTCATGGCTGCAACTACATGAGACAGCTCAAGCAAAATGCACTTAGCTGAACCCAATTATGCTCCAGAACTATGAGAGAAAATAATAAATGACTACTGCTGAGGGAAACCATTAAACGTTTTGGGATTGTTTATTACCAATAGATAATAATCTATATGGCCTAATACATCAGAGTGTGCCTTAACAAATACAGAGTGAAAATACGAATCCAAACAAAGTGGAGTTATTATCATGAAGAGTTCATCTCTTCATTAACTCTATATTGATTAAAGTTTATTACTTGGTGGCTACTTTCATGCTCCAAAGAGGGGTCCTATTACTTTATTCCCCAACTACTTCTAAAGAGAAAGCTATTCCGGAAACCTGAGAATTCCTGAAATCTCATTTTCAGAAAACTTCCATTTTACTGTAATATGTGTCAAACCCTCAGCTATACCCTTTAAGGCACGAAGCTTTATACAAAGTTAATCTTATATCTAATTCAGGTCGTTGGCAATTTATGTGTTTTCCTTAAAATCATTCTATAGCAAACTAATATAATTCAAATGATCCACAACCCTGCCAATTTCACTGGATTGAGAATACCAGGATTTTTAATTTTATAATTTAAAATTTCTTCATGTCACAATGAATTAGCATTGCCCAGATGTAGGAGCCAAAGGAAGCGGTATTTTCAAATACCATAATATAAACATATAAAAAAAATTGTAACAGGAAACTTAAATTTCACTTCACACCAACACTACAAATTCAAAAGTTACGCTGAATTTGCTTCTGAGAAAACTCGAGAGATGTGAGTCCCCTTGCTTTAGACTGCCCCACCCATTTCAAGTAGAAAAGTTTTCAAAGAGAAATAGCCAAAGACAGGCTGTGTGGGGAAAAGAGAAAAAGGCAAAGTGTCTGGGTAATTCTTAGATGGGCAAATCGGTCTTTGGAAGGTCAATAGCAGCCAGGGCCATGAATCAATCTTTCAAACAGTTTATCATGGCTAATTGAAAATTTTGCTGACTTTGTAAAGGTTTATATTGCATCCAAAAATTGAGAAACTTGAAAATCTTTACAGTTGAAAAGTGCAAGACCAAACGAAGGCCAACTGAAGTCTAAACAACTGAGGACCCAGGATGGAAGGGAGAGCAAGCGAATGCTGACCTTGGCAGCTGCCCTCCTGCAGAGAAAGGCGTGCTGATTCAAATTTGCGAGAGAACTAGGGTCTAGGTTAGGCCAGAAGAGACACCTGATCAGGAAAAGATATTTCACAGCCCCTGGACGTCCTCCCAGCGGTGACTTCCCGAGATCATGAATTTATACTGTTTAACAATCTCTTCTCTAGGTGAATTTTCTCTTTGGGCTTTTTAGTCAGAGGTTTGTGTCCTAATCATAATGGCAAGTGGCTACAACCCTATCACGCTGGGCCAGTTTCATCATTTGTTTAAAACAACACACAGAAAATCCTACATTTATTGAGCATTTACGTAGTATACTGCTGACGACACTATAAAAAGAACTTTGCCATGCGCTATCTTCTTTAAATAAATACAGCTTTCTTGAGACATAATTCACCTACCATACAATTCATCTATTTAAGTGTACAATGGTTTTTAGGACATCCACACGATTGTGCAACCATCCCTATAATCAATTGTAGAAAAAATGTTATCAATTTCTCCAAAAAAGAAACCCCCTGCCCATTAGCAATTGCTCCCCATTTACCCTATCCTCAGGCCTTAGGCAAAACAAATCTATTTTCTGTCTCTATGGATTTGTCCATTATGGACATCTTACATAGAATCAAGAAATACAGCCACCCTTTTCCATTCATGTCTATGAAATATGCCATGTTACTGTGTATGAAAGAAAGGGAATCTCACTTTGCATTTCCCTCTAACTAACTTTACTCCTGGGTTTTCTTTTATTTTCTTATCCTTATTTTCCCTTTATCTCCTTTTTGTCATCTACCAAATAAATTTTATCCAGCTTTTCTTCTTCTCCTTAAATATATTTTTATGGGTTTTAGAGAGAGAGGAAGGGAGAGGAAGAGAGAAAAAAAAACACATCAATGAGCTGTCTCCTGCTCGCTCCCAACTGAGGACTATGCTTGCAACCCAGGTATGTGCACTGACCAGGAATGGAATTAGTGACCTCTAAGTGCTTGGAATGATTCCCAACCAACTAAGCCACACTGGCCAGGGCCCAGCCCATTGTTTGCATTTTTGTAAACCATCTCAAATCTTCTCTGATAAACTAGAGTAGGAGTAAAGAAATAAACACATCAAAACATTTTTAAGTAGAATTTAAAATAGCCCCCAGCTATAGGCCCTTCCATTAGAGTACTTATTTTCCTAAGCAAACTGTTCTCCAAGAAAGAAAAACATTGCTCTTCTCTGTACCTTGGCAGAAGAAAACCGGCTTTTATAACATTCTAAATAAATACACTTTCCAACATGATCTGGGGAAGGAGAGAGGCAGGTAGTCACTACACAGCAGGGTAAAAGGAAGTAAGCAATGATGCATTTGCACACTTGGTAATACATGCAAAGTTTTTCTCCTGGAGTATCTCTGAGATTTTTTTCCCTTTTATTTATGTAATAAAATTTCTCAATACTTTCTGACGACTATTAGAACTTGACTCTTAGAATTTGACAACTGCCTAGGGAAAAAAAATACTTCTATTAAACTCTCTTCTCTTTTATAAGTATTTACTTAAACCCCACAATGGGTAGCCAAGCTCTTCATGTCAAAGATTTTGCCTTACTTAAGGAGACACTGCACTAGGGTCAATGGCTGCACTGACTCAGATAGAAAATCATACTATTAAACCATAAATGTCAATCCTTTCAGCACTGACTAAACTACACTAAGGTTTGTGTATATAGAAACAACTACGTTGTCATTAAAAATTATACAGATTCACACCAGTTGACATGGGAAAAGATTGAATTCTTTTATTGCAGAAAAGCAAGGTACCTAACAATTGTTACAGAGTGAGCTCATGGGCAAAACTGTAACACAATTCTCTGAGTGTGTGTGTGTGTGTGTGTATTCATAAACAGATAACTGGTAAAACATGTAACAAAATGTCAAGAGTAGTTATTTCTGGAAGGTGATATTTCTAGGAGTTTTGTATCATTTTTTTTCTCATAAAAAGCATATTGTTTTTTAACCAAAACAATAAATCCATTTTCCTCCACAGATTAAGAAAGAAGCCCACAATATGAAAAGGATTGTCCTGGGCATGAAGAAGAAGTTCAAAATGAGATAAAGAAAGCAAAGAGCTCTCAAACAACTGATAATCATGGTTGAATTGGCCAAAGAAACAAGTTGTAAATAGTGTAAGATAGAGTTTCAACATGAGTACAGTGCACGTAGACCATAAAAATTGAGAAGAGAAAAGCAACACAAATTGTGAAGCTGTGAGTCCATAAGAAAGAGGAATTTCCTGTGTTTGGGAAGGAACTGTGAAGATCTAGACTAGACAATAAGAAATAATGCTTTCAGAAATTCAGAAAACAGGTGAAAAATGTACATATTTCCGAGGGCCACTAATTAGGGCTCTTAATTAGCTTAGCTGAAGCGTGGCATTCTGACTGAAGAATGGGAAATGAGGATTCGAAAACCATGATGTTCTGAAAGACAACTGGCTAATATCTACCAAAATTGCATCACATATATCCATTGACCCTGCATTTCTAGTTGGAATATTTATCCTAAAGAAAAACTTAAATGCATGCAGAATTACATGTTTACAAAAATAATTAATGAAGCAATGCTTGTGACTACGAAAGTTTGGAAACACCCAGAAGTCCAACAGTAGAGAACTGGTTAAATAAATGACAATATGACTTACACTAGAATATTAAGTAGTGATAATAAATAAGAATGAGCCTGGTTGGCATAGCTTAGTGGTTGAGCATCGATCTATGAACCAGGAGGTCATGGTTCAATTCCCAGTCAGGGCACATGCTTGGGTTGCGGGCTTGATCCCCAGTGTGGGGCATGCAGGAGGCAGTCAATGAATGATTCTCTCTCATCACTGATGTTTCTATCTCTCCCTCTCCCTTTCTCTCTAAAATCAATAATAAAAAAATGTATATTTTAAAAAAAGAATGAGGTAAGTTGTATACAGATGTGTAAATATACTCAGTAAAAAAATGCAAGGCAAAGAACAGTATAATATGTTGCCTTTTGGGGTTAAAATGAGTAACACTATTTTGAGCAGACAAATATGAAAAACAATTTCACAAATTTTGAGTTGGGCAGAAGTAGGCAGGCCAGATTTTCAAAGTGCTTCTTCATTATAACCTCTAGTTATTGCCAGAAAATTCATTAACGTGAGAGTAAAAGAGAATTCCATCCACCCTACTCATTCCGATGAACTTCACAGCTTTACCATGATCTTTTCCAGCCTGGTTTTCACTGGAAACAAAGCAAGGCCTCTGCTCCACTAGGTACAACATTCCTCAAGGATTCTGCAAATTGCACACCAGCTCGGGCCCATGCAGGTGACTTGAAGTCATTTTGTACAGCAACAAAGTCAGCACGTCAGGCCTCGGAACTCCCTCATTCAGTGGGCCTACTTCAGAAAATCCCCACAGTGAGATGTGACTAACTGGCATACAAATAAAGGGTCTTGGGAAAGGGAGTCTGAGCTTGTAAATAAATTTCAAGTGCAAGCTCAGACCTAACAAACTGCAGCTATAACACCTGAAAAATTACACACACACACACACACACACACACACACACATATATATATATCCCTAATATGCAATCAGACCGAATGGCAGAACAATTAAACAACTGGTAGCTATGACGTGCACTGACCACCAGGGGGCGTGCAAGGAACATGGTAGGCATTGGCCATGCTGGGATGGTGGAGCAGGTGAATGGAGACACTGGACCAAGGCAGGGTGCCGGTGGCTGTCATCAGGGCAAGCTTCTGGTAATTACTGAAAATTCTTTGCTGCTGTGCACTGGGGTCCTGCACTTGCACCTGCTGCCAGCATCAGCTCTGCCGTTCACACCTGATGCTGGTGCCCAGTGCTGGTGCCAATCATTCACTTGGCACCATCAGTGGGTGGGAGAGGTGGCTGCCAACCCCAAATGCCCCCGAGGGCTCCTCCACCTCCTCCTGCTCCTGAGGGGTGATGCTGCTGGGCTGGCCCCAGTCGTTCTGTGCCATCAGTGGGTATGAGCAGGGCGCACCATCAGTGCTCAGGAGCAGCAGCGGGACCAGGGCTGCTGGCATTCAGGGAAGTGGGGGCAGCAGTGGGAGGTGACAGTGGGGAAGCAGAGGATGGCCTGAGACCCACCCCTGTGCCCACAGCAGCCTCATGGCCCACAGTTCCTTTCAAGCTGCATGAATTTGTGCAGTGAGCCTCTAGTTTTCAATAAGCAAACACCATTTCTCAGAGGGGCTTATATCTGCAGGAAATAACAAATCATGTCTTTTAAAGGATACATGAAGCAGTACACACTTAATTGAGATTTTTTAAAGCCAGGGTTTGCAGGATTCATAACCAAAAGGGCAAGCAAGACCTTGTGTGAGGGATGACTCCAATTCTGGGAGAAATGAAATTGGCTGTGTCATATGGATGAGCTATATTTACTCTAGGACCTCACTTTAGCACTGAAATTTAAGATAAGAACGATGTCTTCCTTTAAAGAGCAAGAAGGGTTTTGTTCAAGGCAGTTTTGCCTTGCAGTCCCAGTGTATGGATTTTGAGGATCACAATATACCAAGATTCTGATGTATTTCTAAAGTAACGATACTCAGTTGGAGACAAGATGGCACAAAACTTTAAAACACTGGTTTTAGAAATGTTACAGTTATTACCTCCTCCTCAATTTATCTTTGGACTACATATATGTCAGAACTAAAATCTAAAGAATAGATTATATTCCAGATTAAGCTAAATTTAAACTGTAATCCAGGATTATGTGAAATACACAATAATATAAAACTCACTCAAAAATAATCCAGGAATCCTTTGGATGATCTGTTATTTTTACAACAGATGAGTCACCTGGAGAATGGCAGTTACTTCACATGAAACAGCTTTAACTTAAAAAAAATTATCCGTTAGTTATTTTACTATAATCACCTATTTAGCATCCACGACACGGTTTACAAAATACTTTGAACGTAACTATTAGTTAACTTCATGGCTATTAAACTGAAAATCAGGGAGTGACTGCAATTTTATCCTCAGGCTTGATT
Organism: Lasiurus cinereus; assembly: GCA_011751065.1. NCBI lineage: Eukaryota > Metazoa > Chordata > Mammalia > Chiroptera > Vespertilionidae > Lasiurus > Lasiurus cinereus. The sequence continues at coordinate 18,671,916 of JAAGEH010000393.1, read as the reverse complement.
CTCAAATATTGCAACCTTTGCTTTTTTGGGATTGTAATTCTCAGACAAATAACTTCACAGCCTGACGAATTGGTCTTTTAAAAGCCCTTAGGCCTTGAACTTGGGGGGCTGTTCTGCAGTACAGCCTGCTACAGGGCAACCATTGGGGAACCTGGAGCTTTCCAAGTGATGTCTCACCTTGCTTACCATGCCCTGCAGGAAGAAGAAGGCCCCTGCTCCAGAGGACATTAGACCAACTACACTGATTGCCATCCTGTGTGTCCGCCTCTGTAAAGGCTTAGGTGAAGAATTAGCTCAAGCATTTCTGCTTATCAGGGAGCTGCCATCAAATACAGGAAATCTTGGCTCACTGACTCGCTACTTGACTTTCAAAAAAACCACTTCGTATCTGTGTACCTACATTCAGCTTTGGAACATACAAACTGCCCAGTGAAACATCTGGCCTTTTGTTTGCCCTGAGAAGTAAATTAAAATTGTGAAGTAAAATAAAAATACATATAAATAAAAAACAAACTGTGAGACATTACTGAGAATTTTGCTCACTTGCACATTCTTTATAAATCCACCATCAGTGGTAATAGCTACTGTAATACTGTTCATAATGACTGTGTCCTGTAACCATACATAAACTTTTTTTGAAAATCCTCACCTGAGAATATTTTCCCATTGCTTTTTAGAGAGCATGGGAAGGGGTGGGGGGAGAGAAAGAGAAACATCAACAATGAGAGAGAATCATAGATCAGCTGCCTCTTGCATGCCCCACACTGGGGATCGAGCCCGCAACCGTGACTGATATCCTGGTCCATAGGTCGAGCTCAACCACTAAGTCACACTAGCCGGCCTGCCTGGTCAGTTTTTATATTTTGTTTCTTATTCATTTTTATGATTCTACCCTTATTTGTTTTAACATTTCCTATGTAATTATTTACATAGAATATATACTATAGATAATTTCAATATCTGAATTTCTTTGGAGGGCAACTAAATTATTGTTTATTTCTAATGTTTTATTTATCTTTGGAGAAGTGTTCCTTCAAAGAATATTTGTGTTTGCTTCTGCCTAAAGCTAAGAGGCACCATCCACTTAGGGACATTTTAGTCACCTCTTTACCAGCTTAATTCAGGAGTCTCAGTCTCAATTCTGAATTGTCAGCTTTAAGAATAAATAAAACATCAATGCAAGGGCCGCACAACAGGTGAGAAACAGCTCTCTTCTCTTGCTGCTGCAAAGCTGATTTAGACATTTACTCCCACATAGAACAAACCAACTTTTTCTTTTTTTCTTCTGGATCTTTACATATTGTCTCTACTTTCTGCGAACCCAAAAATACAATGTAATCTCTGCTAGAGGTAGGATCTAGCTATTGGGAAGCCCAATTTATTTTATTTCTCACATGTGCACAGTGAAGGAAAAAAAATACTCTAAAACAAGCAAAACTCATTCCAAAAATTGAGCAATTTTCGCTTTATAAATTTAGAGAGAAGTTCTCAATATCTATTTAAATCCCTCTTCCAAATTCTTTTGCACTTTCTAAGGCTCTTGGAAGTTTAAATGTGGCCTGCAATGTAAGAACTTGCGCTATCCTCTACTCCAACAGAAAAAAACCCTGCCCTCCTTGTTTCCAATCACTAATAAGAAATAAAAATTAAATGTTTATTGGAAGAAGAGTGAAAGACATCCATCCCAACTTCCACATTTATTCATTCAGCCAACATCTACTAAGCCCCTATTTTGTCACAGAACATGGTAAGCACTGAAGACAAGCAAATAGGACAGTTCCTGCTCTTTAATGAACTTAGAGTCCATTAATTCGTTGTATTTCTGTCATCTACCTTTGGCTTAAACAATATTTAAAAAATAGCACTGAACCAGGACCCAAATGCAGTGATCTTGGTCTTGGTCACTGATTAAAAATCCATTCAATCTCCACAGAATTCAGTATCTGATAGGTTCAGACCAGTAAGTCCAAGCTTTCTCTTAATCTCCTGTATTCAAATTTTTAGACTTCCAGATGAGATTTTTTTAATGGTTCACAGAATTTTAATACCAGAGGTTTGGTAGATTACTTCACAAACTGAGCACATGTAGGAAATGATAATATCTGTGCTGCATACTGGGATAACCTGCTAAAGTGATTGACAGCAACTGGGCCCAGAACTCCGCCGTCCCAAGCCCTGCTCGCCTGCGACCCATTCACTGCCCACCCGTGCACTCCAACCACTGGCTGGGAAGCCCTAGTTGAGATGACAGCTAAGGTCTCTCCCAGCCCTGCAGGTCCTTCACAATTTTTAATTCCAGTCTATTTTATCTTTGGTTTTCATTATTAGAACTTCCTCTATAACATGAGCTCAAAGCTGCTTCCTAACCCTCTCTTTATTCTCCAAATATAAACTCTCCACCCACATTCTTGCATTCCCCACTGTGCACAAGGGAAAACCAAAAGCTCATGTGTGCACCCTGTCTGGTTGGACTGCCACATACCTTCCTATATTATGCATCATAGAAACCGTCATTATGAGGATGGTAAAAATGAGTGCCTATATTAACAATAATGCTAGTAAAGTCAGAGCATGCTGAAGACAGATATGCCCACTTTAATAAGGAATTTAAGATGAATTAAGCAATACCAAAAGAAGCCATGGTTTAAGAAGATACTGCAGTCTGCTTCACATCAAATAGCTCAGCTTGCAAGTGGGATGCAGATTAGACAGATCTTATATGCAACAACCAGGAGTGGCTGCTCCGGGGAGTTCAGAGTGTGAAAGACAGAGCGGTGGGAACAGCACTGCCCCAAAGCCAGCAGGCAAAGGGAGAAAAGCAGGAGATGAAATACAGGCATTTAAATATGTCTCTATAATTATAAAGCAGAATTATTAAATGTGTTTTGTACAGTGAGCTTAGCGACATGGTTTCCTTCCAAACCTGTAGACACACCAGGTCTGTCTCAGCCATTGGCACCAGGATTAGTTGAACAGCTTACTGAAAATGCAGAGTCCTGGGTTATCGCCCTAGACCACTAAAGGTGAATCTCTGGTTAAAGGTCCTGGGGCTCTGCCCAGTAAGATTCAGGACAAGTAGGCATTAAGCTTCTATAAGGAAAATGGGACAGGAGAATCTCTCTCAATGTGGTAACAGAGATGCAGGAGGCAACTCATAGAAATAACATCGTATTATAGAAAAAGTCAATGGGAGGGACTGATTTAGAGGTCATTTATTTCAGAAAACTTTTACTCTGGTCTAACAGATAAGTTCATTGTAATTGCTAATAAAAATACTCTAAAACAGGAAGTCTTTCTAATTATAACTTAAACATTCATAAATAAATGAAGAACTTAGAAACCTTTACAATTGAAATAAAAATGAACCCTAGAGTTCTAAATAAACTTCAGTAATGTGAAGTCCTTAAGGAAACTAGCAAGACTGTATGTATTGGCAGAAGAGGGAAATCAAACAGTTCTATTTGAGGAACCAGGATTAGCTGCTGAGGCTCTACAGAGACACAAAGAAAGAGGGAACGAATGGGATAAAATTCACTAACCTTAGACATTAATTTCCTTAAGGAAATAAAAGACAATCCTCACATGACATTTAAACACTTTCTTAAGCTCTCCTGCATAACACACAACCTCTTCCTCACAAAACATTCCCTGATGCAAGAGGAGAGGGCTAAAGCACCCATGGAATCCTGTTATGTTCCAGATATTGCATAAGCCTTTGATATAAACTGTCATGCTTAAACTTCACAAAAACCCTGGGAGGTTGGGAAGGTGAATAAATCAGGCTCGGAGAAGCAGAGTGACTCACCCAAGGTTCAGTGCCAGCCAAGAGGGCAGTGGGGATGTAATCTCACAGTTATATTTTTCAAAAATGTCCTGTGCAATGATTCAGAGAAATGGGGTTCCAACTCTAAAAGCTAGAAATGTTACGATCATAGGGGATCTGAACCAGGACGCTAATATATGACAAAAGCAAGTAAAAAAGGAACAGCTCATTATCCAAACTGTGTGATGCTGTCCTGTGACTGCAGACGCTGGCGTAACCAGCACCCGGTGCAGCACAAATAAATGGCTCACATCAAACCTCCATAATGAGCCCTCTCAAACCAGACACCCAGGGATGATGGAATGGTTTGATCGGTACCCTCAGGCTGGCAGCTGTTGTATCATTTGTTTGTTCTGGACAGAAGAGACTGCAGTGACAGAATAGTGAGCAAAAACACCTCTTCACAGTGCACACTCAGCCCCATCCTGTGAGACGTAATTCCTTATCCAAGAACAGGCTGCAGAACAACAGGTCTCCCCATTTTTCTCACCACCAATGGCTCTCTAACTACCTTTAGTGGCCCAAAGAGTTCAGGAACCCAAGTTGGGACCTCTATAATAGCCTATCAGCTTTTATACATGATGTATTCTTATCTCTTCCAAAGTTACTAAAAGTCTCAGGTGAAAACTGCTGAAAGACATAGAATGTTTTTTATAAAATAGCTACTTGCATATCTAGAGGGGAAAATGAAATCAAACAAATGTGCAGGAATGACACTTCAATATCAAAAATAAATATTAAAGACCATATGCTAAGCACTGATTGTGTGTGTGTGTGTGTGTGTGTGTGTGTGTGTGTGTAAGTAAGTAAGTAAGTAACATATTATTCTACAGGTAAAAGACCCAAGAACCAGGCTGGGATTTGAACACATTGTCTTCCATTTTAAACAATAAGCCAACATACATCAAGAATTATATGGCATATGTACTCTTTGACTAAGTAATTTCATTCCTAGGAACACATCCTAACAAAATAAGTAACATAAAAGCAATAAAGCATGCACAATGATGTGTATCCCAGTGTGGTTAACCATTTAAAGATTGCAGACAATCAAAACATCCATCAAGAAAGAACTGACTGACCTGGAGAAATGACTCTTTGAGCTGACATTAAGGCCTTCTGAGGATGGAGTCAGCTGACACATCCAAGCAGAAGGGACAATAGCATGTGCAAGAGGCTTAGGTGAATGGACACATGGAGAATGAGGGTGGAGAGTAAAAGATAAGGAAGGGACTAGACTGGGCCAAACACCAAAGGCCCAATTAAGAATTTAACATTCAACCGAGAGGATCAATGAGATGCCACTGAACATACTGCATGTCACAGATGAGACAAAGGGAGTTCGGCTGAAGCCCAAGGTCACCCAATAAGGGAGTGGCAGAGCCAGAGGCTGCTGGGTCTGGCAGAAGAGACCAAGTTCATTCTTACTTCAAGCACAGACTTCTGTGGAGCCCCGCTTCCTGACCAAAAGAGTTATTCCTGGGCCTTTTCTACCTCTTTCCAGGCTCAGTTTCTCACCTTCCTTCCCTTCCCTCTTCATACTACTCTCCACAGAGAAGAGTCACAGGGAAAACCCACCCCTTAGAACTTTGTCTTTATCCCCTAAGGCATCCTTTAGGTCTTGATAAAACAGGACCTTCCCAGTTCCTCCCCAGTTGTATTATATCAGCTAACAAACTGATTGTATAACAACCCAAACAATTTCAAATGACCTCTGGAATTTGGGTTAAATTAAGGACTATTATTTTAATTCCTCTGCTTTATTATTGCTTTGTAAGTTGTACAAAGGCTCCTTTTCCTTTCTGTATATGAGAAAAAAAATTAAAAGTTAGTATACACTCTTCTAAATCAGTATTAGAATTTGTGAGAATTTAATGAGAAGCTTAGAAAATCCTGTATCCAAGTGCAAACTTAACTGGGCCTCTTGAGTTTTAATTTGTTTTAAAACTACTTAATTGCAAAGTAAAAGAAATTGCAAAACAGAATGTTTGGGCTTAAAAAAAGAACAATAAAACCATACACTTATATTATAACAATCAAATTTGTTTAACATAAAACAAGCAGAGCACCACTCCCTCCCACCCCACACTCACAGGATAATTTTTTAAGCATGTGTACAGCGGCCCCTGCTGGTCTCACTACATATCTTGAATGACAACAAAAGGCTAGGGAGGTGGAAAGGCAAAACACCCTGGATTCCTTCTATTGATGTGGATGTCTCTTCCTTTCCTAATTATGCACAGAAGTTCCATTACTTCCTATCTCCTTCACCTTTCCTTCTCCAAAATGTCCTACTCATTTTAAATATTCACAGGATTGTGATATAAAGTTAAATTTAAAGGGTTAAGTTTAAATTATTTCCCCTAAATGGGGGGATAAATGACAGCTAATCCAAAATTAAAAAGCACTAAAAGCCTATTTAAACCTAGTTTTGAAATATCCTCCTCATTTGATATGGCTTCAGGTAACAGGAAAACTTAATGCGTGTGCTGCTGAAGACAGAAATGCCAATAATGAATATGCTGAGTGGTGGGACTAAATTTTTGCTATTAAATACTTTAAAGTAGATAATACACAAATGTTAGATAATAAAATCTAACCATTCTACTTTATGATAAGGTGGCAAAGGTGAATCCAACTAATTGGCTCACCCAAGACCTTTAGCAAGTTAGTGATAAGAAGGGATTTTAAACCTAAACTTTGAGTCCTAGATGTGAAATACAATAATACAGCACCAACGGAAAAACATCATGACGGTTCTCCTTTACAACTAGAAGCAGATTTGCTTTGCCCGCCCTCATGCTCTCCCAACAACTCCCATGAAAGGCTGACATCACTTTGCAATCTGGCTCACCAAACTTCAATTCCAAACACAGCTGTTAATGGACCAAGATACTGTGCTGGGTACTGGGAACAGGGAATACTCTGACACCATTCCTGAAGGCACCTTTGGTCTGTTACAGACGACAAAAGTATAAGAAAATAAACTCTAGATGATGCTGAGTGCAGCAAAGGAATTATACACAAGGTAGAGAAGCCATATAGACAAAAGGCTAATCAGCTCTCTTGGGGGCTGGGGTAGAGGAGTAGGAGAAAGTTTCACAGCAGAGATGCTAGTCTTAGAAAGATACAAACTCAGGGAGAAGCCTTCTAAACAGAGGGACCAGTATATATACCTTCATGAAAAACATGTGAGAATTTCAGGAGTATACTTGTAGAAAAGTAGAATCAGTAATTCTCTAAGGATGTGTGCTAAGGTTGAGATAGCAAGTGGCTGACAAAAAGGATAGAGAGGTATTCAGAATGTAGATCAGGGAGCCTTGGAGCCTTGAGTGGACCAAGTGATGTGGACCTCATTCTATCCTATCTAATAAAAGAGTAATATGCAAATTAACCTTCACTCCATTACACCCACATGCCAATCAGGAGCAAGTATGCAAATTAACCCAACCAAAATGGCTGCAGCCATGGAGAGAGCAGGAGGGAGGCTTGGGTTTCCCCAGTGATGGAGGAAGCCAAGCTTTCCACACTCCCTGGCTGGCCCACGCCTCCACTCCAGGCTACAAAGTTTCAATTATAGAAGATAAATAAATCCCAACAAAAATGGCGGCAGCCATGGAGCTGGAGAAAGCAGGAGGCTAGGGTTGCCCCCGGCAATGGAAGAAGCCAAACTTCTGCAGCCCTGATCTGCCTTAGCCTCTGCTTAAAGCTACAAAGTTTCAATTGTAGAAGATAAATAAATCCCAGATACCAGGGCATCTGCTTGGGTTGCTGGAGGGCGTGGCTGGCCTGCAAACCACCATAGGCTCCTCGCCCAGACTGCCCCATGCCCCAAGGAAACCCCCACCCTGATCCAGGACACACTTCAGGGCAAACCAGCTGGCCCCCAGCCATGCACCAGGCCTCTCTCCTATCTAATATAAAAGTAATATGCAGATTGGCCATCACTCTAACACACAAGATGGCTACCCCTATGTGGTCAAAGATCCTTCCACCATGTGGATATAAGATGGCAACCAAAGATGGCCAGCAGGGGAGGGCAGTTGGGAGGGACCAGGCCTGCAAGGGAGGGCAGTTGTGGGTGATCAGGACAGCAGGGGAGGGCAGTTGGGAGGGACCAGCCCAGCAAGGGAGGGATAGTTGGGGGTGATCAATCCTGCAGGGGAGGGCAGTTTGGGGTGACCAGGCCAGCAGAGGAGAGAAGTTGGAGGCAACAGGGCCTGCAGGAAAGGGCAGTTTGGGGGGACCCAGGCCTGAAAGGGAGAGTGATTGGGGGAGACCAGGCCTGCAGAGGAGAGCAGTTAGGGGCGATCAGGCCTGCAGGAGAGGGCAGTTAGGGGCAAATAGGCTTGCAGGGGAGCAGTTAGGCATCAATCAGGCTGGCAGGCGAGTGGTTTGGGGGTGATCAGGCTGACAGGCAGAATTGGTTAGGGGCAATGAGGAAGGCAGGCAGGCAAGCAGTTGGGAGCCAGCAGTCCTGGATTGTGAGAGGGATGTCCCAGATTGGAGAGGGTGCAGGCTGGGCTGAGGAATACCCACCCCCGTGCACCAATTTCATGCACTGGGCCTCTAGTAATTAGTAAGAAGCCATGGAAGAATATTAAAGCAGGGAGAAGACACTCATAGTATTAGAGTTTTCCTAACACCAAAAACAAACAAACAAACAAATAAATAAATAAATAAATAAATAAATAAATAAAATTTGAACTTTTTATTCTAGTTTTTCTGTAACTTTAGCCAATTTCCTTTCCATTCTCCTTGGTTTATCTACCTGTAAAAGAAAGAGTATGCTAGTGTTAAAGTGAGCTGAAAGGTGGATAAAGGAAACCACTTTCGTGGCAGTTGGTTCTCATTCGTTATCAGCGATATTCAGTGTGGCCAATGAGCAGCTGGGTAAAGATTTCTCTGGGCACATGTAAGCCAATTAAGTTTCAGAGAAGTTAGCTGATGCACACAAACATTGGAAAGAGTTAGCAAACTTTCCAGAGGAAAAAAAAAATAGAGCCACATGATGCATTTGAACACACCGATCCCCAAAATTTAACTGAATGTGAAATAAGGTCACTGATTCTGTCTATTCATTTCCAATAAAAGAAAACAATCAATTCTCTACAAACTACATCTGTACAAAGAGTATCAATTACAATACTATTTATAAAATGTATGAGATTATTTTTAAATTCCCAACTAGTGTGTCTAAAATACCTCAATCTGAAAATACAAATTCCCTCCCTAAATGCAGCTACCAGGACTAGCAGATCACAATTTCCAGAGTGGATTCTCCTCGCTCAAAGTCAAATGCCACCACTTACCCAGAGTAAATGCATTTTTTATTCAACTCACTGACTGAAATGACAGTCATTTATGATGCTTTTTCCACTTGCAGTTTCCTCTATCCTCTCCTGTGCCTCATTCATCCCAGCACAAACACCAGCCAGTCAAACTCCTTACAGCACGCACAGTGCAAAAGGAAAAGAAAAAAACAAAAACTACAACCTCCAAGGTTTTCATGGATTAGGAAGCAATTCCTGTCCAGAGTTTTAGAACAAATGAACTATTCTGATAGCACCCCCTAGTGTCCAAAAGCACTTTCCTAACCAAATGAACTCTACATTCCAAAATGACTAAAATGATGCATTTAAAATTAAAAAAAAAAAATGAACATAGCCATGGGCTTATACTAAAGAACATCAGTCACACTTACAGACCTAGGTAAACCAGTAACTTTAACCTCTCTGGACACCTGCTCTCTAAAATAGAAAAAATAGCAAACTCAACCACCACAGCCTTCCTTCCTCTCTTTTGAGCATGGAGTATCTCAGTGGTATAGATTACTATGTGACTGTTTATAAACAAGAGGATGGGGAAGAGAAACACTAAGCAATAAGAGGACACACACACTCAGGCCTACCTGAATGCATTTCTTAATCAAATCCGTAATAAATGTGATAGGTAGAGAGGTCAGTTCACTTTCCCTTCAAAGGTATCAAAAATCTGGACTTCCTCCTTCCTGTTTCCCCGGTCCTGAGCACTCAGGGACTATAGAACTTTCTGCAAATAGCCTGCCACCACCCAGAACTGCATTAATTTGGCCACAAAATACTAGAAATTCTCCAATCCCATCTTCAAAATTGAGATTTCTGGTTTTGACATGAATTATGTAAAATATAAATGTTACATTACTTTGATTTGTAATTTACAATAAAAGTGGCAAGAGTTAAAAGTACTTAAAATCATTACCCTGCCACCTCCTGTCCAGTTAAAAACAAACCAACCAAACCTCACTCCAGCTGACTAAGGTGCCTAACACTCATGGCTCAGTAAGAACTTAACAGACCTTTGATCCTTCTGCTCCAAATCTGAGACTTTCCACAAAGCCAAAAACTTTCGTTCAGTTTGCTTTGCACAACCCATCACAGAATTAAAACCCATCATTGCCCTCTACTGGGCAGACTTGGAACAAACTGAAGTCCATTTATAAAGCATTTGAAATCACCTTAGTTCTTCTCCAGTTTCTTGTGGATGCAAAACCCATGGACAGAAAAAATACACTGATTGTGTATTTATTGAAAAAAATCCACATATATGTGGGCTGGCAGCCGAAAGGAAGGTGCCAGTCAGCAGCTGGATGGCCCCGATCACCAGCCAAGCCGAGGGACCCTCCCGTGCACAAATTTCGTGCACTGGACCTCTAGGATTAAATCAATGTGACTTGTAACATTCTTATCTTTTATTCCTAAGCATGAAGGAGAATGAAATGAAGCCAGCAAATGGGTCCTTCCTGTGAACCCAATCTTACAGGCTGTTTTAACAAATTCTGGGATCCACAGAGACTGCCCATTGTTCCCATTCACAATGGTTCCAGCCAAATGTGGCAGTGATAAAATATTCCTTTCCTCCTTCTGATAATAACTCACTATTTCTAACTTCTCGATTTCATCATTCAGAAAGTTCAAACAAAAATCCTCCAGTAATCCTACCTCCCATCAAAACACAAGCAACTGCAATAACAAGACCTGTGTAGTATGTTTCCTCACCTCACCCCTTCTCAGGCCAATATGTGTTTTGGCTGAGGAGCTGGCATTTGGACATCTGTGTAGCTCCTAACAAAGCCCCTGCCCTGCCATTGGTGGGTTTCAGCAAGAGACAGTGTATATGCACATGGAAATCAAGGTTCTTCTTACTCACATATAGCCAACTGTGAGACATCAGCCAACTCTGAAGTTCAGGTGCTCCCATGGAAGACACACACCAAATACTTTACACTCTACCACACCCAGCAAATCCAGCAGCTAAATGCTGTAACACCCCAGGGTCAAGTTGTCAAACCCCAAAAGGCTCCTCCTAGAAAGCCAAGTGAGAGGGAGTAATGGCTACATAGCCTTTCTTCTCATGCACTGGGATCAATGAAAAGTTGAAAAGAAGTTATGTAGCTGCAGTGAACTCTGCTCGCATGAGTGGTTGTTAGCATGTCCTCATATAGAATTTACAGTGTGTCTGAGAATCCAGGAATTTCGACTCTCTCATTATCCTCCACAACATGCCTGGGGTCAGACAGAATTTCTATTTCACAGACAGAAATTTTAGGGGAAAAGGAAATTAAACCACACTATGGGCCAAATACTCTACCTTCAGCAAGAAAATAAATATCCCCAATTTCTATAATTACCACAAACACAGAAGTCATCTTACATTAGCAAATTACCAGGGAAGCCATACTGGTCTGTTTCTATATCTTAATATATTTCCCCTCTGATTTAAAGGAGTCAATCAGGATGAAGACAAGATCACCTACCCCCGGGAATTATGAGGCTCCCAGTGAACACTTCCGACTCCAGCATCTGCCTCTCCCACGCCACAGGGCAGCAGAGCAGGCTCCGAGGGGCCTCCTGAGAACAGCCACCATGCTGGCCCCTCTCTTCCACATATGAGACTTATGCATGGCAAATAAAAACACATATTGGAAAATGTTTCTTAATTTGGGTGACACAAGGGAAGAAAAGAGACCGTTTATGACGACAAATGTCAAATCAATGGACTGCCTGACTGTCCGGAGCTAAGTCAACAGGCCCGGTCATGACGTAAACACCGGTGTGTCAATGGACTGTTTGTTTCTATTTTGAAAAATAACAAACAAAGGAGACAAAAATCAAAGGGCTCTCAGGGACAAATAGCCTCTAAGGAACGAACCTGCCCCAGGAACCTGGAGCACGAGTGAGCAGGAGGCACACGGGCCCTGAGCAGTCCAGCAGAGGTCAACATGGAGGAGCCCAAGAATGAATCACACCAACTACACACAGAAAGAGACTCTTGTACCAACTGTTAAGCCAAATTCACCTAAACACTGTAAGCACCTAAGACAAGCAAAGATATCCCACAACAAAGGCTTTCAGTGCACTTGGTGATTGAAAGAATATTTCCTTCCTCCTGGCTGAGCCTGCATGAAGTTTCAGATAAGGAGCAGACAGATGGCTGCTCACCAACATCACCAGCTGCAGATAGAGGGAGGCTGTCAGCTATTAATAAAAACTCGAGAAACAAATGGATGCCAAGGACGGGGGGGAGGGGAGGGTTGGGGAGGGGGGCGGTGTCAAGAGAATGGAAAACAGAGTTTCAAACGGTCTTTCCTTGATACACTCAGGTACATGTTTACGGAGCCAGCAAATGGCTTGGGCTCTTACTACGAACAGAACACACACTGTGATCAATGCTGACCTATCTGGTTGGCATACCTGCCCCAAACCCACAGGCAAGGCGTGGAGTGCAGCTCACAACCAAGTGCACTTTAAAATGTGAATTGTGACAGGGAAAGGCCAACTGAAAGAAGCCAGAGAGCCAAGATAACATTGCACCCCTTTTCTGTAAGATGTTTAGGAACTAATTTCCATTCTCCCTTTACTCTTCAGCGTGACACTGAGATGTGTGGCCATTTTCTATTTGAGAGATAGAGGACAAAAACAAGCCCCAAGGTTTAAGTCCACAATCAAAAAGAAAGGAAACAGCAGATGACATGGTTGGTAAAAATCATACCTCCCCAAACACTAGTGACTTCTTGTTTCACACATACAAACGAAATGGGATCTGGAATGCATGGCACACTAATCCTATCTAATAAAAGAGTAATATGCAAATTGACCGTACCTCTGCCACGCCCACCAGCCACACCCACTGACCAATCAGGAGCGAATATGCAAATTAACCCAATCAAGATGGCTGCGACCACTTAGCAAGTAGGAGGCTTGGATTTCCCTGGAGGAAGCCAAGCTTCCCACACACCCTGGCCAGTGTGGACTCCACTCAAGGCTACAAAGTTTCAATTATAGAAGATAAATAAATCTCAACAAAAAATGGCTGCAGCCACTGAGCGAGCAGGAGGCTTGGGTTTCCCTGGCGATGGAGGAAGCCAAGCTTTCAGCTCGCCCTGGCCTGCCCTAGCCTCTGTTCAAGGCTACAAAGTTTCAATTATAGAAGATAAATAAATACCAAGAAAAATGGCTGTGGCCACAGAGTGAGCAGGAAGTTTGGGTTTCCCTGGCCAAGGTTTCTGCCTGCCTTGGCCTAACCTAGTTCCACTAAGGTTACAAAGTTCAATTACAGAAAATAAATAAATCCCAGATCCCAGAGTCTCCACTTGGGTTGCCAAGGGGCATGGCCAGCCTGCAAACCACCACAGGCCCCTTACCCAGGCCACCCCAGGCCCCAAGGGAACCTCCACCTTGATCCGGGCAAACCAGCTGGCCCCCACCCGTGCACCAGGCCTCTAGCCTATCTAATAAAAGAGTAATATGCAAATTGACCATCACTCCAACACACAAGAAAGGTTGTCCCTATGTGGTCAAAGATGGCTGCCCCCATGTGGACACAAGATAGCCACTACAAGATGGCCAGCAGGAGAGGGACCAGGCCGGCAAAGGAGGGACGTTGTGGGCAATCAGGCCAGCAGGGAAAGGCAGTTGGAAGGGACCAGCCTGGCAGAGGAAGGAAGTTGGGGGTGACCGGGCCTGCAGGGAAGAGTAGTTGAGGGGAACTCAGGCCTGCAAGGGAGAGCAGTTAGGGGGATCAGACCTGCAGGGGAGGGCCATTAGGGGCAAACAGGCTGGTGGAGGAGCAGTTAGGCATTAATTCGGCTGGCAGGGGTGGTGATCAGGATGGCAGGCAGAAGCAGTTTAGGGACAATCAGAAAGGCAGGTGAGCAGCTGGGACCCAGCAGTCCTGGATTGTGAGAGGGATGTATGACTGCTAGGATCGGGCCTAAACGAGCAGTCGGACATCCCTCGAGGGATCCCAGATTGGAGAGGATGGAGGCTGGGCTGAGGGACACACCCCCTCCCCCCTGTGCATGAATTTCATGCACTGGGGCCTCTAGTTGTAATAAATCACTGAAATCTATTTTTGAAAGTAAGGAAATAGGGTCACAGCCTGAGCAGTCTTCATTTTCTCAAGCTGGTGGAAGAAGTGCCAAAGGAAAGTGTGGATGATGCAGTGAAAACCCTAAGTGGTTCAAGGCAGCTGGAGTTTAGATCAAATGGTTGGAATCTGAAATGGTGCCATGACTTCAAGGCTCAAGAGCATGGCCTTTATTTGATAAGAACCCCCGCCCCTGCAGCCGCCCTCATTTATTTGCTTAAGTTATGTTTAATTTGGGAAACCACTTTTGAGTGATGTGATCAGAAAGTTAATCTTGCACTGGAGTCTAAAAGGGCGCAGAGAGGAGGAATGGAGAGAAAAGAGGGAGAAATCTACTACACTGTCTAGTTAACACCAAGAGGAAACCGCTCGAAGCCATGGTGCAGAGGGAGGTGAGGAGTGGACCCAGAGAGTGGTTTGATAGGGAAGTTAAGGAGGAAAGCAGGTCTAAAATATAAGGGTAATCCCTGTGTTCTGAGACTGGGTGACTCAGGAGGACACAGAGCACAGGAAGGCTCGGTCTGGGTGGGACAAGAGCCTTTGGAAACTGCCCTTGAGAGGCTGGCTGGCCACTAACAAAGAGTTGGAGGAGTGAGGCTAAAGCTCCACAGAGAAAACCTTCTTAGGGAAGAGCCTTGGAATGAGATCAAATAAAACTTCTGAGGGACAAAAAGCAAAGTAAAAAAAAAAAATGTTCTTTGGAGACACAGACTATACAAGCCAATGGCTTCCCAACAGCTTTTTTTTCAACCCTGGCTGACATTTTAGAGATCTCATCAAAAGACCTTATGCTCAACTCCAACACCCCAGGGAATCTCTCCAGGCTCCTCCTTCAGGCTTCGCTGTGGGGCCCTGCGACTCTCTGTGGGCACGTCCAGCTTCTAGTGCCTCTAACCAAAGCCCTGACTCTCTGCCGTGCGGGAGAGGTGCCTCTCTAACCTACGATCTGCCCACTTCCACCTTCTCTCAGAGACATCTCAACCTTTCTCTGAAGTCCACGCGGCAGCACCCTAGCCTTAGCCCAGGCTCACAGTCCAGGGGCCAGCCCACCCCACACAAGTCTGCTGGTCCAGCAGACACACTCAGATGGGTCACTTCTTGAAGCCTATTCAAAATCTATTTAAAGTAATTCTAAAGCATTAGCAAAATGCATTTCATACAGAATGTTTTATAATGTCAAGGTCTGGAAGTTAACATTCCAAGTTACTCATAGCTGGGCCTGGTGAGATGTCATCACTAATGCATACTTGGCCAATTTTATTTACAGATCAGGGCACTCAGCTATCACATCAGCTTTCTTGATAACTGAAAAACTAAATCTGTGCTATATACATATTTTTAATAATAACCATCTAATATAATTTTTAAACCAAACCAAACCAAAACAGAGGTTACATTTTATTAGATGTCATACCATAATGAAATCAATAAGTACAGATAGATAAAACTCTGGTAAAACACACACATAAATACACTTACACATAAATGCCATTTAAAAAATCTCAAAGCTAGAATGACAAGTTTTTCAAGTCATCGTAAGTATCATTTCGTTAACATAAGGATGACAATAAAAATCCCCACAGGATCTTTTATGAGGAAAAAACCTATACTCCACAGATATTCCCAATAACCATTACAAACAAAAGTTTTGTTCTTCCTTTATCATTTCAAGCGGCTTTAACAAGAGTGTCCCTCTTCTGTAAAATCCAAAGAAAAGATAGATATTCAAGGACGTTTTACCTCTCCAGTGTTCAGAACTCATGACAGTCCCCTCCCCTCTGACCTTCTTTAAGCAAAGCTGATAAATGGAAAAAATGAAATCATTTGCCTTTGCCATGATTTCCACACCCAAACAAATGAAAGCAAGCTGAGATAACCAAAAGGCAGCATGCAACAATCTGAGTAATCACTAATCACATAACCTCCAAATATGCACATCCTGAGCACGTGGGAAACTCCTTCTATGGGTTTCCTGTCCTACTTGGCTGGCAGGGCTAATGGCGCTTACCTTTTTGGCTCTTTGGGCTATGTCTGGTGTTCTTGTAAGCAGCTTCTCAATCAGGTACTCTCTGTTCTGCAAAACAGATATTCCCAACACTTTAACATCAGATACGATACGTAGAAATTCATAGTGTTTCAAAATAGCAGATTTACGTGGGGTTTTAAGCATGTTACCTTGGCTTTCTGGAAGAATTTGCATTTTAAAAGTTCTGCTGCTGTGGGCCTGAAAGATCAATAATAAATTAGAGTTGAAACAATGACCACTCGATAAATACACTGCCTTGATGAAACAACTTAATCCTAGCATCTTTCTGGAAGACCAGTTTTAGGAATAGACACTAAATTAATCACAAGCTGGCACCCAATAAAATAGTGCCAATTTTCCAGTTCTTTCCAAGCTCCTTGTCTGCAAAACACAAACTCCTCTGAGTTAAATATTTGGGGCACGATCAATTTTCCATCCTTCACCCTTACACTCCACTAAGTGAATGCAGTGTTTCTAAAAGGTGTCAGACTGACACATCCATGAGCTAAATTCCTATGTTTATTGAGAAGCTGTACAAGCTGCAATAGGACCCTCAAGAAACTACAGTGCACAGTGCTTGAAGATTCTCTGAGAGTCAGGAAAGGCAACGGGTCCACACACCATGTGTACCAGCTGTCTGCACCCCCTCCCCAAACACCCCTGTCTCAGGTGTACATGAACCTGTTTTTCAAGGCAAGGTAAATATGATAGTGATTAATAAAATACAAATTCATTTAAAAGGATTGGTCTGTTTTTTTTCCTCACGGAGTCATTGAACTTGTTTATCAGGTCTGAAGGCCTGACTAGGTTGAATCAAGCATTTGCGGGGGGTGGGGGGGAACACTGCCTAGATGACACTGTGTATGTTTTACCGTGGCACATCAGAGGCACATGACGTTAGGTAACTTCACTGGGAGTGATACTAAGTGTAACTACTTGGTCCCCAGGCCTGAGATATCTCCATTGTAAAAGTATGTTTTACCCACTGCAATGGGAAAGTGTTCTTTTGGGTAATACTGTGGCATTACTCTTTATGAATATCTTATCAACCAAAACCTTTTACCTGATGATTTTAGCATCTGTGCCTTAAATAAGTCTTTTATAGGAGGTGGCAGAATACTGATTACTTCCCTTGTCTATGAATTGGCATTAGTCCATAAAGAACAGCTTACTTCATCAACAGATCTGTCTAAAACAAGCAGCAATGTGGAAAAAGAAAATCACATAAATCTATACTATAGGACAGTCAGCAAGATAAATGAACTGATCTCTTTCAAAAGTCAGTGTCAAAGAGGGAAAAGGGAGATGTGAGGGTATGGTTCCACATTTTAAAAGACTAAAGAAATATAAAGCCAAATGCAATACATGTCTCTGGCCTGAATCCTGCATTTGAAAGGGAAGGAGGAGAAACTACAAAAGACCTTGGAAATCATTAGAGACTAGAGGCCCGGTGCATGAATTTGTGCATGAGTGGGGTCCCCAGAGCCCGAAAGCGGGGGGGAGGGACCATGGAAGGTTGGCTGGTGGTGGGAGGTTGGCTGTGGGAGCACACTGACCACCAGGGGCTGCATCAGAGCAACAAGGCATTCCAGTAGTTCCCATCGTTTGGTCACTTAGACTTTTATATTTTAGACCAGAAGCCTGGTGCATGAAAATTTGTGGACTGGGAGAGGGCCCTCAGCCCGGCCTGTGCCCTCTCTCAGTCCAGGAACCCTCAGGAATGTTTAACTAGCAGTGGTTCTCAACCTTCCTAATGCCACGTCCCTTTAATGCAGTTCCTCATGTTGTGGTGACCCCTAACCATAAAATTATTTTCATTGTTACTTCGTAACTGTAGCAACGAAAATAATTTTATGGTTAGGGGTCACCACAACATGAGGAACTGCATTAAAGGGACGTGGCATTAGGAAGGTTGAGGACCACTCAAAAGGCTTAGGCCTGCTCTCCACGGGAGGTAACCCAGTGGGCCAAATGGGGGATGTCCCCCATCATCCCACCAGTTCCACCCCCCATCACCCCACCATCACTACTGGTGGCCTCCCTCTATGGGAGGCACCTGGCAGAGAGATCAGAGGATGGTGCCCTGCCCCCAACCATCCCTCCATGGCCTCCAGTTATCGCTGCACCCCGACCACCATCCCCTCCCTCTGCCAGCTGGCACCCACCTGTGCTGGCTTGGCACCTCCCACTCACTGGCCCTGCCCCCTGCAGACCGATGGTTCCACCATTCAGTTGATTTGCATGTTAGACTTTTATTATATAGGATAAGTGAATATGCTAGGTAACAGACAATTTTAGGAAATTGCTGCTCATTTTCTTAGACATGGAAAAGTACTGTGGTTATTTAGAGCATTTCTCAATTGGAATGCAAGCTGAAGTATTAAGTCTGTTACTTATTTTCAAACTGTTCATTCAGCAAGTAAAATGTAGATAAATAGATATAGTAAATATGAAAAATGTTAATAATTGTTGAGTCTAGGTTATGGTGTAGAAGCAAACACTGTAAAGTTTTTCACCCTTTCTGTATGTTTTAAATTGTTCATAATTTTAAAACTGGGAGGAGGGAGAGAATCATTACTGAGTATCAAATAGGTATTCTCTCTCAGGCAATGACTTGCAAAGGTACAAACAGTACTGTGTTGTGGGGGCGTGGTACAAGTTTAAAAGGATTCTCATATTTGAAGAGGTTAGACACCCCTTCTTTGGAACCAGAAAGTTCCAATAACGTGTTTCCAGGGGCCAAACCCAAGCATGTAAAAGAATCAGGAAACGTGGCCAAGTGCAAGGAAGCACACACTGCCTGTCTACCAGGGCCCCCACGGTACTTCTGTGCAAAGCAGTAGAAACCTGAAGTGTCCCTGCTCTCTCCCTCAGTTTCAAGTGGAACACTGGCTGCAGGTGCCTGAAAAGAACCCAGAATGGCCATACCCACTGCAATAAACAGCCACTCCCTGCTCACTGCTCCAATAAATAAAGGTCTAATCCACAGGTGTCCACGGTTGACATTTTGTGTGCCACATCCCTTGGTAAGCTCATCGAATTCATGAATGTGCACCCTGTTAAACTAGAACAAAAACTGGAACTAAAAATGAGACTACTCTTACACGCGTGAACTTTGGTTGTTATTTTAACGTGTACTCTCACTGATCGTCGGCAATGCTTTCTGCCTTCAGCTACTGCAAATTCTCCCTTTCCTTCCCTCAGGAAATACACATTTATTGAGCATCTACTATGTGTTAGGCATGATGCCAGATGCTAAGCATATTATACCTAGTACCTTGCAACACAAAACCTCAAAAATCTAGGAGGCATACAAAAAATTTAAGTTGAATTCTTTGAAGTGAAAAGAAACCTAGGAAAATCAAGATGGTTAAGGAACGCAAGGTCACTATTTTGGCTGAAACCCTCATTGCCTCTGCCCGAAACCACTCCATTGGCCTCCCAGTGAGTCTCTCCATCACTTCTCTTCCTCATTCCAACCCACCATCCAAGCATAGGAAATAATCAGGAAGCGTCACTAAGTGCAGCCACCACGTACAAACTGTGTACGTCCATGGAGGCCCTAAACTCGGCCTAGTGGGTCCTGGGAGCCCGGGAGGCTAGGCTTCTCCACCCTCATTTCCCGTCATATCCTGTGTGAACCCTGTCCTCCAGCTACAACGATGTTCTCACCTACCTTGCTCTTTCATGACATTAGCATGACATTAGCATGCTGCTTTTCTTGCTTTAAAATATTTGTAACTGACATGCCCTTGTTCAGAGGTCAAGAGCCAATTTAAATGTCAGGCATCTTCAGAGACACTCCTCCCAGCTCCCGCTAATCAGCTTCACTCTGTTTCCCGCTCCTGCTCACACACCATGCCTGCCACACTCCTCTTCTGTAACTGTCTGTTCCTACCTCCTACCTTCCCTCCGCTGGGTTATAACCCCTCCCGTGACAGGGCCACACAGCATTCATCTTTATACATCCACTGCCTGACATAGAGCAGAAATGGCTATAGCTCAATTTCATATCACAATAAAATACAGGGTGGAAGAAATGCTGCTAGCCATTTGGACACAGAACCACAACTCCTTGGGCTAGACTTAGTCACCACTTCAAGCTAAGCATCTGATCAATAGAGTAGGAAATAGCAGAATGATGTACTGAACAAACTCATGCTAGCCCTGCCCTCCAAAAAAGGAAAAGGGGGAAAATCTGTATACAATGGATGTACTAACACGAGGAGCCAAAATGCTTCCTCCCTCCTCTGCACCCCACCTCCTCCTCCTGCACACTAAGGGTCAAGTGTAGGACCAAAGTAGAGAGAAGGCTGGGAAGTGCCAGACATACCCTGGGATTCAGGGCTGGGAAAATACTTTCCCTTCCCCAGCAAGGTCACTTCCATGGTAACCTCACTATAAAGGGGAAAAGCAGACTTCAGGGAAAACTCCTTTCTCTGCACTCTGCTCTTGGCCTTCATCAATAAATACAAAAATGCAATCACATGAGAATTGAGAAAAGGTTTAAAGAAGCCACATTTTTTTTGTAGAGTTAATGTTTATATTAATTAATAGGTAATTTCTACTCTCAATAGAGTACGAAATAGCAGGTCCTTTTGGTGCTCAAGTTAGCTCAGGTGGCCACAGCTTTGGAATCAAATTCATGTGCCAAACAATCCCAGGGCAAAGTATGGAAAAATAGAACTGGAAAGAATGAGGGGAATGAGACAGAGAAGAAAGTGACAGAAGATATGAGAAATCTGACTTCAGTCGTTTTGTTTTGTCTGTTTTGTGTTCAATGCCATAGCAACTGCCAGTGTAGGCTTAACGTGGAGCCCTTGATGCTACCTGCCTCTTAGCTAAGTACACAGGAGAAAGACTTCTGCAAGCGCAGTGTGTCTTCTGTGCTGCTATCAATTATCAAGCAACACAAGGTAGTATAAACACAAACACTGTTTTATGAGCAATGTTAGATCGGCAACCCAAATAACTGGCCTGGCTTTGAATGATGATTCAATTTTAAATCCTTGAAAACAATGTGGAAGTCTGCAAGTACCAAAATTCTCAGAAGAAAATCTGTGAAAGGATTCAGTTAATACATATGGATGAACCCAAGTCCACTGAGACTTGAGATGATTTTCAAAGGATTCAGGAGGAATATGATACCGTTTAAGCAGCTCTAGCAATTTGCATGGCAATTCCAAATGGCTCACTGACCTTAGGGAGAGCAGCATGTCTTCCCGCCCCTCCCCGCAAGTGAAATATTCAAGTTTTATTAATTTCCAATGAATTTATCTATACAACATCCACGCCTGTATTGCTCAAAGAAAAGGCCAGGCGGTTCCTCTTATAGTTGCCATCCAAAGGGAGCATGTAATCTACAAGGTTAAGGCTCATTTTTTTTAAGAAATGGCAAAATGTTCTGCTGCACAAATACAACTAATTCTTCATCTATGCCTAGGCAGAGCACACAGATTTAAATGAGGCAAATAGCTCCTACTAATCCAACTCTGCTCTCTTTTTTCAGGAAAGTTCCATGAGTCTCAAGGTTGAAAAAAAAGCATAACCCCTTCTCATCTAGCTTGAGGACTCCCGTACAGGTGTGAACCGGGCCTGGTCCCTGTATGTTTTTATTCAATGTTAAAAAGATACTCAGCAAGACCAGGGCTTTGGTCCCATTCATCTGCTTTCAGCTTGTAAGATTATATTCTATTGCAGGCAACAGAAATAACTATAAATTACCCCAAGTCTTGCATTCATTCCTAAACCCACTTGAATCAGGTTTCTGAATTCTTTTCAATGAGTCAAAATCACCCCGAAGTTGCAAAAACCCAATTATCTCCAGTTATTCAAGAAATACCCCGAGTAAATAAGATTCACCAGACACCGCAGATAGAAAGATAAAAGGATAAGTGGCACAGGCTCTCTTTCTAAAAAAATTTACAAACTTATGAGGAGATCAGATATGTAAGTCAACATACTTATATATCTGCTACAAGAGACATGTATTCAACATACGGTAAAAATTTGCAAAAAACTCTATTTGGTCAGGAAGAAAAAGGCAGCTAATGAATGGCAATTCCAATTTCTTGAATATTTAGGAACCCCCAGGCACTCTGTTATCCATTTTCAGTGCATTATCTTACTCCATCCTCTTCACAGTCCTATGAAGTAGGTGCCATTAGCTCCATTGTACAGTCAAGGAAACTAAGTCACCCAGGTGATGATATCTATCTCTAAGAAAATGGAGCCTTTGAACTAAGTGTTGAAAGACAGGTGAGAAGTGGATAGAGGGAAAAGAACTCATGGACAACATAAGCAAAGGCAGAGAAGGCAGGGTATATTCATGGTTTCTTTCAGAATTGTACAGCAATCTAATGTTTACTTAATAATTCAGGAATGAATACATATTTAAGTTGCATCTATGTAAGAAACAATCAACAATATTGCCTTTCTTTTAATTCTCAGATTTCATGAAGCTTTCCTCCCTGCAAACTTCCAAAATCCATGTCTGTTCATTAAAAAAAAAAAAGAAAAGAAAAAAGGAGTCACCTGAGAAGTTTGTGCACCACCAACACTGTTATAGAGGACAACTGTACAATGGTGAGAATAAAGTATGACACAGGGAAAAAAAGAAGTTCTTAAACTATTAATGCTTTGTAGGTCGATAATGTCACTACGAGAGAACTCTGAGGGAAAGACCTGGTAAAAATTAGACTATGGCTTTTTTCTAAAATATGTTTTGGAGGTGGGGTAATAGGAACCTAAAATTAGAATTCATAAAATAAATAAAACCTGGAAAGACTTTCAAGATTACTAAGAAATAGGATGGTTTGTTAAATATAACATATGATGATCTAATTTATTTTAACCAAATTACAAATCTTCTAAAGAATGATATTGTTACATCTTTAGGCACACTCTTCTACTTTACAGAATTATTTTCTGAAAGAGCTGGAATTACACAGCATGACCACTAGGGGGGATCTCGACTAGCTCAAAGACCACAAAGACTAACAGAAATAACACAGTGCTAACTGGGAAGGCAAGAACTTCTCTCTCATTGGGCTTTGGAGAATTAAATCCTGGTTCCTTGGTGATGCCAGAAATTGGTATTTGAAGATGACACCACATCCAAGGGGTAGGAAAGCAAATGTTGCAGAACAAAATTAGAATTGAAGAGAATTTTCATCTAATCGGGAGAGTGAAGAAGTAATCCTAAGAAAAAAACAGTACAACTTCAAAGGAAAAATAAACCTTACAAACCAAATACAAAGGGCAACTAAGATGTTTAAGCAAAAACAGTCTGTAAGTGTGACAAAACAAGCATCCCTCTTACAATAATTTTAAGATATTTAACAGCAGTCTTTAGACCTGGCTCCCTGAGAAGAGGACGAATGCAGAAAAGACTGAATGCAAAATCTGTAAAATATAAAGAAATGAAGAGAATTGCTACAAGGGATGGGTAAAATCATGTCAACTGTAATTATTGTAAAGGGGAGCCCCCTCAAACAGGTTTTCTGAAAGAGCTAGAATTACACAGCATCACCACCTAGGTGAGATCTTAAACAGCTCAAGGACCACTGTCTAAAAATAAAAGGCTTAAGTTTCATAAAGAATTGAAGATAAGAATAAAGGAATTCTTCAAAAAGCAGGTCCTTCCCTGAAAAAGAAAGTTTCAGAAGAGAAGCCAGTTTACACATTTTAAAATATAATTATCAGATTGGACCCTAGGGCAGAGAAGGGATGCAGGTAACTTTTCAGAGTCCTCGCCAGGCCTGTCATCTACATTCACTGCATGCTAGGAGGCTGCCACACACCACCAGGCCCTGGGAAGGGACTCTACCCAGCCCAGCCTGTGTGGTTCACATCATCAACATTCTCCTTTAAGTGATAAAGGACACCTGCTCTGTGCTTACCACTCGAGAGAGTTCAAAATCACAGAAATTAAGAAGGAAGAAACAAACTCAGAACACAGACCCTCTACAGTACGGGGGCAATCGCCTGAAACTAAAGAGGAAATTCTAAAGTTCATTTAAAACAATTTACTTCTGTTTATATAATGTATCTTTCTAGTGCAAAAATATTAAGCTTCTTTACCAATAATCTTTTAAATGGCACAAATAACTTGTTCTGCAACTAAAAGGAAGCTCATGCAAAATTCAATAGCTCTGCCTGGTGTAGACTGGAGCTAGCAGGATATTCAAATCCTGAGAGGTCAGCTCAACCTACATGGTGCAGAGTATGAGCTCAGCTTCTGAATGCACCACTGCCAATTTCTCTTGATTTCTGCTTTACTTCATTTCCTTTGATGACAAAGCCCACACCTCACAAGCACAGCGAATCTTATTAACACTAAAATTTTCTTGTGCTTCTCCCCCACCCCTGTTCACTTCTTTCTCTGTGGACCCATGCTGTCTTCCCCTAACAGGTGGGAAATCTGGGGGCCGGAGCAGCATTTCCTTGAACTAGAAGTACCTTGCAGGTGTCCTCATACAGCCTTTCCCCCTCCACAAACAAAGCTTTGTGGTGACTCAGACCAGGCCAGTAACTCATCCACGGAGTTTGACATACCTTTTGGAAGGGTCTTTCTGAAGACACAGGGAAAGTAATTTTCTAAAGGACTTGCCATACTTTTTCATCATTTCCTTATCTTCTACTCCTGTTTCTAAGGTGGGTGGATCATTTTGCAAAGTCAACATTAACACCTGCAGCAGAAACAAACAAAGACAGAACCTTAGGGTAGCAATGGTTACCACTGAGTTTTTAGTTTTTTCACAGAAGCATCGGAGACCAACCTGGTTTAGATACAATCGTGCTTTTCCCATGATTGCAACTTTACAAGTGTGTGTATTTAAAGCATTCATTTCTCTTTGCAAACTGGTTCACGAGCCCTTTAACATTTTTGTTATTCCACTGACACAATTTACAAAATCTGCTCTATTTGTTAAGAATGATCTCTCAAAGACACGTGAACAGGGCTTCCTGGGAACTGGCTCTTGCACAGCCTAGAGGAGCAGGTAGCTCCAGCCCGGGCCGAGTGCAGACAAGGCTCTGGCTGGGAAAGGGCATGGTGTAGCAGAGAGGGAGGGAGGGCCAGGGCAGCAGTGAAGTGTGCACAGGTCATTCATCAGCAAGGAACCGCCTGTACTCAAGGCCTCCGTAACATTACCAACCCTAAAAATAAATTCACAATATCCCAGAATGAAACACATGATTTCCTTTTTTTTTTTAGTGAAAAAAAAATGCAGAAAATTGCTTAAAGGCTTGGCAAACCTGAAAGATGGCCAGAATATAGCTGAATTGCTAAAAACCATAACTAGGGCAAAAGGCCATGCTGCTCTTGGAAAGAGCGAAACAAAATAAGAATACAGCTTCAAACCAAAAAGGTAAAGATGCCACTCTGACACATGTTAAATGATTTGCTTAAGAAAAAGAATTTATAGTAAACCATCGACCTATACAATGAATAAAGCATTAATGCATAAATCAGCCTTAAGTTATGCAAATGCTAGACATGCCAAGCCACTTTTCCAACATTTCAGATGTTGTGAATAGATGAAGGATTGAAGTGACAGCTTATTGTTTGTGGAGGATAATAGCAAACAGAAGAAAGTGGAAGAACTGCAACGTCCTAAAAAAAGTCCTCAGGACTTTAGGTTGGGATTGTACATTCAGGTGGCAAACACTAAGTAAGGAAAGAAAGAAAACAAGAAGAAAAAATAATAAAGAAAAGCCAAATGGAAGAAAAAACTCCTCAAAGTTTCTTCAGTGCTTTCTCTTTGAAAGGTCACTTTGTTTACAACACAACTTACGACCAAAATCAGATATGTACATACACACACACCAGAATATTAATTTTATATATATGTCTGCATATATATATAATTATGAAAGAGAGAGAAATAATGTAATGAATTGTATTAAAACCTTAACAGGGATTATCTATAGTTGATGAGATTCTAAATGATTGTTTTCTTTTTTATTCTTATTTGTACTTCTGGATTTTCAACAATAAGCATGTAATAACATTTTAATCAGTAAAATTATTTAACCTTTTTATTCTCAGGGCTTTAAAAACATCCTCCTAAATTTTTCCAATATTTTCCTAGAAAACACTGAAACAAATATGGACCAATATTGTAAAATAGCTCCATAATTTCCATCCAACTACTTCAGTCTCAAAACAAAATCCAGTTAGGTAAATTTGCTCTGATACCACTCTCTTAAGAACTAAGAAAAATAATGACATAGGCCAATTATAAGAATCACAAAAATCTGAAAACAGTATCCAAATGTATGCTGTTTCCAAAAAATACTGAACTTGCTTATTTCAAATGATTCACCAACAAGACGCTATGAAAATGGGTAAAATGTTACAGATTTTTTTTTAACAGGCCTGAAAATTTGGAAATCCATCTGCAGAAATGACATTATTATTACCTATTTTTAGATTTCCCTTGGAGTGTTGGGGATAGTCTGCTATCAAAAGAGTAATGGCCAGCATTTGTCACAGCTATCAACTTCCATCGACCAATCAGATCCCATTCCTTACTCAGCTTTGAGAATGCAAACAAAGCAAGCTTCAAAGCTGGGCACAGCACTACTTCTGTCCTATTCTGTCCACTGAGGACATTGGACAATATTTAGCTTGTCTGCATTCCTCCATTAATTCTCCTCAGGTCCAAGAGAAACATGACTATGTCTAAGAGAACCCCAGAACCCATTCCATTCAGCTATATTTCAAACCTGACGTAATATTTCCAAGAGTAATTACTTTCATGGGAGGGTATTTGTGATAAGGCGCTGCTCCTGTTGCTAATTCGATGGCAGTGATTCCAAAACTCCACATGTCGGCTTTGAAGTCATAGCCTCTCACCTAAGAAAGGAACCAAGAGAAAACACAATTAGACAGCAGGCCCGCACATGGGGAGGTCCACACTGTGGGTGCAGAACTTGGATAGCAGTGTGTCAAGGCCTAGCAACTGGGAGTTAAACTTTAGTTATGTGATGCATTCGAGATTGAAATGGGTGCTCTGGATGAAATGTCAGTGTATTCATAACGTGCACGAATGTACTATGTCAATCAAACCATCGCTTTATTTTTACCTGTTCCATGACTTCAGGGGCCATCCAACACGGGGTGCCAACAAATGTTTTTCTGACTTTATTCCGGGTAACATCACCCCCTGTAGCTAAGAATGCACTTACCCCAAAATCTGAAAGGGAAAAGAAAATCACCTTTATTTTATGCAAGACATTATTGCTTACAAAATCTGACTATATGAACATCTCTTTTCCTGGTGACCTTTGCGGCAGTCATGACCTGTCCCAACCACCATGCACTCTCTCAGGGATACACCGGAGCAGTCCCCACCATCCCCCATCTGCTGCACTTTAGAGAACACCATCAGGGTGATGGGTCAACAATCCCACGGGTCCAAAAGCTCAGCACACCAAAGTATATTATCCCCCAAAAAGGTATCGAAATACAGAACTAAGCACAAATTATTACACCAATGAAAATTAAACACATTTCCAAAGCCCTAAATATATAGGAGCTTAGTTTTTAGCTAGGATTCCCTTTAGAAAATAATTTATAAGCAAAGCACGAGAGGCAATAAAACCAGTGTGTGATGTAATTTCTTTTTGTTTTTCTTTTATTATGATTGCTAGAGGCCTGAACCAAGAAGATTCATGCAAGAGTGGACCTTCCTTCCCCTGGCTGCCAGCACCATCTTCACTCTGGCCTGAAACCGCCTTTCTGCTTTCCCACGCCCCAAAGAGGCTCAGAGCAGCTGGGGCAGTGTGGAATGCCTGCATCATCACCATGGTGACAACGCAAGTATCCCTCCCTATCTCTGGCCACTTGGTGCCTGCGTATGCAAATTAATCTACCATCTTTGTTTGGTTAATTTGCATATTCACTTCTGATTGGCTGGTGGATGTTGCGAAGGTACAGTCATATTTGCATCTTTCTCTTTTGTTAGTGAAGGTTTTATAGCCTATTTAATGTCAAGTCATCAATGCTTGGAGAATGGGTTTGTGTTTTCTTTTTTTAAATAAAGGATGGATAGCATCTGTCTTCCACATTCCCACGTCCTCACTTAAACAGTGTTCTCTAACACTTTAGACAAAATCACGATGGCACATCCACAAACTCAGGTACTTGGAGCCAGCCTGCCCAGGTGGTTCCACATGTACCAATTCAACACAAAGGAAAAGCTCCATCTGCAAAGATTTTGGGGTTTTTTTTTCAATGTTCGCTCTTCTGGAAAATTTTCCTAGGTATAGATGGAATGAAGTAATACTGTTCTTCATATCCATTATACACCAGAAGTTCTTTTTTGTGAGAAAATGAATTAATTAGGCATACTGTATATACACAGAAGCACAGATGCAAAAATGATGTTTGTATATGACAGTAGAAATACCCAATGATTATAAAAATGCACGCATTTCTTAAATTTCTACTAAAGGTTAAAACGGGTAAATATCAACTATTAAGGGCTAGGATAGACATATTAGTAAAAACCAACTCAAGGACAGCTTGGCTATAAGCTGGTAAATAGTAATAAAAAGGGCAGTCAACACCTCAAAACCTCACAGCAGACTAAGCAATGTGAGCCTGTTCAAATTGTTCTCAGAATTCCCTTCTGTCAGTCCCCTTTGTTGGATGCCAGGATGTCAAGTACAAACCAAGGTCAAAATATATTAGCATTTGTTTTAGGTCTATAATATTAAGCTATACAATTACACTGTTCTCTGAGTTGAAATATGTTATTTCTTTTATTTATATTTAAATTTATTCAACTCCCAAAGGATGTCAACTACAACAAAAGAAATAAAAATTGACAAATAGAATATTTGTTCCAACCACTACTCTCATATTAATATTGAGAAGTATATTTTGAAAATGCTGTAGCCCTGGCCAGTGTGGCTCAGTTGGTTAGGCATCATCCTGGACATGCAGCCTAGCAATGTTTTGCTCTCACATCAATGTTTCTCTCTTTCTCTCTCTCTCTCTCTCTCTCTCTCTCTCTCCCTCTCTCTCTCTCTCTCTCTCTCTCTCACCATCTCTCACTCTCTCTCACTCTCTCACTCTCACTCTGTCTCTCCTCCTCCCTCCCTCCATCTCTCTCTCCTCTCCCTCTCCCTCTCTCTTTCTCTTTCTCTAAAAACCAACTTAAAATATTTTTAAATAAAATGCTATAAATTTAATTTGCACATGTGTGCCAAACTCTAAAACTCTTTGATTCTTTACATTGCAGTCAGATAAATAAAGCTTTATGAAAAGAAAAAAGCTCTGGAACCTGTGAACCAGTCATCTACAGGGAGGAGAAGATAGAATTCATTCTTTTATAGAATAACAAGGTGAAATGAATCATTTGTTTGGCTGGAGGAAAAGACAATGTTATTTGGATATTTCTGATAAGAAATTCAACAATAAATCCGACATTCCATTTTTATTAAATAATTTGGTGATACAGTATTACATAAATACATGTCATCTATAAATTATTAAGGACCTGGATAAAAGTTGCTTTAAGAAACAACAACAAAGAAAAAAGTAGATTATTTCAAAGGTGGTTCAAGTAACCAAAATCTCTTCTGAGAAGATATAATTCAGATTTAAAAATATATATTTAGTATTAGATTTTTAAAAATTCCTTAAACATACCATCTGATTACATTAGACCTTTTTAAAAGCTGCAATAATAGCTAAGTAAGATGTACAGTAGCAATTCATTATTGATAATACCTCTTCAATACCTTTCATGACTCATGTATTTATTCATGGCCTCCACTTAAAGCACTCACTTTAAAGTCATAAACAGATGGTTAAATGTCTTTAAAACTCAAAACAGAAAGCTCCATAAGCAGAAAACACCACTCTTAACATCCCTCACACTTACGACTACAGAATAAATTCACAATTTGCTCCTATGCATGGCTAATGTGTATCCAGAAAGACTTATATGTATGGAGAAACAGGACCTTTGACCAAAGTACATGGTGTGCCTGTGTAAACAGGAGAATCAGTATATGCTGTGGCGACAGCTTACACGTGACAGCGAGAAGGAGGTGGCCAAGCAGGCACAGTGAAAAGCTCCCTTGTTTCCTAAAGGGCACATCTATACAGCCAGAGGGAGTGGAGCCAGAAGCCATGAGCATTTATTTCTCTGGAAACCAAAGGCTGCACATCGAGGTAGCCAGCCCTGCTTCCTGTCTCCTGGAATAACTGCATCTCAGCCCAGAAAGAATGCTGTCATCATGTAATGTCGTAAAAGAAGGCTCCCACATCTTTTGAGCCCTTCCACAACTCTCCTCTCCATCACACTCCTCCCCACTGCCACTGCCTAAGGTTAAGCCAAGATTCCCACGGCAGCCTCCTGTCACCAGTACCCTGCTTCCCCCAAAGCCACGCTCCAAGCAACCAGACCTGCCCCTCCTTAAAAGGCTCTGAAGGCACCCCTCCTCATCCCTGCCAAGTCAAACTCCCTTAGCACAACATGCAAATCAAATTCCCTTTCCCTTGCCTGCCTCATCCATCACTACTCTCAAATGGCAGCCCAGCTGCACTGCTTACTTTGCATCCCTTGCCCTCACCATCGCCCCCCCCCCCCACCCCCGTGCTGCCTTTGCACCCGATGCCCTGTCATCATCCATCCAGTCCACACTGTATCTTGACTCTTGGTGCCAGGGGGCTTTTTCACAGCCCCCCTCCCCATCTTGTGTCAGGGTGTGGTGAGTTTGATAGGCATCCACACTTTTGCTTCATTAGTGGTGTACTATTTAAATAACTGGGAATTGTTTCATTGTGCTGTGTGAATGCTAAGCCCTAAGGAGGATCTGCAGGGCTTGGCTGTAGATGTAATGCTGGCAAGGCTGGGTGCCCCCATGGTTAGAGCAAAGACTGGGCTCTCCACCAACCATGGGACTCCAGCAAGGTGCTCACCCTTCTGGGCCTCTGTTTCCTGACCAGGCTTCTTGGTTGTGCCTATTTGTATATTACTTTCATACTTAGGACACTGTCTTACTGCTTTTCACCATGTATAAATACGTTTCATACTAATTGTTAGGTAGATCAATAAGGTATTATTCTCCACCTTTTAAAAAATGAGGCAAGTAGGCTGAGCGTTAACCTTTTCACAGGGATAAATACACAAGGAAGAGAGCTATGCTTCCTGCCAGTCAGGAAACATATGACCACGTAGGAGAGAGAAGACATGAAACAATAAACAACAGAACAACGTGTAAAATCAAATTCTATGCCATGTAATCTTTGCAGAGCAGAGAGGCTAGGGCCCTAACAGCCGTCTGAGACTTCACATGCAAGGGGACCTTGGGGCTGGCCTTGAAGATGAGGTGAAGATCAGGGTAGGCACTCCGGAAAGCAATGACATTCCAAAGAAACAGCATGAGCAAAGCACAAGTATTGAGCCAACAAGAAAAACTGCCCAACAGCTGCAAGGGTCAAATGTCCAAGTACCTACAGGCAGGAGGGAGAGGGTCCTGGAAACCATCAGCACAATCGCAGTGAGTGAGGGCTCAGCACAGGGAGATGTTTGGAAGAGCTGGGACATTCCCCGGGGCCCATTCTCAGCGCCTCCCACCCCAGGTCTAAAACAGGCCTCCACCATTCAGCTGGAAAAGAACCATTGCCACCGAGGAGTGAGACTGCCTGTTGCAGATGTCCCAATTTTCCCAGAGAAAGCCAAACATCAAGATTTTTTTTATGTGAAACCTCTTTTCTTGTTGTTGTTGGCAATAGTTGTTGTGCTTTTTTTAAGTGAAAAAGCAATTCTGCCTGCCTGATTTAGCCTGCAAAACCAGTCTGCCAACAAAACAGTGTTGCTATGTCTAAAATGTACCTAAGATCCTTCGACGCACACCATGCGATATCATTGCTGATACTAGGACCCAGGTACTCAACTGGCATTCTGACCCAGGATGCCTGGTGCTGAAAGGTTCTGGCAGCACTAAATTTGGGATGCCTGAGGCAGCTTCTGGGTATATTTCTGTTATCTATAAGTATAGATCCATATGAGCCAGGTAAATGCCCAAAGTAAGGCTATTATCAGAGAAAATAGTCACTTGCTGACAGGCATGATGCATGTTAGAAAAGGGGATTTCATTAGCTAAAGTCAAGATAGTTAGCACACAGAGAATGGCTAAAGTATTTCAGATGTACTCCCCACTCTTGCATAGATAGGAAGAAAGATTCCAGCTAGTCCAGAGTGTAAGCTAAAGCCCTACCCAGTTCTCTATCTAGTGAGCTTCTAGATGCCAAGTACAAGTGTATGAGAATCACTTGTCCTGGATTCTCACATGCCTGCTTCCAGTGAACTTTTCACCTAGAAGGATAGGGAGCAGGGAGTTCCTTGAGCTTGCAGAACCGATTGTTAGAACTCCTTAGGGACTCATTACTGATGGGTGGCAAAATTTGTCCTGAAACTTGATTTCCTTAAAACTTGGGAGTGACATTGTAGCTGAGCAGCCAACCCTTACCTCCCTCAGATATTTACAATAGGTCCTAAAACTCATGAAAAGGAACCTGGGTTGTACATGAAGAAATGGCTTAGGTCCATTCAAAACTTGGCTGGAGAGTAATGGAATCAATATTTGATAGTTCAGAGCCTCCTAAAATGTATTTTAAATGTGTTACAGCAGACACTGACCCCTTTCAACCTCCCTGTGGCTGGTTGGGGCTGAGGCTGGGGCAGCGGGAGCCAGTGGGGGCCCTTGGTGTTTCCTTGCTGGAAGCAGCCTCTTTTCTCCAAAGGCCATGGTCTTTTTAAAGCAAAGAAGCATTGAGACTGCTGAGGAGCCAACCACAGAGTCTGAAGAGCTGGTGAGGAGAGTTGTGCCTGATCCAATAGCAGCATCATGACTATTGCTCTCTCTAGGGAAGAGAAAAGTGTGGAGAAAGCAGCCATGCAGGGAGGAAGACTAGAGGCAAGGAAAACCACAGCCACAGTCCAGGTATAAGATCAACAGGGTCTGCAATTGAATCAAGATTCTGGAAATGGAAAAGGACAGACAAACCCTTAACAAAATAGGATGATTCAGTGGGTATAGGGCTTGAAAAAGAGCAAGGAATAATAATAATTTTTAAAAAAAGATTAAATGACTTGCCAAAGATGACCTAGCAAGTTATGGAAGATCTGAGTAAAACCCACAGTCCTTCACCAAGGAGTCGGTCACTCAGCTTCCATCATTTCTGGAAAAACTCAGAGTATTTCTCTGTACTGAAAAGGAAATGCAACGTGGAATAATGAGGTTAAGAGTCCACAACTCTTAAGCTCTTCCCTGAGTAAAGATCATTGTGTGATTACCCAACAAAGAAAAACTAGTTTGAGGTTCTCTCGTTAATCCTGAATGTCATATTTATGTCATCAAAAAGCAATCCCTTCATAATTTGGTTTGGTGCCCAGTTCTTTTTCTCACGAGGGACTCTCAAGACTTGACTGACAGAACTGAAATGTTCTCTCCAAGCCCGGGAACGCAGTCAGGGCCGCCAGCATCCGGCCTGCCTGATCCCACAGGCTTCCTTACATGTCAGATCGCCAGTGCTAGGTGATCTGGTCAGTTACAGAAGCCCAAAGCACTCTGCTAAGGGACGTGACAATTGGGTGAGCACTGCAGCCAGGAGGAAACACGACTAGAAGCCTGCTGGCTTCCGCCTATAGGAGGAATTATGGCTGCGATGGCTGCCTTGTGCTGCATGTGTCTGGTGGGGACAGAGGTTTTAACCAGAGAGTGAAACAATCAGAACTGCAGTTTAGGAAAGTTAACCTGGATGGAAGAAGGAAGCTGGAAGAGTCGTGACCCTGATCCTGTAACTGCGAAAACCGTGACCTTTCCGACTCTGTGCTTTCCTTCTTTCACAGAGAATCTGGGGGAAAGGGCACCCAGCAATTACCAGCAAACAGAAGATGACACCTTCAGTTCTGAGTGTACATATTGGACCTATCTTTTTTTAATGTATGATTAAACCCAGACTTTTCTACCAGGTTTTCGGTTTATTTTTGTTTTTAAATTAATTTGGAGCAACTCTTCACTCTCCTGGAGCCTTGCCATCTGCAGTGTCATCAGCCTCCCCACAAGAGTGTGACAGGGAACAGGGGGAAGGCTGAACCTTGTGTCTGCTGCAAACCAAGGCAGGAAGAGCACAGTGCAGAGGGACGCACCCACCCTCCAGGTGGAGGCCACACCTCCGGGTGCCTGTGCTGAGCTCGGCAGAACTCAGCAAACCCAGGGCAAGAAGCAGGGAACCAACTCAGGATGTGGCGACATCCAGGACAGCAGTTGCCAATACTCACTGGGTTGGTTTCCTCTCGAAATAAGGCCACTTAGCTCATAGAAACAGTTTTCTCCCTGCCCTAATAGTGACATTTCACTGTACCATGAATGTAAGTGCAACCAGCAAGAGGCCAGACAGAGGCATACCACGGGGTCTTGACCTTCTCCAGTGAGGCTCCCACCACCAAAGGGAAGAGGCAGAGAGGGAAGGATGCAGAGGAGGAAGGTGCTACATTTCCACCCGAGGAGTCCAATTACACTCCCTGCTAGTGTACGTAGCTTCTTTGGACAATAGCTTTACAAGCTATAAAGTGGGGAGCGAGGAATATATATTGCAGGTCCTTGGTAATATTGTAGTGCCCATGGTTGACTGCCTACTCAAAAGCACACTGTTTTAGTTGTAGTGATCGAGTCCATAAAGGTGCTTGGTTCCTCCCGTCAGTGCATGACTGAGGGTCTGCCCTACTTCCCCATGTGATCCAAGGGAACTAGGATGCAGGCTTTTGTGGGGAAATTTTCTGCCTAAATATAAGAACCACCGTATAAGGCTCCTTTGCTCCCCACTCTCTGCCTATTTGGGACACTGTCATGTAAGGGCAATGCTGGGCGCAAGAGCAACACATGGGACATGTGCTCCCTGACATTACTGAGGTGCAGGACAGTAGTAGTGACCTCTGTGGTATCCCTGGGCTTCGGCACCAGCCCTAGAAACGAATGTCCCAGACTTCTGTGAGATAATTAAATGTCTGTCCTGCCTCATTTCCTGCCAAACACTCTGGTATTTGTACCCAAAGGCTTCTTAACTCTTACAGCCTTCCCAATCCTGCCACGTTCCTTTATACCCCCTGACTGCTAAGGGTTAAGCATTGCCTCAAAGGTCAAAGTCATTGCAATCCCCAAAAGGACTTAGTGAAAAATCAGCAAGAAAACAATTTAGCACACAGTGCAACTCTGGAGTTTTAAACAGATCCAATGTTAGGAGTGGCTTTTAATGCTAGGGGCACAAATCAAGACAAATAAATGCATGGGCATCTCAAGGGATAAAAAACACAGTGCAAGAAGATCCTATTTCACTTTTTTGCCAATCGTTTCTGTTTGGGGCTACACTGCCATAAACGTTTCAGAAACAGAACAATGTTAAGTCTAGAAAAATAGAAGACAAAAGTCCCTTCCACATTCTAGCTACTCAAAGTGGGGTCTCCAGACCAGAATCATCTGAAAGCCTTGGAGAAATGCAAAATCTTGGGTCCTACCCTTGTCCTACTGAACCAGAATCTGCACTGTAGCAGGAACCACAGCTGATTCGATGTGCAAGTTGGAGAAGCAGTGCTTGAGAGCACTGTCTTCCTACCAGGGGCAATGGCATGATTCAGGATGGCTGGAGGACCTCCTAGTACAGCCAATCCACAGCTTCTCTCTCTCACCTCTGAGACAGAGAGAACTGTGCAGTGGAAAAACTGCAGTAGGAAAAAAGCTTAGTACGTATTCACGTATCTTATGACACAGTAAGTATATGGGCAATATAGTGGTCCGCCCTTAACTCAGGTTTCACTGTCTATGGTTTCAGTTACCTGTAGTCAACTGCACTCCAAAAATATTAAATAGAAAATTCCAGAAAAAAAAATCCATACATTCCCAATTATATGCTGTTCTGAGTAGTGTGATGAAATCTCTCGCCATCCTGCTCTGTTCCATCTCGGATGTGAATCATCTCTTTGTCTAGCGTATGCACCCATGAGTCACTGAGTAACCTCGGTTATCATCAGGGAACACTTATGTTACTTAATAATGGCCCCAGAATGCAAGAGTTGTTTAAACTTTATCATAGCTTATAGGTATGGCAAAAAAAAAATATATGTATGTATGTATGTACATATGTATATGTATATATATATACACACATATATATACATATATAATATACATATACATACACACACACACACAGAGATATATATGTTCCATACTATTCGTGGTTCCAGGCATCCACTGGGAGTCTTGGAACATACTCCCTGCAGACAATAGGGGACGACTTCACTAAACACGAAAATCACATCCTACAGAAATGTCTGACCCAGGGATTCCAATGTGTCAAGCAAGACAAACAAATTCACACACAACCTTTTTTTAATACATGAAAATAATTTATAATCATAATACTTATTAACAGGCCATTAGTAGCAGCTGCTCACTCAGATGCCCAAGCCCAGAGGAGAAAAGCTGCAGTAAGCATCACTCCCAGCACAGATGTTTATAACACTGCTCCTTTCCCTTCCACTCATAAGAACCTCTGAAACGCAACTGTGTGCAGGTGATGTCACTACATTATTAAAATGGTAACACTGAATCTGCTCATCGTTTACACAAGGCAATAATAAATATGTAGGCACCTTCTCGACTGTTAGTCATCCATTACCCACACATCACTTCACTATGGGATGGGACACACCATCTGTCCTGCTCAGGAGGGAAGGACCCCTAGAAGGACCAGACATAACCAAAAAGAGTTTTCTGAAAGCCTCACTCTCCACCCAATCTCCTTTTCTCCCATAATACTTCTGGTTTTCAATTCCGCTTATTCCTTCTTAAGTAAACAGTGCTCAATGACCTGGTTTGGCTCTGTGGACCACAGCCCCCACCCACCCATGGGGGTCCAAGGCATTCAGAGTCCGAAAATACAATCTGACTTATTTCAGAGTCTGGGCCCTAAACAGTCACTTCTCAGTTGCTCTGGACGAATCCGTGTTTCCCACCTGAGTGAGAGAGAGGCAGTCCTGGTTTTCTTCAAAATATCAGAGAATGACAATTTCACAGCCTTTGCTGACAGCAAAAGAAGGTAAGAAGTCAGAAGGCATCATCATTTTAGTCATCTTCGGAATTAAAATAAACAAAAGAAGCAAACCTTCCCATGTCTGGTGTCTCATGTGGGTAGGCTCTTAAAGTTGCTATCAACTGGTTTCCTTCAAATGTGCTATATTTTTACTCTTAAGGGAGAAGTTCTTAGCACTTACGTGCACTGTGTACATGGAATCAACATCAATTCACATGGATACAGATAGATTATAGGAAAAATTCAACAGGAGGATACTTGTTAAAAATGCCAAGGCTATATAAGCTGCCACTCCCTCCCCAACTCCACTACCTTCTCACAATCAAGACAACACAGGCTTAAAAGGATAAAGGAATAGAACAAGAAGTGGTGGTTGATGTCAGTTCACAATTGGCCCACAGTTCAGCTGACTAATACAGACTATTAGACACAGTGTGAGAGAGAGCACTCGTTTAAGAAAATAGCAAACTGCAGATAATCTACCCATCTATGTAAGAGCCACAGAACTTCCCTAAAGCAGGTGAATTTCTAGTGAGATGTGGAGCCAGAGGCAACATCTGCTAAGGCAAACATAGAAGGAAGGAGGGCCATAAAGGAGGGAGCAGTAACCCCAGGCCAGCTGTGCTGCAGGTGCCAAGCAAAAAACAGCTTTCTGAAGCCCAATGATAGACATGACCAAGAGCTCACTAGTGATGAACTTTCTATGGAGCATGATAATTACAATGAATAAAGGAAAACCACAGATTATCCCCAGATCACAAGTCCATTATTCTCTGGCTCTCCAGTGGGAGGCAGGAGGGATATTGTAAAAGATGCTCTGGTAAAAGTAGCCAAAGGACAGAGACTTGGCTTCCTCTACCCTCTTCAATATCCTCTGATCTGAACACTTTCAATTCATGACTAAGGCTACCAAAGGGATACTCAGAACATTTTTATGCAAGATAGGTCCTTGGAGAAAGTCTTGTCAACCTTCCTTATTTTATAGCTGAAAATCTGAGCCCCAGGGCAGCTGCACTGTCAAAAGGCATAGAGTTAAAAGGCAAGAAGGCTGGGCAGGAGTTGGGGCAGTTAAGGGCAAGGAAGTGAGCCAAGAACTGAAAGAGATACCAGGAAGATCTGACAGTGATCTGCTTTTACAATCTTCAGAATGACCTTAGCCAAGTCCCCAATTGCTCAGCCCTCAGTCACCTCTTCTATAAGACCTATCCAGCTGAACTGACAGAGTTACTAATAGGAGAGCACTAGATGAGCATATTACATAGGTATCATTTCCCAAGCCAAACACATGCTCTGTAGTCAACAGGGGCTCGTGGCTGGCCATGTCTGCAAAGACAGGCACAGGTAATTTAGATCAAATATCCTATCTAATAAAAGAGTAATATGCAGATTGACCATCACTCCAACACACAAGATGACTGCCCCGATGTGGTCAAAGATCCTGCCCCCATGAGGACAAAAGATGGCCACCACAAGATTGCCAGCAGGGGAGGGCAGTTGGGAGGGACCAGGCCTACAAGGGAGGGCAGCTGTGGGCTATCAGGCCAGCAGGGGAGGGCAGTTGGGAGGGACCAGGCCTGCAAGGGAGGGCAGTTGGGGGCAATCAAGCCTGCAGGGGAGGGCAGTAAGGGGGGACACAGGCCTACTGGGAAGAGCAGTTGGGGGGAGTGGGGACCAGGTCTGCAGGAGAGGGCAGTTAGGGGCAAACAGGCTGGCAGGGAGCAGTTAGGCATCAATCAGGCTGGCAGGGGAGTTGTTAGGGGGTGATCAAGCTGGCAGGCAGAAGCGGTTAGGGGCAATCAGAAGGCAGGCAAGCAAGCAATTGGGAGCCAGCAGTCCTGGATTGTGAGAGGGATGTCCGAATGTCTGTGGGCCTACACAGGCAGTCAGACATCCCTCGAGCGATCCCAGATTGGAAAGGGTGCAGGCTGGGCTGAGGGACACCTCCCTTCCTTTCCCCCCTGTGCACCAATATCAGGCCTCTAGTTAATTAATAAGTCTAAATTTCCAATGCAATATTCATATATCTGCAGGGGATCTTTTTCATGCAAATCTCCACTCAACTAGCTCTACCATTAGAAGTTTCCAATACACCAGAATAAGTCACATGTACCATTTGAAGAGATGGTCCCTATGGGAGATAATTAAAATAGCACAATTCCAGTTGCCACAAGTATTTAAAGCAACAATTTGCATCATTCCCAGAGACTTTTGCAAAGGATTAGTTTGGCTTCAAAGAATCTGGAGTTTTTTAATATGTGACAATAAAAACTTTAAATCTAAAACTCCTAACACTGAAAAGTCACTAAAATATGAGGATTACACTCTAAACTCTGTAGTTCATTATTCTTTTAGTCTAAAGTGGCCAACTCATATGTTCAGTAATTCATTCAACAACTATTTACTGATCTCTTTACTATCACATCCAGTTCTAATCATCGGGACTATAGAGCAAAAACCCTGCCTTCATGGAGGTCAAATTTAAATTAGGATGGGGGTAGGATAGTGAGCAAATACAGATAATAAACAAAATTATGAAGTATAATATACAGTAGAATCATTAGAGGACTCTTAAAATATAAATTGTTAGGCCCTCCCTCCAGAATTTTTGATTCAGCAAATCCAGGAGTGAAAAAGCACAAGAATTTGCATTTGTATCAAGCTTTCACGGTGATGGTGACGTTGCTGGTCTATAATCACACCTTGAGAACCACTTAAAGATCAGGGGATAAAAAGCAAGGGGAACTGCAATTTACCTAGGATGGCTATGGAAGCCTCCCTGATGTGACATCTGAGCCAAGAATCTGAAGGCGGTACTAAAGAGTATTCCAGAGAGAGGGAGTAGCTAGTGCAAAGATCCTGAGGCAAAAGCATGCATGGCAAAAAGGCCAGCTGGACTGGAGTGGAATGAGGGAGGAGAAGACGCAGGAAATGAGCTCAACCAGATCTTGCAGTAGGCCACCATAAGGATAGTGACTTTGCTCTGAGATAGAAAAACATTAGAGAGTTTTGAGTAAAGGCATGAGATAAGCCTTTAACTTATTTAATGGCATAATTCTGGATGCCACGTAGGGAACTAAGCACAGAGGGGAAGGGCAGAAGAAGAGTACTGCTTAGGGGGTGACCCTATGAACCCAGGCAAGAGATGATGGTGGCTTGGACCAGGATGATAGCAGGGGAGGTGCAGTGACGAGATTGACAATAGGATTTGCTGACAAACTGGACAGGACATAAGGTATGAGAGACAGAGAAATGTCAATGATCACCACACTTGTGGTCTATTCACTAGAAGGATGGAGCTGCCATTAAAAGATGTGGGAAAGGCTGTGGGAAGGGCACTTTGTTGGGGACCTGGGGTCCCAGAGTTCTTCTATATGGCAGCTATATAATCTGTAGAGTGAAAGAAAACTTGAGAACCAAGAACATCATTTTACAGGTGATACATGGCTAGGAAAGAACTTGGCAGTGGGCACAGGGTGCATTAGAAACCCAGGGAGCTAGACAGAACTTGGCAACTGGTATCCTCAAGTCTACTCTATAAAATCAAATGTTAAACCATATTCCATAGTGTTTACCAGCTGTAAATACATGTTCACTTTATATCAATTTCCTAAAAATCTCTAATCTATTAGGATATCTGTAGTAACCTTTAAGATGTATTAGTCTAAAGCACCTATTCCTAAATCATTCAGTTACAATACATATTTAAGATTTATCCCCAGGACAACCTACTAAACTAGACCTAACGTGGCCCACTTAGACGCCTCAAGCAGATGCATTTCTCTTCACATACAAATCTTTGAAAATCAATTCTATCACCAACTTTTCATGTCTGTTTCACCTGAACCATTACCTCCATGAGAGCAGACACAATGTCTCCTCCATGGGTTACCACCCTATGGCTCAGAGACCTGTGCCTGGAACACAGTCAGTGCTCAGCACATCTGTCAGCTGCCCACTTAAGATATAGCAAACCGAAACACCTAGTGTTCATCTTTTCACCAGGGAAGGAACCTTTTTCTGTTTTAACAAATGGAGGTTCTGAGAAACAGGAAAAAAACAACAACAACAAAAACATACTACACACACACACAAAAAAAAAAAAAACAACAACAACAACAACACCACGATCCAGCAGAGAACTGACTTAAATTTCTCTGCTTTCAGTCTAAAAAGTTTTGTTTTTTCCCAGACTTTAACAGCTTGTGGTAATATATAAAATTTAATTTAATAATGACAAAGAAGGCCCATTAAGTCAGGACAGAGGAAAGGAAGGGAAAGATGTGAGGGAGGGAGGAGAAGAAGGAAGACTGAGGCCATCTGCCTCAGATCCTCCGGGACGCTCTTCCTGGAAGTGCAGCCCATCCCCACGCAGCTAACGGTGCACAGCTGCAGGAAAGTTCCAGCAGGAAAGCAGAGCAAAGTGATGCTCCCCCATTGGGCTCACCCCAGCAAGACTTCCTAAAGCTGCCGCTCAACTACTGCTCGCAGCTGTTACAGGATGGGAAGCTGCTTAAAATCTCCCAACTATTTCTCACCCATGGTGTGCAGCTGGGATGGAAAACAAAGTTTCCACAATCGATTGCATTCTCAGTTCCGGCTAGAGGTTTCATACATGTTACCATTTACCAAGAGCCCCAAATTCAGGGGACCATATTAATCTGCTGTCCTTATTTACTTAAACTGTGTGTGTGTGTGTGTGTGTGTGTGTGTGTGTGTGTGTGAATTTTGGCAAGTTTGTTAAACCATTATTCACATAATTACAAACTTCCTGAAACTCAAACCACATGTTGCGGTTCACTAGAAAGCATTTTATAGCCCCACAGGTTTTAATTTGCACATGTCCTCTGCTTTCTGGGTGTAGCCAATGGCCCTTAACTTGTATGCTCTGCTTCACTCTTCCTTAACATTATTAATCGTTTCATCATCTGCTGGCTGAGGCAGAGCTTGCCTAAAATCAAAGCTGAAATGTGTTTGTTAAAAACTCTTTTCAGCCTTAAAACTATGCACTAGTATCCATACCTAATTCGCCTCCCTGTCTGTTAAGCTGGTACATTCGGACTTGTTTGAGCTTTCAGCTGTGACTTACCTACCCACCCTCTCCCACCATCAGGCGGGTGCGTGTGCACAACCTGCCGAGACAGGGTGGCCAGCACGCCTGTCGTTCAGATCTCACTGACTAAAAGTTTGGGAGCACCTGTCCTGTGTCAGGCACTGCTGAGGGGAGCTGAGATGGAGTGTTCACAGCTGGTAAGTATATGATCTGTAAGGAAGAGGGCGAAGTAGAGACCCAGGTTCACTGCCATCTAGTTGGAGTGTATAAAGGAGGGCACTTTCAAGCCACCAGGGTAAGGTGCTTGGCATAATGAAGGTGGGTCTTGAAGAAGTGAAGCAGAAAGCACGGGTGGAGGAGATGGGGAAAACAGGCGGGCCCTTTACGTGCCATTAGGGGAGACAGAGCTTTATGCCATCAACAAGTTTTGAACTTTGCACCAGGGAATTAATTGTATGGTCAGAGTGGCGTAGTAGATTTTTCACTCTGGTGATATTATGGAAATCAAAGGGCTAAAGGAGGAAAAGCAAAATGATATGGCAGGAGGTGAAATGGGGTGCTTATAGCCTGGCCTCCCTATCTGCCTCCTTTTGATGTTACAACAGCCTATATAATTAAAGGGCACCATCCCCATCTCAATAAAAAAGCAATGTGAGCCAACTAGTTCTAAACCGGAATGTGTGTTAACTCCTCTAACCCTCTCGCACAATTGTGCATTTTCCCATTGCACGGAAGTACAGACTGAGTGCCGAGAGGTTAAATATCTTGGTTACAGGGTTAGAAGGAGCATTGCCAGGATGTGAACCGAAGCAGATTGGTGTCAGAGCCCACACACTCCTAAATCCGATGACTAATTATCATTTCCTGATCTGGATGTCCCAGGAGCTTTCTGAGCTTTTTGACACTAACCAGAACGCATACACAGAGCCCATTTACCTACTTGAGGCAGCAGCCTATCTTCCTTATAACACAGAAAATACCCTTTCCCCCTCCCCTTATCAAAGTTTACTTCACTGGAGCCAAAGAACACAGAAGGGCAACAAAAGAAACTATCAGCTATGGGCATAAAACTCCATCACCGTGTACCCCTCCCTCTGGTTCCTTGAGAAAAATATCTGAGTATTGGAAGCAAGTTAAGTCTAATTCCATGTTTTCCTGGTAGAAGTTTTAGTCATAGTGTTAGATGCGGACTAAAGCTGA
The DNA here is from genome assembly GCA_011751065.1 of Lasiurus cinereus. Classification (NCBI taxonomy): domain Eukaryota; kingdom Metazoa; phylum Chordata; class Mammalia; order Chiroptera; family Vespertilionidae; genus Lasiurus; species Lasiurus cinereus. Next base: position 18,628,292 of record JAAGEH010000393.1, on the reverse strand, counting down.
AAATGTATTCAAAGGCTGACTAAGGACATAATCTCCCTCCCAGAATCAAGATGCTACTCTGAGGTATACCAATGTGCCTTGTCAGTAAAAAGCCTGGTGCTTAAGCTTTATCTCGTGGCCTCAGATGCATTACAATAGGAGTGGTGATAAATTTCTAGAGTTCTGGCTGCCTTAGCCCAGTACAAGATTTGGTTTCTGTTAGGAAAACTGAGGATGGAAAATTCAGACTCATACACCCCTAAAAAGCAAAAGTAAGTGAAAAGGAGCATGAGCTCTACCTCATATAATGCAGTAGTTAGAAGTTATTTAGAAAGAAATGTTGTGAAATCGACATCTTTACTAGTATAGTACATGAAGAGTGATCACTATTTTAAAGACTCCTAAGATACATTTATCTACAGTGACCACCCCAAAGGTACCTGTTTATGTGACTTTCTGTTGGCTTAGAACAGCATCTCATTAATTCCAGACAAACAGGCTGAGTCACTGGCCAGACAAAGCCCTAAGCTCTTCCTGACAATATGACAGAGCATCAAACTGGAAAATAAAATGTGGGGCCGTGGGAAGAGCATGACTTTCAAAGAGCCACTCCTTCTAGCACGTAGTACAGCAAAAACGATGACTCTGACCAAGGCACCCGATCCAAGCTTGTTCTCAGGAAGTCACAAGACAGGCAGGCTGTCCAAGCACAGAAGAAATCTAAGATGTAAAGCATTTTCTCTCAAAACCTGAGGAGACATGACGTTTCCCAGGGTAAAGAGTGCGTGCTGTCACTGCGGTACTTCATTCTTCTCCAAACACTGCCTGAAGGGGACTGCTTCTCCTAAGACCTTACAAATGACACTGGGTCTCAACTTGGAGAAGGGGGGAAAGGTGGTGAATATGTTTCACAGACCAAAACAAAATCAATTTATGCAGAGATGTGCAGGGGTTAGTGACTGCCATCTATCTTCCGCCCCAAACTGAGGTTGTTTCTACCCAGATTTGGGATTCTCTGCCTGGAAGTCCCACCACAGATGTGGATCAAGGGCTCCAGAACCAGACTGCCCAAATTTGGAACCTGACTCCACCACCTGGGCAACTACCTGGGCAATTACCTTGCCCTCTGAACCTTTGTTCTCAGTCTGTAAAATGGGTATAAAAGCAGCACTTCCCCACAGGACTGTGGTGAGGACGAATGAGCCATAAAGCATCAGCAGGGCACCTGGCCTGGCATACAGGAAGCACTCAACTCCTGACTATCCACAATCAATGAAAACATACGTTATTCCCATGAATCTGTACCATTGGAAACAGAACCAAGTACATTAGCCTGTTCTCCCTTGTTGGCTGCATAATAAGGTGGGTGCTTTTGTGGTTTCAACCAGGCCCTTTAATTTTCCCTTTCCTAACCAAAAGTTCTGAGAAAGGAAATATGTGTATATACAATAGAGGAAGTGGTTTTTTTAATAAAAATTCTGCTTTCTACTAGAATTAGTGGCCTAGTGCACAAAATTTGTGCACATTAAAAGGGGATTTATTAGGGGAAATATTTTAATATTGCTATTTGCCCTTTCTCTATAATAGAAGTGTCAGAGATGAAAGAAAATTAGTAAACATATATGAAAACCTTCCTCCTGTCAGAGTCTGGGGTGCACCACGGGACCCAGAGTCAAGTCCCTGCCCACCCACATGCACCTCAAAATCTTGTGAGACCCAGACACAGCTGCCCACCCCTCATTGGGCTAGATCCAGAACCAGCCATTCCCACCCATGTCAAGCCCCGTCAGGCAGGGGACGTAGCCTCAGGTCCCCTGGCTTGGTGTCAGGGCAAGGGGCGTGCCTTGAGGTCCCCCATTAAGCCCCCGGGGGTGTGCAGCCTCAGGTCCTCCAGCTCAGCACCGGGAGTGGGGCACAGCCTCAGGTCCCCTGTCAAGCCCCACTGGCAGGAGGGGTGCAACCTCAGGTCTACCATCAAGCCCTGCTGGGTAGAGGGTGCAGCCTGAGTTCCCCTGGCCTGGTGCCAGGGTGGGGGGTATGGCCTGAAGTCCCCTGTCAAGCCCCACCTGGTGGGGAGTGCAGCCTGAGGTCCCCCGGCCTGGCACTGGGGTGGGGGAAGCAGCTTGAGGTCTCCTAGCCCAGCACCAGGACAGGAAGCACACCTTGAGTACCCCCATCAAGCCCTACCAGGTGGTGACTTGGCCTGGCGCCAAGTCAGGAGGCATGACCTGAGGTCCCCTGTCAAGCCCTGCCGGATGAGGGGACAGTCTGAGGTCCCCTAACCCAGCACCAGGATGGAAAGCGTACCTTGAGGTCCCCTGTGAAGCTCTGTTGGGTGAGGGGACGTGGCCTAAGATTTCCTGTCAAGCTCCATGGGGATGGGAGAGGGTGTAGCCTCAGTTACCTGCTGATTGCTCGTTAAGGCTTCTTATGGGAACTTGGCCTCAGCTGTGGGTGCAGCCATCTTTATGACAGAGTGATGGTTAATTAGCATAGTCCCTCTTTATTAGATAAGATAGCAAAAATACTCTTTTTAGCACTGGCCAGGTGGTTCAGTTAGTTGGAGCTCATCTCATACACCAAAAGATTTCGGGTTCAATTCCCAGTCAAGACATAAACCTAGGTTGCGCATTCAATCCCCTGTCAGTGTATGTACAGGAGGCAATCCATCAGTATTTTTTTTCTCTCTCTCCCCTCCCCCTTTCTCTCTCTAAAATCAATAACCATATCCTTGGGTGAGGATAAAAAACAATACTCTTTTTAAAAGCCATGTTCATAATAATACTCTCAAGGTAAAATAAATACACATTACATTCAAAGTAATAAATGCAAACTTCTCCCCTATTTAACTTTTATTTCAAAACACAAGGCCTAAAGAGCATAAAGATGTAGAGGGAAGAGGGCACACACAGTCTGAGTGAAAGCAATGTTCCATTTGTTCAAATATAACAGGTAGCAACGCCTCTGCTGTCGCTATGAGTCGCCACTCTTGAGGCCCCCATGTCACCCACTGGACACAGATCCCAGCAAAAGACCCACAGATGCTGTGGTCCACTTTTGTTCCATGACCAACTGGTCAAATTTCTATAAAATGGAATCTTGGACAGCATCTACCTGTCCAAGAAGGAAACATTCCAAATGTGTACTGAGTGGATAGTCTTATTTCATAGTTAAAACAAAAACAAAAAAAATCATTCTAAATACTCAGGTTAGAGACCATGGAGAAAATGAAATGTGAATTCTCGCAAGTTCTAGCTCCAGAACTGTGAAGAGTGCAATTGAATGCCTGTTCACCCGCCTTATGTGCCTAGAGATGGCAATTTTAGTTCTTGTTATACACAGGCATGAGGTCACAGACACAGAAAGGGCACCAACGCAGGCCCAGCGTGGTTGTACACACAGTCCTCCCCACGTGCCAGGCACTATTCTGAGCACTTTGCATGGAGTCATTAACTCTCACAACACCCATGTGTTGGCTCCCTGCACATGCCCTGCAGAGCCCCACAGAGTATGTGTACTGGGTTACACTCACCACTACCACCTACAGTGGGGAAGAGAACCAGAGGCCTGAGAGGGAGAGGAAGTCAGGAAATCTTGAGAAAACGAAAAAGACACTGTGCTGCAGAAGGCCCAGGATGATGCTTGGGTCCTTAATCTGACAAAAACAGTGGGATGAGGTCACTGGCTGGGCACCAAGTGGCAGAACACGGCAGGGGTTGACCCATCTCCATGTTCCTAAGGCAGTTCACTGCTATTTTGATTCTCTTACTAAGAAATTATCATTTAATCACAAAACAGAAACAGTTAGTTGCACTTCCATAGCAGCATAGAGCAAGATGAATGAGAAGTTAACCTCTAAGTTCCCTAATTAGTCAGCATAGCTTTTGAAACTCATAGAGCTCCTCAGAGTTGTGAAACTCATGGAGCTTCTCAGAGTTGAACCTCTTATAGGACAAATCTGAGATACCTATGACCTCCAGGCAGTGCGAGCGAGAATCAGTGTGATCCTATTGGTTGTAATAACAGCAGCAATAATAGCAAAAGCAGCAATAATAGTAATAGTACTAGAACAGTAGTCGGTAGTCAACAGAGCCAAATATCAACAGTACAATGGAAATTCCTTTTGAGAGCCAAATTTTTTAAACTTAAACTTCTTCTAATGCCACTTCTTCAAAATAGACTCGCCCAGGCCATGGTATTTTGTGGAAGAGCCATCCTCAAGGGTCCAAAGAGCTGCATGTGGCTCGAGAGTAGCAGTTTGCCAACCATGGTACTAGAAGTACCAGCAACAGCTGCAGTGGAGTAATAGCTGTTGGTATTTACCAAGTGCCTATCATATGTATGCTGGCCATTATTAGTCAATGGACATAAAAAGCCTCATTTGACTTCACACAAAAATGATAAGACAGGTTATATCTGTATTTCCCTCTATGGAAACTGAGTCTTAAGGAAGTTAGGAAATCTGACCAAGGTCAAAGAGCTTGAGTGGTGACCTGGGAATTTCAGCCCAGGCTGATGATCTCCAAGCTTGTACTTAACAACTAGACAACTAGACTACTCTGGTGCTGAACAGTTTGAAGCTTTTGTCTATAAATGTTTTCAGTTATCACTTGTTTAGTTGAAGTTGTTTTTGGTTTTTTTTTAAACTGTCCTTAGCCTGTGGAATAAGAACCATTCTTCCATCTTTTCAATGAGAACAAGATTTTATACACACACACATACACACACACACACACACAAACTGAGTGGCCAGATTATTATGATCACTGAACACAATAATCTGGCCACTAAGAGTGTGTGTGTGTGTGTGTGTGTGTGTGTGTGTGTGTGTATTTTAGAGGCCCGGTGCATGAATTCATGCATGGGTGGGGTCCGGCCAACCTGGCCAAGGGGAGGGGACATGGGCTATTGGCCAGCCTGCCTGCTGGTCAAACTCCTGGTGAAGGGGACAATTTGCATATTAGCCTTTTATTATATAGGATATACACTGAGTGGCCATATTATTATACATTCAGAGATGATAATAATCTAGCCATTCTGTGTGTGTGTGTGTGTGTGTGTGTGTGTGTGTGTCCGTGTGTATGCTAGAGGCCCAGGGCATGAAATTCGTGTGTCCCTCAGCCCAGCCTGTATCCTCTCCAATCTGGGGCCCCTTGAGGGATGTCCAACTGTCCGTTTAGAGCCGATCCTCAGTGGGATCAGGCCTAAATGGGCAGTCAGATATCCCTCTCACAATCCAGGACTGCTGGCTCCCAAATGCTCGCCTGGCTGCCTTCTGATTGCCCCTAACCGCTTCTGCCTGCCAGTCTGATTACCCTAACTACTCCCCTGCCAAATTGTTTGACACCTAACTGCTCTCCTGCCAGCCTGTTTGCCCCTAACTGCTCTCCTTTGCCAGACTGGCTGCCCCCAACTGCCTTCCTTTGCCAGCCTGGCTGCCCCCAACTGCCCTCCCCTGCAGGCCTGATTGCCCCAACTGCCCTCCTCTACAGGCCTGGTCCCCCCAACTACTCTCCCCTGCAGGTCTGGTCTCCTCCAACTGCCCTCCCCTGTAGGCCATCTTATGGCAGCCATCTTTGACCAAATGGGGGTGATCATCTTGTGTTGGAGTGACAGTCAATTTGCATATTACTCTTTTATTAGATAGGACATATATATAAATATATATCAATATATATGGCACTAACTTGGATGCCTCAACAACATCAATAAGAGCCACCAAAGCAGGGCGGGAGAAAATAAATGAATCAAGAATGGCCAAAGACTGATAAAAGCCAGGTGATGGGTACAAGAGGGGTCTTCCAATTTTCTCTCTGCTTTGGGCTATGCTTGAAAATTTGCATAATAAGAGGTTTGAACATGGCTTTTATGATAGAGAGTTCATTAAGTTTACTGACTCATTTCCTTTCATTTGTTTTACTAAGTCAGAATTTACATGGTTTAAAATTCAACATGTTATGAAAGTCATACATTAAGCAGTGAGGGGTAAACAATAAGTCAGAGAGATTATTCAAAACCTAACCTTGTGATGGGTGTGTGTGTGTGTTCTGCTAAAACTCTTGCATTTCGAATAACTCCAAACCCTCTGATTTGTTTAGAAACAAAACTGGGACCAAGGACTGTGATCAACTCTCATCTAATAACTAAATTCATGCTAAACACACACACACACACACACACACACACACATACACACACACACACGTATGTATGTATGTATGTATGGGCTCTTTCCTTCTAATTCAAAAAAGAAGCAGATTAGGCTGATTCTACATTTGGGGTGAACTCCAACATTCTTCAATGACAGATGTTAGGTCAGCGATTCTCACCAAGGATGATGCTAGTAAGATTTCATGCCTGGAGCCAGAAGGCTGAACCTCCTTCAGTGACAGGGACAGTCCATTACAGGAAAGGACTGTCCAGACAAAAATTCCAAAAGCACTGATAGCCGAGAGGACTGCTGAGATAGGCCTTCAAGGCCATGGGTAAAACAAGAGGCAACCTGCATCCAGCTACGTATTACCCCAGGCTACTCAGATTCCTTGAGGAGCATTAACAAAAAGAGAGGTTCTATACATAGAAGGGCTGTGTATAGAACCTCTCAGTACACACTCACTTGTCAGAGTGCCAAACGACGGTGGAGAATAGCCAGGCAAGTCAGATTTAAGAGCAAAGTAAGCCCTAGATTTAATTTAAGAGAGCACAATTCTTTCTACCCACCTCTTTCGAAAGAAAAGATTTTAAATTAATAGGTCCAATGCTTTAAACTTTCAAACTCATATAGAAAATATAATTAAAAGTAAAACTGTTCTTTATCAAAGGGCTATTATTTCTAAAATAATATTTCTAGGATGATCTAACAACGATTTATCAAAACAATAGGAAAACATGTTATATTTAAGAACCAAACATTCTATAACACAAATACATTCTTAAAACAGATTACATGCATTTATTCATTTCTTAGGCATGATTCTATATTTCTTGAAAATATAACACTTCTGTAAACAAGTAAAGATTTTATCTTTATCAGCTTTACCTGCTATTTGTACTGAACCATCCTCACCCAGAAGAATATTACCAGCTTTCAAATCCCTATTAGAAAAATAAAAAAAGAAGAAAGAGAAAGAATTGTGCAGTACCAATATTATATTGCATTAATTCACTCAGGGAGATTTTAAAGCATATTATAGAATACAGGTATTTTGGCATTATTTTATAAAAACTAAAATTATATCATAGATTTAAAAAATTATAAAATACATGTGATTTTATACTTTGTGTTCCTGGGGAGTGGTTAGGATATTACTAACAAATATTTTCTGTGAAATCAATATCCAGATTTAATTAAATCAATAGTGAGTAGACACTTCCTTTTATGTTAGAGTTAAGATTGTCCATATATTCACATTATTGTTTTATCATGAATTAAAGCCCAGCCTATGTAAAGCTGTTCTATTGTTTGTGGTATAATTCCAAATTAATCCCATCAGCCTCTTAAACAATTGATTTGATCAATCTCTCCTCTGAAGAGACACTGATTATGAACATGACTTACAATCTATATATAAAAGGCTAATATGCCAAGGGTCCCCTCAGGAGCTCGAGCAGGAGACCGGGAGTTCTATTACTCACTATGATGTGTGCTGACCACCAGGGAGCAATGTGGAATGAAGGAAGGCCCCAGTTGGCAGCCGAGGGAAAGCACCGATTGATCCTGATTGCCAGTCAAGTCTAGGGACCCTACCCATACACAAATTTCATGTACTGGGCCTCTAGTATTCTATAATATATTTCTTTACTATATAGAAGTGTGCTGAATGGTCGTAATAATTTAAAAATTACAATCTATAAGTTTAGTTTCTAAAGTAACATTTTTCTAATTATTGAAAGAAAGTAAATTGCTCGCTTATAGTTTGGGGTAAGGAAATTAAAATATTAGTATTACTGGTAAATGGTTTATTTACTTACAACTATCCCTAAGAGCCCTAGTAACGCTACCCTATCCAAAACACCAGGCACTCATAATCTATGCTGTTGGCCGGCTATCTAAATTAGCATTTTATATCACCAGGAAGATGAAATCAGTGCCTCCTCCTTCCCACTCACCATCATGTCAAAAATAATGAACATATTACAATGTCTGAAACAGTCTAGCCTGTATTAGGAAGTTAGGAATGACATCCAATTCAAATGAGCATGTTTCAAGAGCAACATGTGAACTGATGTTTTTTTCATGAGTCCAAGCAGAACTCTTTATATCCTATTTTTTTAAGTATCTCCCACCCCCCTCCATCTATGTAGCCTAAGTTAGAAATAGTGCCAATCCATACCTACCTGCAATATGTCTTTCCTTAATATTCTTTATTAACTAGGACTAAAGATACAGCTGAATTTGAACAGCTCTGCAGAGGCCATACCTGTGAATCTGGCCGTTTCTGTGTAGATAGTCTAAGCCTTCCAAAACCTCTTTAAGAATTGTTGCTATTATTGCCTCTTCCAGAACTCCATTCTTGTGTTCTCCTCGGTTGACGATGTATTTTATGATATCTAACATTGAACCTAGGTGGACAGGCAGAAGAATTGAAAAAACTGGGTGAGCGTCTTTATTACATTTCCAGAATGGGGTTCCCTATTTAGAAAAGTAAATGAGGACATACAAATATGTTTTTTGTTTACAAATATCCCCAAGGTATACAAACACATGGAAACCCATGATCAGACACACTAAATACATGTTTGCAGGCTCACTTTCAGTTGAAGTAAATGAGAAGGATTCTGGGTCAGGAACCAGAAGACTATTCAGGACCACTGCCCAGTGAACCCCTTTTTCCCTAGACATGCAATTGGCTACAAACTCAAAAGAGGGTTCAAGACATCTGAACTAAAAAGAAAGGACCAGGAGGCCAGGAGAGAGGCAGCAGTGAGCCACCAGAGCAACCGGTACAGGTGGGAGGAGAGAAAAAAAGATGTATTACCTCCAGGCCTGCTGATAACCGGAAGATTTCTTTCTATGACTCCAGGCAATCTTTATTTTTACTGTTGTGGTACTTGACGTACTGACTTTTTATATTAAAAAAATAAATACACAGTACTCTGTTATAATAAACAGATTAGTATCCTTGGCACTGCAAACTCATGTTTCAGCACAGAGTAATTAATATTCCAAACCTCTGGGTCATTTTAAAAACCAATATTCTCCAGGGGAGTCAACATATCTAAGGAGTTAACAAATGACTTACCTCAGGACCTGAATTTGGCTCCAAGCTCTCAATGATTAACTAAGAGGGCTGAGTTTCCTCATCAGATGTTACTATACCAGATTAATCACCCACCCCTCATTAAGAGATGGAATGTGATAAAGTATTATAGATGAAAACAAATGCACATGTCCTACTTAAGAGAGAAATGGAACATCTGTTTATTCATTGACTCTTGGATTTTTGGCTCATTCAGAATATTATACTTCCAAAACCATTTGATTTTTACCTTACAAGGACATACCATGCCAAGCATATATGCATTTCTGGCCTGGCCTGCTAAAAGCAAGCTGAGCTAGAATCCACATCTGCCCACACTCACTTTCCCTGTGGAAATGTAAAACCTATTCCTCTTACCCACCAAAGACCAGAAGCCTAAACTGTATTCTTTTAAAAGACAATGAAATTTTCTAGCAAGTCCTGAGGAAAGTGAACCGGGGATATTCTCAGGCTTATAAAAGGTTAATTGTGATAAAAATAAATAAAGAGAGGAACTAAAATCCTCAGCCTGAACAGAGTATTGGGGGCTATCTAGCATCCCAGGTTACCATGGGTCGGCCCCTCGAGAAGAGGCTAGATCCTCTCATTGATAAAGTGCCACCCACCCAAGAACCAAGAAGCAGGCCTGACACTTTACCGCTGTGCCTGGCTCCAGTAGGCTTCCTTTTGCTTCTGTCTTTCCTTTTTCATTTTACTTTTTAATGAAAAAAAACAAGTAGGCACTCAAGGAAACAATGGCACACAGGATTGACAATACTAGTATAAAACCAAACTCGGAGCTGCCAGGCTCTCTACTGAGGCCTCCACAGCAGCCCCAAGGCCATTACAACGCATTCATCATCTCATTTCTGGGCTTCTGCTTGATCCAAGATACTTTCTTTAAAAAAAATTAAAATGCCTCCCTGGTTCAGCCTTAGCTGGCAAAGGGTCTGCAGATGAAAATGGGCTGCTCTACAGCACATGTTGTGCTGAGCCAGTCTGGGCTTCGTCCAGGCACCACAAAATGTTCTCCTTTGCTCCTTAACCACACTTCGCATCTCAGGATGCTAGACAGTGTGTGGTGCCCTGCAGAGAGGACACGCTGGAGAAGTGGGGATGCTGGATACTATGAAGGAAATAACTCGCTTTCTGTGCTTCAATTTGGGGGCCTGTAAAGTAAAGGTGATAATACATCCAGCTTTGCTTTGACGTCAAGAGGACCTACAGTCACAAATTCCAGTGCTGACAGTAACTGTGACCTTGTGCAAGCTATTTAACTCTCTGACCTTTCTGAAAACAGGGATGGTAACTCATGCCATTCAAGGATGTTGTCCACACTCCATGAAATAAGGACATCGCCTTGAACAGGATCTAGCCACGGAGTAAGCATTCGACAAATTTAAAGATTATAATTATCATTCCCTATCAATTATGATGCTAAAAGGTTAAAATAAATAAAATATGGAAGTGCAAAAGTGCCTTATCAATTATATAGTCCAGGGCTTTTATAACTTCAGTGATCGTAGGCTAGTGCAAGAAAGTAACTTTCCCTGCCCGAGTGCAAACATGTGATGAAATAGTGCCACTTCTGATCAATACCGCATGCAAATAATTTAACATGCGGTAAGTCTCTCTCCATTTCAATTGAAACATTTACTGAGGACCCACTGGGTCTCAGATGCAATGAATTAAAAGTGCATCTGAGCCTTAGCTCGGTGGATAGAGCATTGTGTGGACTGAAGGGTTGCAAGCACAGTCCTTGGCCCTGATCAGGCCACATGTGAGAGACATCCAATTGATGTATCTCTCTCACATCAATGTTTCTCTTTCCCTATTTCCCTACCTCCTTTACACTGTATCTCTAAAAATCAATAGGAAGGTATCCTTGGGTAAGGAATAATAAAACAAGCAAACAAACAAAAAAAGTGCATTCAACTGTGCTTTCTTCATGAATACACAATCTAAATCTGTACTGCCCAACACTGTGGTCACTAGCCACCTGCATAATTTAAATATAAGCTATTTAAAACAAAACAGAAATTCAGTCCCTCAGTAGCACCAGCCAATGTCAAGTGCTCAAGAGCTACAACTAGCAGACACTGGATAGCCCAGCTACAGAACATTCCCATCGCCACAGCACCAAAATAATGCATTATAATGCAATGTGTTAAGGACTTGAATAATGTTAAAAAAGAAGGGTTTAGGGGAGGAAGAACTGGTTAACATTTTTGAAGACAGTACGGGATAGCTGCAGAGAGCAGGTGAGCTTTTAGGACTTGAACACATGGAGAGGAAAGGGCAGATCTAAGGCTGAGGGGGAGCACAGGTGAGGGCACAGAGACATCAGAGAGCAGGAAGGATTTGGGGAGTCTAACCTATACCACAAAAGGGGGACACTAAAAGTTAAGCTGAATTAGACTTTATTCTTTACGCAAGTAATAAACCATGTAAACCTTTTTAAAATTGATTTTAGAGAGAAAGGAAGGGAAAGGGGGAGAGAGTGAAACATCAATGACAGAAACACTGATAGGCTGCCTCCCACTAGGGATTGAGCCTACAACCTGGGCATGTGCCCTGATTATGAAGAGAACCAACAACCTCTTGGTGCATGGGACAATGCTCAACCAACTGAGCTACACAGGGCAGGGCCCAGGCAAAACTTAAATATAGGTGTAAGGGGATCAAATCTGAAATCTTAACCATTATGCAGGCTTATACAGAAGGAAAATAAGCAAACAATAACAAAATCCACTTACCTCCACTTAGTAATTTCATGACCAGCCAAAGTTCATCTTTTACCACAAAAGAGGTGTAATAGGTCACTACGTTGGGATGGCTGCACTGACTCATGGCTTGAATTTCTTTCTATAAAAAAAGCAAAACATGACATAATAGTACCATGGGGTGAAAACTGGGCAAATGCAAGTGAAGCAATTGAGCATCTGGCCAACTTTCCTACTTACAAGCATATCTGGGGAAAGGGGCTGTGGTAGGGGGCTGCCTAAACCTTTATTTCAAAGAAGCCACATCAGACTTAACCCTCTTACTCTCATTATCAACTTGCTAGAATTAGAAAGTCTTGTGTAGACCATAGACCGCTGAACCAGCCACAGGTCAGAGGAATTTCAGATCACCATATTGCCCAGATGATCCCCCACTCTGCCAGCAAAGACCCTGCTGTACATGACTACGTGCCTCCGACCTGAATTGGAGGCCTCCACAGACAGACGAAAGGCTAGGTGAGTTCTTAGGAGACATGGTGAGTTGGTGCCACCTTGAACTCTGGTGTGTGTCTTAGCTCCTCCCTCATCTAAAAGGAGACAATAAAACTGTTTCTGGTTTTCTCAGGACTGCTGTGATGGTAAGTGAGAAAATACATAGAAAAATGCTAGATTATCATTTCCCAAACTATTTTCCATGGTAAATGCTCCACTGAGGAGATAATGGGGAAGAGGGACTGGTAAAGTGAAATGGGCTTGAAAAACATCAGGTTACTAAACCTCACTCTAAAAGAGTCACAAGGAATATTAGTACTGTCAAAGGCTCTGAGAAGTCCTGTACTAGATAAACTGTCTTAGTTGAATCCAGATTAACAATGTAGGAAAACAATACTTTGTGTGTCGCAGTTTAGCAACACCTCTGTAATTTTATAGAGAGATATAGAACAGCCAAGTTTTGAAATCATACAAATGGGAAATTTCAATAAACCATAGTTTTCAGCAACAGTCAAGTTCATTTTGATTTTGGTTTGTCATTTTACATTATTGCCAGATGACTGGTATAAAGCTTCAACCAAATGATAAACCTCAATCAAAGGTATCAGACAAGTGTAACTCACTTTTAAGGTGCTACTGAACAGCCACAAGAAAAACCTGTTATTAAAGAAACCTCATTTATGCTACTAGGTATTTATGATGAAAGAAGAGTGTATTTGTGTATCCTATTAATATTTTCAACAACACTGAGCATCTAGTTAACTTTGAGTTAATGTATAATTGCCTGACAATAACATTCCAGTTTGGGCTGCAATGTTTGCATATTCAGTATTAATTAATCATCAAATTACTAAAACCATGCCAAAATACCATGACATATTAACACATACACACATCTTATTTTATACTAGAGGCCTGGTGCATGAAAATGCATGCACTGGTGGCGGGATCCCTCAGTCTGGCCTGCCCTCCCTCACAGTCTGATAGCCCTCAGGGGCGGGAGGTGACCCCAGTGATCAGGGGAAGGTGACACCCCATCACACCTCTGCTTCTGCCACTGCCGGCAGCACAAACCTTGGCCAGCCCTGGTTGCCTGTGCCTTGGGCTGCCCCTGGGCAGCTGGGGTGCTGAGGGCCCGGGGGACTCCAGAGGCAGGAACGTGGAGCAGCCCGACCTGCCTGGGGGCTTGTCTGGTCATGCCACACACCTGCCGCCCCAGTGGTGCTAAGGGGACTGGGCACCCCCATCTTGTGGGTGTGGGGCCCCGCCAATCTTTGATGGTGTTGCAGTTAATTAGCATATTTCCTCTTTATTGGCTGTGGGTGTCACCATCTTTTTTTTAAAATATATTTTATTGATTTTTTACAGAGAGGAAGGGAGAGGGATAGAGAGTCAGAAACATCGATGTGAGAGAGACATCGATCAGCCACCTCCTGCACACCCCCAACCAGGGATGTGCCCGCAACCAGGATACATGCCCTTGACCGGAATCGAACCTGGGACCCTTCAGTCCACAGACCGACGCTCTATCCATTGATCCAAACCAGTTTAGGCGGTGTTGCCATCTTTTGATGGAGTGATGGTCAATTAGCATATTCCCTCTTTATTATATAGTGCGCATACTTAATCTCCTAAGAAAATCACTAATTTTTCCATTTTCTTTTGATTAAGAACCGTTTCCCTTCACTGTTTCCCTCTTCTATTTAACTGATCACAGGTTTTCTAAATCTGACTCTTTAGATTCGGCAACTCCTTTGAACAAGATCTGAAACCTGAGTTCCAGTTTCCATCTGTCTCTGGTGTTAGGTTTTGATGCCATAAGATGCTTCTGAAGGAGAAATGGCATGCTGCCCGGGCCATTCCTATTTCAAGTCACCAGCATCTGCTCACTGTGGGCACGGCCCACTTGGAAGGTCTGCAGCGTGAGGCAAGGTCCAGCTTAAATGGATGCCTCTGTTGTTCACAGAAATGGGAATGATGTTTCTCAAAAATATGTGTGCTCTCTACAGTCTCACCATTTCATATTCAACGTAAATGAATGCCTTTCAAGCCTTCCAATTCTTAAATCATTAATCAAAATGCACAATAACTCACCAATAAACGTATGAAAAGAAATCCTTTTTCAGTGATACAAAGTTGGGTCAGAATCTGGAAAAACATGTTCTTTTAGTCCATTGCAGTTAGTGAGCCTGTGTCATTTCCTACCCAGAGTATCAGGCTCTCTGTCACAGTAGTGAACATACTGTGAAACTCTGTGTGTGTGTGTGTGTGTGTGTGTGTGTGTGTGTGTGTGTGTGATATATAGGAGTGAGGGAAGACAGAAGGAAGAAAGGGAAAGAGAGAAATTCTTTTAATTAACCTAGGGAGAAATTCTTTTAGAAAACCTATAGATATAACACATTCTATTCCTTCAAAATTTTGAGTCTTGGAGGTGCCAGCTGGACATTTAAAGGCCCTGAGGATTGGAAAAAAAAAAAAAAACGGGCAAGGAATACAGATACCAGCCCTACTAATACAACGATATGGAAGATGAAAGAAGAGGTGGGGCCCTGAGAGGGGACTTGCATCAGTCTGATCAATTATAACATTACATTCTTCTTCTGTTCCTCTTCACTGCTTGGCTGTGGAGTTCATGTCCCCCATTCCTACGTCACCCATTTTATCATGCAGCCTGTCCACACAGCCTGCCCTCTGCTTAAAGACATGAGGAAACTTGCCTTAGAGAAAAAACACCAGTCACTCTGCCCTTTACCATGGAACCCTCATGGTAAACAATATTTCCAGAAACAGGGTAGAAAGACACTGAAGGAAATAAGAACTAGGTGCTCTGCCTGTCTATGCAACCCTCATTTTAGTTTATATTTAAACCTTTTATGTAGTTGCCTTCTATAGAGGTACAAAATTTATATGCTTATATTTTAGCTATGGTCTGAATGTTTCTATTCCCCCTAAATTCCTTTAAAAAAAAAACTGGCTAGGCAATTAGCTAGTCTCCTCATCAGGAAAGGATACTTTTTGGTTCATAGACAGTGATCAGCAGGAGCAGCTTCCATAGTACATCTTCAAGCCTTTTTTTATACTATTTTTTTAGAGAGAGAGGAGGGAAGAAGGAAAGAAAGAAGCATTGATGTGAGAGTAAAACATCATGCCTCCCAAATGGCCCCCCGACTAGGGATCAAGCACACAAACTGGGCATGTGGCCTGACCAAAAGTCAAACTGGAAAACCTTTGGTGCATGGGATGACACCCAATCAACTGAGCCAAATTCTTAAGTCAATGTTATTAGGAAGTAGAGGCCCTTGGAGAGTGACTGGGTCATCAGCATGAAGCGCTCGTGAGTGAGATTACTGCCCAAATAAGAGAGTGCTCCAGGAGCTCACTTGCCCCTTCTGCTAGGGGAGGAAGCAGTGAGAAGTCTGCAGCCTAAAAGATACCTCCAACCATGTTGGCTCGCTGACTTCAGACTTCCCAGTCTCTAGTACTGTAGGAAATCATTGTATATAAACCACTAGTCTATGGTATTTTTGTTATAGCAGCCCAAATTAATTAAGGCAATTACATATATATATATACATTTTTTTTTTAATATAGTTTTAAAGAGAGGGGAAGGGCCGAGACCGGTTTGGCTCAGCGGATAGAGCATCGGCCTGGGGACTGAAGGGTTCCAGGTTCGATTCCGGTGGGGGGCATGTACCTTGGTTGCAGGCACATCTCCACTGTGGGGCGTGCAGGAGGCGGCTGATCGATGTCGCTCTCTCATTGATGTTTCTGACTTTCTATCTCTCTCCCTTCCTCTCTGTAAAAAATGAATAAAATATATTTTTTAAAAAAAAAGAGAGAGAGAGGGAAAGGGAGAGGGAGGGAGAGAGAGCTAAACATCAATGTTGAGAGAGAATAATCTATCAGCTGTCTCCTGCATGCCCCAACTGGGGATTCAGCCTGCCACACAGGTATGTGCCCCAACAGTGAATTGAACTGTGACCTCCTGGTTCATAGGTCAATGCTCAACCACTGAGCCACAATGGCCAGGCAATCTTATATCTTTTTATATTTTGTATTTTGAAAAATATAAATATTTCTTAGATCAAATAGTTTTTCCAAAAACTACTTTCTCCGTTTCTTTTCAAAACAGTGCTCATGGCTGCTATTTGAATCCTTTCTTGGTGACAATCTATCAGCTAAATTTCCCAGCTTTTCCCAATGCCCTAACTTCACTCATAGGATAAGCAAAGCCCAAGCACACTAATTTCCTCCTATCTCTGAAAGTGACAAAAGGATTGTCCAAAGAATAAATGAATATGATTTTCAAAAACCTTTTTATCTAATTCTTTCTATGGATTGAACGAGTGCTAATATTCTATTCACTTAATTAGTGCACAATCCATGGAAGAAGTATGATTTAGGTACTTTTAAAACTTTAATATGCACACAGATCACCTGGGGACCTTGTGAAAATTCAGGTTCTGATCCAGTAGGGTCTGGGTTTCGGTGAGAGTTTCTACATTTCTAATAAGCATTTCCAAGTGGCAAAGTGGCAGGAGGCAGCCAGAGAGGCACTTGAGTGGTGGGAATGTGAAAGAAAGGCCAACATAGAAGAGCAGGCCTAGCTAGTCTCACCTGCAAAAGGGGCCGGGCTGGCGTGACTCAGTGGTTGAGTACCGACCTATGGACCAGGAGGTTATGGTTCAATTTCTGGTCAGGGCACATGCCTGGGTTGTGGGCTCGATCCCCAATATGGGTCGTGCAGGAGGCAGCTGATGGATGATTCTCTCTCATCATTGATATTTATATTTCTCTCTCCCTTTCCCTTCCTCTCTAAAATCAATTTTAAAAAAATTTTTTAAGGAAAAAGGTGGTAGAAAGCAAAGCTGGAAGTAAGGGAGACTATAGCATTAAAGTGGTTTGAATGTCACAACTACGGGAAAGAGTAAAACTATTCAAAGGAAGAGAGAAAAACAGGAGGTCAAAGTTGGAAGAACTCAAAGGACTCTCAAATCCAGGCAACACAATTGCCAAAACTATAGTCAAGGAATGTGACACAGTTGGCTCCCTTGGAAGTCTAGTGAAATAAGACTCGGACATGTCACCAAGTGCCAACCCAAGCGATGGCACAGGACTGAATCTTCTCCAGGGCTTAAAGAGCTGGATTTGCTCATTCAGCTTTATGTGAAGCCCATCACAAGTCAAATTTCACAGAAGTGAGAAAACTGAAGTAAAATGGGGTAGTAAGTAAAGTCCTTTCCATCTGCTAAAACTGAAGTGCCACCCACAGCAGCACCCCTCTGCTGGGAGCGATGCAGTTGGAGGAGACCAAGAGGGACCCCGCATGGCCGCTGTGCCAGCCCAGCCAAAGTGGCCAAACCAGGGACGACACAGGTGGGATGCACTGGGTTTGGTGGGAGACACAAAAAACATAAGAGTGCCCTACCCAAAAAAATGCCAAAAAAAATAATAAAAATAAAAAACCTGGGA
Source organism: Lasiurus cinereus (assembly GCA_011751065.1). NCBI lineage: Eukaryota > Metazoa > Chordata > Mammalia > Chiroptera > Vespertilionidae > Lasiurus > Lasiurus cinereus. The sequence goes on along the minus strand of JAAGEH010000393.1, from coordinate 18,610,387 downwards.
AAATGGGGGTGGGGAGACCTTTTTATCTACTTACAAGGGATTTTCCAATACCTCTGTATGGCCTTGGTTTCTCCTGCCCTTGCCAGAACAAATTTATTTCCTATAAGGAGCACAGTGAACAAGCAGGAACTCTAATTAGCAAGAGTGTGGCCCAGCGGGAGCCACGTAAGGCCACAGTCTAGGACGCAGCAGGCTTTGCAGCTTCGATCTGCCACTGACCAGCTTGATAACCTGGGCAGCATCTTTGAATCTGTTTCATGTTCTGTCAAAGGAACTTTACTAATGTCATCTACGTAGGATTGCTGTGCTACAAGCCAAATGAGGTCTATAAAACTTGCAAAATGCCTAGCACATAACAGAAATGTTAAAGGTCAGTCTCTCAGTGCCTCAGTTCCATCTGCATCATATCGATCACTAACCTCAAGAGACCGATCCTGTCAGGGGCACTCATCATTTCCTACAGAAATATCACTGAGTGGGCCCTGTGTGCCCTGCTGGCTCAAGGAGTGTCTCACACTGTGTGCCTAGGTCAGGGGGCCATGAATTTTTAGATTTATCCCCGATTATTCATTGTCCCCAACCATGTTTCTCCTAGTTATCTCCTCACCTTGTGTTTAATTATACCACCTGGCATACTTCACATATCCTGCTACACTGCCTCAAACCCTTGTCGAATAAGAAGCCTAAACATAAACTTGAGCAAAGGACTCAGAACAAAGAGAAATAAAAGAGAGTTTGAAGATAAAAGAATTAGGCAAAAGTTAAAGCCTAGATTCTTTTGTCTCTTTAGATCATGATGTTCACACAGAAAATAAGAGTTTAAATGAATTCTGATTCAAAATATTAAACTATACTTAACCAAATTAGCATATTTTCACAACTTATGTAAATTCTAAGTAAGTTCTTCCCTATCTGATATTGATGGCAAAATATCCTACTCAGCCTTAGTTAAGAAATCAAACCTACGCTCCAACATTAATGTGCAGTTAAATCTAAGGAGATGCTGTATCTAACTTCATTCTAAAACAAGGTTCTCAACTTTGGCTGCACACTGAAATTGCCTAGGGAGCTTTAAAAAGTACTAATGCCTGGATCCCAGCCCCAGGGATGCTGATGTATATTGGTTTAGGATACAACCTAGGAATAAAACTTTTCAAAAGCTCCAGGGTGATTCTCATGTGCAGCCGAGTTTGGAGGTTGAGAACCCTGCTTTCCAGCTATGTACAAGATGCGTTGTCTTTCAGTGAACCGTTGAAACATGTACCTCTAGGCACATTTTCACTCTGCAACTTAATCTAGAAAGGAAAAAATAGATATGATCTACATATACTATTAAAAAATATGTATTTCCAAGTGCAGAGATAACCAAATACATCTTTAAAATGTATTCAGCACCCTCCAAGTGTTCAGAGAATTGTCTAAATGATAGTAGGGTAACCATGCTAAATAAAAATGTTTTGCATAGAGTTGTTCTCCAGCTTGTACTTCTATAACATCAGCATCACTATGAAGAGTAACCTAATCTAATACTCATAAATAATACAATAATTTAAGTAGCAGATTTTTTTCAAAAACTTCTATGATTTCAAATGTCAGCCAAGCAATGGAAGAAGAAAGATTAACGAAGCTCTTATTTAAGAGCAGTGTATTTTTCTGGACTGTCATTTTCAATCATGAAAAATATAATTGTGAGATTTATTTAATTATGAGAAATTACATACCTATGCAGAAAACGCTTGCCTCTTTTATAGAAGAGAAACAACAGGGAAGAGTAAGTCAAATATTCTGGCTTGTATCACCTACAAATGAATCAACCAATGCCCCTTAACACTTAAGTTTTGTAATTATTTCCATATGATTTGATATCTGTGTTTATCTAAATACAGTTCAGTTGAAGGAAGAATTAGATATGGAGAAATTCTAGATATTTTAAAGACAGGGCAACATTTTAAGAAATCAGAAAAAGGGAAGCATAAATTCTATGGTTAGCCTCAATAGGTGTTTGCAGAAGTTTGAAAGCTGTAGATAGCAGTTGTAAAGAGGTAAAGTGTGATGGGAACTAAAGGTCTGGAAAATCCCAAGAAATCACAATGGGTAAATATCTACTTGCTGACAGAATAGGATGTACATCCTGGGGTTTTGATCATGATGTCACAAAATTGGGCACTCTACAAAAACTGTTTGAAAACAAACTAAAGAATTTTGCTTAGAAATGTAGAAGCTGCCAGTGTAGTTATTCTCTTGAAAAGGAACGAGGAGGGGGAAAAAGCAAAGAATAAAACAAAGATATTGAAACAGTACAGGAAAACTCCACGGGGAAGAGCCATTTTCTTTAGTTGGCAACAACTAACAGTGCTTCAGCAAACAGGCAGAGGATGCCTGGGAGGTTCTGAAAGCTGTTTGGTTGGAATCTGAATCAGACGCAGCCATCAACAACTACTGTGTGAGCAGTTAGTTGTCTATCACTGGGAGCACTGTTAAAAGTAACATCGAAGACTTCAGGACAACAGGATCACAAACAATTTTTCTTGTCAGCCAACTGATTGATGCTGCTGGAAACCGCCAGACCAACTGTTGGCACTGCTGCTGCCTTGGGTCTTATCACCAAAAGATGAGAATGGGAGGAGAAAGAACGGTGTCTTCTTTGTTGTGGCCCCGGGTCCCACCCTGGGTACAGTCTGCAGTCTGGGATTCTGCCGGTGAACAACTCCCCTGGCAAAAGTGGCAGAAACCCCACTTGCCACTCTCCTGCCTTCCCCCTGAGTTTTCAGAGTCCGTCTTTTCCAGCAGCAGCTTAATGAATCGTGGAAATAACCAAACCAAAATAAGAAAAAAGATAACACAGGAAGAACCCAAGCAACAGCGGTTTTCCAGAAGTCTACAAAGGTGGCAAAAGCAAGGTACGTATTAGAGAGAGAGAAAGAGAGAGGGGGGGGGACCCCCCGCGGGGGCAGAGAGGAGGTAACTAAACTTGCATTCAATCTTTGGAGGTTGTCCCGTTTTCCCCTATTCTGAAAATGTTGGGTCTCTCTGTTACTGAGCACATGTAAGTCCAGAAACATGTGCTCTTGCAATGTCAAGTCCCACTTACTTTAAAAACAAAAAAAGAGAGATGTGTTTACCATTTTAGAAAGCCATTTCCAACGAAGGTATAAAAACCTTAAAAGTAAATTTAATAAGTATATTGAATCAACTATGATATAACTTTTAAATTTGATGTTCCAAAAATGAAAATTGTTTTCTCTAACCAAATCACACACATTCCCAAAATAATGTAATTTCAGAGCTGTAAAAATAACTTAGTTTTCCATATATAGTATTTTATTCTCTAATTTTTAAAAAATGCATATCATCAAAATACCCAAAAATTTCCCATTTCTAATTCTGCTCTCAGATGGACTAGAATTGGGTAAATACAAACACCAAATCACATGAAAATAATTAAAAGCTAAATAGCAAGGGACAAAAGACAGCACAAAATTCAATGATTAACACCTGAAATGCTCAAAACAGTGTCAGATAAGTGAAGCAGGCTTATATTTGAATTCTGTATCCTTGGTATAAAATATTCTATAAGACACACCCAAATGTAATTTGTTATCACGTGATGAGGACTTAGTTGGAAAGCAAATAATTAATTTACTAATTAGAAAGTTCTTTAGTTCAAGAACAATAGAAAAATATTTTCACTAATATAATAAAGAAAACACACATTATAGCTTCCAGCTTTTTAAGCTTTTGTTCTCGAACTGGTATAAATTTTTCTACAATAAACAAGATATGCAAAAATATCAACATAATTATAGAGATTAAACATCACAAGAAAGATTTTTTTTAATGTTAAATCTTAATTAAGAGGAATAAAAAAAACTAACTAGGGGAACTGCTCAGAGGTCCCCAGATATTATAATTTAATTTTTAAATGGTTAGGGAATTAACTAGCTGCTCAAATTTCATTAAAATAAATAAATAAACAAGAATAAAGATGTAGTAGGGGCAGGCTGGGAGAGGTCAATGGAAAAAGGGACATATTGTAATACTTTCAACAATAAAAAAAACAAAGATGTAGTAAAAATAGCAAATATATATATATATACATATATATACACACATATAGTATACACACACACATACATATATATATATACATACATACATACATACATACATAAGGAAAAGTAAATATATAGAGTTTTATTCTCCAAAATAACTTTCAAATCATAGCTAATTCATTCCTCTAAAGAGAAGGAAGGAAGGAAGACTGAAAAGGAGGAGAGAAAAGGGAGAGAGGAGAGGAGAAGGTGAGTAAGGAGGGAAAAGCAGATCAAGAGAAACAAATAATAAAATAGCACTACAGCAAAGAACACTAGGGCAGTGGCTTTGTTCAGAGAAAATAAAGTTCTTGATTTATCTACAAATACTATCGAGATGAATAAAATATCTTTACAGAGAAGCAACGGGAAGAGAAGGGCAAAACTTTTCTAGCTCCACTAAGAAGCTCTTCCCTTGGGTACACAGGGAAAACAGATGGCATACTCTACACCCAAATCTATGCCTTGAGAGTGGACTCTCACTGTTACACCACAATACTGGAGTGGCTTGACTCTCTCCTAAGTTATAAACAAGCATAATTTGCTAATAATTACTGTTTTTGTCCAAGCAATTTTAAGGTGATTTCATTAAATAATTCATGTAAAATACAAACAGTCACAGAACTTTGATGATAAAATAAAATAGGATTCCTTAGTGAATGAATGAGGACACTGGGACCATAGGTGAAACTGATTTGTCCAAAGTCATTGATGAAGATTACAGACCCTCTGACTCAGGAGCTCTTTTCCCTATACCTTAAATTTCAGCATGCATCAGTTTTGTACAGTTTTTTTAAATGACTTTGCTCACATTTGTCACCCATTACAGACTAAAATATTTTAAAGATGTTTACATACTAGTTTATAATCATTATCTAGACCTTTTTTTCTTTCATTTATTTCTGTAAGAAACAAGCACTTTGCCTGGCCCCAGAGTCTTGACTTCTACACATACAGCTCACCTGCCCCTAGAAATTAAACTGTAAGTAGTTTTGGTGGCATTGATGTATGAGAAAGACTAAGAAAATGCTACTCAGTTTTCTATGACTAGGTACAAAAAAAAATAACAACAACAACAGAATAAAAATATGAGAACTCAAGTCTAGAGGAAAGAATGAGAATGATATAAAGTATAAAAATTGTAAATAAAGTCAAGCACAATAGTGACCCAAAATGCTAATCAATTCCTGGGGAAAATAAAGGAGAGTGCTCTGAAGGTTGGAAGAGCAGACTTTAGGATAAATAAAAGGACTGTTCACATTTATAGAATTCATTGTCACCTGGTGATAAAGATTGAAAAGACAGATGATTTTAGAAAGAGCAGATTAATCCCTCACTCGCATAATGGATTTTAAGGGAAGTCAAGTGTGCCCTGAAATAGCATCCCTAACCTTTGAGGTTGACCACAAACCAGAGAAGCAAGTTTTTCCAAGAAACCTCGAGGCCATCTTCACATAGAATATACTAGTCTGCATGACAGTGGGTCAGACCCTTCTAGCAAATTTAAAATTCCTTTTGGAAAGTAAGAAGCCCTCAATGGAATATAAATGAGAGAACCTATCGCTCTGCTAACTAAGCATTTCTAGGCAAACAGAAGGAAAAAGAACAGAAAGAGAGTCATAGCTTAAAAAACAAAACACAAAAACAAACAAACAAACAAACAAACAAAAAAACACCTCACCAACTCAGTAAAAAAAAGCAATGAAAGCACTCAATTACTAGTCAAAGGCTTACCAAGAAACAGAAACCCTCTGTTTTCCCATCACCTATTTCAGTTCCTACTCTCTAGTGAGGTTAATAATTATGGATTTAATACATTCTGCTCTAAAACTACAAATATCTCCCAAAGGAAGTTAAAATAAGTATAGTCATTTGTATTACTGTAGGATTAGCAAATACGGGCATAACAACAAAAGTGGGATTAACAAATCTCAGAAATTATGTAAGTATCTAGGTTGGGATAGTTAGGGATAGAGAACAGACCAGTGACACTCCCTTAGCTCCTGGAAAATTAACCACCAAAATCTTCATAGCTAGAAAGATTAGGATCTAGTTAAAGGCCAAAGTCCGAAACATAGATGAAAATTTAAAAGAATGCATCTCAAAAATAATCTATTTAGATCAACTAACTGCTATTCATGTATGGCCAAGGAAAACATTTATTCTAAAGTGTTTTAATTGTTGTTAAAATGAAATGAATGTTTAGTGAGCATATACTTTTGTCCTCCCATATATATATTCCCCAAACTCATCCTTTTCATGGGCCTACATGCAACGTAGAAACTCGTTAAGTACTTACCAAATAAATCAATACATGTATATTAGATCTAGAGCCAAACTGCCTTTGACAAATATTACAGTGCTCATTTCAATGGAACAACTTTTATTTAAATTGCCAATTATTTAGCACCAATGATCTCATCTAACATTCTTCACTTCATTTTAAGAGAAGCTGGCACTATAATTATCAGTTTGTTTCGGAAATCATGAAATCACTTGAATCCTTCTTCAGCCAAACCTGGAACAAATTAATTCTATGTTGGCAGTAAAATCTACTAATAGCCTCCATCCCACACAGAAGCAGAGTTCAGAGCCAGCTGTCCAAAACTGTGCTATGCCTTCATATCTGGCCTGTGTGTGTAAATCCCACCTTACTCTGGGAGTTGAGGTTCAAGGGGGGTAGGGACAGGTGGAGAGTATGGGGTGGGAGGTGATACAGTTTCAGCAGGAGAGGAAGATGTCCCAGTAGCCAGCAGACAGTTGATAATTGCGACTTCTATGACATAACATCCACACAAGATAAGGGTTCCAGTGACTATTGTTTCTTATAAGAACAATGGCTTCCAGTTAACACATGGCACAGAGTGAAATGATGCAGAGCACTGACTTGCATATAGTGCACACACACATAGAATTAAAGGATGATGAGGACACCGGATGTCCAAACTGCCAAAATGTGAACCCACAGAGATAATAAAAGTGTGGGTACCGGCAGCGCTGGAAATGGAAAGGATTACAGCAATGTTGAGCCACACAATCTCGTGTGCCAATAGCTAGACCACAGAAGCCTGGCACCATTAGACAACCTATTCTATACATTCCATTTGTTTTTGTTTGCAAAGCACCTGGCAGTAAGACATCCTAAAAAACCATCACCATCCCCATCCCATCTCTAGAAATATCAAGGCAAAAGAAAGATCAAAGCAATAAGACAAAAAAAATATCAAGGTAAAAGAAAGATCAAAGCAATAAGACAAAATACTTTTTTAAATGAAAATAGATAATCATCCTTTATAATAAAAGGCTAATATGCAAATCAACCAAGAAGTGGAATGACCGGTCACTATGACACACACTGACCACCAGGGGGCAGATGCTCAATGCAGGAGCTGCCCCTTCGTGGTCAGTGCACTCCCACAGGGGGAGCACCGCTCAGCCAGAAGCTGGGCTCTGGCGAGCACAACAATGGTGGCGGGAGCCTCTCCTGCCTCCGTGGCAGAGCTAAGGATATCTGACTGATGGCATGGTCCTAAGCCATCAGTCAGACATCCCCCAATGGCTCCCAGACTGCGAGAGGGCACAGGCCTGGCTAAAGGACCCCACCAAGAGCATGAATTTTGTGCACCAGGCCTCTAGTGCATAGATATTAACACAATATGGGAATTAAGGGGGTGGGGGAGAGATAAGCAAACCCATAAATCCTATGATCTCAGGTTAATGGAGTTAAGCATCCTATCTAATAAAAGACTAATATGCAAATTGACCAACACTCCAACAGACAAGATGGTTGCCCTCATGTGGACACAAGATGACCACCACAAGATGACCTGCAGGGGAGGGCAACTGGGAGGGACCAGGTCTGCAAGGGAAGGCAGTTGTGGACAATCAAGCCTTCAGGGTTGGGCAGTTAGGGGTGACCAGGCCAGCAAAGGAGATAAGTTGGGGGTGACCGGGCCTGCAGGGAAGGGCAGTTGGAGAGGACCCAGGCCTTCAGGAAAGAGCAGTTGAGGGGGACCACGCCTGTAGGGGAGGGCAGTTGGGGGTACCAGGCCTGCAGGGGAGGGCAGTTAGGGGCAATCAGGCTGGCAGGGGAGCAGTTAGGTATCAATCAGGCTGACAGGGGAGTGGTTAGGGGGTGATCAGGCTGGCAGGCAGAAGCAGTTAGGGGAAATCAGGAAGGCAGGCAGGCAAGCAGTTGGGAGCCAGCAGTCCTGGATTGTGAGAGAGATGTCCGACTGCCTGGTAGGATCGGGCCTAAATGGGCAATCAGACATCCCTCAAGGGGTCCCAGATAGGAGAGTGTGAAGGCTAGTCTGATGGACACACACCTCCGGGCACAAATTTCATGCACTGGGCCTCTAGTAAAGACATAATAGCCGAAGTCCCTTATACTGTCAGCTCCACCTAAATCACAGGTACCTGCAAACACTGATAGGCTTCCTGGTCCCAGGGAAGCAAAAAAGAGCCTAGAATGACTGTTTCCCACTTGGACCCTTACACACCTTTAGCCAATAGCTAATGAAAAGCCAGTGGAGGGAAACAGATGTTTTGGGCAATAATGAGAGCTTGGTGCAGGCCAGGAACCACAGCACTGACCCAGAAGGCAGGTCCCAAAACTCAGGCACTGTGTTAAAGCTTATCCATGTTCTATACAGTATTCTGCTAGTGGCAAAAGGACAGCTGTGAGACCTACAACAGAGCACCACAACCAAATACATGGGCAAATTCTTCAATGATATTTCCTAACAATGCGTAAGTTTAAAGGTATACTCCAAATTTTTTAAAAAACCAACATACACTTAGGATAGCCATAGAATTTGAGGCTCCCAAAGCCATTTTAGAGACCTTCCCATTCAACTCTCATTTAAAATAGGGCAAAGTTGTTAGGTAACTCGATTACAGTCAAAGAACGAGTTAGTGGCAGAAGCAGGACCTGATTCTCCCCACAGTTCATTCAACACATTTTCCACTCAGGGAAAGTGACCTTGAAAACCGGTCAGATGATAAAGGCACAATTTTATTGGTCACGGTAACAGCAAGCCACACAAGTACACAGTAACAGTTCCAGTGAGAGGAAAGCACCCAGAGGGTGAAAGCCTTCAATGTATGCACCATTTTTTTAAATTAATATTAAATTATGGAAGCCCTTGCTTTAATCTGAGTTTTTGCTGGCAATCTGATGCTTCAATCCCAGTGAAATTTATGCCTTGTGTAGCCTAATTTAAAATGTAAGGCCAAACAGATCTGGAAAAGTACAGCCTATCCTTGTACTTAATTTATACTATGGTGTGCTGTAATTAAGCCTGAAATAAAAGCTATATTCTGAGTAAAGACAAAAAGCTCTTGTTAATGGTATTCCATTCCTAATGTAGAATATAACAAAAGCCTTCTTCATTTAGAGCCAGCCGTCATTATAGTTTGTAGCTTGTATGAGGCTGTTGGACTAATATTTGCGCTGGGATTAGTGTTGGGCTAACCAATCAGTTAACTCCTCCACTGTGGTCTTCTATTATTCTCAAATAAATGGCCAAAAGGCAAAGAAGAAAATTGGCAGGCAGAATGACAACTATATTTATGAGATTAAACTCACAAACCCTTCACAGTTTGCCGGGCAACTAATAAACCATTTGCCAAGCTGTTCATTTAATAATGAGTCAGTTAAGCCAAAAGCAAATGTTCCTTCAACCAACCAAATGCTACCTGCATTATAGCCACGCTGACAAGTTTCAGTTATTTATGTGGTGTACTTCAGTTACAATAAGAAGTACAAGTTGCCGTGTATTAAAACAACAAACTCCTCTTATTGGCCAAACACAAGCTACCCTGCGGTATTCTGAGTAATTGGGACCTGTAGGTGATTTCATAATTCAGGAAAGCCAAAACGACCAATACACTGTTTGGAGAGTAATTCCTATTTGTGTCACGATTCTAGACTGCGGGCCAGAAGCTCCCCACGTCACTCTGCAGTCAGTATCACGTGACCTTAGATCATCTAACTGGGTCTGTTCCCTGGTTTTATAAACTAGTGTCAACACTGAGACCATCCCCACCCAGGAATTATGAGGGCTGAGCAAAATACTGTTTGTCCAAGCACAGCACGTTGTACTCTGCAACACAATCAGAAGGTACAGTGTAATTCAGTGGTTCTCAACCTTCCTAACTGTAGCAACGAAAATAATTTTATGGTTGGGGGTCACCACAACATGAGGGACTGCATTAAAGGGACGTGGCATTAGGAAGGTTGAGAACCACTGGTGTAATTAATCAGGGGAGGAAAAAGTGTGGGGGCTGCATTCTGAGAGATGCACGTCTCAAATCCCACCACACTGCCTTAGCTCTCTCCTCTCCTGCTTCTCGCACCCATTCCACCGACCCCTATCCCTTCCTTTCTACTTACTAGAAGCTCGTCCATGCTGGTCTGGCATTTTTCCAAGTTGATCCGCTTTATTGCCACACGTTCTTGCCTGGGTTTGCACAGGGCCGCCTGAACCACAGCAGTAGCTCCGCTGCCTGAAAAGAAATAGGAACAACATAAGCTACCAAATGGCACACTTTCTGGTAACTATTCACAACACCCCCCCACCACCACCACTTCACCAATATCTATTTTTTAAAAGGTCTTCTATTAAAAGTATTCAAAACATTACTATTTGACATCTCTTTACACAATTCCTTAAGTAGGAAATAATTATCTGGAGGGAGGAAAAAAGGAAACATGGGACTTTTCTACAGGATACAAAGGCAGGGCTGAGCTTTCCAATCCAGGAGGGTGACCCCCATTAAAAGCACAGCCCTGCTCGGCAGCCATCCCCATCCTCAGGTCCTGATATTTTCTAACATCAGTGCCTTTTACAAAGCACAGGCTCTTCTTCCACTCAGCCCAGACCAAACAGCTTCAGCCTGCGCTCCTTCAAAGTTTCCATGAGGTACTTGCGGCAACTCACTAATCTACTCTGAGCACCCTTGGAGCCTATTTCTTCTGCACTTGCTCTACAATTAGAAAAACAGAAATCAACCTGAGTGGAAAGTGTGACTTCCAAGGATATCAAGCAAAAGGATGCAAATGTGTAATTATGAAAGGTGCCAGCATTCACGTGAATCGAATTTCCTATTCCTAAGGTTTCCCGATCGCTATCTAATGCACTCAAACTCCTAGGAGACCAGGTCATGTCCTTATTCATATTTTAAAGGAGCAAAATGTAGACATGTAATAATTTGTGGCAGAGCACAAAGAGTTCCTAATTGGATTTACTAGTATATTCCACATGGGCAAAGGAGACCTCTAAGTTAAGGCATCTCCACTCTGCAAAGAACACCAAAGATCTCCTTCCAATCACATAGCTCCTCTGCCACTTGAAGAACTTGGCGATGAGAAGCACAGCCTGTGCTCAGGACCATGCATAAGGGACCCAGGAGTGACCAGATACCATCCTCCTTACAGTTGTGTTTTTTCCAGGCACCACTTCTCCCATCAACTATCTTCAAAAGGGAAAAGGAGCATCTTTGGGCCATGGGAAGAGAGCAGCACTGGGACACAGTATCTTATGAATGTGACAGGGAGGCCGGACATTTCTAGTGCAGACCCAGGCTTTAGCCCCCAAGGAAGTACACAAATGGGGGGCTGTAGAGCTGAAGCTCTGCCCTTTCTCCTGCCCTGCAGCCTCATCATCAGCTCTGGTCCCTAACTGACCCGCCCACTCCAGCAGATCTCCCTAAGGCTCCAAAGCCAGGTCTCCCACATCAAGATCCCTGCTGCAGGAAGTCCACGCTGTGTTCGCTGGAGGTCATGCTGACTTCCACTGCACAGCAGGCACTTCATTCTGACAATTCTCACTGCAAGACTCTGCTTTTTATTAGCCTCGTTTTATACGTGAGAAACCGACCCACATGAGTTGGGACCTGAGTCAGGTTTGCCAGACCCCAGACTACTTTCTACTTCACACGCTCCCTTTCTCCCTCCCTCTGGCCTTGCTAAGGAAATATCGTTTTCTGTCCTACATGGTTGAAGAAAAGAGAAACGACCGAGAAGGAAAGTTCCCATGGGCCTCATTCTCTCTAGAGTTCAATTCCAGGAGTGAGTGCTGTTTTCAGAGGGAGCTAAGAAGGGCCTCCCTGTCCTTAACCTCACTGCCTGCGCTCCATCAGTGGCTACTCCTGGGCCCGCTGGATTGGCCTCACTGGCCCTGCAGATCACAGCGTGCTGGGCGCAATCCAGAATGCTCCAGATGCCAGCGCCAAACACTACAAAGAGCCTGCTGATAACAAAGTGCGTTTTTCCAGTCAAGGTCTTCAGAACAGCAGACTGTGGCTGAAAGAGCAGCACAGAAAGGGACAAGGAGCTAGTTAGCACTGGGTCTGGTACCCAGCAGAGAATTCAACAAACATCTTTAACCAGCTGCTGATGGGAAGTCCATCTCAGTCCTACCTGTTGTAAATCTCCCTCCAATCCCACCCCTCTCACCTTAATCCACATTCCAAATATTCTCAAATCAAGGGAACTGAACAATAGGGGAACGGAAATCAAATTTCCAAAAAGATAAAACTGGGTGCATGTAATACGGGGCTACCTCTCCTAGCCAAATCCTTGGCTATAAAAGCCTCCTGACTTCTACAGATGCATGCAAGACTATGGATACAAATATGAATTCTACAAAGCAGGCGGGAGTAGTGGGAGGACGCTTTTATTAAGAGCTTTACAACTAGAGAATTGTTATTGCTTTACGACAGCTGGCTAAAGAACAACTGGCAGCTTCTCATCTCCATAGAGAATAAATATGAAACGTCATGACCTGAGATGACTGTTTAACCATTCACTGGACAATTTGGGAAACCCTGCTTTGAGTCCAAAGATTTCCTTCAATTAAAGAGAGAGCAAGAACAGTATCAGGGGTGCAGGGAGCCTTAAAGACCAAATTGGCCAGTGCCCTGGTCAGGACTTCCCAGTCTCCAGAGCAGTGAGAAATAAACTATTTAAGGCACCCATTCTTTGGTATTTTGTTATGGCAACACGAACTGACTAATCCAAAAGCCTCTCAGTGTCTATTTTAAGTCACTGTCCCACTGTCACCCGTGCAATTTAATGCCAAATTAGAACTTCTCAAAAGCCTTCTAATTAAGATTACAGCAAAAAGAGGCAAGATTCAACTGAATGGCCTCTGGTAACTAGGCCACTATAGTGACCAAAGTCTGAGATTAACAAGACTCTTGAAAAGTAGGTTAGACAAGGATTCTATCCAACCCTGATCCTTATTCCCTCCGTAATGTTGGGCCTAATTTCCCTCCAAACCTCAGCTTTCTCGATGGGCCTAATAAAATATATTTGTAAGGCCTAATCATGTAATGTGCTGCACATCCCTGAAAACATCAACTCGATAAATGTTTCCCTTTGCTTACCAAAAACATTCAGTTAGTTTAAAAGGGGGAGAAGGGCTAAACTGGAATATCAGAAACCAAAATGATTTCTAAAATCTCCCATAGCATGAAGAGTCCTAAGAGTCTAAACTATAAGAGAATAACCCAGAAAATTCAGGAACAGGTATGAATTCATATTCTATGGTTAAACTTCTTGCTGCTAATGTACTTTACTAACCTAAAAAAATGGTTTTAAAAAAACTTTGCCCATCCAGAGCACATGAGTTCATATCCTAGCCCTGCCACATATGAACTAGCTGCTCATCTTTGGATGACTTTTCCCACTTCTCCATGCCTCAGTTTCTTCATTTATAAGATGGCGATAATAGCACCAAGCTCATGGTGGGGGGGTTGGGAGGGTGGCACCTATGATGATTAAATGAATGAATACACTGTAGGCCTTCGGTACTGTGCCTGGCATATAGGGAGCACTAATTAAATCTCAGCTAGTATTACCCCTCAGGGAAATTCCTCCAGGTCAATTTGTGTCTTGCCAATTTGTCGTTTTAATGCTTCATTTTGCTGATGTTCCACAATGTATTCAGCCCTTCTGTTGGTGAGTACTCTCTTTATTCCAAGTTTCTCCCCCTCCCCCTTACCCCATAAGAACAAGGTTGCAATAAACATCTGGTAATATTTGAAAAGTAAATTAATTTACAAACACTTCTTTACATTAAAGTTAAGACATAAAGTAACCCATAAAAGTCAGAATTTTAAAAATAAAGCAAATAAAAGGTATATTTCATGAGCCTCTGACATGAATGATGACCAGTGGAAGAAGTTCTGTCATCACACCCCACTTAAATGAGGAGCTCCAGACCAGAAGTTTAATAAGCATTTGCCCATCTCCTGAGCACATGGAAGGTCTCCTTAATGATATGCTTACCTGTCCTTTCTCAGTGAATATTAACTTTCTCAGGGCTGTCTCAGGCTGTCTCTTTGGAGGTGCTGGCTGGTGACGTGTAGTAAACAAAACCAATGGCTTAGGTCCAGCTGATGATTTCTTCCAGCTCTCTTTACCCAACTTACTCTATGTGCTCTATTTATATCATGTGTCCAACCAGGTCAGATGAGGGCTTCTGGCCCGGGTGTGAATGGACACACGTGAGCTCTGCAGGGGTGCAGCTGCCGCTCTGCGTGTGCCCATTGTCGCTATGTGAGATGGCTGACCTAGCGTGAAAGAGTCTGATGTTTGCAGGAAAGCTGAAAATCCAAAACTTTGTGTGAGACCTCCCAATGTGATAATGTTAGCAATTCACTTTTTTTAAGTATTAAAATACTGTGAGTCACATAAAAGCTTGCTGCAGACGGTGATTTGCCTCTCTGCGTTACAGCTATTTGGCTTCAGAGGTGTACCCTTCCTTTCTGGATGGTCCAATTTTTAAATTATTTGTTAGACAACACATATGAAATTGCCATTCTTCTAGATAATAATGATCACATTTCCTACGGTTCAACATAGTACAGAAGTGGACTCAGATCCATGGGTCCAAACTGATTTCCTACATGTTGCCACCCACTATTTCACACAAAGAGAAAAGTACCAGAGCTATTCATCTGCCATGTGATGTGTGCTGTGTGAAAGGAACACGTGCACAGTAAACTCTCACGTCAAACCAAAGAACAGAAAGGGTGAGATGGGTGTTCTGTGCCATTTGTCACACGATTCCTTTACAAAACAGATGCTATGGCTGGCCTGTCTGGAAAATTGGTACACAGAGCTTGTGTACACACTGCACTGGGCACAGGAAAGCCACGATTCTCAAGGCAGCTACAAACAGCTAATCCTCCCAAGTGACCTGGCCTGTGTTACAGCCAAGCTGGCTGTTATGTTCCTCTGCCTCCGTCACAAGAACCAGTTAGTAGAGCTTCCTCCTAATGTTGTTGAAGCATCCATATTTAGGGCTTGAATGAATGAATACATACATACATACATACATACATGCCAAGGTGAAGTGGAGAAATGGCCACTCAGTGAACGTACTTGCATTTCACCCCTCACCTGGATAAATCC
The DNA here is from genome assembly GCA_011751065.1 of Lasiurus cinereus. Taxonomy (NCBI): domain Eukaryota; kingdom Metazoa; phylum Chordata; class Mammalia; order Chiroptera; family Vespertilionidae; genus Lasiurus; species Lasiurus cinereus. The sequence goes on along the minus strand of JAAGEH010000393.1, from coordinate 18,594,871 downwards.
CCTCTCTTGAGAAAGCATGGCTTGCTAATATCTTCAGAGATCACAGCCCTCACACCAAAGAAAAGCAACACTTACATAACTCAGCAAGAACCATCCCATAGCACAGAAAAACAAAAAGTAGCCTGGGGTTCTGATCATAAGAGAGATAGAAGGAAACTGGTGTATGGAATCAAATCGGAATGAATGAAATGTCAATAAATTCATCTTGAACCTCAAGATACATCTAAGCCAAAAAATTAAATTTAAAAAATTTGAAAAAAAATCACTACTACTATATTTAGTACATAAGTATAGTAAGGGGGTAGATTGGGTTACCTAACATGAAGAAAATCACTAAATATGTTATTAGGAGGTACAGTGAAATTCCAAGCACCAGGTTAAAAGGGAAAATGGTCTGTAGGTAATAAGGAGCTATTACACAGCAAACTCTAATTTCCGTCTAATTAAACATGATTAATATTGGCATTTACTCCTAGTCACTTTTTGTTTTCTTAATGACACACACTAGCTAAAAAAATAAAATCACTCTGTGAATATATTTATTTGCCAGTTAAGAAAACAAAAGCAATTAGTCTGAAGAGCACTCAGAGGCAGACCCCCTCAAAGATGAAACTGTATTGTAGGATTCTAGTCCTGATGTTGATGCTGATCAACCTGAAACTTGGAGTAAACAGAATCACCCTCAGTGATGGCATTTATTTTTCAAGAAAAAGACTATCCTATTTTGACTGATGGGGGGCACCCAGTTGCTATGAGTCACTTGAGATGCTACCTTCCTTAACAACACCAAGCAGAGTTAGTCGCATCCTCTCTGCTCCCAGAGATTCGCTACTGCCTCATCGTAGGACTCATATGCTCATCAAGTCTCCCTCCACCTAGTTACTCCTAGAAGCAGCCCTTTCACAGAGGCACACAAATGAGGCAGGCGAAAATAAAGCAGGACCTTCCGTGATTCTACTGGAGTATTAAAGAGGTGATATAAAACACCTAACAACGTGAAGAGGTGACAGATAGGAGCTGATGACAGCCCTCAAAATCCACCTAAGGAAACACCACACCAGGCCCTACACTGCAGGAGGGACACATTCCTACAGAGCAAACTTGACTTTTATACTCAGTTAAAGGTCACTTTGAAGTCCTTGCACCCTGCAGACTCAAAGCCCCATGATCTGGCAGGACTGAAAAAACTTCCTGTTCTGTTCTGAGGGGGCAGCAACAACTCTCGGCAGAACCCACTTGTTTTAGTGATTAAATCGACCAAGTAGAAGCCAACATTCCACAAAGGAATGTCCATTGCTATTCACACAGATCAACAGATACACCCACTGGCAAAGGCCAAAAGACACAAATGCCCTGGTTCTAATATGGTATAATGGCTGCTCCAGTCTTAAGCCTGGACATGGGAATGGCTCTAAATGGAAAAGGAAGAGCCAGTCTCTACTTTGACATCAGTTGCATTCACCCCTTCTCAGCTACACGCATGTTGCCTTTGTATGAAGAAGAAAAAGGTATCCCTCTGAACGACAGAAACCTGGGAGTACAAGGCTTAAAGAGTAGACAGCACAACTGGGAGGGAACCTCCTCTCTCCATCAAATTGCATCAGAGCTTTCTGGGCTGAACTAGGGTTAGATGTTCAGCTCCATGGGCAACGTATGACCTTGGTGGCCTTTGGTCAAAATTAACATACCCAAAGCTCCTATTCTTTAAAAAAGAAAGTAAAGTTTGTTTCTAAGCCCCATGACAACAACCCCACACTCAAAGAAATAGGCCTATGAGAAGGCCCTGGATTAAGACAGATTTTCTCAAAGCCTCTGAGACTTGGTAACTACATTAGAAACACCTAAGATATCCTATAGAATAAAAGCCTAATATGCAAATCAACCAAACTGCAGAAGGACTGGCAGGACAACAGGTCGTTCCCCCCGTGGGAGCACACTGACAACACAGGAGCTGTCCCCTGGTGGTCGTGTGCTCCCACAGGGGTAGCGCTCCTCAGCCAGGAGCCAGGCTCACAGCTGGCTAGCACAGCAGAGGTAGCAGGAGCCTCTCCCACATCTGTGGCAACACTAAGGAACAATGAGCCAAGAGGAGCAGCAAGGAGGTGAGTGGTAAGGAGTGAGAGTGGTCCCGGACTGCGAGAGGGTACAGGCCAGGATGAGGGACCCTCCCCCACCTCCCAAACCCCAGTGCACGAATTTTGTGCATGGGGCCTCTAGTCTGTTTATAAACCTGATTCTTGAGTCCATGTCCAATCTACCGAATAATAATTATTGCCACTGGAGGCCTGGAATCTGCATTTTAATAAGTTTCTCCAGCAATTCCCCTATTCTCTTGAGAATCATGAACCCAGGATACTGGCTTCTCTCCCCTGCCAGGACACCAGGTCTTCAGAACATGTATCAGGTGCCAGTTGGGAAAATGGCCAGATTCCATGGAATATATACAAAGAATTGGTTCAACAGGAGTGAGAGTCCTGAAACGACTGACAGACACAGACCAGAGTAACTTTAGAAAGCAGCACCCATGCCAAGAGCTGGGGAATTCAAAGGGGCTGTGGGGTCATCAGAATCTAACAGTTTAGAGGAAACCCACAGAGCTGGGACCCAGACTGCTGAGGGGCAGGTGCTGACCCCTCAGGATCTCTGAGGAAGGACCATCAGTGAGAGTCCGCATGAGGCTGGGACTAATTATCTAGGGCTGGCTGGTGATGGCATCTCTGAGAAGCTCAGGAGGCTGGTTCCAGGATATGGAAAGATGGAGGCCAAAACCCTGCTGCTGCAGTGAAAGGCCCTTTCTGGAAGGAAGCTGATGTGAAAGGTGAGCAAACGGGATGGCGCATGTCCCTTCTTCCCCTCCAGCTTCCCAGAATTCGCCCAGCACCCCTATTAGAGTTTAACAGGCAATGAAGAAATGTGCTTCGTACCAGCCCAATAAGCAGTCCATCTAGAAAGGTCCATCTAAGGCTTAAGACAGGCACTTCATCGGGAGCCTTGAGGCACACAATGTACATCAGTCCGAGAGGCTGGGGCCTAGTCCAAGTTCCACCTAACAGCAGCCAGGCATCTTTACTTTTTTTCAAATCTCATTTCACCCTGTTTTCAAACTGAATTCCTAATATGACCCTTTCTAATGTCTAACACTCCCCAAATGTTCACTTTGTACTTCCAAACCCAGCCCAGCCCCACTGTACTTCCTCTTGGTCATGTAGCAGTTTTGAGTGGGGGTCTGTGGCCAGACAGCCCCACTACCCTGTATTAAATGAGATAATGCATGCAAGCATAATACAAATGGATGCATCTGGTACTTAAGTGTTTATGTTTTGACTATTAATATTAATATTATAAATAGTACGATTATCCTAGATACCAAAATGGACACTAGAACTAGATCTACTACAAGTTTTTTTACAAGTTTTTTTTTAAAAAACGTCTTTCAATACCCTTTCCATCCCCCATCACCACAGCTCCCATGGAGCCCCAGTTCCTGCCAGCCTCTAATGTACTCCATCTCCTTGCACTCTGCTTATTCATAGCCAGCGCTAACAACTAACTACTAAACTACCTGATTCGATATACAGAAAATCAGGGAGGGAAATGATTCATTGTTTCAGATTCACTTCTCCAGTAATCAAATCTTTGGCTACCACTTCTATGAAGCAGTAGCAACTAAACAATTTCTCTAGTTCAAGGCCGGGGGAGGGGAGGGCGGGGGAGAGAATCCATTCATGTTAATGCCATCCACCTGATTTGACCTGATTTGATCTCCATCTGATTTGATTTTACTCATAATCAAATTCCTGCTTATCTGGTCTCCCCTGGCAACATGAGGTTCTACCCCCAGTTACAACCACAGAACAGGAAGTAAAGGCAAGAACCTGAGGCTCTCCCACAAGTTACAAGCACACAACAGGAAGTAAGTACAACCCCCACAACGTAAGAGTTTTCTCTCCCCCTCACTTTGGACCAACTCTCATCCAGAAGCAGGGAGGAGTGATGCCATAGTCTGAAATGACAGCAGACAAGGAGAGGCATGAGGGACATGGAGTGCTGTTTCAGGAACACAAATGTCCAAAGCAGTGGAAAGCAGTGTCTTGGTGATCCCAGCGGGCCCTGAGAACATGGCTGAGTAAGAAGGAAGATGAAGAAACACCCCATGAAGGGCCCTGACAATCCACCAGGCCCTGAAGGAAGCAGCAGCATGCTTTCAACTCCTGCCTCCACCAGCCCCTCCCTGAGGGTCCTCCTAAAGGAAGACACTGGCATGATCCCACGTTACCACCAGTGGGAGCCTGGCAGGATCTCAGGAGAACTCCCCTCCCGTTGTCTTTGGTCTGGGTGCCAAAGTGTTAGGGCTGTATAAGAACTGGAAGATGAGCAGGGAGCATTTGGGGCCACTTGGATACCAGGTGAAAAGGTGGATGCTGATTTAGTATGTGTGGTGGGATCTGAGACTCCATGTGTACAAGCTTCCAGGGGATCTTTGAATTGCAGGAGCCTAGGGGATACAGCTGTTACAAATCACCCAGAAGTCTCCAGGCGCCCACCTCCAAACAGGGGAGCAGAAAGTTTAGAAACTTCTAGACTCAACTCTTAGTCCCCTGTGGCTGACTGGAGAGGAGAAGCAGAAGCCTGAGGAGTCGGGGATGAGAGACACCAGCCTGGGGATAGCACTACTTGGCTTGCAAGAGTCCAGGAGGAGCAAATTCCTCTGTAGAGAGCCTCACTTGGGAACTTTATGTGCATTAGCCCTTCAAAAAGGAAGATTCAAAACTCGTCCACTTAACATGTAAATTTACTAACCCATTTTTAGGTACATTTTCAGAAATTCAGTACAAATGACAGATGAGGACAACAATACTTACCTGCCTCAATGAATAAAGTGCAATGAAACTTCAGAATTATTTCCCACAACTATAATTTACTAGTAGTTGGGCTTCGGTTATCTAGGAATTTATTTTATTAATCCAGAAAACATGTTTCCTCAATTACCCTGGGTAAGTAAGGATACACAGTAAACAAAGTGAAACAGCTATTTCACTGTATATGCTTTAAGTTTAATATATATTGGGCCCCCAGTCACACTCACACCAAATAACTAAACTTGATCATAGCAATACTATGTTTAAATTCAGCATAGATAAATTACCTGGTACAATATTTCCAGGAAAAGAAACATTACAAATATTGTTGTTTTTTAATGAAAACTACTTTCTTATAGCATGAGATCCTGGTATCTGTGACCATATTTCTAATGGGAAGTAGATGTTATAAGTTTTACTAGGACTTATAGTCAATCATTTATTACCTTTTTTAATAGGCTGATTTGTTTTGTTAAGTTCTTATTAAATTGACCTGTTAACAGATAAACTTGTCCATTTCTTTTCTGTTTCATTTACTATACAAATAAATGACAGTATTTCGTTTTCTGTCTTTGCTGTCATGTTTTGGGTCAACTAATACATCTACCTTGAACTCTAAGCTCTTAGAAGATTAATTACATCCTTGATTTGCCACGTCCACTGGCCAGATGACCCCTCCTACATATCTATACTAAAAGCCTAAGCGACCACTACGGTGGAACGACCAAAACAACTGGTCACTATGATGCACACTGGCCACCAGGGGGCAGATGCTCAACTCAAGAGTTGCTCCCTGGTGGCCAGTGTGCTCCCACAGGGGGGGGCACCGCTAGTCAGAAGCCAAGCTCACAGCTGGCAAGTGCAGCAGTGGTGGTAGGAGCCTCTCCCACCTCCACAGCAGCGCTAAAGGGCCAGTGAGCCAAATAGTAAGGAGCCGTGAGCAGGAGGGCAGTAAGGAGCAAGAGGTCCTGGACTGCGAGAGGACACAGGAGGGGCTGAGGGCCCCCACCCCACTCCCAGAGCACGAATTTCATGCACCAGGCCTCTAGTAATGTTAATTAAAACCTGTTGGTGATTATGGCCAGGCCCTCAGGTCTAGGCTCTGGGTACAGTATACAAACAAAATCCTGAAAAGTCCAACTTTTAGATTCAGTCTCCGCGTTGGTCAATTAGCTTAACTTTGTTACTTCAGCCCTTCCAGTCCCAGTAAGGAGAACAAAATGGACAGGTATCAAAATGCCCCCACCACTGATAGAGATGGGGTGGGAGAAGTGCTTGAAGCACAGGATCTACCAGCTATGTATGATCATTGTAACAACATCTCCAACACACAGAGAATAACAGCATCCTGAAATTGGACAGAATGTCAATTTACAGCTCATATAAATATGTGATGACAAGGTATATGTATTTGTTTATTTATTCATTTAGCAGATTTTGTTGAGCTTCTAGAATGTGCCAGGCACTACTTAAGGTGCTGGAAAAGAGGCAGAGAGCAAAAAGCATCTGCCTCTGTAGAGTTTACATTTTAATTGGGGGCAGGGGGGTTAACAATCATAAGTAATATCATTTCATTTGTCGTAAGTACTGTGACAAAAATATAACTAAGGCATGACATTGGCTAGTGGGGGGAGCACTTGAGCTATGATGGTCAGGGAAACCAGAAGTGGTGGCATCTGGGCTGATGAGAAGGAGCTGCTGTGCAAACTTCCATAGGTGAGGCGTCCAAGAAGAGGGCCACATATATAAAGGGCCTGAAGCCCTGTCCTCCTGAAAATTATCTGGGGGAGGGGGGACTTTTAGGCACTAAAACGGAATACATAATCACTTACTATAATCGTCACTGCATTTTGTAATAAATAGTCTTTGCAAAAAAACTCTGCCACCAGAGCTGGTCCATCCACTAGAATATATTCTTATTGCTCCAGATGACAATTTCAAAGGCTCGGGTCCCCATGCATTGTTCCATCAACCTCTGACATCAAGAACAAGGAAGTGTGAGGGTGCAGGGGAAGAGATGTGAGCATCCCCTTCCTGCCATATCCTATTTCTAAGTGAAGAGAGGCAAGCAGAGTGGGAATGTTTCCACATACTAAAGAGAGAGTTCTAGGGAAAAGGACTGTTCAGTCACCTCTTCCAAAGGCATGTTTATGTGCACTGACTCCTATGAAGAAACATTTTACAAAACAAATATAAATATTTGGTATTTGAAGGTGGTTTGTTTGTTTTTTCCCCATCTCACTATTTTACTTTTGGAAGCTTAAAATAAATAACCAGTCAAATGAAACTTTTTTCATCCCTTCTTTTAAAATTAAACTATATTAAACATAATCAAAAAGAGTGTTTTAAACATGTTTTTAAAAACCCCATTATTCAGCCCTGACTGGGTAGCTCAGTTGGTTGGAGTGTCGTCCCACACACTAAGGGTTCAATTGCCAGTCAGGGCACATATCTAGGTTGTGGGTTTAATCCCCGGTTGGGTGCCTAAGGGAGGCAACTGATCAATGTTTCTTTCTTCTCTTCCCTTCTTCTCTCTCTCTCTCACATATATATCCTTGGGTGGTGATTTAAAAAAGAAAATTGAAAAACAAAATCTCATTATCCAAACAACTATTTTCAGGGTAGCATATTATATTCTAATCTTTATACACATACGGTAATATACACTCACATATAGAGTCATAAAAATTATAGTTCTATATTATGCTATTTGCATTGTGACAGACTGTAAACATTTTTCATGCTTTTAAAATATGTTTATAATTATACTCATTGTGACACAACATCCCAACTTGTTACTGAACCATAAATTAATGTCTTTAAGCCTAAATTTGGATATTTGAATTCTCCTTCCTCTCAGTTTTATACAATAATTTTAAAGAGATAACAGCCACCCCCCTTTGGTGCAAATAAAAGCTAAAACAATGCCAAAGGAATGAAGTGTTGAGGCTCTTGTAAAATCACTAAATGTCAATGATTTGTCAAACCAAGTGAGTAAAAAGAAATACATCATTTTCATTCAGGGGTTATTCACCGAGGCTACTAGGATAACTCATAAAGCACAACAGGAAACCAGCTGAACCTGCACCAGAGTGTGTGAACTGCTCTTGTTTTCAATGAATGAATGGCATATGGAGTCAGATGGGACATCACAATCTCTGCATTGTAATTTCACCAAAGCCTTAGCCTTAGCCTTCGCCAGGTGGCTAAGCACTCTCCAGAGTCTACAGATGCCACACTTCCACTTTAAGGGACAACTCTCTGAATACTTAAGAATAGTACCACATTAATTAAAATAGTTAACTATATTTAAATGTTTGGATAATTTAGACATATAAATAACATACAGACACATGTTACACATGGAGAGAATACTATCCTGTGCTCTAAAGGTGTCCTCAGGCTTCCTCACTCCCCAATGCATGCCTAGAAAAAATGTCACATGCTCATGCAATCGCCACTTTCCCAGCTGTCCTCCAGATTCTTCATGATGGCACCGTATTTCAGGCAATGCTAAAAGTAGCTGAGTGGTGGGGGAACATTGGGGCTTTAGCTTTAGGAAATGTTTAAAAGAAGAATCCCGTATCCCTCGATACCCTGATGCTCAAGGGGTTACACCGTCCAGCAGACACGGGGCTGGCTCCACTGAAGCTTGTCTACAGCTTTAAAAGGAGGCCTGGAGTCTCTGAAGACTCATGCCAGCCTCGGAGACCAAAATAGGTCACCTCTCCCATGTTTTTATTCACTGTCCTTAACATGAGTCCAACCACTTCAGGAGGATGTGTGAAGGAGAAAACGTGGTGGAATCTACAGCACAGATTGGATACCATCATGGGAGAACTTCTTCCCTGAAAACTGAAGGAATTGTGTTAACTGCACCTTTTTCAAAGTCACTGGTGGAGAAATGCCACTTTAAGGCGTTCCATGATGAGTCCCTTTGAAACGGGAAACATCAACCCTGGATTTTAACATGATATCGATGCAGACTTTCACATCTTCTGCCCGAGCTTCCACTGGACAGACTCCAAAGGACGTCCAAATCCTTGGACAACTGGTATTGGGCCATATCAAATACTGCTTGAAATAATTAAGCAGGGCCTTGGAAATGTTTGGTTATAAACATATAAGGGGATCTGGATGTCATATTATATTTCACGATAGTATCTGACCTGCATTACAATTCTGCACGTTCTCCAAACAGATCCAAAATGACCAAGTAGGGCCAACAACAACAAAAATGTGTATTTTCTATTCACCTTCATTTCTCTCTGGAGAAATGTTACTTTAAAATAACATTTCTGTGTGGTTTTTTTCCCATCTGTGTATCAAAAACTATAAACCTAATTATTTAAGAAGTGGGAAAGGCTGTGACTAGACAAAAAAAGAATCCATGGAAATATTAAATGAATGCCATTAGCCTAAGAAATCAGCACACTATAAATCTACAAGAAACATGCATACCCAACTAGCATCTCACCTCACTCTCAACTCTAAATCAAACGTACTGAAAGGACACCGCTAACTAAAATTGGAATTAAAAACTACTCAGTTCAGCTGGTTCTTTCTTTCTCAGTTTTCACTGCCACCTAACCATTCAACATTCACCTTTCATATTTGCACCAGCTAATAAATAAGTAGAGGTCCTCTTCTCAATTTTACTCTGATGAAACCCACAGAAATGTCTAACTGCCAGGAGCTCAGGGACCTAACAATCTGTAACAGAACCATCTACTAACTCAGTCAGGCGAAGGCTTATTTAACAAACCTCTTCTATGTGGGATTGAGAAAGAGCAACCAGAACAACTTCAGCCTTTGATTTATATATTTTTCATGTAAGACTCAGAGTCACAACTTCAAACTCATTAAATTCAACCGACAGAACTTTCCAAGGAGTTCTTAGAGGGGGAAAAAAATGTTAGCAAGGAGTTAAAGCTCTAAAGGCACATCTCACATGGTTTACATTTTCCAGTTACACTCCCCAGTTGACTGTTAATTTCTACCTCACACTTTCATTTATTAAATAAATGATGAAAATTCCTTCCAAGATTTTCTTTTAAAATATTTTAGATTCAAAGCCCACATTGCAGGGGCCCAACCTTGGCTGGCAGCAAGACTGTGCCTGAAAGAACAGTGCGGGGGAAACTACCCCACAGAACAAGATCTCTCTGAGAACACTCACAGACCCAGCGCTGTGGCACAGGAGGAGCACTGGGATATACTCCTGGACAAGCCTGGGATGTTTATTTTGTCCTTATGTCAGGAAATTACAAACATGCATTCCAGGAGTTAGCAAGCTCTGGTCCTCACAAATCCACTGGTGAGCCAGCCTCCCACCCCTTGAACCTCGACTGCAAATAGAAACTCTTTAAAATATGAATGCAGTCAACAGTCTATATTGCCAGGCCTACCACAAGAGAGAAAAGATGAACTAGACACAAACAATTTGCAAGTCTATAGAATATGGTCATTTTCATCCCACTCCTAAAGGAATGCAATTTGTAGCTGGGGGAAAAATCCTGTTCGTGTTTTACCTCTTTTTCCCCCACAAAGCCTTTCAAAACCCCCACTGAGAATAAACACCACCTCTGTCCAACCTCCCCCACCCCCACTTCAAATCACAAGTCCCTCGGCCAATGAACAAGATTTTTCCAGCCTGGGTTTCTGAGCTGGTTCCCAAAAGATTTAGGATTCTAAGTCAAAGTAATGTTCAAGGAGACCATCCAATAAAAAGATATCTCTAGTTATCATTAAAAACAAGAACAAAGAACAGTTTTGTCCTTCTTGAAATAGCTCTAAAACATTATTCTGTCACTGGTCCCAGATAAACAGAAAACAACTAGCCAGAGATGAGGCTTCCTAAGAAAGCTGAGGCCTCTCCTTGTCCAACAGAAATCACGGGCATAGTAAGTTAAAACACCAAGGCCCTGTTCACTCACATGCCCTAAGGATCCTATTCACTTACATGACCCACAACCCTAGGAAGTATTTTATTCCCATTTTATGCCTGAGAAAACTGAAGCCCAATGTCATTTTTCATAAGTGCAAAAATTTGTATCCAGGTTTCTCCCATGTGGAAAAGTTTCCTTCCATGTGACTCCCTTTTATAAGCAGGAGAAGTAACCAACCGTTTTCTTGCCCTCTTACTGGTCATTTACATGGTCTGTCAGGATGTGGCCCTGCCCCCAATTCCACCCAAGGATAAGCACTTCCATCATATGCGGCAGTGGTCAAACTGCCAGAAAGCTGCCTCTGGATTGGGTCACTACTCTCTAAAAGACAGAACACATGTAAAGTTTGGAAAACTTGAAGATTAAGAAATAGAAAAAGGTTATAAGAGAATAAGTTGTAAAGATTAACAGAGATCAGCTTGGGAGAAGATGATCATAAGCAGAAGATGGTGAGCACACATTTTCACCACTTCAGACCAACTGAATGAAGCATAAGGGGCTTAGGTTAGATGTGCAGATGAGTTTCTGACAGGGAACAATGTAATACTGGCATGGAGGCTATATAATGCCACTGGTGGGAATATTTAAAAAAAACACAACACCTTTATATCTAGGGTTTCTCAACCTTGACATTGTTGACATGTTAGGCCAGATAATTCTTTGTTGTGGGGGTCTGTCCTGCATATTTAGCAGTATTCCTGGCCCCTATCTATTAGAAGCCAGTCACATTCTTGCACCCCTCCCCAGCTGTAACAACCAAAGGTGTCTTCAGAAACTGACAAATGTCCCAGACGGTGGCGGGAGAAGAGGTCAGCATCTCCCTCGGTTGAGAGCCACAGCTCTGAGTCAGAGGTGGTATCTGCCCGAAAGAGGAAAGAGGGAGGTGGTGTGGGAGAGAAACCAGATGTCCTTTCTAAGTATCAAGGTCCTGACCCATCACTGAGAACAGAAATTGCCTGAGGGAAAAATCAAGGCACCTGGACAACCCAGAAATGACCGACCTGCCTGAGATGGCCAAGAACAGACAGTCCTAGGGGAAACAACAGAAAGGAAGAGATGGAGACCAAAGAATGGAGAGGCCTCACTTGCCTGTGGGACTCGGTCATGTCAAGCCAGGGCTCCACAGGCCCCCATCCCCAGGAAGGTGTTTTCGCTGAGGTTCAGTTTATGGAAAGAACATGTCAACGCTGTCACCAGTGTCAGAGTTGAGGCTTCTTATCATTTTGAATGCGCTGACATGACACTGAGATTGAACATCCTAGAACATGGGAACAGAAAAAGAGGACAAACACAGAGCCTGCCGCTCTCTTAAGGGTCTACAGCCACTTGAAAGCACAAGAAAAGGTACAGGATTTGGAGAACCAATGTGTGTTCTTGAAATGCTTGTGAAAGGCACCACGTGCTCACAGAGAAGGAAAACTACAGGGGTTCTGGAGGGTTTAATAGGGGCAGACTCCTCATCAATCAGCATTTAAGTGCCTAAATACACAAGGTGCTATGATGGGAACTGTACACAAAGCAAGGTCCTCACACCTGGCCTCACCCCAGAGGATATACAGCTGAAGGAACTTTAAAAGCAGGCACTGGAGAGATACAAGCAAGACGTGTTTTCTGTGCCCTCCAAGGTCGCCCCACCCTGGCCCCTCAACATTCCACCACTACTAGGTAAAACATGAAAGAACCTGTCACTCAAACAGAAAGGCCAGGTACTAGTAAACTGGCAGGAAATGTGTCTACAGCAGAAACAAGGGTGAAGTTAGAGAGCAGAGCAACAGTGCCTCATGTAGCAGACATGAGGTCAAGATTCCTTGGGTGACTTTGAGCAAATCATATGAGCCCTAACTATAAAAGGGGAGTGCTTATTTCAGCACACTAAGGTGTCTCTACATTCTCTAACATTTCATAGTACTATAGAGCTATGAGACATACACCCAACTTTGCACTCACTTCTGGGAGAGAACATGGAATGAAAAAAAAAAAGGGTTTTCTCAAGGATATCTTTGAGGATCCAATGTTCCAAGATAGTGATCAATCCAAGGTAGGTATTGAGGGGAGAGAGAAAACACCCACCATCTGCCAGCTTCCTGTGATGGATGCCCTTGGGCAGAGAGAGGCAAGAAGACCAACCATGCTCTTCCAGCGGAGAGGAAGCCAACTCCATGAACATGAGTTGGGTCCAAATAGGAGTATAACTCCAAGGAAATCCACTCACTTTGAGACTCCAACTTCAGGAGATACTGACAACTTCTCCCGCCACCCTCTGGGACATTTGTCAATTTCAGAATCCACCTTTGGTTGTTACAGCTGGGGAAGGGTGCAGGAATGTGATTGGCTTCTAATAGATAGAGGCCAGAAATACTGCTAAACATCCTATAATATGCAGGACGGACCCCCACAACAAACCCTTTTTTGCCTTCCCTGGTACAAAACCCCATATGCAGAACCTGTCAGAGAACTGTACGCCTACAAGCTGCTGAACACAGAGAAAGGAAGCTACCTTCTCAGCTATATAAAAGACCAAGGTCGTATTAGTTCTCCTCTGAGTACTTGTGAACTGCTACTTTATGAGAGTTATTTATCTTTGTGTCATTTGCATGGTTTTCATTATTTCTTAATTTTCCTTTGCTTTTCTTTTTTTTTCTTCATACCCATTGTCCTGTGGGACATCAAGTCTCAGAACACAATATATGTCTACAAAAAAAGTAACACAAAATGTCAATGGAAATTTTTGCAGCTCAATGGAGTAAGTCATATCCACTACCTAGTGAAATAAAGAAGAAAAATTATTTAAAATGTGCCTTGAACTATGGGAAATGAGTAATCCCAGCTAACATTTACTGAGCAATTTAAATGTACCACGTACTTCGGTATTATACATACATTCTTAAAAACTAACAATCCCATGAGGCAGCTATTTAATGCCACATTACAGACAAAGACACTTGACTTGGAGAGAGATTTGCCCAAAGTCTAACAGCTGGTCACAGAAATAAGCTCCAAATCCAGATTTGCCTGCTCCCTAAGACCCTGGAGAGAAGAGGAAATGGGAAGAATTGCTGAGGAGAAAGAACAGGGGTAGGAAAGTCAAGATCAGAGATGAAGAACCAGAGCAGTAAATATCCACCAAAAGTGGCTCATCATGTGACCCAGTCCATTGCTTCTCTGTGGATGTTGTGGGCATAGTAGCAGTAGTAGTATGGTTACACATTCCAAGGCCAAGATACAAACACTCATGGGGGAAAAGATAATACAATCAGTGTCCTCATAATATTTAATATGCATAAGAGTACATACAAACTCTTTCCTAAACCCACTGAGATTAAAAATAATAACAATAATAATAATAATAAGCATTTTTACCAGCTCACCACCTAAGCTCTGGCTAAGACAACCTACTGTCATCAAGATTTAAGGATCTGCTAACCTACAAGATCATACTACCCTAAAGTGATCTATCGACCAAGTGCAAGTACACTTTTGGAGGCAGACGATGTCAACACAGAATGAAAGTTAACAACAGAACCAACAGAACCTTTTGGACTTTTCCTGGAAGCAGCAACAGCTATCCTTATACTTTTCTGCAATACCATACTGCCTGGGTTGTGGAGAAAGCTACCTGCAGAGAAACCATCATGAAATACTAGACCCTCTCTTAGTGCACTTTTCCCCTATAAATTCACTTCACCATTTCCTGTGTTATAGATGACTCCCGTCATATCTTCATCTCTAGTTCCAATCTTTTCCCTGATATCCCAATACCCAATTAGAAACATGTGGTAGACATTATTGGGGCTCACTATTTCTCCTTCCTAAGCACAAAAGCACTGCAAAAGACAGGGCCATGTAAATGGCTGGGCCAATGAAATATGAGCAGTGATGAGTAGCTCTTTACAAGGCAATTCCTCCCCCTCCTGCAGCAATCAGATGACAAAGCCACAAGACCTAAGCTGCATGGATCACAGAGTTGCTGCAGGAAGGACAGCTGACCTGGAGCATCCCAGACTCACAGAGGACTCAGAGCAAGAAACACACTTTTGTTACGGTAGCTTCTGGGATTTGCTGTGACCACACCGAAGCCCAGCCTCACCTAACTGATGGAACAAGCTCGGTGGACATCCCCAGGGTACCAAAAATCCATCTAAAATCAAACTCTCCACCTGCTTCCACCTAAATCCAGAGAAGCCCATCTACCTTCTCTATTCTGGTTAACCCCCAGAATCTTAGGTTGGGCCCCTCTCCTTCAGATCCCCAGGCCCGGCTGGGGAAACTGCATAGAACAAGTTGATATTATTAATGGCAATGAAAGTCTAAAGCACAAGTCAAGTGAATTTTAACATTCTTTTTAAAAGAATAATGAAAATTATCAAGACCACCTGAAAAAAACAACAACATTTATTTGAGGACGGGGGAGAGGGGGTGTCACAAAGGCTTAATCATAAAGCTGAATGTCTACTTAGATATATGACTTTGAAACTTTTCTCTCACCCAAAGACACTAATGTAACTGAAACAAATTTCAAGGCACACCCAGACTGAAAAGGCATGTCAACTCTGAAGACATCAGAACAGATAAAACAGGCATGTGTTTACATATTTTTAAGGGTCATATTGCCACTCCTCAAAACATAATGGAAATTAACACCCCCTACAAATATCACCTACAATTGTGAAAATTAAAAGCTTAACCCTACAGGATTGTAATGCAAATATCGAAAGTTCACTTCAAACATCATTTATCACCATTTTTTTTTACACTGCTTCCTGAAAGAGGCCCACACATATAGGTTCAGAGAACAGCTAAGGAAGAAAACGTGTGGTTTCATAAAAAATTCGAGATTACAAGTGTTACAGATTTCATTACCAGTTCTCAGATTATACAAAGAACTATCAAGACACACACTCCCGTTTGTTTATCTACCAATAAAGCAAACTGTCACACTTTGAATAATGGCTCTAAATTCTACACTTGGAAAAATCTTTAATCTCCTTTTTGTTTTCTTTTTTATCTGAAAGACAATCTACACCAAGTGATATACAATTTAATTATTATTCCATTTGTCTTTCTCTGAAATACAGCAAAAATGTGCTTGTCAAAATTTCAATTCTGAGCAAACATTACATAGTTTACAGAGAAAGAGTATTAGCCCATTTTCTCTATGGTCGTCTATCTAATCACACCACACCAGACAAACTGAAACTTCAGTTCCTCTCAACCCACCCTAAAAATCTTGCACCTTTAATATTCTAGGACAAAAGATTATCAAGGAGCTATAAATTTAGATAATAAAAAGGTTTTAACTTAGATTCACCCAAAAAAGCAAACCCACCTATTTCATCTCAAAAGTGTTACTAAATGTGGCAGGATTGCTCAACTTAACTGCTCAAGAACAAGTATGTATTGCAATTAGAGTGACTATCCTTTATTTCAACCATACAAGACAAGAGGAAGTAGTTATTAATTATTTATTGGTTAGCACACATCCATCAGGTACTTATGGAATGTATGCAACTGTTTATAAGGGTCATTTCTGTTTTCCAGTTTAAACAGAGTTCACCAACTTCCTGCCTGGGAACAACAAGCCAGAAGCTCTGCCTTTTCAACCACACTTTTGTGCCTTTAAACTCTAACCAGTGAGTCCCCGCCCCTATTTGATGTTAGGAAACACTTTTGTCTTAGAGATTTGACTTTATATATGCATCAGCCTTCCAGTTTGTTTATTTTTTTATTTTACTTATTTATAAGGAGCAAGCGCAGGTCTACTTCATAAAGCATCATCAACATCCTGTCTTCTGTCTCCAAGCAATTCATCAGAGGATACGTGGATTATCACAGGGCTAAGGTGAAAAATAACCTCTCAGGGCAGCTGTGTGCAAACACTTTCTCTCTCAGCACAAAGCATTAGTGTAAATATTCCTATTTTTAGTTCTGAAAGTAAAATTCAGACACACTAGTTCTGTTACAAACCAAATTATGGTAAAGGTGATGGAACCGGAGATCAAAGAGTCCTTATAGCAAACTGCCCAGCTCTATCACCATTATTTTAAAAGTGCCTTATTGAGCCCTAGCTGGTGTGGCGTAATTGGCTGTACTTTGTCCTGTGCACCAAAAAGTTGATTTGGGGCACATACCTGGGTTGCAGGCTTGATCTCTGGTAGGGCGTTGCAGGAGGCAGCCGATTAGTAGGAGGCATGCAGGAGGCAACCAATGGATCCATCTCTCTTTCTCTCTCTCCCCCTTCCTCTGTCTCTAAAAAATCAATTTAAAATATTTTTATTGGTGTTTGGGGTTTCTTAGCATTTATTCCTAGAAGTGAGATCAGTGGGTCAAGTGGCAGCTTCATATTTAATGTTTTGAGGAAATTCCATACTGTTCTCCACAGTGGCTGCACCAGTCTGCAGTCCCAGCAGCAGTGCATTAGGGTTCCCTTTTCTCCACATCCTCACCAGTACTTGTCAATTGGTTGATTTGTTGATGGTAGCTATTCTGACAGGTGTGAATTGATATCTCATCGTCATTTTAATTTACTCCTCTCTGATAATGACTTTGAGCATTTTTTCATGTCTCTTGGCCATCTGCATGCCCTTTTTGGAGAATGTCTATTTAGGTCCTTTGCCTTTTTTTTTTTTTTTTGTCTTCCTTTGGTTAAGTTGTATGAGCTCCTTATATATTTTGGAAATTAACCTCTTGTCAGGTGTATCATTGGCCAATATGTTCTCCCAAACAGTGGTTTCCCTTTTAATTTTGTTGACAGTTTTGTTGACAGTTCTGTGCAGAAGTCTTTTATTTTAATGTAGACCCATTTGTTTATTTTCTCCTTTGTTTCCCTTGCCCTAGGAGATATATTGGCAAACATATTGCTAAGAGAAATGTCTAAGGTTTTGCTGCCTATGGTTTCTTCTAGGATTTTTATTATCTCAGAACTCATATTTAAATCCATTTTGAGTTTATTCTTGTGTATGGTGAAAGTTAGGTGGTTTAGTTGACTTTTTTGCATGTACCTGTCCAATTTCCCCAACACTATTCATGGAAGAGACTCTCTTTACTCCATTTGTCTGATCTTGTCTCCTCTGTCAAATATTGAGTATAATGGCTTGGGTCAATTTCAGGGTTCTCTATTCTGTTCCATTGATCTATATGGTTATTCTTTTGCCAATATCAGGCCATTTTGGTTACAGTGGCTTTGTAGTATAACTTGATATCTGGTATTGTGATCCCTCTACCTTTGTTCTTTCTTAAGATTTCTGAGGTTATTCAGTGTCTTTTTGGTTCTGTATAAATTTTTAGAGTATTTGTTCTAGATCTGTGAAATATGCCATTGGCATTTTAATATGGATTTCACTGCATCAGAAAGAATATATTCACCCCTATGTTCACAGCAGCACAATTTACAATAGCTAAGATATGAAAACAGCGCAAGTGCACATCAGTGATGAGTGAATAAAAAAGCTGTGGTACCTTTACACTATGGAATACTATTCAGCAATAAAAAATAAGAATCTCTTACCCTTTGAGACAGTATAGAGGGACCTGGAGAGTATTTTGCTAATCAAAATAAGCCAGTCAGAGAAAAACAGGTATCACATGACCTCATCATATCAGGAATCTAATGAACAAAATTAACAAAACAGATCCAGAGATAAAAGCATGGAACAGACTGACAATCTCAAAGGGGAGAGAAGTAGGGGGAAGATTAACCAAATAATTTATACACATATATGCATAATCCATGGGCACACACAATAAGGTGGTGAAGGCCTGGGGAGGGGCATGTGCATGGTAAAGGGGTCAATGGGAGAAAAAGGGGAACATCTGTAATACTTTCAACAATAAAGATAATTTTTTTAAAAAAAGTATATATTGGTAATTATAAAATAATCACAGGGATACAAAGTATTGCATAGGTAATAGAGTCGATAATATTGTAATAATTGTGTAAAGTATATGACAGTCTATCCACAATGCTTTATACCTGAAACTAATACAAAATAATTTTGAATGTAAACTAATTGAAAAAAAATTAAGTGCCTTATTGTTATTCACTTGGGCTCCATAAAAAGAATGAGGCATTTCAGTTGAAAATAAAATCCAAGAGGAACCTGAATGGCAGCTTTAAAAAAGTGTCACTGTAGTCTACCCGAATCTTTATTTCTCTCACTTTAGAAGAGGTGAAAAGAAGGAAGCCTGAGTCCTGACTTGAAGACCACACACTTTCATTTTTACAGAGAAGCGCTTGGCAAAGATTACCTTAATCTTTGGCAAAGATTACCTTAATACCTTGTGCTTAGTAAACAGACGAAACTAATGCATTCATTCAGTTAAGTATTTGCACAAGGAAGTTACTGAAACTTACTGTTCTTGAGAATGTTACCTCCCCATCTCACCTGCAGGGAAACAGCACCCACTTCCTCCCAACCTTGGTCTGAAACCAATAAGACGCCTCCAGAAAAAGTCTTCTACTTCAGCCCACCTCTGCAACACCACCTCTCCACATCAACCGTGGCCAGCTCTCCTGACCCTGGCCCTTGTGAATACCACTTAACCTCTCTGACATGGGGGGAAGGAAAAAGAGGGGGAAAGTGAAATAAATGTCTTAAGAGGGCTTACAGACAGTATACTAGGATAGCTGTGCAGAGCATGCCTCGAAAAGCAACAAGCTGCAAAGGAACTCATCCCATGGGCCATGAATAATATCAACCCAATGTGTTCACAGAAGGAAAACTATAAACTATAGAAAAAGGTCATCTTTCCTGACCTTTACAAAAATATTTTTCAAATTGATCTCAGAGAGGAAGGGAGAGGAAAAGATAGAAACATCAATGATGAGAGAGAATCAGCTGCCTTCGCACGACGCACAGGAGGATGGACACGTGTATCCAGACTGTGAATCGAATCATGACCTCCTGATTCATAGGTCAAAGCTCAACCACTGAGCAACACCAGCCAGGTCTGACCTTTTTTGATTTTATATTCTGACCTTTTTAAACAGTATATTATAATTGACACATTATACACAATGATATTCTCTTTATAATATATCAAATCATGACTAATAAGGCTTAAGTGCATTCTGACCATCATTTGCCTGCTGGTCCCCTTGTACATGTTCTGATGTTGCCAGTTTGGCGTATATCCTTCTGGTCCTTTTTAATACATTAATTATTATATGTATTATTATTTATTAATTATTATATTAATTATTTGAATTGTGGTGATAAGGCTACTTTGGCCCACCCCATGATTCACTTATCCTCCTCCTGGACATATTCTAGTGGCTCTTCCCACAGGTCCACGAGGGCATGTACAAGAATGTTCCCCAAAGTCCTGTGCATGGAGTTGGAGGAAAAGACAAGGAAATTCGTGGTAGGAACCAATGTCAGGCAATACAACAAGCTAAATACTTTAATCATAAGAACATAGGACTGAATTTTAAAAGCAAGAATTAGTAAGAGCACAAACCATTTACATATATTTAAAACATATATAAATCTTCTCCTCTGCTATAACTACAGATTCCTCACATGATTCTTTGTGAAATGGTATACAACACTGAAAATAGTCCCTGTCACATTTTAAGCACTTAGAAGATATTCATTATTGTTAATTATATTAAAGATGTTCCCAATATTCTGTAACCCTTCTATTACAAACCACCCTTTCCCTAAAGGGTTTTTTTTTCCTTCTATTAAAAAATAAAAAAGAATTTATAGGATACTAGAAAGCTATGTTAAAAATCTTTACAGTAGTTCCCTCTGAGGGGAATCGTGTGTGTTTTAGCTTATTCCCCTCGGTCAGCTATATTTCTACAATGAAAAAATATAACTTTCTTTGATCCTAAGAAAGTTCCTTTCCTAATTCATAGCAAAAATATGTAATTTAATAAAAATAGAAATATAGCTTTCATAACCAAAACATGAAATATCCCCCAAATCCACCATTGGGGGAAACAGGTCAATTATTGTACATACATGCAAATAATAGAAGAATCTGTAGCCACTTTCTGTCACTGTGGAAAAGGAATATACAGTTGTGTGAAAAAAAGCAAGCTCCAGAAATGCATGTGTAAGAGACCTGGGAGGTGGTGGACAAGAGTAGTCAGCAGTGTGATCAGCAGCATGCTCTACAGAGTCAGCCCACCCACATTGACATCCTGTCTGCCACTCAGAAGCTTTGCAATGGCAGCCAAATCACTCAGCTTCCTGAATCTCATCTGCAAAGTGAAGGTGCTGACAGTGCCCTCATGGGGTTGCTGTAAATAAATATGAAAGATGCGAAAGGAAACCTCTGCATAAGGTCCAGTAAAAAAGGTGAGCATTTTATTTATGTATATCAAACCTCTATAAACTTGATTGTAATACACACACACACACACACACA
Source organism: Lasiurus cinereus (assembly GCA_011751065.1). Classification (NCBI taxonomy): domain Eukaryota; kingdom Metazoa; phylum Chordata; class Mammalia; order Chiroptera; family Vespertilionidae; genus Lasiurus; species Lasiurus cinereus. Next base: position 18,573,690 of record JAAGEH010000393.1, on the reverse strand, counting down.
CACACTGTAAAACTCTGTTTATATAGAATATCCAGAATAGGTAAATCCTTAGAAATAGAAAGCGGAAGCTAGAGGCAGATTCTCCTCCAGAGAATAATCACTGGATAAGTTCAGGGCTTTATTACAGGGGTGATGGGAGTATGGGAACTACATAGAGATGGTGGTTGCATACCATTGTGAATGTATTCAATGCAACTGATTTATTTATTTATTTATTTATTTTGCTTAAAAGGGGTTAATTTTATATTATGTGAATTTCACCTCAGGTGAAAAAAATATGTGCAAAACAACAAAATGTTTTACAGGAATGAATACAAATTAAAGAGTAAAACATAAACATTCACAAAGATGGAAAGGGGAAAAAGAGTAAGCAGGGAGAATACACACAAATGAAAGCCAAAAAAACACATGACACGGCATAATTTTGAAGAAGCCTGCCCAGTCACTGTGACAGCAGGCAACGAGACACAAGAAGGATAAACCTTCACACCTGGGGACAGAACACTGTCCTGTTTTGTTGCCTTTTTCTTTTCCTTTTTTTTTTTTTTTTTAAGAAATGATATTCAACTCCATTCTTTGCCATTTGCTATTGCTACCCACTTGTATATATTTTGGAACGCCCTTCATTTTAAAGCTCTAGGCCAGTGGTCGGCAAACTGCGGCACGCGAGCCACATCCGGCTCTTCGGCCCCTTGAGCGTGGCTCTTCCACAAAATACCACAGCCCGGGTGAGTCTATTTTGAAGAAGTAGCGTCAGAAGTTTAAGTTAAAAAAATTTGGCTCTCAAATTGATATTTGGCTCTGCTGACTAATGAATTTGCCGACCACTGCTCTAGGCTGATACCATGATGCGCACATTTTCAATTTCCGTTACTTGATCATATATAGTATGCCAACTAATGGAAGTTGCATAATAAAGTGTCAAGTATGGTATGCAACTGCCTATACCAAAATCAACTCCTATGCTGAAATAAGCTTAGTTCTTAGAGCTATTTTATATGCATCCTTCATAGCCAGACTCCTCCCCCAACCACTGCAGCTTCCATCAAACAGCCAAGAGTGTGCTGAAACTCCCCTCCCACATCCACACTCGGCAAACTGAAGTTGGTGTAATTTGATTGTACAAAGAATAATAAAAAGGCCAGCTGCATAAGAGCTCATTGTATGATATTTTGCTCCAGGAGGGACCGTCCCTAAGCCTGGTGACCGCCTGCCCTGTCTGTTAGGTATTAAGTTTAAAGGCCTGGAATTAGTTCAGAGGATACGCACGGTGTCAGTAATAAGTCCACGATGTTGGGAGCTTCTGGCTCCTCCAACTCCCATGCCAAAAACTTGCTTCCTGGGTCTACTTTCCAAACCCCCAATACCACGGCACCACCTGCTCAATTACAGCATATCTAAGAAAGTTCTCTGGGATTTTGTTTTCATCAAAATAAACTAAAGGGCTGCCCTTTTTAATAATTAATCATGAATGTCAGTAGCCTCAAGGTGACATAGGAGAGAAAGACCTGACATCTGTAAAGAAGCGGCAGCTGGAAAGAATCACGCAGGGAAAACAGACACACAGGGAAACATTCCCTTCTGGGCTGAGGAAAGATGGGCATTTCAGAAATCTAAAATAAGCCTTTTATCAGAGCTGGGGTAAAGGTCATCCCCGTGGTACTGGGGTGGAGGACAGAGCCACCTCTCAGATGCCCTGTGCCCTGCTCTCACAGGACCTGCCAAGAAGGAGGGTCTGTTCCTGTGCCAATGGCAATCTGGCATCTCTAGGGACTGGTCAGTTATGCAATACAATTATTATTGTGTGTTTTTTATTTTTTTGCATAGCATCCCTCCCACAGGGCATTCCAATAAGCTTGACAAAGAGAGTCATTCATAGACTTGATAAAAGCAAAGTAAGGACAAACTTTGTAACATGGAGTGAAGACATGGAAAGGGCTCCCCCCACCCAACCCATAGGAAGGAACAAGGTGATCAGCGAATAAAATCAGAGGGTGACAGAGGAGCGGCTTCTCACGTCCCAGAGAAGAGCCATCCCCACTGTTGGCAAACAGTAAAATAATCCCTGTCAAGCAGCCTGGGATTGGTTTAGATTTTTGTTTGTTTTGTTTTTATTTTCTGGAGCCCAGCTATTTATTCTACTTGTTAAATAATAAGCACAAATCACAAAATATTTTCCTAATTTATGACTTAACAGTCTAATTTATTTTGACAGAACAGAATTGCGCCTACACACCAAGGCTCAAATAGTGTTTGGCTGTTTAAAAATTTCCTTGGGATTCCTGCAAGAAATTTCTGGGTCTGGGCGGTCCAGACGGGCTAAATATTATTTTTCAGGGAAGTCATTCATCTGATAAAGTTACGAATCCCATTCTTTCTTTTAAATTTTTATTGATTTCAGAGAGGAGAGGAGTGGGAGAGATAGAAACATCAACGATGAGAGAGAATCACTGATCAGCTGCCTCCTGCATGCCCCCCACTGGAGGATTTGTGCCCTGACTGGGAATCGAACCATGACCTTCTGGTTCATAGGTCAACTCTCAACCACTCAACCACGCCAGCTGGGCGTGAGTACCCACTCTTAGTTTGAACAAATCTTACAGAAAATCAAGTTTTGGGGCAAAGAAACGTTATAAGCCACCTTCAAAAGAAGACATTGTCAATATGTTTTCAGCCTCCCACAGGCAAAGCTCATTCCATGAGGGCCTCTTACCCAGGGATGACCTCAAGAACAGGAGAGATCTTAGCTCTCCCAAGGAGGTCTCTCTCATACCTCCACCCAGCCTCCCTTCCTGGACTGGGCCCTGGTAAAACTGCCTAACCTGCCCTTCTCAGGACAGGGAAGTCTTCCCAACGAAGTCTCAGAGAGCAAGGTTCTCTAACAAGTCAGCCCAGGCACCACAGCACGTGAAGGAGACTTCACTCAGACCTGTACTGTCCTTACGAGTCTGGACAAACTCCCCAAACCCAAATAGGTGATTATGTGTTTCACTGAAGCTCTACCAGTATCCTCAAAAGCATCCCACTCTCTCAGGTTCTCTAAGAAGTACATCAAAGGCACCTGGAAAGTAAATGGAATTCTTTATGTCACACAGGGAATGGATTCCACTATAGACCTACCTGGTTCACTTTCCTATTGACCCTCGTTATCAGAGGAGATGCATACATAGGCGATAAAGGCACAGTGGTACCTCAAGATACGAGTGCCCTAACATACGAGATTTTTGAGATACGAGCCATCGAGCGAGTGATTTTTGCTTTGAAATACGAGCAACAGTTGAGATACGAGTAATCGCATGAATCAGCCGGCTGCACATGACCCACCAGTTTACCTCGACTCGAGCGTCTCATAGTTTCCCACGCCTCAAGGTTATGGAACGAATTAAACTCGTATCTCGAGGTACCACTGTAGATACATATAGATGTCAAAGCCAGCCCTGGAAGCATAACTACTGATTTCAAGGTCAAATTCGTGTTAGCAACCTGACGTAGACAGAAAACAGCTGACTAACAGCACATCACTGAAATTCTCTCTACTTTGAAAATACTAGGATAGATATGTAAGGATCACATAAACATGTAATACAGTGTCATCATTAAGGAGGCAATAAATGGAAGTCTCTGGGATGAGTTTTGCTGCTGGGAATCCTGAAGGATCAAGGATCTAGAGTGGGCTGTGTTATGCCCAACAAAGCCTTTCTCTTCTGAATCTTCAGCACTGCTGCTGTCACTCACCAAAGGAATACACAGGACGGCAGAGGTTTCTGCTTTCTTCTTACAGAGGGTTCAGGAGCACACCCTGGTTGTCCCAAGTAGGCAACTAACTTGTACAGGACCATAAAAACTGAGAAAATTCCCCAAAGCATACCTTGGGAAAGCTTTCGCAGTGTCTATAAATATCATCACTCCCCTGAAGCTGAATGGGCAGTCCTCCCATCAAAAACAGTGTCTCTGGGGGGTTCAGAAGCACTGCGCCTACGAGGTAAGGGCAGAGGTGCCCTCTACTCTTCCAGTTCCCCATGGCAAATCCTCACCCAAGGTGGGTCCATGAGAGCAAGGGCCAGGTCACCTAAAGAACATGACCAGCCTGAAAGAAACTCCTGAATGCTAGCCTGGAAGGCTGAGACAAAATCAAAAGGGTGTCATGTTTCCCCAAAGGTAATTCCAGGCACAGAGAGCAAAGGCAAGAGCACAGAACAGACTTAGAGAGAAAATAAAAGAAGATTCCAAAAGGTCTATAACAGAGATGGGAAACCTGAATTAGACGCAGAGAAACATGTTCCTGCAGCCACACAAATAATAGCCAGCTCCCTCTAAGTAGCAAGGCCCACCTTAGACGTTAATCAGGATATAAAACCAGGTTAGACACGTTCCCTATTCTCAAGAAACTTAAAAGCTACCAGAGCAAGTAAGCTTTATGCTCAAACAGCTGCATTATCCAGCTATCGGTGATTCTCCCTAAGAACTGCATAAGTCAAAATTTGGGATGGGCATTTGGGTTGAACCTTAAAAGATTCGTGTAACTTATATATTAAAAGATAAAAGTAAAACAAAACAAACAAAACAGATGTTAGTACTCTAGGACAGTGGTCAGCAGACTGTGGCTTGCGAGCCACATGCGGCTCTTCGGCCCCTTGAGTGGGGCTCTTCCACAAAATACCACGACCTGGGAGAATCTGTTTTGAAGAAGTGGTGTTACAAGAAGTTTAAGTTTAAAAAATATAACTGTCAAAAGAAATTTCAATCGTTGTACTGTTGATATTTGGCTCTGTTGACTAATGAGTTTGCCAACCACTGGTCTAGGAAGTGGCTAAAGGAGCAACAAAGGCAAAAAAGGTTGAACTCACCATTTATTTCTAGGCAGCAGGAAACAGTACTGATGAGGAGTATTGAAAGATTACTTTAAAAAGCAGATTGAGCCCTGGCCAGTGTCATTAAGTGGTTAGAGCACCAGTGCACCCAAGGACTGTAGATTCCATTCACAGTCAAGATCACATTCCTGGGTTTCGGGTTCGCTCCCCGCCCCGACTCAGGGCATGTGCAGAAGGCAACCAATCGATGTGACTCTCTCACATTAATGTGTCTCTCTCTCCCTCTCTTTCTCTTCTTTCTCTCTCTCTCTCTCTCTCTCTCTCTCTCTCTCTCTCTCTCTCTCTCTCGCCCCCCCCTTCCTTTCCCCTCTCTCTGAAAAGCAATGGGGAAAAAATATCCCCAAGTTAGAATTAACCAAAAAAGCATACTGCACCAGATCATGGATGAGCATAAATAATACGTAAGAAAAAAAGGTGAAATCCTCAAACAGCAGACTAGCAGAGCCTGTAGCAGGAGGTACGGAGACACATCTGGGCTCTGATCACTGAGGATATTATCTTGAAAATGGAGTCAAATGGAGCAATACGACATGGGATAAGTTGCTTTTCTCTGTTCCTTCTCCATTAAGCACTATTTGTTTAGGAGACAAGAGGTATCCAATTGGTCCAACCGATGAGCAAGACCCCAAGAATCTAGGAAGGTAACACCACTCTGTAGGGAACTGTTACCTTAGCCAAGCCAAATCTCAATTCTCTTACCAGGCTCATGCACCTTGGTGGCCTAAACATGTCTCTTTATGTCCAGCAAGTGGAGAAAGAAAATTCCGATATTTTGGGTATGTTCAGACACTTTCCATATATACTTAATTCTTAATGTGCTGGTCATCTGCCTTGCAGAGCACAGATAGGTCACAACTAAGGGGTCTTCCTTGCATCCCGTGCTGAGGTCGCAGAGCCCAGAGAGGGAAAGGAAGGCTTCCCGTCAGCTTCTTTTCCTTCTCTCCTATCAGATCACACACAATTGTGTGCAGCTCTCATCTGTCTTCTACTGTTCAAAGCCACTGCCACTCAAACACATGCCTTCCACTAAAGGACACTTCTAACTCATCTCTAATCTTCTCTCCAAGTGGTCTGTAGCAACTAGCATTCCTCTCTCAATGTAAACAAAGAAACCAACAACAAGAAAGCCTCTAGTCTCACTATTATAGTTGCTTTCCTAGCAATCTCAGTGTTGTCTAATGGATTTAGGCTTAGGAACAAAAGAAGCCAATTCTTAGAATCAATCTTTGAAAAGATGCGGTTGTGTTTGCAACTTCACAGATACCACCCGGGCCTTCCCTACCTTGATGTTAGGATGAAAGACAGTAAGTTTATTGAACCTGTTTTTCTTGCTATCATCTAGTTTATTTATATAATTTTGATTCACAAGCTCCTTAAAACTTTGTCATGTCAGCATTTATTTGCTTATCTTACTATAGAATGAACCTCTAAACAGAAAGGCATGCTATGGAGCTTTCACACAAGAGAAGAGATGAAGAGGCACCATTTCCTTGTCTATAATAATCCTATCTAATAAAGAGGGAATATGCTAATTGACCATCACTCCATCAAAAAGATGGCTGCACCCACAACTGAGGCCAAGTTCCCATAAGGAGCCTTAACGAGCAATCAGCAGGGACCTGAGGCTGCACACACATGCCCTCCCCCGCCACTGTGGGGCTTGACAGGGGACCTCAGGCCACATCCCAACCCAGCAGGGCTTACAGGGGACCTCAGGCTGAGTCCCCCACCTGACAGGCCTTAACAGGGGACCTCAGGCCACACCCACCGCCCTGGCACCAGGATGGGGGACTTCAAGGTGCCTTCCCATCCTGGTGCTGGTCTAGGGGACTTCAGGCTGGGAAACCTCAGACTGCACCCCCAGCCCAGTGGGGCTTTACAGGGGACCTCAGGCCATGACCCCCACCCCAGCACAGGGTCAGGGGACCTGAGGCTGCACACACACACACACACACACACACACACACACACACGTGCTTGGCTTGACAGGGGACCTCAGGCCATGCCTCCCATGCATTGGGGCTTGACAAGGGACTTCAGTGCTGGGTTGGGCAAACTCAGGCCATGCCCCCCCATCCTGGTGCTGGGCCAGAAGACCTGAGATTACGCCCCCTGCCCGGCAGAGTTTGACAAGGGTAGGACTGGCTGAGTCTGGATCTAGCCCAATGCGGGTGGAGGAAGGGGACGGGTGGCAGCCAGGTGTGGGTCTCACATAATTTTGAGGCACCTGTAGGTGGGTGGGGACTTGACTCTGGGTCCCGTGGTGTGCCCCAAACTCTGACAAGAGGAAGGTTTCATTACATTTTACTAGTTTTCTTTCATCTCTGACACTTCTATTATAGAAAAAGGGCAAACAGCAATATTAAATTATTTCCTCTAATGAATCCCTTTTTAATGTGCATGAATTTTGTGCACTGCACCACTAGTAAAAGCATAATATGCTAATTAGACCAGACAGCCAAATGACCTTCTGGACGAAGCCATGGTGGCGGGGACCAAGGCAGAGGCAGTTAGGGGAAATCAGGCAGGCAGGTACAGTGGTTAGGGGTGATCAAACAGGCAGAAGAGCGGTTAGGGGTGATTAGGCAGGCAGGCAAGTGGTTAGAAGCCAAGGGTCCCAGACTGTGAGAGGGATATCCGACTAGGAATCCCTGTGGGATCAGGCCTAAATCAGCAGTGAGACATGCCCCAAGGGGTCCCGGATTATAAGAGAGTGCAGGCTGTGCTGAGGGACCCCCTCTCCTCTGTGCATGAGTTTAGTGCACTAGGCCTCTAGTGTATTTAAATAATTATGACAATCAATACATTTCAACGTGAGGAAAAGTGGTGGAATGAAGCTAAAAGTCTCAATTAGCAACAATAAGTGCCAGAGCATTTTTACAGTGTTGCAGTGACTATGCTGTTGGGCTTAGCTGGTGAGTGTCCTCCTGGGACAGGCAGAAAATTTCTCGCAGCTCTCCTGCAGTCATGGTGGAAAGGATGGACTTGAAGAGACAGAAGCTAACTGTGACCCTGGAAAATTGCTTTCAGCATCAGGCTTTGGTTTCCTCATTGGCGTGATGTGAGTACTAAATGGGATGTGATGTAAAGGACTCGAGAGAGTAGCTGGACCACAGCACTGATGAAGTGTAAGAGACCACAAGCAACACAGATGCAGAGCTTTTCTCTCACAGGTGACAGATACAGGCGATGCCAAAAGGGACAGCAAAATCGAAGGCAAGACATTTCCACTCGATCAAGAAAAACAATCCATAAAATGAAAGCCAACATTTCTAAGGCAACTTCTGGTTCCAAACTGTTCTCCACTAAACACTTTAGTTTCTTCTAGATGAAAACAAACAAACAAACAAAACCTTTTTATTTAAATTGTCAAAGAGAATTGTACTTGTGTGCAACTGAGGAGATTAAAGATTAAAATTATATACCCTGACTCACTGCCCATCAAAGTGCTCCAATTAAATCTGGGCTGCACTAAAGGGGCCACATTTTAAAGGGGCCACTGACACAGAAGAATATTTTTCCAATAAAAGGTAAAATCTTGGACTTCAAATGCTGAACTAGAAGACAGAGCCAGAAATAACTTCCTTTTGTTTCCCAAGCCCATTTCTTTTATATTGAAATTATTATTTGTGAACTTGGTTAAAGCATGGTGAACTGCTCATTTAAATACAGGGAGACATGTGAACAGGATAATGGGAAGTAAAAAATTCCACTACAACCAGGATACCTTTGTTCAAAGGCACAACTTGATTAAATTCACATCCTGTGATCATTTGTTGAGTTCACAGAACAATGGTAAATTTAGTTACTGGGAAAACAAAAAGCCACTGTTCCTTTTCATTATTTTTCTTCCTTGTTGCAAGTTTAAACAGTGATCGTCTCAAAGTCCATGGTTTACATATAAGAGAAAATCATGATATTAATACACACACATCAAAAAGCCAGA
>JAAGEH010000393.1:18540485-18558004 GCA_011751065.1 Lasiurus cinereus | reverse complement strand
TACATTTTACTACAAATATATTCAGAAAATACACAAAGTAAAATATAAATGTAATATATATATATATTATTTTGTAGAAGCAAAGTTTATAGAATAGTTTGCCTAGCTACCACATTACATGTAAAATAATTATTTTTTGGAAAAATCTGTGTTTTAGGTATGCACAGAAAAACATCTGGAAGGATACATACCAAAATGAATCTCTGGGAAATAGAAATTGAGGGTTTTATTTTCACCTACTTTATGCAAAAATATTTATTGTATCTCTATAGTTTAAAAACTTCATTAATAAAATAAAGACTAATCATGCCAATAGCAATGTTGTTCAAATTGCTATGAAATACTTGACATTCAAAAGATAAAAGAAAATCAGCAATCAGATTAACAAATTAAATTCATAGAAATTCACTTTTCCCACATCCCCATGAAATCAAAACTAGTTCTATAAAAAGAGATCATATATTTAACAAGCCCCCAAAATTTTCATCTTTATGTTTAGTATGAAAGGTCAGTGTGAAATCTAGAAGTCATTCCTGAGCTCAAATACACACACAAACAATGAGAAAGTTACTTACTCTTAACTTCCCTCTATCCCAGAACTTCTGCTAGCAAAGTACCAAATATCACAGTAAGGTGAGATCCATGGCACCCGGAGGACAAAAGGCAAAGGATAACAGACACGTCTAAGAAGTACTACACTTTAACATAGGTGTTAAGATTAAGTTTATAAACGTACTCTGGGATTCTGCAAACATTTAAGTGTAAGAAAAATACACATACGTACTCTGTCCAGAAATGATATAGTATGCTAGATGCTCAGTGTGCACCAAAGTCTCAAGAAACATCACTTTTGCCAAGTAAGTATTAATCTAAGACTTTTGCTTTTATTTTATTTTTCTTACCCTAAACAAATTAAATGTGCAAGTACTGGGAATGCTATTAAAAAAAAAGTATCGATTTCTAAAAATATCAATTTACTTTTTCTTTAAAAAAAAAAAAAGTCCTATCCTATTTTAAGTTACACTCTTATACCAAAATTCAAACAGTATGTAGCCCTGGGTGATGAGGTAACTATGATCCCTACTCCCCCACCCCCTTTTTACTCCTCTGTATTATACGAATTTTCTATAATGGTCATTTCTATAATATTTAGGAAGCTTAAAATAAATCAGCTTGGAGTTGTTGGTGGGTGTTTTTTCCTGTTTTTGTTTTTTTTGGTTTTTTGTTTGTTTTTAGTGTTGTTTTTTAATAACTCAGAGGTCTAGATAACGTTCTTGTCTCACTCTTCCCTAACCACAGACAGGACACTCCACAATTCTAATCCATGCAGAGATCTGTCTTCCTTGTTGAAATAAAAGGAAAGTCACAGCTTTTAAATCTGTAAATTTCTAAAGATAACACTCAATCCTCTTCCCACATCTAAAAGAATATGTTTTATCAGGGCTTATACCAGAAACTTTGCAACTTAATAAATACTAAGTGCTCTTCTACTATTTCTTCCACTAGTATGTGATAAACTAAAGAAAAAGGGGCATATTCTGTCAATAATTATTAGGCTGGCAATTTTTTTTAAAAAAAACTGACCAAATACCTAGTAGTGAAATGTTGCTGGATTGACTTCAAAGTAATAAAATGTTCATAGCTGTCTAAGCACCCATCTACCCAAAAATTGATACATAGATGGTATTTTTAAGGCTGTGATAACTCTCCTTCACTAACTTCTAGGTGGCAAGAGAAATAATCACATATGCATGCAAACAATCTATATTTTAAATATATTTTTTATTGATTTTTTACAGAGAGGAAGGTTGAGAGATAGAAAGTCAGAAACATCGATGAGAGAGAGACATCGATCAGCCGCCTCCTGCAGGCCCCACAGTGGAGATGTGTCCGCAACCAGGATACATGCCCCCAACCGGAATCGAACCTGGGGCCTTTCAGTCCGCAAGCCGACGCTCTATCCACTGAGCCAAACCAGTCTCGGCAACAATCTATATTTTAAATGTGGTTTAAGAAGGGTCAATCTGGAGTAAAAACCACAAGGCTATAAAGGACTAGCATTTTACACACACACACACACACACACACACACACACACACACCTTCACCCTTCAAATGTCACATTAGAATCAACATCTTTAGGTTTTTTAGCAAGTTAACATTTTTAAAGTCACTTTTCGCTTGAAAATCACTCTGATGGATAGTGCACACAACAAATTAGTTTATGAAACCTATAATCAACCACACTATAGCAATCAGGGGAAAGATCATTGGACATTTAGCTCCCTCATCACAAGTTAAAACCAAAAGTTAAATGAGTGACTAAGAATGTGGATGCATCCTCCTTGAGCTAAATAAGGCTGCTGTGATAGTGAGCTGGCAAAGATGGCCATAAGAATTGTTCTCATCCCTCTTCAGTGTCCCTTTGCCATGTGATTCCACCACTCCTCCCAGCAAGTGGGAATCCATTTCCCTTGAATCTGAACTGGCCTTGGGATGGCTCTAACCAACTAAATGAGGCAGAGTGGCACTGTGTGATTATGAAGCCTAGGCCCCATGAGTCCTTGCAGCTTCACTCCAACTATCTTGGAACACTGCTTACAAACAAGGGATAAACTATAGGCGAGCCTCCTTGACAATGAGGAATCAGTGGAAAGATAGGGTTAACCAACAGCCAACACCAACTACCATGCACACAAGACCATCTTAAAATATGTCCACCCCACTATCCCCCTCCCCTGCTCCCCAGGCCCAGCTAGCCAAGGACTTGCCCTAAGTGAGGCCAGCACAATTGGCCAGCCAAGCCAAGCCAAGCCCAAATTGCCAACCCACATAATTGTAAGCAAATGAAATGGTGGTTTGTTACACAGCTATACTGTATATAGCTGATACAGAGAGCATCAGAAACCATAATCTGAGAAAGAAGGCTTTCAGGATGTCAGAGGCACCCTTGAAGGCAAAGCTTCAAATGAGGTGCCCACCTCAACAAAATACTGCCACTAAAACTCTCTGGCGGGGTTGGGGGGGAGGGGGGGACACGCCGTGGGAGAATTAATTGCCCCTACTTGCTTTGACTCCTTGCTGAATCCCTGAATTTTTAAACTTGGACATGTCCCTGAGTTCTTCTTCTCTTCCTACTCCTGCTCAGGTCTGAGGTCTCCTGAGGCTGTGGGGTAATCTTTGTCTTTCAGATCCCATCTTGTCTCTGGCTTACAGATCTGATCTTGGAATCCTATCCCCCATGCTATCCCTCATCCTCTTAGTCCACCACCAGCTTTTGCTTTTGGTGTCTCTACTTCTAGATAAACAGCTCATTGTCATCTACAAACATCAGTCCTGCATAAACTCATTACTTCAATGAAGTAGTGATGTTGAATCTATTAAAAGTAAGTATAAACATGACAAAACCAGTTTGGTTCAGTGGATGGGGTGTCGATCTGCGGACTGAAGGGTCCCAGGTTTGATTCCAGTCAAGGGCATGTACCTTGGTTGCGGGCACATTGAGGCAGCTGATCGATGTTTCTAACTCTCTATCCCTCTCCCTTCCTCACTGTAAAAAAAATCAATAAAATATATTTTTTTAAAAAATAAGTATAAACAACACTGACTTTAAACAACTAATAGCACTGTTCAGACTAGGGTCATTTTGTAATGTTGAGTAATTATTCCAGGAAAGCCACAACTGCTTAAAACATCTCTGGAAGTGTCTGAAGAGCAAATTAATGTTACATTAGAAAATCAGTCCCATTTCGTCACAGGAGAGCTGATAGAAATGGATAATTTTTCAACTTTAAAATAAAATGTTAAGTATCCTATATAGTAAAAAGGCTAATATGCAAACTGTCCATTCAACCAGGAGTTCAACCAGGGGGTAGGGCCAGCAGGCCAACTGCCTGCAGCCCCCCTCTCTCCCCATCCCCAATTTGCCCCCTTTACCCCAATAGGGGTGGGCTGGTTGGACTCCACCTGTGCCTGAATTTGTGCACTGGGCCTCTCATAAAGTATACGTGAACTCTCTCCCACCAGGACCTTTTGAAGAAAACAATACTTCTTTATATATAACTAGAGGTCTGGTGCATAAAATGTGTGCACAGGAAGGGGGGGAGGTCCCACAGCCCAGCCTGCACCCTCTCCAATCCAGCATCTCTCTTGCAATCCAGGACCACTGGCTCCTAACCACTCATCTGCCAGCCTGCCTGCTTAATTGCCCCTAACCACCTCTGCCTACCAGCCTGATGCACCTAACTGCTCCCTTGCCGGCCTAGTTGCCCCTAACTGCTCTGCCTGCCGGCCTGCTGGCTCCCTAACTACTCCCCTGCTGGCCTGATCACCCCCAAACTGCCAGCCTGATTGCCCCCCAACTGCTCCCCTGCCACCCTGATCACCCCCCAACTGCTCCCCTGCTGGCCTGATTGCCCCTAACAGCTCCCCTGCCATCCTGATTGCCCCTAACTGCCCTCCCCTGCTGCCTGATTGCTCCTAACTGCTCTCCCCTGCTGGCCTGATTACCCCCCAACAGCTCCCCTGCCACTCTGATCACCTTCCAACTGCTCCCCTTCTAGCCTGATTGCCCCTAACAGCTCCCCTGCTAGCCTGATTGCCCCCTAACTGCCCTCCCCTGCTGACTGATCGCTCCTAACTGCTCTCCTCTGCTGGCCAGATCGCTCTTAACCGCCTCTGCCTCAGCTCCTGTCACCATGGCTTTGTCCGGAAGGACATCTGGAAAATGTCCAGAAGATGTCCAGTCTAATTAGCATATTATCTTTTTATTAGTATAAATAACTTGTGATATGGTAAGTTTTAAAGTCATTCATCTTTCATAAAGATCACACTTCATATTTTTGTCACTCTCTTACTTCCAAGTAGCTCCAAGAGACAAAGGAATATTTAATTTTTAAACAACATACAACTGAAAACAATTCACTCTTAACCTGGAAAACTAAATAGGTTATCACCTAAAAGCACAGCAGAACAACTGCCTGGTTGTAACTTTCACCTATTTAAAAAAAAATGTTATTGATTTTTAAAAAAAGAGGAAGGGAGAGGGAACAAGATAGAAATAGCTATGAGAGAGAAATATTAATCGGCTGCCTTCTGCTCGCCCCCTAGTGGGAATCGAGCCTGCCATGGGGGCAAGTGCCCTAATAGGGAATTGAACCCTGACCTCCCGGTGTACAGGACAACACTCAGTCCACTGAACCATACTGGCCGGGCAACTTTTACCTATTCTAGTGACTGCACCTCAGCTATCCCCTTTACCTTTAAAACTGTTTAAGCAAATATATAAGCTACAAAGCTGCCTATATTTCTAATGGGCATTAAAGAACAGGACATGAAATTATAGCCCTTAAAAAAGTCTTGCTGCTTCTATGGAAACAGGAAGATGGCTATGGATAAACTAAGAGGCTCATTATCTCTTAGCCTGAGAGAGTGTCACTTTTTAAACAACGGATGAATATTTATTTTAGTAAAGATAAATAACCTAGCTCCAATCTTGCCTTATGCCAAAAACAGTAAGTTTGTCCTAATGATCACAACTTGAAACTACACAGAAACACTTCTTCCAGCCCTATTTCAGCCACCCACATGCCCAGAAAAGATGCCATATTAAAAATGTTTCCACGCCAACCCTTGTTGAAGGTCAGGCACTGGGTTTTAGGGCTCCAGAAACCTGAAATGGCATCTACAAGGAAAAATAAGAAAGGATTACATAGTAAAACATTCTCTTTCATGGCCCCAGTCACCTACGGCCGCTTAATGCGAGAAAGTAGAGACTGTACCTGAATTGCCCCAAATTAAACCCAGTTAATCTCCCTACACAGATTTTTTTTTTCATCCCTCAGTTATGCATTCCCTTTCCTAACAAAGCAGGTATCCTGCCCAAACAGTGATTGCTGAGTTTGAATTTCTATTAAGGCACTGACTTAATATGAGATGTTTTATTTACTTTGTGATATATAGCTTGGGCTAAACCATTCATCTTTTAAGTAGTCAAATACCAACATGTTTTAAAATTAAAGGAAGGAAAAAACCATGATTCAAACACATGGTTTAAGTGATATACGTATTACTTTTCTAAGTAGAGTTAATTTCACAACGTTTTTGAAATTTCATTTTTTTAAAAACACCTCGTCAGTTCCTTCTACACAGCCCAACAGAGGATAAACTGAAGTGATTCTGTCTACCACATCCAACCCCAAGACCCTTTAGCGATTTCTTAAGAAAATATAACATTTTGATACTTCTGACAATGCCAGATTTCATTTGGGAGGAGTCTCTTCTGTTTACCATAATCATAGTACCTCAGAATAAGTTAAGTGGGTAAGATAAAAACTCATGCTTCCTAACTATCTTCCTACGTCAACAGGGGTGTCTGTTTCACCACACACAGAAAGGATTGACTGTTCTTCTGCAAATATGAATCAACTGGCTTTCAAACGGAGCACAGAGTAAAAACGAAAGATGATTTTTTAATCAGGTTAGCACTGCCTGACCCCTTTTTGCACTTCTAGATCAGTGGCCCTGCCTTCGCGTATCATCAGGACATGGCCTCTAGCCACTTAGAGCTGCCACAGTGACATTTAGTCCACTCTGTAACATTTCTAAGAAAGGACCACCAGGCGCTGTCTAACAGAACGCTCTGCGGTGACAGAAATAGTCTGTATCTGCACTACCTAATAAAGTACCTTGTAGAGTAATGAGAATTACAGACTTAAAAGGAGATAAATAACATACGGTTCCTCCGTGCAGTGGCCACATTTGCCTACTGAGCGCTTGAAATGTGTCTACTGCAACTGAGGAACTGTATTTTATTTAATTATTTTAAAGATCTTATTTTTAAGGCAGTTTTAGGTTCCCAGCAAAATTGAAACTAGAGATTTCCCATACATCCCCTCCATGCACAAATGCATAGCCTCCTCCATTATTCACACAGAGTGGTACATTCGTCACAACTGATGAATCTACACTGATGAAATCTGCCATTATCACCCCAAGTCCACAGTTTACTAGTACGTTGGGGTTCACGCATGTACATTCTATGGGTTTGGACAAATGTATAATGATGTATCCATTATTATAATATCACACAGAATAGTTTCACTGCCCTAAACATACTCTGTGCTCTGCCTACTCACCTCTTTCTCCTCCCCACATTTACTTAATTTTAATTAATTTTAATTTAAATAGCTTCATGTGGCTAGTGACTCCCACACTGGACAGCGTGGAACTAGACCGTCTGATGGGAATGCTGTTATCACTCTGACTGTTAAAAGTTACCAGCCTGGCAGAAGGGATCTGGCTCCAGCAACGATCAGCTGAAGTTCGTCTACTTCACGTGTTTTCTTCACTCTCAACTTGCTGCTCCTCAGACTTTTACTTTCACTCACACACATACACACACACACACACACACACACTCCTTTTCCTCACTGACAGATTATAACCATAGATTAAAAATACAGTATTGTAACAAACCACACAAAAGATGAAGCTTGAAATGAAGCTATTTTATATTTATATACCATCTGGTTTACATGTTAAATAAACATGCCCTGGTGAAGGAAAAACATATATATAATTTTAGTATGCCTAACTGAATAAATAAGACATTTACTATGATATCTACACAGTAAATATATTCCAAGAGAGATACATTTTTAGCTTTATTAAAATGGTAGTTATAAAATTCACTGAGTCGATACTTTTCTAACTTCTTCTTTTCCACCAGTGAGGACTCAATGTGGTCTAAGTAGAAGAAAATAGTGGACAAGGTAGGAATCCTGGGCCTGAGATTCTGGACCACAGACAAACTACTTCAAAGTATCATATTAGGGTCTTCAGTTGTAAAGCAAAGGAGCAGGAATGGATTTTCTCTTCAGGCCCTTACAAAATTAAATTTCAGTATCATTCTATGTTCCATGCCAGTGGTCGGCAAACTGCGGCTTGCGAGCCACAGCTTGCCGCTCTGTTGACTAATGAGTTTGCCAACCACTACCTTAGGGGAAAACACTTAAAAAACACACACACACATTTTAATAATGTACTAATGTCTTTAACATGAAGTCAAAACTGTTGGGTAAGAGTGGTCGGCAAACCCATTAGTCAACAGAGGGGCAAACCGTGGCTCACAAGCTGCAGTTTGTCCACCACTGTAATCTATGCCATTCCTCATCTAGGAGCTGACTGAGAAAAGCCAGCACGGACCTCTCATTCCTTCCTCCACGCACTCTCTTCCCCTGCTTTCTAGAGTCACCCCACAATTAAGCCAAGAGGATGGTGTCACCGCCAATTGAAGGAAGGAACGAAGGAAAGGAGGGAGGGAGGAAAAAAGGGAGGGAAGAAAAGAGAAAGGGAGGAAGGGAAGGGCCTGTCTTAGGGAAGGATGAAGGGAGAATGAACAAACCAGATAATTCAAATTAAAATGTAAGCAATACAAGATAGGACAATAGGCACTAATCCAGAAAATGCAATACTTTTTCAATCCCCAAACTAAACAGGCCAGGAACAAAAGCAATTGGAACACCCCTGGCACAAACCCTGGCACAAACTGATGCTACCAGTTCAAAACAAGATCACAGATTCTTCTAGGACGTCAACCATCAATAGAGTGATTGTGAGAAGTCTCAGAACTGTCACAAGTCACGGGCTTCAACATACTCCCCAAATGAAGATCTATCATTCATATGACAGAAAACCATCAAACCTACTCACCACACCAGTTCTTCCGGTAACTAGCTCTACTAGTGCCTAAAGGTTGGGAAACCTGACCCTCTAAATGTCACCAAAATATTTATTTTCACCTAATGGAAGAACTGAATGAGCACTGCCTGGTACCAGACCTCTGAGAGTTATAATAAATGCCACTTACTTAGAAAGTTTGAAAATAAAACTATCTTAAAATGATGTTTGCCCATAGCTCAAAATATACAATTAGCTTAAAAGGTCAATTCATCTCACTCTTCAATATCCAAGAAGTTTCTTAAAGCTAAGCCAGACTTTCTTCTCAAATAACTGGCAAGTGAGAAGAAACATGTAATATATCAGCATTTACTCACATCAGATTCCAAAGTGTTTATCTAAATCAATTCTAGAGCTAAAGCATTGCCAATCCATTCTCTAAAGAACTGCTATTTCTCCTTGGCTTCCTAGTTAAGCCAAATGTAAAATGCCTTTTTAATCAATATACTGAATTCTTATTTAGTAGCAAAAACTTGACCAATGGACAGCAGATCTGAGAAAAGAAACATTTGAAACACTTGAATTACTTCAACCATCTTGGAGTTGTTTTGGTATCATTTCTACAAAGCTGTTCTTGGGCGAAGGGGCAGAGAGATGCAAAATCTTATATGGAGAATTCCATTTAAATAGAATAATGTTTCCAAAAAAAATTAACCATAAAAGAATTGTAACACCTATTATATTGGTGTTCACTTAAAAAGACCCAGTTGAATGGTTTAGCAGGTTCTACGCCAATCCTATCACCTATGGTCACTTGTCATTTACAGAAATGCAACTCCTGCCATCATAACCTGTGAAAATCACTTGTCCTGACAGTCTGCTCTTGAGTTACACCAGTATCCCTGATCTTCTCCAGCAGCCCTGAATTCTACCCAGCAAAAGGCCCCATAGACTTCCTTAAGGTTGTTATATATAAACAAACTAGTGGCCCAGTGCACATTAAAAGGAAATTAATTAGAGGAAATATTTTAATATTGCTATTTGCCCTTTCTCTACATTAAAAGTGTCAGAGATGAAAGAAAATTAGTAAAATATATATGACAATCTCCCTCCTGTCAGAGTCTGGGGCACGCCAAAGGACCCAGAGTCAACTCCCCTCTCCCCCTCACCCCCGCAAGCGCCTCAAAATCACACGAGACCCAGACCCAGCCAGCCCTACCCGTTTCAAGCCTGAAGGGCGGGGGGTACAGCCTCAGGTCCCCTGGCCCAGCCTCAGAACCCCAGGCTCCAGCACGAGGGCACGAGGGCATGAGGGTGTGACGACCATTTACATATTAGCTCTTTATTATATAGGATACATACACAAAAGCAAGGACATGGGTCTACTTAAGAAAGGACCACTCTGAAGTGGGTGGTGGTGGTGGCAGGATTGAGGAAAAAAGAAAAATAGAGAGAGAGAACTCAGAGATATAGACAACAGTGTGGCGATTGCAGAGGTGGAAGGGGTTGGGTAGAGGTGGAAGAGGGCACAGAGGAGATACATGGTGATGGAAAAAAGTAAAATAAATGAATGAATGTGTGAATGAATGAATGAATGAATGCTGATTTGGTGGGGGTCGGGGGAGAAGAAGAAAGGACAGCTCTGGAGAAGAGGAGAGCACTGTTGGGACTTCCCCACCCCACTCTGCAAAGCATAAGTGAAAGCACAATGGTGGCAGGAAGCTCGGCTCCTTTAATCCAGAGAGGCCACCTCACAGTCAGATGACCTCCAGAAAGCCAGGCCTCTGCCTGCCTGCCTGCCTGCCTGCACAGCACAGGCAGGTGGAAGCACTCAAAGTGCTTACTCTTGATCTGGGTGGATTAATGAACTAATTTCTACAGAGCCCTTTAAGCTGATTGGTTCAAACGCAACTAAATCAGCATTATCGTTAGCCATGGACAAGATCAAATCTTCAGGAGCCACAGAGACAAATTTTTAGAAGTCGGGCAATGTTCCTCTTCTACAAGGAGGGAGGGAGTTTTGTCCCCAGAATTCAGACTTTCATCCAGAAAAAACTTATTGGACACTTAACATGGGGTGTGGAGTACAGAGGCAAGGGATGCAGTACTCCAGGAGGAATTAAGAATTAACATCTAGTGCCAGGATGAGAAAGCAGGCAAACAATTTTCATATACAGGGTGTCCCAAAAAATGTATATATACTTCAGCAGCTGGTAGCTCAATTTTGAAAATGAAATGTATTTTAATCAACGCTGCCTTTATAATTATTCAGAGTATATGTATACCTTTTCTTTGGGACACTCTATAGTGTGAGCACTATCAGGGTGTGAAATATCCAACAGAGCAAGGGGCAGAGGCAAAGGAGGCTCAAGGGCAGAAGAAGTTTCTATGAAGAGGGATCATTTACTCCCAGTCCTAAAAGGGAGCCACGATCAGAGTCTGTTTAAGAATGCGTAACAAGTTATATGTTTATGATGCATACACTTTTCCACATGCATGTTACACCTCAATAAAGGTGAGACAACTGGAGAGACAAAGCTCTGTGTTAAATGGATGACGACGAAAGGGGAGGATGGTGGAATGGTTTTACAAGCAGGAGAGCGCTTACCTAGCAGAGGCTAGCAAAGCATGAAGCATTTCAGCAACTGCAAAGGTTCCCACTAGCTGGGGGTCTGTGTTGAGAATGGCAATGGCAAGGTATGACGGGAAAGGGAGGTAAGAGGCAGTTCCCAAAAGGCCTTACATACTGTGTTTAGAGCTAATCTTGAGGATGATGGGAAAGCCATTCAAGAGGATAACTGATAAAAAGTTTGGCATAGCAGCATCACTTTGGAGCCAGGCATACTAGAGCTGGAAATATGAATGGAGACAAGAACCTGGTCAGGAAGTTATTACAATAATCCACATAATAACTGATAAGGGCCTGAACTAAACTTGGGGTGGAGTTAGAGGAAGAGTTAGAGGCAGACATCAAATGTGCAAAATATTTAGGAGTGATGACCAATGAGATGTGGGAGACAGAGGAAGATAGGAAAGTGGAGGATGACCATGTTTCCGTTTCACACCCGAGGGTCTTAAGGAAAGTGGAGAATGTTGAAGGAGAACTAAGATTGAAGCAAAAATAGAGAGACAGTGAGTTTGAGTATGAAGTTCTCTGGAATCCTATATAATAAATGTGTAGTATTCAAATTGTCCCCTACACTGGGAGTTGTCTGGGAGTTGGACCAGGGGGCAGGGCCAGTCAGGGGAAGGGAAGGAGTATCCGGCCGGTGGCCAGCAGCTACTAGGGCCCCTATCAGTGCACGAATTACCCTTGGCATTGTGGGTGGTGGTGGAAGCCTCTGAGAAGTAGAGAAGTGTGCCCCTGGGGCAGGGCCAGGCAGGAAAGGAGGAGAAGAATGGACAGATGGTGTCAAGTCCCACAGAGAGAGGAGAAGGGAGGACTGCCCGTCCACTGGCTCTGGCCTCAGGCAGGTCATGGGGATTGTGGAGACTGCAATTTCGGTTTCTTAGCAAAGGGCAAAAGCCAGGTGGCTGTGGGCTGAGAAGTGAATGGGAGGTTCTTTCCAGGGCTCAGCTGTGAAAGGAAAGAAAGAGATAAGATAGTAGCTTGAGGAGGAAGGAGTAGTAAGAGTGTCTTGTTTTGTTCTCTTTTGTGGTTCAAGATAAGATGGAGAGACTTGAGAATATTTATAAGCCAAGGGAAAAGCAGAGAGGAGAGGAAGGAGAAAGGGGAGCAATAGTGATGACTTTATCTGAAAACAAATGCCCGTCCTTTCCCTCACTGGGCCAGGGGATATTTCTGTCAGTCAGCAGCATTTCCTGCCAGCAGCCTCCACGGGGTAGAGACTCAGAGGTGTGAGAAAAGTGCAGTCTTAGCAGGTTGTTCCGAGAGCCCTCTCATGATGGGCTGGTCCTCCCAGCAACCTTCCCGCAGGATGCTCTCACCACTTGTCAGAGGGCCATTTGGCACCTACACCCAGAAGCCGGCCAAATCGCCAGGAGCGCCACAGGCCGCTCCAGCTTCCTCCCACGGCTGAGGTGCAGAGGTGCTAGGGGAAGCCAGGCCCACCCAGAGAGCCACCTTCTCCTAGCTATCCACCGGAGAGGAGAGAACCAGGCTCCCTCTTCCTCCGCCCTCCTCCCTGGGAGGAAGTGAGCACAGGAACCTCTTCAAGCCACTCCAAAGTCTTGCCAGAGACAGACTGTGTTCCCTCCTGATAGCCTGAATCTGATTAGCAGATGCGGTTTATGGGAGTTATGGCGAAGACTAACCGAGAGCACTCACTGTGCCAGGCACTATTCTAAGTGCTTTACATTCTCTCGGTCCTCACCACCCTATTTTTATCATCTCAGGGTTACAAATGAGGAATCTGAATGCAGACACATTTAAGTAATTTGCTCAAGGTCTCAAGGCCAATGACTGCCAATGCCAAGATATGAAATAGACCAGGCCGTCTGACTCCAGAGCCCGCAATGTTTTAATTTACTCTCAAATACAATAAAAAATGTAGCCTACAACAGACTATCCGAGTTAGGGACAAAGTCATGTTATCAGTCACAAATCAAATGCATAAATAAAGTAAGTATGGCAGTAATTCTACCATAAGTTTCTTTTTACTCTAGAGATTTTTCGCACATGGTAGTTTAAACAGTACATTTAAAAGAGCATTTTTATTGTGAATGCAATTGATGCCACTTAATAAATGGACAAAATGATAAACCCTATGCATATCTGCAGGTTATATGTCGCCTCAGAGGAGAGAATGGAACAAAGTACCCAGAGGCCCCCTCCTCAAAGTTATGGCTAGGACCCTAGGAACCAAATTCTTTTTGTTTACTAGGGCTGCAAATTCAGTAGGTGTTACTTGTAAACCATTCTAAATGACTACCTAGGACAAAAGTGAAACAACGCTGAGAAATCAAGTGCAAAACTACAGAATGGCTCGTCCTGCAAAAAAAAGCTAAGAAAATCAAACATACTGTGAGGCACAGGTGTATTTATGCTTTCTCTGAGGCAAATCAGCAAAGATAATAGCCCTTGCCAGGAATGTCTGATTCAAACAGAAACTGATACTGCAATGACTACCAGTCTTTGACAGCAAGGTTCCTTGAGGTTGTTCAATTCCATTAGGGATGCCCAAGTCAACATTTAGATAACTCACCTTATATTCTTTGTTTTGCGAAGCAATATCGCCAACAAAGTAACTTTTCAGTTGGCCTATCTTTGGGTACCCCTTAAAATTCTAAAGAAGGAATTTGAGGTTGAGATGGGAGGAGAGGTGAGGAACAAAGATTAAGGAGCCTGAAGAGGATAAATAGGTTAGAAAGCCTCCAAAGAGTAGTCACTCGTACAACAGACATAAATGTTTGAAATCTACAAAAACAAGAATACTAACGACTAAAAGAAAATTTAATAATTTCACAACACTGTTAAACCCTAAGTCAAAAGCTCCCTCCCACAGATTTTAATCATTTCTAGGTTATGCAAAACTTTCTGACTAGATTATCCCTAAGAGCATCACAAATTCTCCATTGATCTTTTACCACACAAGGACAATACAACAAAGAGAGAACTTTATTTTTAGACTTGCAAAATCCTGTGTTTATTTTTCTAAAACAGAAGTCAAACAACTGAACCTGCTTTGTTCGGATGTGAGCAAACCTATTCTCTCCTAATCCTGGGGCCCCAACCTCTGCCCAGAAGGAAATGAAGAAAAAGTATGCTGTGCCACGCTGGAAAGTTCGAGCACCTTGGCTCTCTGCTCACGCACACCTGAGCCTCCTCCTGGTCACAGCTCACACTGCTGGAGCCCTATCAGATGTCATCTGCTGTATGGCAGGGAGAAGCAAAGGCTGTCCACCCACATTCATGTCCAAACTGGTTCAGTGTTTGAACTACTAACTTTTGCGTGTAATGTTTAAGCAAAAGGGCTTAACCACAGTTCACTCTTAATTACTGAACTAGCATTGCACACTAAATGGAAATGGGTTTGCAATTCCCTATAAACATTACCCTTACAAAATCCTATTTCAACAATTTCATTTTTCAGTAACATGTCCTCCATATAAAGCCATCTCTTTTAGTTGGAAAATATGAGATAAAATTTATTTTAGAAGTTGTGTGTGTGTGTGTGTACACACACATATATATTGATTTCAGAAAAGGGAGAGGGATAGAGAGATAGAAACATCAATGATGAGAATCATTGATCAGCTGCCTCCTGAATACCCACTGGGAATCAAGCCCGCAACCTGGGCAGGAGCCCCGACTGGGAATTGAACTGTGACTCCCTGGTTCATAGGTCAATGCTCAACCACTGAGCCATACCAGCTGGGCTAGAAGTTTTTTTTTTTAAGTTTTCTTATTGATTTTTTAGAGAGAAACATCAATTTCTTGTTTCACTTATGTATGCACTCATTGGTTGCTTCTTGTATGTGCCCTGACTGGGATCAAACCCACAATCTCCATGTATCAGGATGACGCTCAAACCAACTGAGCTAGATAAATTTAAAATATTCAGGAGCTCTTCCCAGTGTGACAGTGAACAAATTGGGATAGAAGTGATGAGCAGGTGTTTCTGTTCTCAAATTCCTCAGGTAAATTTCTCTTCATTATTATTAAATTGACCAACCATAATTATCAACGCTGTTACTGCAAGGCGAAAGAAGCCATGCGATTAACACCATCACTTAAATTAAACAAAAATACGATTTTAATTCGTTAGTCCACAAAATTGATTAACTAAAAGTCTTAGGTTTTCAAAAGACAAAGTTTGCATTTTAACCCTACTAATTAACAAAATAAGCACATAAGTTGATTATAAGTAAATTCTGGTCCCAACCCTATGGGAACCATCTTTTATGAACCATCCCTACAAGCTGCAAAGGGATAAATAAGACTACCATTAAGTTCACAGATGATTATGGGGGGGGGGGAGCAACAGAAACACTAAAGCACTTTATAAACTCTTAGTCAGACTTCAAAATCTGGCTCAAATTCCAGGGTCTTCTGTGGAATATTCTGCTTCCTTCTTTTAGCAATCACTCCCTCCTTTGTGCTCTCCCAGTACTCACATCCACACATCCTATAGAATCATTGATATGCATCCTTGAGGGTGGGGACCATTTTTATTAATGTCTATACTATGAGCACCTAGCACAATGCGTGAGACATAGTATGCCCTCAGAATTTGTAGATAAAATAAAAATGGTGGTGTTATAAGCTATGAGGTGTGTAAAAAGAGGAGCAGAAGCAGTGCAGTACCTGGCCTCAGGAGAAGCAAAAGGCTTCTAGAGAACATGCACTGTGGCTGCCTTGGAAGCTGAGATGTTTCACTACCAAGATGGGAACTTAGAGAAGAGCCATGCAATGGCAAGGAATGGAAGACCAGAAGTGTCCTAGGACTATTCCAGGTACAATTAATATAAGCAGAATATGGGAGGGGTAGGCAGCAAAACTGCAGATGAAAGGGCTTATATGCTGGTTCAAGGGATTTTCACTGAATACTGGAGGCTTTCAGACACCCTTTACGTTACTGAATCCAGGCAGTTACCAAGACCAAGACTCGGCCCTTGAAAGCCTTTGGTCAAAAGTTATGAAAGGTCTGGGATTTCTTCAAGAATTTTATGTAGAGATGCCATTTTAGGTTATTTGAAGTTCTTATACCCTAGGTTAAATGTTCTGCCTATCAAATTCTCATATATAGGTGTGTGTGTGTGTGTGTGTGTGTGTGTGTGTGTTTATATATGTACATACACATACACACACACTAGTATATATATAATTTCAATCTGCACTATGCTTCATTCACACTGTAGCAAGTGATAAAGGCACGATGAAGAATATTTTTAATCAAAGGCAAAAAAGCACTGAAGATAAATATTCTGGATTCCTTTTTCATCGCTGTACTTAACTATCAAGATATGGGATGGCAGCATCCCACCCAGCACCGGTAAGGTTATTGGCTGAGGGCGCACTTTACCTAGAGGCTTCCCTGACTGGGTTTAACAAGCCTCTCCAACTAGATGACCCAATAAGGAGGGCTCTAAGTGCAGGGTCAACACAAATCTCCTGGCCCTTTCCGTGCTTGGCCCAAGGAAAAGTAACTCCGGCTTCTTGCCGGTCGACTTTGCCAGGTTTTTAAAAATTAAGATAAGGTGATATTCGTGAACCCACTGGAAGGCATCGAAGGCAGGGAGCAGATCACCGACAGCCTCGGGTTTCACCCTTGGAGCTCGGCCCTGTACCAGAAGAAAGCATCGCCCGGTGCAGGGCAGAAGGCCAGGGCGCCTGCTTTGCCGGGCGGCCGAGCTGGACAGCAGGCGGCGCGGCGCGCCCCGGCACTGCGAGAGGCGGGTACCCAGGCGGCGCGGAGAGCCAGGTTGCACGGCGGCGGGCTGGACCAGCGGCTGTCAGGGAGGAAAGCCAGCATCCTCGCGGCCTTGAGTCAGAACCTGGGCCTCCGCGACTTCTACCGGAGCCGATACCCAAGGCGAGAGGCTGCCGATTAGGAGCAGAAGCGCAGAGCTCGGAGAGCCGAGGCGCGGCTGCGCCCGCAGAGTCCCCCGGGGCACGAGATGGGGGCGCTGGCAGCGCAGGGCGGCGCCCCCGCAACCCCACCCCTCCCGCGGCTGCCTATCCGCGTGGCCACCGGCCACGGGCTGCGGCCCCGGCGCGCGGGTGGAGGGCGATGCGGCGACGTTGCCGGTCCCCGCTCCTCCGCCCCGACGATCTGCGAGGTAAAAGTTTGCAGCATGCGGCGGGTCTGCAGTGCGAGTCACATCCGCCGCGCCGCCTCCTGCCGCACCAGCGTTTAGAGGCGAACAAATAAATTAAA
>JAAGEH010000393.1:18512777-18540085 GCA_011751065.1 Lasiurus cinereus | reverse complement strand
GCCGCCGCCGCCGCCGCCGGAGCCAGCAACGAGGGGAGGGAGCGAGGGAGGCCGCGCCGGGCGGAGGGAGGAGGCAGCGCCGGCGGAGGCGGGGAGGGGAGGAGGCGGCGGCCGCCGCGCTCGCCGCGCGCCTCGAACCTCGTGCGCGCGGCTGCCTGCCTCCGCCGGGGGAACCGCCGCCCCCACCCGCTCTGCTCGCGGCCGGGGAGGTCCCAGCCACGGGGAGCGAGGCGGGCTCGGTATTTGCTCCCGGGGCTCGCGCCCCCCGTGCGCGGGGCGCCCTGCTTTCCCTGCGCCTTGGCCCAGACCACCGGGCTCCGCTGAGGATGCCCCGTGGGGACCCGGGGGGTGAGGCGGGTGAGCCGCCGCCAGGTTCTCGGATTCCGCCGCCCCCCCAGCCGCAGGCAGCCTGACGCTCATTTTCAAGTCGGCGACAGTGAGACACCTACGTGCGGGCCGTTTGTAGGGCGCCAGTTAAAAAATAACCAAAGTGGTAACTTTCCAACGCGTCACCTGCCAGTATCACTCTCCCACCTTGCCTAATCTAATCGCGGCCCTTCCTTTTTTCTTTTTTTTTTTTTTCTTCTTAGTGAAACTTGATTCCCTTGGCCCTGGGCTCTTTTCACAGGATTTTTTCGTTTGTTCCAAGCCGCCTGGATCCCGGGGAAGGGATGGAAGGGTCTGTGAAGTTGGAAGGAGAGAGAAGTGGGATTTCTATACCATTAATAAACACGCCCCATGAACCCGTTAGGACAACAGGTAGCAGGCGTTTCTCGTACAGGGGGGCCTTCTGGGTGTCAACGAATGTCCTGCAGCATAAATAAACTGCATTGAAAACGTTTAATTAATTGCTGCTTTTTCCACTCTCCCCAAATTACCTCATCCTTAAAATTGCTATGGTATAACCATAGGTCTTCCTAATTATAGGTGTCGCGTTTAACACTGAATGTTCCCTGTGTTCCCTCCGTTAAGATGACCAAAATTATACCATTCTTGTCTTCAGCTGAAATGATGCAGTAAACCAAAGCTCCTATTGGTCATTTTCCAAAATTTTCTTAACGTAGTTTTCATGGTGACGACTATTAAATAAGAATAATGAACATTTATTTTTTTTTAAATTGTGAAACTTTGTCTCCAGCATTCATGCACAAATATCACCTTACTTTAAAAAAAAAAAAAAGATAATTTAGAGGAAACCAAAAAATCGTAAGAGAAACTTTATATGTCTAACCAAAACGTTGATGTAAATTGAAAACGAGTGTGCTTCATCTCTTAACAATATGGTACACTTGGCATAAGACAACTATGGTACTCTGGTCTATTAGCAGAAATTTATGCTGTATTAAATGTACATTTTTTATTCATGGGTGTTCATGTATATTGATTTTAATGTCTGTCAAGAAATGGAATTTATAAGCAATAAATTCTAGGCCTCTGATGTTTTAAGTGGAGAGAAATAGGGAACTGGGGAGCTTTCTATACCTGCTCACCTTTTCAAATGCTGATCCCCACTCCAAAGAATTCCTAAGAACTATTTTTAAGGGAAAAGAAAAATGATTAAATGAATATGACTTCCGTTTTGTGATATGAATTACATTTTCACTTTCAAATCATGAAATGGGACTATGAAGTCCAGGAAAGTTCTTGGGAACTAAATAGGAAAATATGATGCTCTCAAAATCAATAACACAGCCTGGCCAGTGTTGCTCATTCAGCTGACTTCCTCCCAATCACCAAAAGGTCACAGATTAGATTCCTGGATGAGAACACAACAAGTCCAGGTTGCTAGCTTGATCCCCAGTAGCGGTTGTGTGGGAGGCAGTTGATCAGTGTTTCTCAGAAGATGTTTATCTCTCCGTCTCCTTTCCTCTCTAAAATCAATTAAAAATCCTATTTTTAAAAAAAAAAAAAGATCAATAACACAGATTTGAATCAAACACAGGTCATTTCATTTCCTACAATAATAATAATACTAATAACTTCCTTAGCCCCATACCAGATATTTGTATCCAGCCCATCTCTTCCCAAATGGCTACCAAGATGATGACTTGCAAGAACTGATGACTCATCACCACCAGTAGGTCAGTTTAAAGAATGGCTACTCTCAGTGGTCTTTGGCATCATTTTTATATATGAAGAATAGAACGTGAATTATCTTTTTAAGTTATATAAAGGCATTAAATTAGAATTTTAAGTTAATCTTTCTATAAACAATTGAGTGAAATGGTACTTACAATGCAGAAATATATGTATATAAATAATACTCAACTGATATGCAGTGAATTCAGGGAAAACCCATTACTAAATTTAAACTGAAAGATGGCAGGGGAGGAAACCTTTAAAATATAAACACATAAAGAATACATTCAGTCAGACTTTAACAGGTAAAAAAAAAAAGCGTGTCTACATTTTGTTCTGTTTATAACTGCCACATTATATGTCAGAGTTCCTCAGCTTCAGCACCATGATATTTAGTGCCAGATAACTCTCTACTGTAGAGGTCTATTTTCCTGGCTTCTACTCACTAGATGCCATTGTCAGTCATGACTGTCAAAAATATTTGTTATTTTATAAACAGATTGTTGTAGTTATTTGCTTTACAAGGAGCTTAAGTAATGTTAACGTATATACTCATAAATCCTGAAGGGGATCAGATTATGCCACCCCCAATTATGCTACTTTGGCATAGGATTATTTTGAGATAAAGGCAATAAGAAAGGACAGACACAGGAAGAACTCTCTGTCCTCACCCTGTTGCCTAAAAGGAGGGCATAAATTTCACTTTTATAAATGGAATTTCCATTTATAAAGAATTTTCCATTTCTAAAGGTCCCCCCATGCCAGGGAGAGGAGAATGACTTTTATCACCACAGCTGGCACTGAGATGAGTCTGCATAAACAACCTTTATCTACCCTTAGTTTCCCCATATATTTCCTAGTCACCGTCCCACAATTTACCCAGCCTAGGAGCCCAAATCCCTTTTTTCCTTTGCCTAGTCATTTCTCCACAATTCATCACCCTTTCTTAAAATGGTAGATAGGCCTTTAATTCTAATCACCCTTTGAGTTATTCATCAATGAGTCTTCCCTTGTGTATGCAAATTGCATAGGCAAATACACCTTTTTCCTTTTGTTAATATTTTCTGTTGATTTAATTTGAAGGCCTCCTGTCATTAAGTTTGCAAGATTAGAGGAAAAGTGTGTCCATCCTTTAAAACACTTTGAACAACTAAGAGAAGATGTATAGTGTAGTGACCAAGGCCTTGCAGAAAGAAAGTTGTCATATTCAAATTATGCCTCCAACATTTTTTTATCTCTGACTTTGGACTTAAACTCTCTGAGTCTCAATTTTCTCAATCACAAAATCAGCATCATAATAACTTACACATGAATTGTTAGAACATCATTTACGTGTAAACAGCTTAGCATAATGGCTGACATATAATAAATGTTCACTAAAATAAAAACCCTCATTGATGGCATAATCATCATCATCATTATTCTTATCTGCCAAGATTTGTAACAAAATATAACAAGATATATAACATTATTGTATACTAGAGGCCCAGTGCATGAAATTCATGCACTCAGGAAGGTGGGGGATCCCTAAGCCCAGCCTGTGCCCTCTCACAGTCCAGGACCCCTCGGGGGGGATGTCCACCTGCCAGCTTAGGCCTGATCCCTGGGGGAATGGGCCTAAGCTGGCAGTCAGACATCCCTCTGGCAGCCCGGGAGCCCTAAGCCACAGTAGGACATCCTTAGGGTTGCTGCCAGAGGCTGGAGAGGTTCCCACCACCTGCTGCTGCAGCTCACAGCTGCAGAGCTCCCCCTGTGGGAGTGCCTAACCATCAGGGGACAGCTCCTATGTGGAGCATCTTGCCCCCTGGTGGTCAGTGCATATCATAGTGACCAGTAGTTCCACCTTTAGGTTCAATTTGCATATTACCCTTTATTATATAGGATATTTCTCAAGATGTGTGAGAAAGATATATAACAATGGCAATCATGAACTATATAGAATATAAGATGCCTGAAGACAGGGATTTTCGTTCCTTTGGTTCGCTGTTATATCCTGATGCCTAGAATAACATCTGGCACATAATGTACTCAGTAAATATTTGTTCAATAAATGTAACACTTTTTAAGTGTGTATAAAAATATGCTTTTAAACATTAGAATGGATCTGCAATGTCAAGAGTGGCTTACATGGGAGGAAAGTGGAGGTGGAGGGACCTATATAGAAGTCAATGCAGTAGCCAAGTTAGAGAAATGTGTATGTGAATAAAGCCATGATACAGAGGATAATGATGAGGAGATAGATTTAAGAATTATTTAAGGAACAGAGAAATGGAACTTGATGACAGATGAGATTCCTTTAAAAGTCAAATTGCCCCAATGCATTAAAAAGATTTACATAAGTATGATTCATAAAATGTTTTAGAAGTTCATCCCTTGAGGGAATAGGAAGGTCTCTTGATTGGCAGGTGGTCTTTCTCCCATAGCTAACCTGTAATCTACTACAAAATAACTGCCATTACATGGTGGGGAAGACCAGATGTTCTTGGGTGTGAAGGAAAATCTATCAGAATGTTTTCCATCTCCAGTTCTTCCTACTAACTGTTTTAGTAACGATGTTTGGGGTGGGAAAAATTGTTAAAAAGTTGAATTCGATTTATGTGACTGCTTCCAAAGACAAAGGTGCAATGTTTTTTGTTTTTTGTTTAATTAGGGTGACAGGCGGGCATAGTAGAAAAGGAATCTGTTTAAGTCAGTAATAACTAGATTTAAATATTTGCTCTGTACTTACTAGCTGGCAGCTTAAACTCTCTGAGATCCTGTTATCTTAAAACAGGAACATTCATCCCAGGATGACTGGGTTGCCATAAGGATGAAGTGAGTTGCTATGTGCAATACACCTGCCCCACAGCACATCCTATAGTACAGTAGTGGCTGCAGAATTTGTGACTGGGAGGGAGGCAGGGGTGGTGATCTCAGGGGAAGGTGGGTATCACAGGTTGAATTGTGTCTTCCCCAAAAGATATATTGAAGTCCTAAACCCTGATACTTGTAAATGTGATCTTATTTGCAAAATAGGGTCTTGGCCAATGTAATTGAGTTAGGGTCATACTGGCTTAGGTCGGGCTCTATTCCAAGTACTGATATCATTATAGGAAATTTGGACCCCGAGCCACAAACACACAGGGAGAATGCCATGTGACCACAAGGGAGGCAGAGATTGGAGTGATATGTTGACATGTCAAGGAGTGCCAAAGATTGCTGGCAGCAACCGGAAGCTAGGAGAGAAATATGGAACAGATGCTCCATCAGAGCCTCCAGTACGCACCAACGCTGCCAATACCTTGATCTTGGACTTCTAGCTTCCAGACTGTGAAAGAATAAGTTTTTGTTGTTGTAAGCCTAAGCCATCCAGTTTGTGGAACTTTGTTACAGCAGCCCAGAGAGCTAATACAGTAGGATTACAGAATTTGTTCTTTAGCTAATGGTAGTTTATTTGGGCCAACTTTAGCAAAGAGCACTAATAGAAATTAGACACTGTTCTGGAGCCAGCCCACTACCAAAGCTCTGGACATTTCACTACAATTTATTGGTATTTTGTGTTTTTTTTAATATATTTTTATTGATTTCAGAGAGGAAGGGAGAGGGAGAAAGAGGTATAAACATCAATGATGAGAGAAAATTATTGATAGATTGCCTCCTGTATGCCCCCTACTGGAAATAGAGCCGGCAACCGGGGCATGTGCCCTCACTGGGATTTGAACCATGACCTCCTGGTTCCTAGATCAATGCTCAACCACTGAGCCACACCAGCGGGGCAACTTGTTTCTAATGTTATTTTAAATTATTTTTAAAATCACAGCAGAGTAAATATGTGAATTAATTATTGGCAAAGATAGAAAATGTCCACCTGAAAAAAAGTATTTGAGAATATCTGACCCTTTCTAATGCTCAAGACCAGTTCAGCACACACTTAGTGGACTGAGAGAGATGTCATAAGCTTTTTAGTGACATGGCTAATGCTGCCACCAATTTTCCAAAGTCCAGAGCTGGTATGATTTGATTTTATTAGTTACGACACAATTTAGTGTTAAGGTGTCATTAGTCCCCGTTTCCCAACCATAAATGAAAAGAGGGGCTTAAATCTATTTTAAATTGAATTATTGCCAAGACACTGTTTTAAATAGGTCACGTGTGATTTAAGGAATTAAACGTATATGAATGATTATCTCCCAACCAGCTCTTGAAATTAAATTTCTATTGCATTTTATATTATAGACAGAATTGCTCTGGTGGTAGTTAATGCCTTTTCATTAATCTCATAGGATTCTGACCAGGATTTGAGTCCTGGTGAGAGAGGTCTCTTTAGAAGCCCTACTTTCTCTGCCCATAGGGGAAGGCCTCTGTATTTAACAAGGCTGGTCTTTTGCTAAAAGATCCAAAGGCACTAGAGAAAATCTGCTCAGCACACATATTTCTTTTACAATGCCATCTGTCTAAAACCTGATAGTCCTATCCCAGGTAGAATGTCATAAAAATGTAATTAAAAGCAATTCAGTTCTTGAGTTCTCGCTCCATTGAAGAACCACAAATACTAAACCCACTCAGTACACAAAATGGCACATCCTATATAATAAAGACAGAATATGCAAATTGACCACCACTCCACGACAAAGATGGTGGCATCCACAGCCACTAAGGAGGGAATATGAAAATTGCCATGACAAAGATGGTGGCAGCCGGGCCAGGCTGCTCCAGGCCGCTGGGTAGCACGTGCACACAAGCGCAGAGCAGCCGGGACAGGCGGGATGCCTGCTATGAGTGCAGACACAGAGCAGCTGGGACAGATGGGGGGTAGGGCAGGGGGTGGAGGGAGCTACAGGAGGGTGGCAGGGCCAAAGCAAAGGTGGAAGGTGGTGGCCAAAGGAAGGCCCGGGTCCCAGATGCTGGAGAGAAGCTGGTGCTAGCAGCCAGGGAAAGGAAGGCCTATTCTTGCATGAAAGGTCCCTAGTTCTCAAAATATTTTGTTCACCCCTCTCACCTTCAGCATTTTCCAATCATCAGGAATGTCTCAAAGCTTCTTTCTTCCTCTCTATTAAAAAATCCTCCCGCCAAAACTATTCACCAACCCTGAGTGCTCTTCCCTATCGGCCTCTGTGGCTTCCCTGCTGAGCCCAGAGCTTTCTCAAGAGAGGCATCTTGGGTTACACACTTATAATTCAACATATTAATATTCTTTCATTCAGTGCAGACATTTCAGGGACTATAATTTGCATGGCACTTTGCCAAATGCCGAAAGAAAATAAAAGACAAAATTATTTCAGCACTTAAAAACTGTATAATGCATAAACCCCATTTTATTCAATGTCCAGTCTTCCAGCACCAAAACATGTGAATGACACTTGAAACAGGGAGAGTTGCCAAAACCAGAGGTTACAGAGATGTAATATGACAGGTTCATTTGCTGACCAAGGTAACTAACTTCTTTTACTGTTGACTGGCAAAATCTGACACCAAAAAAAAAGCACATGCCCTTCTGCTACTAAAGTCAAGAATCCCAAGAGAAATGGCAGGAAATGGCAAGAAAATTAAAATGGAACACCAGACAAAAGAGAGCCCAGAGCAAGAGAGGTGGATATTAGAGGCGGCTAGGGATGCATTGAGAGGTGAAACGCCTTTGGTATTGAGCACCTTAGGAGAGCACAGCAGAAATGGCCTCGAAGAAAGAAAAGAATTATAATGGAAGGAAGTTCAGAATCAGGGGCCAAACTTGCCTCCAAGGAGACACAGTGCAGGTGCAAGCACATATGTCTCCACAGTGTGAGCAATGGGACCGTGTCACCCGGAACAGCGCTGGCCCCGCACAGCACACTGTCATGCCAGAAAGCTAGCCTACTGTTGCCAGATCTTCTGGTTCTTTCAAGAGAAGCCAACAAATCTGATATTATGTGAAATTTTTCAGTTTTTAAATATTGGCCCAGCCTTATAAAATACTGCACAGAGTCTGATGCCATATACATAATGTTTAAAAACAAGAAAACACTAAACACAGTCTGTGAATAAATACATATTGAGTAAAACATGGGTCAGAATGATAAACTCCAAATGCAGGGTAGTCGTCACCCCTGCAGAGGAGAGGCAGGGGAAAGGCACTCACAGGGCTCCTTGAGCACCTGCAATGTTTAATTACTTTAATAAAAATATGTAATAAATATAGTAAAATAATAAGGTTTGTTAGACTGGTTGGTAGGTCCATACATTATTACACTGCTGTTCCTACTGCTCTGTATGTGTGAAATATTTTACAATTATAAACCAATGATACGGTGCAAGCCAAACCTTTGTAGTCCACAACACACCTGTGGAACACTATTTCGCAGCCTTTGCCCATGCTCAGGTTAGTCCCGGGAGAACTGCACTTTGGTCATGCCCAAAGCAAAGCACAAGTGCTCCAAGTGTTTTTCAGCCTGGCTGGGCATCAGAACCACCTGTGCAGCCTATTAAACGTCTTCCTGTCTGCCCTGGCCAGGTGGCTCTGTAGACTTGAGCATTGTCCTGTACTCCAAAACGTGGCAGGGACGCACATACCCAGGTTGCAGGTTTGAACCCCAGTCTGGGTATGTATGGGAAGCAAACAAGGATATTTCTCATACTGATGTTTCTCTCCTTCCCACCCGCACCCCCTAAAAAAAAAATTAAAAACCATATCCTTAGATGAGGACAAATATGAAAACAAAGCAAAAGCCCCCAAAACAACAACAATAACAACCAAAGTCTCCTCATGCCTGGGTGTCACCTATATTCTACTAAACCTTAGCCTGCATGTAGAAACTGGGCACTAGATTGTTCTGATGTGTCGCCAGAGTGGAAAATAACTGTGATTGTCCTGAGAACATCATTGTGACACAGGGAAGCCACAGCTAGATAAGCAGCTGAGTCAAGGAGCTCCCCGCAAGGTGACAACCTTCAAAGGCTCAGTGGTCATGGGTGGCTTTCCTGAATTAGTCACACAACAAATCACAAGGAATGCAAAATACCCATTCAAAGGGACTTAGTCTTTTTGGAATAAGAAAATTGAAGTAACTGCTGAAATAGTAATTATTGTTTTTAAATATTGTCATCAAAACAGAATAAAATAATATATATTGCTTTATTTTAAAGAAACAAACCATGTGTCAACCATATGCAAGCCATCTGCATGGCACTGTGGAATGATGGAAAGATGAATGGGACATGTCCCTACTCTCAAAGGAGATTAACAACTAATGGGGACAGATATGTAGAAAAATAATTTGTCTATTAGGGATAGGGAGAAAGACTACTCGAGTAAATTATAGTTTTGCCTCAAAGACTCTAAAACTAGAACATTTAAATTATTGGAACACAGGGTCTATTTTAACCAGTGTTTGGTGGCCTGGGTTTGGTAGAGAGACCCCTGAGGCTTGGAGAGAAGAGCAGATGAAGAGGAAGGACCACTGAAAACAATAAAAACTTCACATGATATTAGAATATGAAGGGTTCAAAAATGAAAAGTCTTAAAAGAATGCTCTTACTATAAATCAATCAGGTGTATACACAAAATAAACTCTTTCCTTGATATGAAGATATTTTTTTCTTTGATACAAAGGAGATATCAGTGTAACTTTCTCTTTCAGAGACCCACATGGGAACAAATCATCTATATATATATATATAAAAAGCCAATGACCAGAACGCAGGAATAACCAGAACGACTGGGACAACCAATTCGATCTGGGGCAGGATGGGGGCTGGTCAGCCCTCCTGATAGGGGGAAGGGCCGGGGCCAGCTGGCCAACCTCCAGTGTCTCATCTGCCCCCCACCACATCAGCCCCCATCAGGACAGGCTGACCTCCCCAGTTACCTGAGGTATATTCTATTGGTGCACCCCTTTGTGGACTGTGTGTACAGCCTTGTTGTCCTTAAGTCTTGATTGTTGTTGGTATCACTGGTGGGAATTGACATCCAAGCCAATTCGTTGTGAGAATCAGCTGTGTCTACACTGGGAGAATTTCTGTGCTGGAGTCAGCCTTATAATACAAGACTTGCAAAATTGCAAATGCCTCCGTGCTCAGCTTGGATAGGGCAGAGTTTCAGGGCTGAGCAGACAGCCTTGGCTTCTCATGCTCACGCGCCTCCAGACCTCTGCCTTTTGCGGCTCCCCTGAATTTCCTTGCACTCCTTCCTTTTCAGGACAGTCCAGATTCCACCCCCTCCCCATGAGTTTCACCCAGAACTGGGATTCAGTGCAGTCAGGAATATCTGTCTCCCTCCTGCAAGAGGAAGCCAGGCAGGCACTCCGCTGCCCATCCTCTCCACACTCATGTCTCTATACCACAGCTTTTTGTAGCTCCTCTGAGTCTCCGTGAGCCCCTCTCTTTTCTTCTAGTTGTAGAATTTCCACTCAGACAGCTTTCCTGTGGTTCTGGATGATTCCATTTTGTCTTTTAGCTATAGTTTTGAAATTGTTGTGCGAGGCAGCAGTTTAGGTGTTCACCTATGCTGCCATATTGGTTTTCTCCTCTTTCAGGTCTTTTAAATATTGGAAGAGATGCTCAGCATCCTTACAAATAAGAAAAACCAAATTAAGGCTAGAATTACACTTTTTAAATCTACCTGATGAGCAAAGATAAAAAAAATTCAATAACCATGATATACTACAAAAGGAGCCTTCAAAAATTGTTAGCAGGAGTATAAATTAATACAAACCTATGGTAAGTAATTTGTCAAAATCCTTCTAAATTAATAGTAATCCAGAGATCCTACTTCTAAGAATTTTCCTATAGGTATATTTGAACATATGCAATATCATATGTATACATATTATTAACTGCAACTATGTTTATAACAGCAAAAGAGTCCATAAATAGAGGTCTGGTTAAATCAATCATGGCACATTCAGTGAATGGACTACTTATTAGTTCTTAAGAAGAATAATTATTAAATATTCTATACCATGTGTTCAATTCTCAAACTGTATCACATTGAATCTGTACATCGTAGTAGATGCAATTTATACCTTAGTGAAAAAAAAGAAAGAAGCATGGATAGCATAAGATGTAGGTTAATGAAAAAAAGTCAGGACTCCATGATATCATATCCAAGACATCTGTTAAGTGAAAAAAATGGGTTTGGGGATCAGTGTGTATAGTATAATTAGTATAAAAGACAATATGTGAATATAGTTGTAAATGCACAAGTATCTCTTGAAGGAGGCAAGAACAAGGTAATAGTAGTTGCTTCTAAGAAAGAGAAACACTTGAGTAGAAAATAAGGGAAGAAGGGAGATTTAGTTTTCATTCTAAACCCTTTCTATCTTAAAATTTTATAACTCGCATATTAATATGTATTCAAAAGGAAAAGAATTAATTTAAATGAAGCACTTAAATAATCTAATTTTTTCATCAGCCACTATTCCCATGGTTAATTGCTTATTTGAAAGAACAAATCTCTAATTCTGTCAATAGATGTATGAACCCTTTTGGTTACTGGGCTGCTACTTTCCACGTCACAATAAACATTCTTGCTATCTTTCATTAAAATGTTTGTGCCAATACAAATTTTTGACATGGTATCACCTCCATAAGATCTTTCTTTTAATATGGGGAGTATCTCACTCTCTGAATTAAGCCCGTACAATATCTATGGAAAATACGAAATGGGCCACCCATTTTCATGAGAGAAGATAAAGTAATGTCCATTCTTTATGTACACAGTTAGTTAAGGCAGTGACCAACCTGCTTTGACAGCTCAGCCCCAGGAACACAATATTCTGTGATTCTCAATATTCAAATAATATAGATATGAGTTAAAAAACAATACACAAAAAACATAATTTTTCTTCTGTGATTCTCAATATTCAAATAATATAGATATGAGTTAAAAAACAATACACAAAAAACATAATTTTTCTTTCTTGCAACGTTTTCTCTTATGTTTTAATGTAATTTTTAAGTGAATAAAATAAAAATATTGGGTTATTTATTAAAACATATTTCAAAGTTCTTTAATATTACCTGGCCATTTCTAGTTTCTTGAATTACTTATATTTACCACTACCCTTTGTATCTGATGAACAATTGATTTGAAGATTATTCATTATTGATTGAATTAACTGCTCCATTTAGTTAATGAACCACTGAAATACTGTTATATGGCTTTTACTTGATTTGGAGATCCAACTAATAAATTATTTATATTGATAATTCAACCTAAGAGCTACGTTAGCATTTTTAAAACATATTAACAATGGCTGTAGTCCACAGAGTGTTGTCAGGGTACATAAAAATAGTTTTGGAACTAATATTCATAATATTTTGGTGGAGGAATAGAGGTACATATGGAATATTTGTGTCCTCTACTCTGTTCTTGGTGTTTCCTGGCTATCTACACAGCCTTACCTTCTGGTTTTATTGATTTTTAGAGAGAGAGAAGGAGAAAGGGAGAGAGAGAGAAAGCAAACAGAATGGCTATTTCCTGTATGCCTCCTACCATGGATCCAGAGTAAAATCAGGAATCTAACTAGCAACCTTTTGGTGCACAGGACAATGTTCAACCAACTGAGCCACACTGGCCAGGGCTTTCTTGCTTTAAATGTCATTAAACTACATAGCACATCAGTAGTCAGTTTTAATTAAAATTAAATTGTAATGTAATTTAATATGATTTGGTTTGTTTTAATATTATGATAGTAAATATGTCTTTGTCAAAAGATAGAGAAATGTAAGTTTCAGGTTGAGGTTGAACAGAGCAAATTTGAACCTTGGCTATGCTACAGATAAGCTGTAATTAGGGTTTGGTTTAAATTACTTAACCACTGTGACCTTCTGTTACTCTATCTATAAAAATGCACAAACTGTGATCTACATCAGGTTAGATGAAAGTCATGGAGACTATGTATCAAAATGCTCTCTATAGTGTTCATAACCTGTAGCTATGATTGTTATAAAAGAAAATGCTTTGAATTCTAGACATTTCTAAAAGTTATCCTAAAAAATATATGATCCAACATTATCTTTGTTATGAGGATTACAATTTCACTTACTCACTCACTAGAGGTCTGGTGTACAAATTCATGCATATAGGACACCTAGCACACAAAGCTACTCTACCAACTCAGGGAAACAGTGAAAATGTGGAGAAAAAGGAACAAAAATGAAGGGAAAAATGACTGTATATAGAGTTCAAAACCACGGTTATATAAGGTTTTTCAAGAATTTCCTAGAAAATATGGATAAATTTAGTGAGACCCAAGAGGAGATGAAAAAGGACCAACTATAAATTAAACATACACTGACTGAAATAAAAAATATTATACAGAGACCTAATAGCAGACTAGAGGAACGCAAGAATCAAGTCAAAGATTTGAAATACAAAGAAGCAGAAAACACTCAACTAAAAAAACAAAAAGAAAAATGAATCCAAAAATTGGAAGATAGTGTAAGAATCCTCTGGGACAACTTCAAGTGTACCAACATCAGAATTATGGGGATGCTAGAAGAAGAGACAGAGAAAGATACTGAAAACCTATTTGAAGAAATAAGGACTGAGAAATTTTCCTCCATCTGGTGAAAGAAATAGATTTACTAGTCCAGGAAACACACAGAATCCCAAACAAAAGGAATCCAAAGAGGACCACACCAAGACACATCATAATTAAAATACCAAGAGCAAAAGACAGAGAAAATATTAAAAGCAGCAAGAAAAAAATACAAGGGAGCACCCCTACGATTGTCAGCTGATTTCTCAACAGAAATTATGCAGGCCAGACAGGAGTGGCAAGAAATATTCTAAGTGATGAATAGCAAGAACCTACAACCAAGATTACTCTATCCAGCAAAGCTATTATTCAGAATTGAAGGTCAGATAAAGAACTTCACAGATAAGAAAAAAATAAAGGAGTTCATCACTGCCAAAGCAGTATTATATGAAATGCTGAAAGGTACTCTTTAAGAAGAGGAAGAAGAAAAAAAAGGTAAAGATAAAAATTATGAACAACAAATACATATCTATCAACAATTGAATCTAAAAATCAAGTGAATAAAAAAATCTGATGAACAGAATAAACTGGTGAATATAATAGAATCAGGGGAACAGAAAGGGAGTGGACTAACAATTCTCAGGGGTAAAGGGGTGAGGGGAATGCAAGAAAAGACTGGACAAAAATCGTACACCTATGGATGAGGACAATGGGGGAGAGGGGTAAGGGCAGAGGGAGAGGTGGGAGCCAAGTAGAGGATAGCTATGGGGGAAAAAAGAGGAACAATTGTAATAATTTGAACAATAAAGATTTATTAAAATAAAATAAAATAAAATACATGAAACAGCTTCATTCCAAGAGAAAATTTGAGCAAAAGCCAAAGGTACTGTGAAGACTGTCATGCATTTGGAGAGATACACAGAAGACTTGACATTTATTTTGACCTATAAAGAGAAGCTGGACAGAGTAATGTGTGGGGTTTTTGTGTGTGTGTGTGTGTGTGTGTGTGTGTGTGTGTGTATGTGTGTGTGTGTGTGTGTGTGTGTGTGTTTTAGCACAATAGAAACTTGAGGAAACTTGATATTACCAGTATGACCCAAAAAGAAGATGCCAAAATCTTAAGTGGAAAACTCCAAGAAACCAAAGATCTAAGAAAGTATGCCTGCCTGAATCACAAATGAAGACAATGTCAATTTGTTTCTTCAACATCAATGGTATTGTCCATGCTGAATTAATCTACAAGGTCAAACAGTTGGTCAGGCTTATTATGCAGAAATCCTAAAACATTTATGGGATCGTGTGCTTCACAAATCATTGCTTGATCATTTTATTCACTACACTTTGCTCTGAACAACTTTGGCAGGTCTTTAAAATCAGAGCTACTCTGAGAAGAAAGTAACCATAAAGGAAAAAGAAAACCCACCACTGAGACATTCAAATGAGTGTGACTCCAGTTCTAATGGCAATTCCAACAGAAAAGATTAAAAATACCTGAGGCATTAGATTCCACATATGACTGAGGTCATATGATACTTATCTCTCTCTGACTGGCTTATTTCACTTAGTATAATACTCTCCAGTTTTCTCCATGCTGTCTCACAGGGTAAGAGATCCTTCTTTTTTATTGCTGCATAGTATTCCATGGTGTAAATGTACCCCAGCTTTTTTATCCACTCATTTACTGATGGGCACTTGGGCTATTTCCAGATCTTAGCTATTGTAAATTGTGAATAGATCCAGAGACATAGAAGCATGGAACAGACTGGGGGAAAGCAGGGGTGCATGGGTGGGAAGAGATCAACCAAAGAACGTGTATGCATATATGCATAATCCATGGACACAGACAATAGGGTGATAAAGGCCTAGGGCAAGGAGCAAGGGCAGGCTAGAAGGGATCAATGGGGGAAAAACGGGGGGTGTATGTAATACTTTCAACAATAAAGATTTTGTAAAAACGAAATAAAATACCTTGGACCATAATTGAGATCCTTACATAGCTCCCAATTTGACTTATATAAAGGGAACAATATTCCCTTACATTTATTTCTTATTTTAAATTGGTCCCATTTCTGGATAATTACATCATTTATGCCATGTTGATCTATCAATCAGGAATACTTAAAATCCTTTGACTACCTCCTCTCTCTCCAAGAGGAGAGAACAATAAAGTAATAGAAAGAACATCATTGTTTAATTAGTTAGACTCCTGCTTCTTAGCTGCAAAATATGATTAAAATTT
The DNA here is from genome assembly GCA_011751065.1 of Lasiurus cinereus. NCBI lineage: Eukaryota > Metazoa > Chordata > Mammalia > Chiroptera > Vespertilionidae > Lasiurus > Lasiurus cinereus. The sequence goes on along the minus strand of JAAGEH010000393.1, from coordinate 18,524,332 downwards.
TTTCTCTTTTCTGGGCTTCAGTTTTCTTTTCATTTAAATTTAGATAACAAATTGCACTGCCAGATTAACCAATAAAGTATCTGGCATATAGTAGTCTCTCAATAAATGCTTGTTCTCTTCCTCCCATCTGTATCTAATTAGGACTTAATTGAGAGACCTAGAAGTAGCAATTATAAACAAAACTCTGGAGATTTAAAAATACAGTTAAAAAATATTTAAATTTCAAATTAGAAGGCATTTTCTTTTACCAATACCTATGATAAAAAGCAAAGTCGTAAGTTGAACACTTAAGGAAAAATATAATGTATAAGGACATATTGTCAGAATACATTCTAACTAGCTAAAAAGAAAAGTGTTTATTATAGGATATTAAAAGCTTCTCAGATTTGGGGGTCAGGAATAAAGGGACGAGTCTGGATTGAACTTTCAGAAAATGTTCCAATAACTATATTGCAGGACTGGGCCGCCGTCCTGGGTTGAATAATATCCCCTCACAAAATTCACGTCTTCCTGAAATGTGGCCTTATTTGGAAACAGGATCTTGCAGTTGTAATCAAGTTAAGCGGAGGTTGAAGTGGATGAGAGAGGGCTTTAATCCATTGGCTGGTGTCCTTAAAAAGAAAACGGGAGTGACACAGACACATGAGAGCAGCACATGGGAAGCTGGAGGCAAGGATTGGAGTGAGCCATCTGCAAGCCGAGGAATTCCAAGAATTGCCACAACCCCCAGAAAATAGAAGAGGCGAGGAATGATTCCCCCATAGCCTTTAGAGAGAGCATGGCTCTAAGGATGCCTTGATTTCAGACTTCCAGCTTCCAGAATTGTGGAAAAAAAAATTTGTTGTTGTTGTTGTTTTAAAAGAACCAGTAAACAGTATTTTGTTAGAGCAGCCCTACAAAACTAATACAGGCACCAAGGGAGCTGCTGAAGCATTTGCAGTCAGGGATTCTCCAGTTCCAGAACTGTCGGAAACCAAATATTGTTCTCACTAAATGGATGTAAACAGGAGGCCAGAAGGCTGGTCAACCTTAACTGCCCTGAAAGGTCAGAGCTAATTACTCACCGTTTAGTTGAAACATTGTTGACTGAAGCAACCTCTATCTGTTTGTTTCATGTTAATTTCTGTTTTTGTTATTTCCTGCCTAAAGGCTAGGGGTGTGTCCCAAAGCCTTAATAAAAGGGAGAAAAAGGCCAGAGCAAGTGGCAATCCTTTCCACTAGAGGAAGGCTCCCGCCTGGCCCCCCAATATCGCCAAATAAATGTTTTCTGGTCTCTCATTTTGTTTGCGTGGGGCCTCCTTCAGAACCAGAACTCTGAACCAGGAACCCTGAACCAGGAACCCTGAACCACTCGGGATGTGGAAAGAGGTTCCCACATTGGTGCCCAACAGGGACTGTGGAAAGAGGTGCTCACATCTGGCGCCTGACCGCGGGACATCTGGAGGAGAAGGTATTATTCGCCTAAGAGCGAAGGAAGGAAAATTCACCAAGGAAAATGGTGAGGGAACGCAAAGCCCACGGATTAACTACAGAGTCGCGATCTGTAAGTAGGGTGGGAACGTCTTTTGCAGCCAGGCTAGTGGGGAAGAATTAGGTTATAAATATAAAGTAAACTTTATTATAGACTTTTGGTTTGCATGCTTAAATAATGTGGTTTCTTGTTCAAATTAAAATCTTAGTTTGCATTTGGAATCTGAAATCTGTAATAAGTGAAACTCCACTGCTGAAACCGCCTCTGGTGTGGAGAAATTCAAAGGTGGCAGGAGAGGGCAATGAGATTACTGAAGGTTTTATTTAAAAATTATAAGAGAACTCGCAGGGAAATGCTAATCTTGGCCAAATTAGGTGCTAGTTATTACTTCGGAAAGCGAAGAAGAAAGAAAAAAATTAAGATCTGTCTTTATCTTTTAAGCATGAAAAGAAATTCAGCCAGATTTGTTACTGATGCTTTCCCCCCTGAAGTAAGCAGGATGTGGAGGAAGAGAGACACTGTGGCAATCCAGTATGAAAGTCCACTCTCCCAGTATACTAATCTAAAGTCTCCTTTCTCGCCATGAAAAAGTTTTAAAAATTTAGAGATGTGTCTGGAATTTCTGTACTCGTGAGGAGAGAAGCCTGGCTTAAAAAGAAATGCGAGCAATTGTCCACCTTTTTGGACATATTAGACAGGGTTTTAAGCTGGAATCTCTCCGCAAAAGCTGCAGAAAAAGAAAAACCCAGAACTGGTCTTTATTTTTTAAGAAAAATGGCGTAAAGGAACCAAAAGGCGAAGATTTTGTGTTATTAAGGTTTTCAGCTAAATGCAAATTAAATTGGGAGAAAATAAAATAAAATTTCTCTAATAATTAGGAATTCAAAATATGTTGTTGATTGGTCTAATAAAAAAGGATTAATTCTGTGATTCCCAACTGACAGTTTAAAAATATAATTGATATCTTAAGGTAATTATAAAAAATATAATATTTAAATCATATATGAATATATATATATATATATATATATATATATATACTTGATGGTTTTTTTTCTATGTTAAAATTTCAAGGCTTTAACAGAGATGACTCTTGTAAAGCTCCATGGGCCCAGAGTAATACAAGAAATTTGTTCTCTCTTTTTAAAGTACATCTTCATAAATTTAACCGATCTAATATATTTGAAATTTCATGGAAAACTTTGTCAAATAAGAATTAATAACTATATTTTAAATGTTGTAAAGGTTTTGGCCTCTAAGAAGGACATAAGGTAACACTCTAGTGAGAGGCATAAACACTCAGCCTCTGAGAGATCCAGTCTCTCGGTGTCCTAGATGTCAGAGAGGTGTAACCATTGGGACAGACAGTGTAAATCAAAATTTCATAGAAATGGGCAGCCTCTAAATCAAGATACAGGGTATGGTCAAACGGCCAGAAGGGTGCCCCCCAGTCCCGTTATTAATAGGGGAAACCTGTCCTGCAAGGCCCACAGTGGATTCCCTCATCCCAGCAACTCCAGGAAGCACAGGCCTGGATCTTAACAGCACCATGGCAGTCACTTTGACTCCTGATATTGCTCTGCAAGCTATTCCTATAGGAATTTGGGGTCCTATGTCACTGGGAGCATGGTAAAGAGGACGGTACAGACACCTAAGAACGTATTTCTTGCAACACCAACAGTTTCCAGCTGTACGGTAATATTACCTGGGGCACATGGGGAAGTATTTTTGACTTATATTCCTGACCCTTCATGGGTAAGAACCCTTAGGTGTACTGATTCCCCTGTTTCTTGTAGTCTCTAAGAAGGGCAAAATTAAGTAACTAAATATTTCTTAAAATTCCAACATTGTATGTGCTGCCGAAGCGAGCACAAAATTCCAACATTAGAATTTAAAATGACAAAAAGCCCATAGCTGCCTGATTCTTAAGCTAGGGGCGGGGCAACATTTGTGACTTGTGTGAATCAGACAAACATTTACTAAATTTCTTTTGCTTTTAAAATTAAGATACCTACTTTAATTAATAAATTAGCTTTTTAAATAAAAATCAAGGTTTTCAGCTAAATGAAGAGCCAATGTTTTTGTAAGCAATTTGATTAAGTATTCTAATAAAGTAACTAAGACCTTGTCTATACAAAAAGAAATTGATAGCCAGTTTGAAATTAAATTGCCATGGCCTAGAACAAAAGAATATCCTTACATAATATTATTCTACAATGTCATTATATTTTTTTGACAAATATCCCAAACAAACTTACAATCTAATTCTCTGAATATTTGGTAGCAATTTTAAAAAATAAAAGGAATTAAGGCAGTGAGAAGGCATTTGAGCATTTTATATTGGCTTTTCTTGCTCTTTTTGCCAAGAGGGACCCTCCCACAGCTGTCGCCTGAGCTTTCTGTTCATGCTGAGGTTGAAGCCTTGTGTTGGCTGGTACCATGAATCTGTCTCTCACCCAGTGGTGTGAGCTGGGCCCTCCCTGGAGAAGAAACCTGGGTTCCCCAAGATATGTGATCAGTGCTGGGACCCTGCCAGCAGGCGAGGGGATCCCAAGGCAGGTACTGGGCGTGGAGGCCACAAGGGCATCGGCTACCAAGGAGACGGAACTGAACTTCACATCAACCTGCTTGGCCCCGGAGGATGGCTGGTTAGCCAGTGACGGCTAAGATTCCTCAGAGGAGGAACAACCTAAGACAGGCACAGTCGCAGAGGGGCCATCAGGAGAAAACTTGGGGATCAACAGAGGTGAGGCACAGATCCTCACCCCCCCCAACATTGCAGAGGCTTGAACCTTTGCCCCTTCTGATGGAGGTCTCCTGCCCCATGGCTACTTCACTTCCCATGCCCAGCTCCGATCGGGACCCAAGTGACAAGACAGAGACTTTGCCCAGCTCTGTTCGGGACACAGATGACAGACAAAGATTTGGTGCAGCTCAGATTGGGACCCAGCAACAGACAGACTTGGTTGACAGCTGCCCTATATTCTAAATCCAACTTAACACCAGGAATGCTCAGGGGGCCTACTCAAGAATGCAAATAATCCTTTCCACTAATATTTACAGGATAAAACTAAGATTGTTGTTAGAATATTAAATTTAATAATAAATTTTCAAATTAATTTAATTGGTTAATTGAAATAGGTGAATATTCAAGAAAATTTAATTGTACTGGAAAAAAGTTGTTCCTAAAGTATAAATTTCTATTGGTAGTTCATTGCATGGTAAATTATTTAACATGCAATAAATATAAAGCAGTCATATTTACATTATAAAAATTTTCCAAAAGCCTCATAATAAATCAAAAAAGGGGGGATAGTACAGTAATATTATGTAAGGAAAAGCATCCTGTAAGCAAATTACATCTAGAAAAAAAATTTTTTTACTTAACAGCAAGACACTCATGAAAAACATACATAGTATTAAAATAAGCCAAAGGAAAATCATTTGGGCAAAACTAAAAAGGATCCAAAGTCTAATTTATAGAAAAAATTCCTTTACTAACTTTTGGTCGAGAATGTTTATATATTTTCAGAAAAACAGCTCCAAGACCATGTGAATTCCTACAACAAAGAATGCTCCAGCTATGAAGACAAGAGGAGAAACAGTCCAGAGATGGAAGATGCTGACGACACCTTGCCAACCTTACAGTCAGCAGCTGTGCATCGATGCAGGTTGCCCAGGACCAAACCAGAGAGGGTCAGACCTGCATTGCCACCATTTCATTTGTCCACCATCCAGAACTGAGATATCATTGCTAACATGTACACTCAAAAAACTGTTGGACATTGAAACTGGGACTCAAAGGACTCTTGGTCCAGAAAGAAAGATACTATAGACTTACTCATTTACCTCTTAGCATAGCCATTGTTGTTTGTCTTATTTTTTGTTCTTAATATTTATTTCTAGTCTGCAGATGCAAGATATTTTAGAGGAAAGAAAACGGGGGAGATGTCGGAAACCAAATATTGTTCTCACTAAATGGATGTAAACAGGAGGCCAGAAGGCTGGTCAACCTTAACTGCTCTGAAAGGTCAGAGCTAATCACTCACTGTTTAGTTGAAACATTATTGGTTGAAGCAACCTCTCTCTGTTTCATGTTAATTTCTGTTTTTGTTATTTCCTGCCTAAAGTCTAGGGGTGTGTCCCAAAGCCTTAATAAAAGGGAGAAAAAGGCCAGAGCAAGTGGCAGTCCTTTCCACTAGAGGAAGGCTCCCGCCTGGCCCCCCAATATCGCCAAATTAATGCTTTCTGGTCTCTCATTTCGTTTGCGTGCGGCCTCCTTTAGAACCCAAACCCTGAACCGGGAACCCTGAACCACGCGGGACGTGGAAAGAGGTTGCCACACAGAACCACATTTCTATCTTCTTAGTTAATAAGACTAAAAGATCAGGAAAGAACCACTATCAAGAAAACACAGGATGGAGGAACCCACAATGGTCAGAAAGTGTCATTAATGCTGTTGGCTCCAGTTGTGCCAGATCTGATACAAGCAGTACACACCTTGTCATAAGAAGCCAGGGAGCGATTTTCGAATAGTGGGATTTTAGCTAATACTGCAAAAGAAAAAGAAAATTTCTCTATCATTGTTACTTTTTAAAAAAAAAAATTCTTTATTGATTAAGGTGTTACATATGTGTCCTTATTCCCCCTCTGGCCACCATCCCCCTCACTCATGCACTCACCCCCCTGATGTCTGTGTCCCTTGGTTAGACCAATATGCATGCATACAAATCCTTTGGTTGATCTCTCTCCTTACCCCCACCTCTCCCTACCTTCCCTCCGAGGTTTGATGGTCTGATCGATGTTTCTCTGTCTCTGAAACTGTTTTTGTTCATCAGTTTATATTGTTCATTATATTCCATAAATGAGTGAGATCGTGTGATACTTACCTTTCTCTGACTGACTTATTTCACTTAGCTGTCCAGTTCCATCCATATTGTTGCAAATGGTTAAGAATTCCTTCTTTTTTAGCACAACATAGTATTCTATTGTGTAGATGTACCACCGTGTTTTAATCCACTCATCTGCTGATGGGCACTTAGGCTAGTTCCAAATCTTAGCTATGGTAAATTGTGCTGCTATGAACATAGGGATGCATATATCCTTTCTGATTGGTATTTATAGTTTCTTGGGATATATTCCTAGCAGTAGTATTATTGGGTCAAATGGAAGTTCCATTTTTAGTTTTTTGAGGAAACTCCATACTGTTTATAGTGTCTACACCAATCTGCATTCCCACTAGCAGTGCACCAAGGTTCGTTTTTCTCCACATCCTTGCCAACATTTGTCATTTATTGATTTGTTGATGATAGTGATTATGACAGGTGTAAGATGGTATCGCATTGTTGTTTTGATTTGCATCTCTCAGATAATTAGTGACTTTGAGCATGTTTTCATATGACTCTTGGTCTTCCTTCTGTCTTCTTTTGAAAAATCTCTATTTAAGTCCATTACCCATTTCTTGATTGGATTGTTTATCTTCCTTTTGTTGAGTTGTATAAGTTAACTATAAATGTTGGAGATTAAACCCTTATCAGTGATAACATTGGCAAATATATTCTCCCATATAGTGGTCTTTCTTATTGTTTTGTTGATGGTTTCTTTTGCTGTGCAAAAGCTTTTTGTTTTGATGTAGTCCCATTTGTTTATTTTCTCTTTAGCTTCCATTGCCCTAGGAGCAGTATCAGTGAAGAAGTTCCTTTGGCATATGTCTGCCTGTGGATTTTGCTGCCTGTGGATTCCACTAGTATTTTTATGGTTTCCCGTCTTATGTTTAAGTCCTTTATCCATTTTGAGTTTATTTTTTGTATGGTGTAAGTGGTGGTCTAGTTTCATTTTTTTGCATGTATCTGTCCAATTTACCCAACACCATTTACTGAAGAGACTGTCTTGACTCCATTGTATGTTCATGCTTCCTTTGTCGAATATTAATTGGGCATAGTGGTTTGGGTCGATTTCTGGGTTGTCTATTCTATTCCATTGATCTATATGTCTGTTCTTATGCCAGTACCAGGCTATTTTGAGAATACTAGTGGCTTTGTAATACAGCTTGATATCTGGTATTGAGATCCCACCTACTTTGTTCCTCTTTCTCAGGATTGCCACAGCTATTCAAAGTGGGTGTTTTTTTTTTTTGTTTTTTTATCCCAGATGAATTTTTGGAAAGTTCATTCTAGGTCTGTGAAATATGTCATTGGTATTTTAATGGGGATTGCATTGAATCTATAGATTGCTTTGGGTAGAATGGATATTTTGATTATATTGATTCTACCAATCCATGAACACAGTATGTTCTTCCATCTGTTTATGTTTTCCTCTAGCTCTTCTTTCACTGTCTGCAGTTTTTTTGCATCTAGGTCTTTTACCACTTTAGTTAGGTTTATTCCTAGGTATCTTAATTTTTTTTTTGGTATGATTGTAAATGGGATTGCTTTTTTAGTTTTTCTTTCTGTAAGTTCACTATTGGTTTATAGAAATGCAATAGATTTCTTGGCATTAATTTTGTATCCTCCTACATTGCCTAATTCATTTATTAAGTCTATTCATTTTTTGATGGAGTCTTTAGGGCTTTCTATGTACAGTATCGTGTCATCTGCAAATAAGAACAGTTTTACTTCTTCTTTTCCAATTTGGATGCCTTTAATTTTTTCTTCTTGTTTGATAGCAATGGCTAGTACTTCCAGTACCATGTCAAACAGGAGTGGTGAGAGTGGGCATCCCTGTCTTGTTCCTATTCTTAGGGGAAATGGTTTTAGTTTTTGTCCATGGAGTGTGATGCTGGCTGTGGATTTATTATATATGGCTTTTATGATGTTGAGGTATGATCCTTCTATTCCTACCTTGCTGAAAGTTTTTATCAAGAAAGGATGTTGGATTTTGTCAAATGCTTTTTCTGTATCAATTGATATAGCTATGTGATTTTTCTCTCAATTTGTTTATGTGATGTATCACATTTATTGATTTGTGCATATTGTACCATCCTTGCATCCCTGGGATAAATCGTGCTTGGTCCTGGTGTATTATCTTTCTGATGTACTGCTGGATCAGATTTGTTAGGATTTTGTTGAGGATTTTGGCATCTATGTTCATGAAGGATATTGGCCTGTAATTCTCTTTCATTTGGTTGTCTTTATCTGGTTTTGGTATTAGGGTGATATCTGGCTTCATAGAATGAGTTTGGAAGTGTTCCTTCCTCGTGAATTTCTTGGAATAGTCTGAGGAGGATAGGTTTTAGTTCTTCCTTGAATGTTTGGTATAACTCTCCTGTGAAGCCGTCTGGGCCTAGGCTTTTATTTGCTGGAAGCTTTTTGATGACTGCTTCAATTTCTTCTATAGTTAATGGCTATTGAGATGTTTAGAATCTTCCTGATTGAGTTTTGGAAGGTTGTATTTTTCTAGGAATATGTCCATTTCTTGCAGGTTGTCAAGTTTGTTGGAATAGAGTTGTTCATAGTATTTTTTAACAATCCTTTGTATTTCAATGGGGTCTGTTGTTATTTCAACTCTTTCATTTCTGATTTTGTTTATTTGGGCCCTCTTTCTTTGCTTCTTGGTGAGCCTGGCTAGAGGTCAATCTTGTTTTCCTTTCAAAGGACCAGCTCTTGGTTTCATTGATCTTTTGTATTGTTTTTTGGTCTCTTATTTCTGCTCTAATTTTTATTATCTCCTTCCTTCTGCTCACTCTGGGCTTTTCTTGTTGCTCTCTTTTTAATCCTTTGAGTTGTAGCATTAGATGATTTACTACCATTTTTTTCTTTTCTTTTTTCTTTTTTGAGGTAGGCCTGTAGAGCTATAAACTTCCCTCTTAGGACTGTTTTCATTGTGTCCCATAGGTTTTGGATTGTTGTGTTTTTATTGTCATTAGTTTCCAGAATGTTTTAATGTCTTCTTTGATCTCATCGGTAACCCAATCAATATTTAATAACATGCTATTCAGCTTCCAAGTGTTTTAGATTGTTTTTATAGTAGTTTATTTCTAATATTATACCATTGTGGTCTGAAAAGATGCTTGGTATAATTTCAATCTTCTTGAATTTGGATAGACTTTGCTTGTGAATCAGTATTTTTTAAAATGACCCATGTGCACTTCAGAAGAATGTATATTCTGCAGCTTTGGGATGAAATGTTCTGAAGATGTTAATTAGGTCCATCTGATCTAGTGAGTCATTTAAGATTGTTGTTTCTTTGCTGATTTTTTTATCTAGAGAATTATCCAGTGATGTCAGTGGTGTATTAAAGTCCCCTACTATGATTGTATCATTGTTATCTCTCTCTTAATATCTTCCAGCAAGACTCACAATCAGAATTGAAGGGGAAATAGGAAGCTTCACAGACAAAAAAAAAAAAAGGACTAAGGGAGTTTATCACTTTCAAAGCAGCAATGCAAGAAATGTTAAAGGGAATGTTATAAAAAGAAGAAACAAAAAAGTAAGAAGGAACACAGCCTCAAGAAATAAAAATGGCTACAAACAAGTATCTTTCAATAATAATTTTAAATGTAAATGGATTAAATGCTCCAATCAAAAGACACTGAGTGGCTGAATGGATAAAAAACATGACCCATATATATGCTGTCTACAAGAGACTCACCTCAGAACAAGGGACTCAACACAGACTGAAAGTGAAGGGATAGAAAAACACCTGTCAGGCAAATGGAAATGAAAAAAAAGCTGGGGTAGCAATATTTATATCTGACAAAATAGACCTCAAAGTGAAGGCCATAACAAGAGATAAGGAAGGCCACTTCATAATACTAAAGGAATTGATACAACAAGAGGATATAATCTTGGAAAACATATATGCACCCAATGCAGGAGCACCCAAATACATAAAATGTCTTCTGGATTTGGAGTCACTGGCTCTTTGTGTGAATGTACTGTGAATCAGGGATCTCAGGTGCATGTAATGAGGAATGGAGTCTAGTAACTGGTGGTCAATGCTGCCTCTTGTGTGGAGATTCAGGGTCCCCGACCTGCCTGGGAGACCAGGTTGTTCAGTCGCACTGTGTTGATAGGAGGTCCACTTCTTCCCTGCGGTAAACAGCCTTCTGTATGTACTTGCCCTGAATCAAAGTCAGGTTACACTGCCCCTTAGTGTGGGTGTGGGGTCTGATTATGCGGGTGTTCACTGTGGAAAACAAGTGAACTCCCTGTGTCCATGTACCCAGGCTCAAATTTATTACTGCCTCCCTATGTGGGCACAGGGTCTGGTCATGAGGAACAAACTCCCCAAGACTGCACATCCAGGTTCAAATTCACTGCAACCTCTCTGCTAAGGTGCAGGGTCTGGTTATGGGAAACTAACTCCCTGGGTTTGCACCCCTAGGCTCAAAGTCAGTGCTGTCTCCCTGTGTGGGCATAGGATCTGGTTGCAGAAAACAATCTCCCCAAGGTCGTGCAGCTATGCTCACATTCAGGACTGCCTTCCTGCCTGGGCATGGAAGCAAGTCGCAGGAAACAAATTCCCTGAGTTTGCAAGACTGGCCTCAACTTTAGCACTATTTCCCTGCCCTGGTTGCAGACGACCAGGTTCCTAGGGATGAGTGGCTAGGATCGAGTTCCGCTCAGTCTCTGCCTGGGTGCAGAGATGAGTCGTGGGAAACAAATTCCTTGAGTTCACAAGTCCAAGGTCAAGTTCAGTGCTGTCTCTCTGCCCTGCATAGGTGCAGGATCTGGTTGCAGAAGACCAGCTCCCTAGAGATGAGTGGCTAGGCTGGAATTCTGCTCCCTGTCTGGGCATGGAGACTATTCGCGGTTAACAAACTTCCCGTGTCAGACACCAAGGCTCAAAGTTAGGCAGAGTCGCCACTGTTTTGTGCAGAAACCTTGTTGTATGGCTAGGGTCTAGTAGTTTTTATGTCGCTGCTGCCCTGGTGGCAGGGGAGAGGGATTGGCTTTGTGACTCACAGAAATCTGCGGCTGGGTGCCTAGAGTCCTGGTGTCCCTAGGTCTGCAGCTATGGTGGCAGGTCTTCTACCAGAGTGGGTGTAGGGTCCTGATTTGCTTCTGAGACCAGACTGGGTGATAGCGATGGTGGGATCCTAGTCTCAAGCAGTTCTGTTCTTCAAAATGGTATAGTCTCTGTG
>JAAGEH010000393.1:18068217-18512767 GCA_011751065.1 Lasiurus cinereus | reverse complement strand
GTTGATCCAAAATCACATCCGGAACCCTATCTGCAAGGGAGTCTGGGAAGTAGTTTTCCATCCTCCACTGTACAGGAAGATAGCATAGATATTAACCCATCCACCATATCTACTACATAGAGTTTGTGAAATTATTACTTGAATTAAAAAATGACCAGCATTAGATTTTTTAAATTACTTAACTTTTTGCACCTATTTATCTGAATAAAACTAAGATTGGAGGTGATCTCTAGGATATACTCTGTTTTTTAAAATTCTGACTACTATAACCATGTATAAGTCTGTACATCCAAACATATTTTCTACTGGCATACTAGTATATCCACATAGTTTTCAAGACTTTCTTGAGAAAAGATAGTGGATAGAAACTCCACAGCACTTCTGTGCTAACACTTTGTAAATTTTCAAAGAACCACATAAGGTAGATTTACTTTGTAGAGGGGGGAAATGTGTATATGAGTTTGTGTGTGTGTGTGTGTGTGTGTGTGTGTGTGTATGTGTGTAAATGTATTGTGCATATAAAGTCAATTAAATTTTTTCGTGATTAGGTAAAATTTCTAATGATTAGGTAAAAGCAAACTGGCAGAAATTCAATGCAAATGGTAAAGATTGACAATGAAATGAAATCTGCTTGATATTTTTGTCTGATTCTAAACTCATATTTACTTCCCACATTCCCTTTTTCCTAAAATGAATCAGGCCTATAAAACTTTTCATGAGTAAGGTTTTCCACATTTAAAAAGAATTGCAAGTTGTGGATGTACCTTACCATTTTGAATAAATTATAAAAGTAGATTATTTTTTTCCTAATCCTCACCCAAGGATTTTTTCTCCATTAATATTTAGAGTGTAAGGGAGAATGTCTGCCTTGCCCCGGATCATCTTGCCAGAGCTCTACAAGAAAAAAGTACTTATTTCAATTGAAAATGACAGTTAGTTTGGGTTTTCTGTTGAACTTAATCTTTAACTAAATTGTTGGGGTGGGAACTCGGTGGGGGGAGGTAAAGGAGGGAGAACATCTGTAATACTGTCACCTATAAAAATTAATTAGTTATAAAAGGAATATGAGCATGAAGTTAATAAACCTACAATGTCAATCTCAAAGTGTATCAGAAAAATATCCTGGCAAAACATAATATATTAAGTAAAGGAACTACTGACATTTAAAAAAATAAATGGTGTCTGAATAGTTAAGTCTTAGCTGTACCCTTTGTTCCAGTTTTATGAAATCCAACTGTGTCTCATTTCTGTGGTTACAAGATTATAAACAAGTGGTTGCCTTCTCTTTATCCTGCCAGTGTCTTCATACATCTAATTGACCAAGACATGTTCTCATAAATGCACTAATTTTGTACATTCTGTTTTTATTGCCACATAACTCATAATATGCACAAAAATACATAATTGCATAATTATATGCTTATAAACTCTGTAAGCAAATATATTTATGTACTTATCATTAACCTAACACATTTTTCTTCTGATCAGTATTACCCACCATTTCCATCTGTCACATCAATGTAAATTTCATCTCTTCCTGTTAAAGTAGTCTGCCTTCATCCCTCTCCTCATATCCTGAATCAATACCATTCCACAATAAGCAATACTATGAGTATACCTCTATATATTATAAATTCAATCTCATCATGTCCTCTATCTAAATTTCTCAACATTTGTGGTTGTTAAATTGCATGTTGACCAACAATTAATATTCAAAGGAAATGTATACTTGATAGTATGTAAATCTTTATGTGCATATATAAATTAAAAAAAACTTTAGGTTACAATTTTATCTGATAAGAAACTTTGAAAATAAAATAAGCTGTACATATAAATATTCATGTGATAAATTAAAATTACTCTTTTTATATGTACTTGTATGCTGGTAGCCACAATAATGCAATAAACAAGGAACACCATTGGAAATTAGGGATGGGAAGCAGTAAGTTTAAATCTATACATGCTCTGTTTCTCGTTAGCATTATTCTCAGTTTCTGTTTTTTATGTGTGATGACAGGAGTAAGTGGATTTTTATGATATTCAACTATTTACCTATAAAATTTTAGCTACATCTCCCAAGAATACACTGTTTACCCAAAAAACTTGAGTGACCAGAAATTTCTTAAATTAGTTTATTAAAGAAAATGTGCCTGGTATCTAAGTCATAAGTCATATGCCAGAGCTAGCTCATACTGGCTTGTGAGAGTCAACTGGGTATACATGTATTACCACTTTGCCTTTAGTAACATCACACTGTTAGTGTGAAATCACCCATGATAGGAGTTCTTACACCACAGAAATGGGAAAACAATACAAATCAGAGCCATTTTCTCCTCCTGTATAGCTGGTTATAAAAGATTTACCAGCATACCTACTATTGTAAGAAATTACATTTGCTCACTTAGCTGTAAATAAACTTATCAGAGTTGTGTTAATTAATTCATCATTCTATCTGCTGATTTCTTATTAGACATTGAATATTTTCATTCCTCTCTCTTATTCATGTAGAAAATTGGGATCTCTGGCAGAGCTGATTCAAAAAATTTTCTGGACCAGCCAGTGTGGTTCAGTGGTTGAGTGTCAATCTATGAACCAGGAGGTCTAGGTTTGATTCCTGATCAGGGCAAATGTCCAGGTTGCTGGCTCAATCCCCAGATGGGGGCATGTAGGAGGCAGCTGATCAATGATTTTCTCTCATCATTGTTGTATCAATGACTCTCCCTCTCCCTTCTTTCTGAAATCAATAAAAATAAATATTTGAATTATTTTTTCTGTATATCTTTGGAATTATACTTGATTTTTTAATTTCTCCATTTCCTTGATTAAATTTTGTCTAATTGATCAGATGGAGGTATATTAAATATTCTCACTAGTGGCTGCACTTTATATCTATCAATCATTTATATATTTTAAAGGTATATAATTTTGCATATAAATTTTATTAAATATTATATTTTTGTTGTGGATTTTACCTTTCATCAACATAAAATGATTATTTGCTCCATTTAATTATTTTTATCTTGAGTTCTACTTTGATACAAATAATGCCACTTTTTCTTTCTTTGTTTTATCTTTTGCTCATAATTTTTGAATGGTACTTGCTGAGTCCTTTCTATGTTAAGACTTACACTTTTCTTCCCTGGTTACAAATATTTTTCTCTATTCTTTATTTTTTTGTTCTACTTGCTTTCTTTTTTCTTTCTAGAATTCCTATTAAACAGACATTGAATCTTTCAGTTTTGTCTCTAATCTTTTCTTTCATCATTTAAAATGTCTTTTTCTTCTTCCTTTTAAGTTCTGAGAATTTTTAAACATGTTTCTAGTTCCTTGAAACAATATTTTACCATATTTTTGTTTACTTATGTCATACTAAAGGCCAGGTGAATGAAATTTGTGCACGGGTGGGGTCCCTAAGCCTGGCCAGTGATTAGGACTAGCAGGGGCCTTCCTGCTGGTTGCCAGATTGGGGAGGGACCATGGAAGGATGGCTGGCATAGGGAGGTTGGCTGGTGTAGGGAGGTTGGCTGTTTGAACGCATTGACCACCACGGGTAGTTACTGCATTAAGCTTCCCCCTGGTGGTCAGTGCACGTCATAGAGACTGGTTGTTATGGTTACTTAACTTTTATATATATAGATAATTATATCATATTTTATTACTTATTTTTTATAACTCAGCAATTGGGATATGCATTTCCAAGAGCATTTTTCTCCTCTCAATGAGTTGTTGTTTTTTCCCCCCAGGATTATTTGTTATAGTTTCATTAATATATTGTCTATGAATCATGTTGTAAGCCAAGCATGTCAAACTCATGGTCCATGGGCTGCATGCAGCCTACAATGAATACTTTTGCAGCCCAGTCAATATAACAGTATGTAAGAATTTTTTTAATAAAAATGTTATAACTTAATATCCTATCTAATATAAGAGTACCATGCAAATTGACTGTACTTCCTCTACACCCACAAGCTATGCCCACCAGCCAATCAGTGCAAGTATGCAAATTAACCCAACCAAGATGGCTACAGTCACAGATTGAGCAGGAGGGAGGCTAGGGTTGCCCCTGATGATGGAAAAAGCCAAGCTTTCTGCAAATCCTAGTGGGCCCAGATCTCCACTTAAGGCAACAAAATTTCAATGGCTGTGCTAGCAGAAGGCTTAGCTTCGCTCCAGGCTACAAAGTTTCAATTGTAAAAGATAAATCCCAGATTCCAGGGCCTCCCTTGGGTCACTGGGGGGCGTGGCCAGCCTGCAAACCACCACAGGCCCCTCGCCCAGGCCACCCCCCCCCAAAGGAACCCCCACTCTGATCCAGGACACCCTTCGGGGCAAGCCAGCTGACCCCCACCCGTGCAGCAGGCCTCTATCCTATCTAATAAAAGAGTAATAAGCAGATTGACCATCACTCCAACACACAAGATGACTGCCCCCCTGTGGTCAATAGATCCTGCCCCATGTGGACACAAGATGGCCACCACAAGATGGCCAGCAGGGAAGGACAGTTGGCAGGGACCAGGTCTGCAAGGCAGGGCAGTTGTGGGCAATCAGGCCAGCAGGGGAGGGCAGTTGGGAGGGACTAGGCCAGCAAGGGAGGGCAGTTAGGGGTGACTAGGCTAGCAGAGGAGGAAAGTTGGGGGTGATTGGGCCTGCAGGAAAGGGCAGTTTGGAGGGGATCCAGGCCTGCCAAGGAGGGCAGTTAAGGGTGACCAGACCCACAGGGGAGGGCAGTTAGTGGCAAATAGGCTGCCAGGGGAGCAGTTAGGCATAAATCACGCTGGCAGGGGAGTAGTTAGGGGTGATCAGGCTGGCAGGCAGAAGAGGTTAGGGGCAATCAGGAAGGCAGGCAGGTGAGCAATTGGGAGCCAGCAGTCCTGGATTGTGAGAGGGATGTTGGATCAGGCCTAAACGGTCAGTGGGACATCCCTCTAGGGGTCCCAGATTGGAGAAGGAGCAGGCTGGGCTGAAGGACACACCTCCCCTCCCCGCCCCCTGTGCACAAATTTTGTGCACTGGGCCTCTAGTCTATATATATAAAAGCCTCAGCAACCAAACAACAGAACAACCAGCCAACTTGTTGCTATGACACACACTGACCATCAGGGGGCAGACACTCAATTCAGAAGCTTCCCCCTGGTGGTTAGTGTGCTCCCACAGCAGAAGCGCCACTCAGCTGACAGACAGGTGCCAGACATAGGGCTCATGGCTTGTTGCCATAACCCAGAGACCTCAGTGGAGTGGCAGTGAGCCTACTGAGCGGCAGTGGTGGCAGGTGCAGTGGGGACAGGATGACAGGAGCGGCAGGCAGGAGTGGCAGGTGGTATTGGACTGCCGGTTTCCTGCAGGCTATGCTGAAGGACCCCATGGGTGCACAAATCTGTGTACCGGGCCTCTAGTTATTAATAACAAACTACAAAGTTTATTAATGACTGATTACTATAATCGTGTTGCATTAATTTCCCTTACACACATTATGTGCAGCGCACCATTTCTCTCCACTAATACTAGCAGCGAATATGTTAGCAGCCAATTACCATGTAATTAATTCTTGTACTGACTTGTTCAGTGTGCGCCACAGGAGAGCCCAGGGCTCTACATTTGCTGTTCCAGCCTCAGCTAGAGAAAGCCTCATTGTGGAGTCTTTAGCCCAGGAGCTCGCTGTATTCCGGAGAGGAACTGAGGGCTCAGATTTGTCTCTGCAGAGCCCTGTCTCCTTACAGTCTATTATGTGGCAATTCCTCAAACCTTGTAAACCAATTAGCATTTTTGTTTGTTTGTTTTGGTCTGTAATCACACAGTGTTACAGCTAAGGTCTAACCTGGAAGCAGGAACCATCTGAATATTTAGAGTCTTGAATGCAGAGAAGTCATTATCCACAAATATAAAAAAGCTGAGACACCATAGTGGGCACAAGAGAGCAATCCAGAGATTAGCAACAGCAGAAAGCCTCCGCCATGTGCAGGCTGCAGGGGGTGGTGTCACAAGGGCAGGATACAAGGTCACTGGAGGGAAACTGGACCCACACTGGGTCTGACGGCCTGGAATCCCCCCATCACCACCCAGGGCAGCTGCTGGAAGAAACGTGCCAAGACAGAGGGTGAAGGAGACAAAGAGCCTGGCCTTTCCCTCTTTCAATCCTCTAAGCTCCTTCACACCTCCTATCAGCTGACACAGCTGTCAACAGCAGCCACAAGGAGCCTGGGACATCTAGTTGACAGCCAGCCTCCCTTTGCCCACAGAGAGCGGGGATCTAGGGCAATGGGTCTGGGGCTGGCAGCTCCTTCTCCCCATCCATGCACTTTATTTATTTACTGGAGGCCTGTTGCATGAAGATTCGTGCAATAGGCCATCCTTCACCTGGCTGCCAGAACTGGTTTTCCTCTGGCACCCAGGACCCAGGCCTTTGCTCTGGCCACTGCCTTCCACCTTTGCTCCGGCTGGAGTCTGTAGGTTTCTAGCTGACTCTGGCCATAGTCTGGAGTCTTCACTTCGCTCAGGCCAGAATGCTGCTCCTGTAGCTCCCCCTCATAGCAGGCATCCTGCCCCACCCAGCCACTCCATGCTTGGAGTGGCTGGAGGGCGGGGCCATCGCCATCTTTGTCCTTCATATTCCCTCCTTATTGGCTGGTGGTATTGTGGAGGCATGGTCAATTTACATATTTCTCTTTTATTAGTGTAGATTTTTTAAAATAGTCTAGTATTTTATCTTTTTATTCCTTGAAATGAACTTCAATATACAAATATGATCTTTAACATTTGTTTATGGTAAAAATTTTAATTATAATATTCAAGTTATATAAAGTTAAAGATCCCATCCTTTAAATTTATCATGAGAATTTGACAACTTGTTTCCCTTTCTTTTTTTAAATTTCTTTATTGATTAAGTTATTATATATGTATCCTTGTTCCCCCCTTGCCCTTCCATCCTCCACAACCATGCCCTCACCCCCTGTTGTCTGTGTCCATTGGTTAGACTTATATGCATGCATACAAGTCCTTTGGTTAATCTCTTCCCCTTAGCCACACCCTCCCCTCCCTTCCCTCTGAGGTTTGGTATGCTCCTTTGGTCAACTACATCCTATCTAATAAAAGATTAATATGCAAATTGACCATATCTCTGCTATACCCACAAGACATGCCCACCAGCCACACCTACCAGCCAATCAGAGCGAGTATGCAAATTAACCCAACCAAGATGGCTATGGCCACAGAGAGAGCAGGAGAGCGGCTTGGGTTACCCCTGGTAATGGAGGAAGTCAAGCTTTCCGCACACCCTTGTGGGTCCAGGCCTCCATATTTTTTTTAAATATATTTTATTGATTTTTTTACAGAGAGGAAGGGAGAGATAGAAAGTCAGAAACATTGATGAGAGAGAGACATCAATCAGCCACCTGCTGCACACCCCACAGTGGAGATGTGCCCGCAAGCAAGGTACATGCCCCCAACAGGAATCAAACCTGGGACCTTTCAGTCCGCAAGCCTACGCTCTATCCACTGAACCAAATCGGTCTCGGCCCAGGCCTCCATTTAAGGCAACAAAGTTTCAATGACTGTGCTAGCAGAAGGTGTGGCTCCGCTCCAGGCTACAAAGCTTCAATTGTAGAAGATACCAAGGCTTCCACTTGGGTTGCTTGGGGGCATGGCCAGCCTGCAAACCACCACAGGCCCCTCACCCAGGCTACCCCACACCCCAAGGGAACACCCAACCTGATCCAGGCAGGTCACCCTTCAGGGCAAACCAGCTGGCCCCCACCAGTGCAGCAAGCTTCTATTCTATCTAATAAAAACATAATATGCAGATTGACCATCACTCCAACACACAAGATGACTGCCCCCATGTGGTCACAAGATCCTGCCCCATGTGGACACAAGATGGCCACCACAAGATGAGACCAGGCTTGCAAGGGAACAGCCCTGCAAGGAAGGGTAGTTGGGGGTGATAAAGCCTGCAGGAGAGAGCAGTTAGGGTTGACCAGGCTGGCAGAGGAGGGAAGTTGGGGGTGACCAGGCCTGCAGGGAAGGGCTGTTAGGGGTGACCAGACCAACAGAGGAGGGAAGTTAGGTGCAAACAGGCTGGCAGGGGAGTGGTTAGGGGGTTATCATGTTGGCAGGCAGAAACGGTTAGGGGCAATCAGGAAGGCAGGCAGATGAGCAGTTGGGAGCCAGTAGTCCTAGATTGTGAGTCAGGTAGGATCAGGCCTAAACGGGCAGTAGGACATCCCTCAAAGGGTCCCAGATTGGAGAGAGGGCAGGCTGGGCTGAAAGACATCCCCTTGCCGTGCACAAATTTCATGCACAATAACATTCTGTGAGCCCATGGAGTGCCCAACATCTCTGTTCTACTTGCCAGGTCTCTGACCGATCTCACACATTCTGTGAAATATTTTGTCATTATTAAGAAATATTGGTCACATCCATTCTAAATAGTTTTAATCTAAATGTAAAATGTGATAGGTATTAACTTTTCTTACTAAGCTTCTGTCGATAAGATTTACTATTGTTTTTGGAAAATAGAATTATAGTATTGACATATTTGCTTTTTAATCAGGATTAAAGCGCATGTAGCTATAATTTTTAATCAACCTAATGCTACAGTTACATAGCATCCTTTCTACATGTAAGGCAGTTTGTTTTAGAGTGGAATTGTTTTGATCTTCAGTATTATAGCCAACTTAAATGTGAATTCTGTATACTCTGTATTGTTTTTAATTTTCTGTTTAACAAAAAATTACATGTAATATCTTTGGGCTTTTTCTTCTATGCATTCATGCATTCAGTAAACCTGTTATGCTTTAGTTGTATGACGTTAGAGGGTTTCAGATGTGCATTTATGAAAATATTGCATTTCACATTAAGAAACCACGTTCGACAAATAAAAATTATATTTCAGTGAATTTAATGTAATATTTCAATTGAAAAAAATGAACAAATGGATAGTCTGTGAGAAATGAGTCAAGAAGTTCGAAAGATGAGGAACAACATGTTCTATGTTAAGATAATTCTGGACATTTTCCTCATTATCTCTATGGGTTCCTTTTGACCCTTAGAATTTTTTTGATCTTCAAGAACATGCAAATCTCTTGCCAGCTTACAGTGCAATGGGGGTGGAAGGTATAGCTGTATTTTTAGATTTTTGTTGCTCCTCCTGTCATCCCATATAATTAAAGACTAATATGCAATTGTCCCCTCGAATGGGAGTTCCACCGGGAATTTTACCAGAGGGCAGGGCCAACCAGCCAACCACCCACAACCTTTCCCCCTGGCCTACCAGACCCCATTGGCCCCAGACCCCACCTGGGCCTGGTTCATATATAAGTTTCTGGTATCTTTTCTAAAATAAGGATTCTAAAAATCTGTGTATTATGGCCTGAGACTGCTTGATTTTTTTTTTTAATAAAATGGTACTATCAGCTTTTTAACGTATTACTTGTCTCTTTTTCATAAGAAGAAAAAGAAGCCAAAACCGGTTTGGCTCAGTGGATAGAGTGTTGGCCTGTGGACTGAAAGGTCCCAGGTTCGATTCCGGTCAAGGGCATGTATCCTGGTTGCGGGCACATCCCCAGTGGCGGGTGTGCAGGAGGCAGCTGATCGATGTCTCTCTCTCATCGATGTTTCTAACTCTCTATCCGTCTCCCTTCCTCTCTATAAAAAAATCAATAAAATATATTTTTTTAAAAAAAGAAGAAAAAGAAAACAAGATGCAGACAGATCACTATTTGCTGTTTGAATTCTCTTCAATGGGAAGTAACTTCATATCTCTGAGATCTTCTTTTAAAGCCAAAAATATAATTCCAACTTATTAAATGAAAAGCCTTAAGGAAAATATAGAAGTCGAATGTTCCCAAATTCCAGGTTTTTAACTTTATCACAAGTATACTTTTTTTTTACTTAAAATCCTTTCCTCTCCGCATTTCTCTACAAATAAGTATTGATTGACAGATTAGATTTAGTAATATTGCCTTCTCTTTTCCTAAGAGAGCTCTTCTACTTACATTTTTGACAGTTAAAAATGACTGCTTGCCAACACTGTCAATAGATGAGTAAGGAACTGTGTTCTTCTATACAGTTTTCTAGGCTCCTGTTTCCCTTGCTTTTTCTTTTCTCTTCACGCCCATTGTTCTTATTGAAATCAAACAATTAAAAATGACAAGGAATTGTGTCTTCCCTCTATTAAGTCCATTTGTGTTTTGCTTAGTTTTGTAAATTCATTTTTACAAAAGGATGCAAAGGACCAGTCCCAGAAAGAAGATGGGGATCCAGTCCTTTAATCATAAGGAACTGAAGTCTTCTGACCACCTGCACGAGCTTGGAAGGGGACTCTGAGCTCCAGATGAGAGAGTAGCCCAGATAGGCCCTTGATTTCCACCTAGTGAGACACTGAGCAGAGATCCATTTGAACTGAACCTGGCCTTTGGACCTACAGAAATGGTGAGATAATAAACTGAACAAATAGGAGTACTTTAGGCTGCTAACTGTGTGGTGGTTTGTTATGCAGCAGTGGCCAACTAATAATGTTCCAGGTTCCCCTTGCAATTTCCCTGTCCAACCCCTGAAATCAGCCATTTTCTCAAGGAGTTTTTTGACCAACAATGAGAAACCTGGCTATAATCCTATATAATAAAAGCCTAATATGCAAATTGTCCCCTCCAGCTGTCATTCCACAGAGAGACCGGGAGTTCCACTGCTCACTATAACATGTGCTGACCAAGGGGCCGGCATGGAACGTGGCAGGTGTCAGCAATGTGATACTGGCAGCGGGTGGCATTGGAGGTGCTGCCAACCCCAATGGGTCCCAACGAGAGCAGGACTGCAGAGGGATGGTGGAGCAAGTGAGTGGGTGGGTGTGAGCGGGGGCCCCATCACCCCTCCAATTGCCCCACAGATGACAACTAGTGGCAGAGGGGGTTGGGGCTGCTGCCTGGCTCCCAGGCACTGGCAGAGCTGGGCGGGCCCCTTAGCCCCAATTGATCACCCTGTAGGCGGGATGGTGGAGCAAGTGAGGGGGCGGTGCCAGGCCATGGCAGGGTGCCAGGTGGGGTTGCAGGACTACAGGGCTGGGGTCACAAGCTGGGGCTCGATCCCTGCAGGCCACCCTACGAGACACCCACCTGTGCATGAATTCATGCACCAGGCCTCTAGTTACATATAAATATTAATAAGTATAGCTATAATTATATGTAATCCACAGACACACACATACATATGCTATATTATAATAAAAACACAAACCCATCTCTCTTTTTCTTTCTATTGTATATACCTTTAGTCCTCTTTTTCTCTTATATAACTTTTTATTTTTGTCAGTATTTAATGGTTACTTTAATCATATCTGTTGTTTATATAAAATTAATAAATATGTTCAAATATTCTTATTCCATTTTCAATGAACCAACTTTTAATTTAATTGATTTGTCTCTATTGTTTGCCCTATTTCTACTTCACAGATTTCCTCTTTATTTACTTTCTCCATTTTTAGCATAATTTGCTCTTATTTTTATAGATTCTTAAGGTAAAATCTTGATTTGCAATAAAAGCTCTTTCTTTTTTTTTCATGTGATTTAAAACTATACCTTTCCTCCTAGTCATTACTAATCCCATAATTTTTGATATGTTATGTTTTCATTATCATTTGGCACAAATAGTTTATAATTTCCTATATAATATTTTGACTCATGATTATTTAGAATACATGTTTTCATTTCCAAGTATTTGGGAAGTTTTGTGGGAATAGATTTCTAGTTTAACATATTTCACTTTCTTTTGGCATTTAAAAATGGTTGTCTATTATCTTTTAGCTTGCATGGTTTCTTTTAGGAAATCAGTGATATTCTTATCTTCATACCCCTGTATGTAATTAGTCTTTTTTTCTAATATTAATAATTTTCCTTTATAATAAAATTTTTTAAGCAATTTGATCATGATCTTGGGTTTCTTGCTTGGTGTATGTTGAGCACTTTAGATTTCCGGGTTAACATTTTTAATTAAATCTAGAAAATTTCAATTGTTTAAAAATATTTTTTCTCTTGCAAGTGATGGGTACATTTATGGCAACCTATACTGTAATGGTGATTTAGCTTTACTCTTAATACAGAGCCTTTCTGGGCCATTATTGAATGCCCAGTTGTTCAAGGATGTTTCTCCTCTCTGGCTCAAACACAGAATTTCAATGTCTTCCAGTTCTGGGGAAGCACTAGTGATACTTCAGTTTAGAGAGCTCCATGGTTGTCTGTGCCTGGCTCATTGAGTATCACCTTATGCATCTACAGATTAATTTCAGCCCATTCAAGGAATCCCTATGAAGAGTTCTGTGTAGTTCCCTTTTCTTTTGGTTTCTGTGCCACCAGTTCTAGCTGTCTCAGCTTCCCTAATCTCCGATGATGTCATCTCAGCTCAATGAGACTATTGTGTTTTGCTTTAGTTCTCCCTTCCTACCCCATGGCCTGGAAGGAGCCTCTATGCAGTAAATCTGGGTAATTGTAGGGTTGACCTTGCTTGTTTTCCTTCCCTCGAGAATAACAGTCCTGTACTGATTATAGTCCCGTATCTAAAGATAGTCATTTCAAATATTTTGCCCAGTTTTCTAAGTGTAGAAACAGACATCATTAAAGTCCAGTACCAATCAATACTCCCTTGTGGCAAAAACCTTAAGTTCCAAGACTAAATTTTTAAACCGGAAAGTTTTCCCCCAAAAGGTACCTTATAACTTTAAAAAGTATTTGAAATTATTTTTAAATTACCTAAGAGACATTAAAGTAAGTAAAAAATAAATGGGAGACATTTTCAAGGTATTTAACAAGGTGGTAATAATTATGAGTTTTTATCAATATTTTTCGGTAAATGTCCCTCCCATTTTTATCTCTCCCTTCATCCTCCATAGATAAGCCACTCATTAGCCTTTTTAAACTATTATTTTAAAAGAAACTGTTTCCAAAGGGGTTTATATTTAGATAGTTATTTGGAAAATGTTTAAATATACAAAATGTGTCTTAAAATGTTCTCAAAATAGAAACTGTATTAACTAGATAATTACATGGGTTTAGAATAAATGTAAACATTTTCAACTTCCCTCTATCAATCTAATAATAATAGTAAAAAAACAACAACACACTAATACTTACATAGATTTTATTATGTACCAGATAATCCTAGTATTTCCCCTACGTTAACTTGTTCAGAAAGCCTATGAGGTAAATTTTACAATTTATTCACTCTTCAGATGAAGGAAACAGAGCTAAAGAAAGATGAAGTAATTTTTTCAAGGTCACACAGCTATAATGACTTAAATGTATTCTGAATAAATTTTGGAGAAGGTACCTCTGTCCCAGCCAAAAAGCAGAGTTCTTTAGATGATGTAATCATTTAAATTTACAATTTCTTTTGATTGCTGGCTCAAGTCCCAAACTCATGCTCATCCCTAAGGAAAATCTTGCCAGATTAAGTCAACTGGAGTGTTGCCTGCATTCATTGTATAAGACTCACATCATCATAAATATCTTGTAACTAAGGCCAGAATTCAAGAGAAATGTGCTCATTCACATCAACAGTGTTACTTGGGTTGAAAAGCTGTTTTTTGTTTGTATGTTGCTGTTGGGTTTTTGCTAGCACCACAATAGTTTTATTTAAGACATTGTTTGCATCTGTTTAAATGAAAACATTCTGGGTTAGTTCATTAACAGAATTTTATCTGGTTGGAGATTGAGAAACTTGGTAAGTAGACATATTTTTTTTTTGAGCTTTTGGTGGGAGATCAATCTTTCTTTCAGCACATAAAATCTTAATGCTAGAATTTGCTCTGTGTTAAAAGCCCCTAGCAGAGAATTGCTCGTCTCATTTAGTAGAGAATCTACTGATGGAGGCAGAAAGTAGTGGCTAAAAGAGGAGGAAAAGAAGGTACCCCTAGCAAAGGTAGGAATTCAAGTTAGGAAAGGGGGAGTCTAGAGATATTTACCTTCTTTTCCAAGGAAGGAATGATTTCCTAGCTCCCTGGTCCAACCAGAGCATGTTGGTTTTCATTGACAATCAAATCAGAAAGAAATGCCACTTTGGCAGGTAACATCTCTAAGAGCTGAGTTATGGTAGTAGATTGGATAGATCTATGGGTTCTAGTGATCTGGAGACACCACAGACCTGGATTTATCTGGATACTGAAAGTTGCTCTATAGGCCCCTGACCCCCAAGGACCTGTGTAGGGTAGTTAACACTACTTCCTTTGGCATTTCATCCCATCTGAGACCTGGCTGGCATGACTGAGGATGTATATTGATGATATCTGACCTGAAATGCACTACTGACTGGCATAGCCTGACTTGGTACAAACACATGTCCTCTGCGTATAGCCTTTGAGCACTGAAACAAAACAAAAGAAAATTAAACAAAGTATGGGTGCCCCTTTCCCAACACATATGACTAAAAGTAAAAACCATATTAAGCCAGAATATGTACATTTTACACCAAAGAGAAATTAAAATAGATTTTCTGGGATTCTCAGATTAAAATAAATTAATTGAAGCTGAACCTAACTTTTATTCTCTTTCTTACTCATTTTTTGATGCATGAGCATCTCTATTCTGCCCATTCAGTAATTCAGCATAGCCCACTAACCAGCTCAAATGTGAACGTTTTTTTTCATATCTTAATTTAGTTTTGAAGTTACTTGCCAGTCATTCTCAAAACTACACAAAATTTAATTTTTGTATGAGTGTGTAGCTATAGCTAAGACAGTACTACTTACTTTTGTTAACTTTTAGAAAAAAGTCCAAAGAAAATTACTTTGACTTGTTTGCCTTTTATCATTGTAAATACCCTCTAACTGAAACCAGGATTTAGACATGGGAGCAGCAGATTTTGGGGATAAGTGGGGCTGAGTGAAGCCTAGCAAACACCATCTAAAAACATATTTTGGTAAACATTGCTCCTAGGAAACAATGAAATTGAACAACTAAAAACTTTTATATGGTACTGGGCAGGGAAATATTTAAGAGCTACAGGTAAAAACAGTTTACAGAATACTAGAAAACATAGTAAGAAAGCATTGATACATTATGTACATTAATGTCAAACTGATATCTTTATAAATCTGTGACAATAGTAATCTATGTACAAAAGTAAATTAATTTTATAATTATAAAATAGAGGACTTTCATTTATAAGAAAAGCATGTGTCTGAAATGAGTCCAGTATTTCAGATCACTATTTATTTAAGAAGTCATTTTATGACAATCACAGAAATATTTAAAGTAACAGAACTATTTCCAAACTCTAAGTCAATTTTAAAAATCTCCATTGCAATTTTGAAGATGGTTTAATTCATATGAAAATAGGACAATTTCACCATGAATTTTAACACATATAACCAAGTCTATTCTGTACAGAACCATGTACAGAAACCAGTTGCAATGAAGATAACACCTGATTAAATGAACTGAAAACTTCATTTAGAATTTAATAAACAAAAGGTCCATATATGCAAATATGCTACTTGTAGAGATATTATGGGTTTGAAAATTGTTAACACAAACGACAAGTGCTGGCAAAGATGCGGAGAAAAAGGAACCCTTGTGCACTGTTGGTGGAAATGCAGACTGGTGCAGCCACTGTGGAGAACAGTATGGAGTTTCCTCAAAAAACTAAAAATAGAACTCCCATTTGACCCAGTAATCCCACTTCTAGGAATATAACTCAAGAAACTAGAAACACCAATCAGAAAGGATTATGCACCCCTGTGTTCATAGCAGCATAATTTACCATAGCTAAGATTTGGAAACAGCCTAAGTGCCTATCAGCAGATAAGTGAATTACAAAACTGTGGTACATCTGCACAATGGAATACCATGCTGCTGTAAAAAAAAGAAGGAATTCTTGCCATTTGCAACAGCATGTATGGAACTGGAGAACATTATGCTAAGAGAATTAAGTCAGTTAGAGAAAGATAAGTATCACATGATCTCACTCATTTGTGGAATATAAAGAACAACATAAACTGATGAACAAAAACAGATCCAGAGACAGAGAAGCATTGATCAGACCATCAAACCTCAGAGGGAAGGCAGGGGAGAGTGGGGGTAAAGGGAAGAGATCAACCAAAGGACTTGTATGCATGCATATATGCCCAACCAATGGACACAGACACCAGGGGTGTGAGGGCATGAATGCGGGGGTGGGGGGGGTGGGGGGATAGAGAGGGACAATGGAGGATAAGGACACATATGTGATACCTTAATCAATAAAGAAAAAAATTGTTAAAAATTATTACTTATTTGAATTTAAATATCTTTAAATTTTGGTTATTCAAAAGTCTTTTAAAATTAACTTTACTGTTTTAATAATTAAATTAAGTTTTATCAGCAGGTGAATATATCCAATTATTTACGTCATTTGGGTCTCTTGCCAATTGGAATATTTCTAAATGTAGGGCCTTTATACAAACACATCAGGGGTGAGTTGCTCAACTACAGTTGTCTATGTCTTCATGAAATAAGTATCAAACAAGTAACATCAAGTCTATTTTATTTTTCCCCAGGTAAATTAAAATTGCTTAAACCTTACATGCCAGATCAGAAAAGAATCCTATAATACACTCTTGGGGCTCTCTCAATCCCCCATCAAAAACTGTGGTGGTTTTTCATCCAACAAGAGGTCCATCTGTTTTCACTTCCACCTAAGGAAGAGCTTTGTGTCTTAAGATCTGCTCTTGCCGAGACCGGTTTGGCTCAATGGTTAGAGTGTCGGCCTGCGGACTGAAAGGTCCTGGGTTCGATTCCGGTCGGGGGCATGTACCTTGCTTGCGGGCACATCTCCAGGGTAGGGTGTGCAGGAGGCAGCTGATCAATGTCTCTCTCTCATTGATGTTTCTGACTTTTATCCCTCTCCCTTCCTCTCTGTGAAGAATCAATAAAATATACTTAAAAAAAAAAAGATCTGCTCTTGCCTTGTAATCACTGATCCTTGCTACAACACTGTCTCTCTTGAGTGAACACTGGACTGTCCACAGCCAGAGGAAAGTCACCCTGAACCAGCTTCTGCCACAGGTCACCCTAAGCTTCCAGACGAGGCCCGATCTGTTAGGGGGGCGGGGGCTTCCCTTGACCCAGGTGCCTTCTCTGGGTTCCCAAGACATCACTTAAGTGCCCATGAAGCTAAATTCTTCCGCCTAGAGGTGCTAATGCTTAAGCCGATTAGAGGATCAGCCTATCATAGAATACACAACTACTATCCCTCTTTCCTGTCTCAGAAATTCAGGGAGGCCGGCGAATGCTTGGCCAGGCTTGTTTCTTTCCCAACTCTCAAAACACGGAGTGCTCATTCCACACCCTTCACCAGAAAAAAAAGCTCGCTGCCTTTGGGAATGACCCAATATTTAATGCAAAATACTTTCTCTGTTTCCCTGATTAGTTCTCCTACTCAGGTAAACCAACATAATACCTGGCCTCTATTTCCCTAAAGCAACAAATAAGTAACTACCAGTACTACCAATAACACGATTCAAAATAGTAGTTAAATATTCAGCAGGTCACCCACCACTTTTACATCATCAGCTATACTAGAATCTTCAGGGTCTTCTCTGTTTTTTTAAACACTTCTCCCATTTCTAATAAACTATATCTCCTCTTGGGTACTGAAATTGACGTATCCATTTTAGATGGGACTCATTGTTGCCTGTTCTCCAGGTAGGATAAAGAACAGTGCCATCCAGAACTTTCTGTGATGAGGGGAATATTCTATACCTGTGCTGCTTAATATGGCGGCCAGGAGCCACAAGTGGCTGCTGAGCATTTGATAGGTGGACCTGAGAAATTGAACCTTTAATTTTATTTAATTTTAAATCATTTAAACTTAAATAGCCCACGAGGCTAATAGCTAGTGCACTGGGCTCAGAGTAACTACTCTTTATGAAAGAAATTAATCAAAATTCATTTCAAGAATACAATGTTTTCATCAACTCTGAGTTTAAATAGACTCCTCTTTAAACAAAACACTTCATCTGGCACCAGGAACAACACACATGCGGAGACTATGTATTTTTGTTCTTTTATCAAAACAAAAGCTTACTATAAACTAGGAAAAGATATTTTTGCTGGATAAGTCTTACCCACCAGCTTTTTCCCCTTCCAGAGCATGGCTCTTATAAGTTAAACATTTGCAGTGGTAACATAAATAATTTCTCTCCAAAATTAACACACACTGAATTTCGAGAGCAGAGACATTCCCCGCCCCTCCTCAACCCATCTTTCTGTCAACATACCTGTCTCATGGAGCTGTTCTGTGAATTGACTCATTTATGAAATGTGCTTTTTTGCCTCTTAAGAATAAGACTCTACTGTGTAGAGAGACTGAAAATTAAAAATAAATGTGAACTTGTGTTGTTTCTTTGGATTTATAATCTCTCTGACAACTTGCCTTCAACTAAGATGGACCTGAGTTTGGTTAACAGTTTCAGCCAACAGACTTGGGGTTATGTCCCACCCGAAAAGCTAAATATATATGGAGCTTGATTGTCTTCAACAGGAGGTATTTTAATTTACTGCAAGGCCACAGTGTTGCCCACAGTTATTTTTAGAAGTATGTTCATATTGGACAATTGTATCCTCTGCCACAGGGGCTAATGTTGGTTGCCAAAGACCCATTTATCTTCTCTCACTGAGTCCCCAGTCTCTAAAATTATGCTAAAAAAAAAAAAGTCTGACCACTCAGGAATAATTCCAATGTTCAAATATTACACATTTTGGGGTAACCAAAAAGTGAATCTGCAAAGATAAATGATTCACTTTTGCTTCTGTGACAGAGACTAAGGAATTCACTTGGAAAAGATATATTTAGGAAGTGTAATTTATGCAACTTATGGTCAATAGGTCTTTTAATAAGCAATTGGCATATCTGAGTCTTCTACACATGCTGTAAAAACTGACTCTGGAAGAATCTGCTGGAATAGAATTCCTATTCAAATTTAGTTACTAGTTTGCACAACAAATTATTTCCTATTGGAATGAAAAATTACAGTTGATTTAAAGAATCTATTTTTCCCTCGATTGTCTACTATAGTAGTCTGAGAATGTAGCCATGACTATAATGATATTTTATTCCAGAATTCAAAGCTGTTGTACAGTCTATCCGAGCATCATGTAAATTAGGTTTTGGTAAAATACCTGCTACTGAAGGAGTCATACATCAGTGTGTGCCTCAGGAATGTAGCAATGGGGGAATGTGAGTCACAAATGCCAGAAAAGGCAGGCCGATGCCTGAGAAGTGCTGTCCGGTGGGCCTGATCATTAGAAAGAATTACATTCTGAAGGAAGGTAATAACACTGCATCACTGGCTCGGAGTCGGAGCCTGGACTGGGATTGATTAAATCTCTCATGCACACAATATGGCTCGGGGCAAACACATGAGAAACACAGAGGCATACATTATTTATTTCTGCTGTACTTAGCTCAGTGGGATCTGTGCTGTTTAAAAATTAACTACTTAGACACTGAGATGGGTAATTTGGAGTCAGTGAAGGGTTTATTATATTGAGCATGTTCGCTGTCTTTACTAAAGAAGTGATAGGAATAAAGGAACTCAAGTCATAGCAAGACTGAGCCTGAGGGCGGGGGCAGAATTTTCCTGAATGAACTATTGAGATATGAAAGCAACCTTTGGAGAATTTCTATAGTCTTCTTTCCTAAAATATTTCAGAAAACAAGGGACCCCTTTGTCTGGTAGGTGCCCTTAAATGCAGCTTCTTTGGAAATGGGGGCTTTTCTGCAACCAAAGCTGGGCTTTGGCCACGTATGGCTATAAGTCGGGGATGTAGCTGTTTCTTTCTATCCAGGGATGCTTGTACTGTGTAACCTGCTGCAGACTTTGCAATCAAGCAAACAGAGCTCAGAATGTATTTGTTGGACTAACTGAATAAATGTAGGAATAAATGGGGAGGTTAGTCATCTATTGCTACATATTAAAATATGATATATTTAGCAGTTTAAAAGAAAACACTGTCTCACAGTGTCGGTGGGTCAGGAATTTGGGAGGGGCTTAGATAGGTGGTTCTCTCTCAAGTTCTCTCATGTGGTTGCAGTCAAGAGGTTGGCCAGATTGGGAAAGCAGAGATACGCTGGGATCTCTCTACTGTAGGAGCCTGGGACCAGAAGGGCAATTATTAAAGAATAGGAGGCAAGCACAGTGAGGCAATGGGTGGAGATTTCAAATATAGGGGTCCCTGGGATCAGGCCAGAGAAAACGGAACTAAGATGAATAAGGAGGGGTCAGAATGTCAAAGCAGAATGAAGAGAAGCAAGAGGAGAGCCAAGAAGCAAATGGGTGGTATAATAGACCCCATTATTTGAGGGGGATATGTTCCAAGCCCCCAGTAGATGCCTGAAATTGTGGATAGTTCCGAACCCTATGTAGTCTATGTTTTTCCTAAATATACATATGAAAATCTTTAAATCACTCTTACATTTGGGGACTATTTTTAAAAAAAATATTTTATTGATTTCAGAGAGGAAAGGAGAGGGAGAGAGAGAGAGAAATATCAAAAAGGAAAGAGAATCATTGATTAGCTGCCTGCTGCAAACCTCCTACACTGGGAGGGAGCCCACAACCCATGCTCCATCGCAGTGTAAGGGGTGTGGTCTGACCAGGAATCAAACCATGAGTTCCTGGTTCACAGGTTGATGCTCAACCACTGAGCTACCCTGGCTGGGCTGGGGACCATTTTTAAGTAAAATAAAGGTTACTTGAACACAAGCACTGGCATACCTGGACAGCAGATCTGGTAACGGAGAGAGCTGCTAAGTGACTAACAGGGAGGTAGGGAATACAGTGTGGATACACTGGACAAAGGGATGATTCACGTTCAGGGCGGGACAAGAAGGGATGGTGTGAGATCTCATCAAGCTACTCAGAACGGCAGGCAATTTAGAACATATGAATTGTTTACTGGCGTTTCTGAAATTTTCCCATTTAATATCTTCAACCCGTGGTTGACCATGGGTACCTGGAACCGTGGAAAGTGAAACTGCAGATAAGGGAGGGGCTCCTTTCCAGGTCTTGCAAGAGAGAGGGCAGGAGGGCAGATCAGGTGGTGAGAAAAGAAACTGGGCTGGGAAGGACCAACCAAAGCATCCTGATTTGGGCCTCTGTTGCTCTGTGCCTGTGCTTGCGCCACCCACGTAATAGGAAAGAGATAGCAGAATAGATGGCAGAGTTTCAGGAGGAGATCTGAAGAGGAATATTTTCTACCCTGAGCCTCCCCTCTGTAGGCAGTTGCCTACTCCCGCCTGGTTTCTCCCGTGCATTTCTATTAACACTAACTCGGCCCAGCTCCTGTCCTTGCTGGAGTGTGATGTGACATCATGCTTCTGCTTCTGTCCCCAGAGGATTCTGAAAATATCTATTTGCAATCCCCCACAGGTGGAACATAAAATCAGTAAACATTAGGCTCTAGCACAGTCTTTGAAAGTATGCTACCATGAGAAATGTATAAAGAATTCCCCTTTTAGAATTTTAAAAACAATTGAGGACATTAAAAAAGGATCGAGTACTGAATCTGAATTTGTGGTCCACTGTCTAACTTCTGATGTGGGTACTTGTTATTGAATGGCGGCCTTGCTTTACCCCTTACACCTGAAATGGACACTTTCTTTCTGGCTTCAAGATTTTGCTCCTTTCTCAACTGTAATGCGAACCCTCCTTCTGGCTATATGACTTGAGTTTCTTAATATATATCTTTGGACTTTACATCTTAATTCAGAGGGTGTGTGTGTGTGTGTGTGTGTGTGTGTGTAAAGTTCTTGCTCATGAATATGAGATGTGATCATCACATTGATGACCATATTGCCTCCTCTGAAATCCATCTGAAACATATTAGTTCTTTCATTCACAAAGTCCGTGTCCTCCCTGGGACCACCCACTAGGTTTGTTTCTTTTTTGAAGAATGCTTCCTATATTTAACCTATTGGTTGAGCGGAAATGACTGATATGCACTGAATCCAATGGATGATCGATCAGTTATCTTGGCTTGAAAGATCAGCCTCACTCATTGCTCTTCAACAACTTATCAATCATATTACCCCAGATAACCACTTCTCCGTTTTGCCTCCTGTGCAGTATTATCAAATGATGCCATACTGTAACTTCTACGCTCACAGGGAGGACCTGGTTTGGGAAACTTTTGATCCTCACAGAACTCAAACTCTCAAATTCTAACATACAAACTCATAGAAGGAATGATCTAAATCAATTACACTAAGAGTAGCAATTAAATAGGAAGTTACCTAAATAGAAAATTATTAAGCAGAAAACTCGGAAAACACTAAAACATTTTGGAGTTAAGCAGTGACAATTGTAGGAGTTGCTATAATCTGTATTGGACACTTGCATTTTCTTTACTTGGCCAGAGAGAATCTCACGCAGCCCCTGTGGGTTGACTCAATTCCAGGCTTACACCTCTTCCTCCACACCCCCCACTTCCAGTGAATACTGCTTTTTGGAGCAGCAAAGACTTGAGCCCCAAGCAAAAAGGAAAACTCTCATCCATGCTTAGGAACCCAGGAAATGGCTTATATTTATTTGACCCTAATTGAATTGAATTCCAAATACTTAGAAAGTTTATTTGGTCTATAACTTATTTTACTAGAAGCTAGAATGCTGGAGGGAATTTGTAAACACACACACACACACACACAAAACAAACAAAAAAAACACAGTAAAAATCAGCTTCTATTATCAAGATGCTTCAGCTTAATAGCAATTTACACATATACTTACCGTATAACAGACAAGCAAGAGCTCCGAGAGAGTCTGAAAGTGCCCTAAGGGGTGTAAAGAAGGGAGACATTTGGGCAGCTGGGCAGAAAGGGGGTGGTATGAGGCTGCATTTCGCACAGGCCTGCAGTGAAAATGTGATTTTAATGGCAACAGTAAGAGAGGGAAGGGTATTCTCTAGGGCAGAGGTTGGCAAATATTTTCTTTAAAAGATGAGATAAAATGTATTTTAATGTTTGCAGTTCACATCCTGTCTCTGTTGCATATTCTTACCCTCTACCTTTGGAACATGTAAAAACCATTCTTAGCTGATGGGCTGTACAAATACAGGCTGCAGACAAACCCCACAGGGCAAAGTGTGCCAAAGCCTGCTGCGGGCGCACGAGCAAAGATGTGGATGCAGGAGACCACCATGTGTCTCCTTTGGCTGAAGGAGATGCGAGTTTTGGGGGAGAGAATGAAAGATAGGTCTGGAAGAGTGAATGACAGATCTAGCATGCAGAGCCTTGGATGCCATTGTAAAGTCATCAGGAGACAGAGAAAAGCTGAAGATTTGCAAGCAGGGCAAATGCTATGACAGAGCTTCGATGTGGAAGATTAATTTGCTGAGAGGATGTAGATGGAACAGTGTGAGGAGGGCGGGGAGGAAAAGAGGGGATGTGGCCAGGGAAAACACAAGAGGTCTGAATTGGGATGGTAGTTATAGTGATTGAAAAGTGCGGAGAGACAGGAGGGACCAGGTGCCCTTTTAGGAAGGAAAGAAATAAGCGCATTGTTATGGAAAGCATATTCACATAAATAAAGCACGGGATTATGAATTCAAGGCTTGATGGGATAAAGTGACTCATGAATACCGTCTTTAGTAATACAAGATTTCACAATGTCCCTGTCAAGTTCTACTCCGCAAACTGAAGTTTTGATCCTCAGGCTGCTGACTGCTGCAGAGAAATTTCCGTCAAATTGACACCTGGCCTGGTGGGAGTCTTTCGGAGATCTCCTATCTGATGGTCGACTTCGGATTCAGTAGACTACTTGTCATTGAAGGTGGCCATGTCTCAGGAGAGAAGCAGGTGAGAGCCAGGCATGAAAATAAGTTTGAAAGAGAAACCCAAACGCATTTCTGAAATGTGAAGATGAGAACAACTGAAGTAGCATTATTAGAATTAACTCACAGAGCTAACACATGTAAGTGCTTTTTGCAAAACTGTGTAGAATACATAAAAACAGAGACCTCACAAGGTCTGAAATCTAGCAACCCCAATATTTCCCCACTACAAGGAATAGAAACTCGATGCCAGTGCTGTTCTATCATCTCCTACCATTAATACCATGGACACTCCTTTGTGTAACTCCAAACATGGCCTGAATCAGACAAGTCCCTGGGCAGAATGCTCTGGTCAAGAGCAGAAAGATCTTCAGGGAAATAGTTTGTGGGAGGCGGGATGGGGAGCGAGGGAAGGCAGAGCAGAGCCCTGCAGCTATATATGTCACAGTGAAATGTAAAAGTGAAAATAGTTACGTTGAAAAGACAAATGGAAACTAGTAAGCGCTCCAAACATTCTCATGAATACTTGAGATCTTTTCCTCGAACCCAGAAATTATTGAGTCTTCAGACACAGACCAGAGCAATTTCCTAGAAGGTTCTAAATGGTTATTGGCTGTTGTGATCACAATCTATAATCATCAGGAGGTTATTTCCTTCATGAGCTTCTTGGGCAGAGGACTTAAAAAAAATGTTCCTACACAGACTAAGCAACAACCCCCTTCCCCATGTCTACTAAGTAGTTTTTGAATTTTATTTAGTGGAAACGGCTTCCTTTCCTATGTCAAGAAATTTTAGCATAATTTTAAATTGTAGCATAAATGTGTTTTTTTTTCATTTAGCCTAGATAGCTAAAAATGTCCAACTTAAAAAAACAAACATATTTTCCTGTCGCTGTATGCAGCTTGTGAATTTAAAGCAACAGAACAAACTCACCCCTGATGCAGAACTCTCAAAGAATGATGGCTTTTTAAAGAAATAACACCACCTATTGTACATTTACGGTAATGATTGATGGGGGAGAATTGATGCTTATAGCCCAAAAGGTAAAATCCTCCAGAATCTCCCCAATTCTATTCATTCCTTTCAAAAAAAATTCATTGCAAACTAGTACATTCATTATTTCTCTATTCAGTACACTTAGCTACCAATTACATGAAAATGTATTATAAAAATAATTGCTTTTCATCTTCATTAACCAACTATAGGAAGAAAAATGATGGGAAAAATCATTCAACATTTTATTAATTCTACAACAGTATTTCTAATGAATCCTCTTATCAAATTGTGTGTAGAAAAGCATTTTCCGCCTCATTTTCTAGTGCAGTAGGCAGCAGTTGAACAAAAAGATACTCCCATTATGAACACGTAACAGCATTCCCCATGGAGTATGGAGACTGTTCAGTATCTGAGGGAAATGAAATCTCGCCTTCCCACTGCTCCTTCTCACAGGCTTTGTAGAAGTTTTAATTGAACCTGGCATACCCTCCTAGATTTTCTATGCAAAATTCATCATTTATTCCTTTTTGAGCAACAGCAAGTAAGCTAAACATCCTTAGACCACGTGTGCCATAAAGCTTGGCAGAAAAGGGAAGTGCTCTCAGCCCTCTCCATAAACCCACAGGGAGCCGGCTGGGAACAAAAGCATTGCACCTGGGCTTGGGCCCAGCCCTTCCCTCTGATGGATGCAGGAGGGATCTGATTCCCTGCCCCCACTCCCCATCTGTTGCTCCAGCTGAGCCCCACTCATTTCCTGAAAGAAAAGTTTATCAGGTGCCACCAGACTGACTTTCACTGCAGTTCACACTACCCACCTTCAGTGCAGGGCCTGTACGTTGTGATTGGACTTGTCTGAAGGGTCTGGTTATTCCTATCAATCATTAGGGACTGGCAACATGCTCTCTGACTGTTCTGAAGAGACTAATCTGAGAAGCTCCTCAGCTGCCCTTTAAATTCACCAGAAATAAAGCCAATCTACTCGAATGAATAAAATTAGGTCACTACTTGCCATATGCATAACAGAGGACACAAGCCAGTCAGCATCAGCTGCCAAATGGTCCATCCCAGGGCAAAGCTGAGAGAGGGATTTCCCACAGGGAATGTCATGTGAAGAAGGTAGCCGATGCCTCAGAGCAGTAGAGAGGTAACCTCTGGCAGGTGAGACAGCAGAGAACAAACTCACAGCTGGCCGTGTTTTGGGAAGAGTCCATTGGTTCCAGCAGTGGTTGTCAAACGGAGAATCACCTGGAGGGCTGGTTAGACCAGGAGTTGCTGGGTTCCACAGCCCCACCCTTCCTGATGGAACGGGTTGAAGCAGACTGAGAAGGTGTCTTTCCAACAAGTTCCCAGGTAATGCTGATGCTGGTGGGGCAGGGATGATACTCTGAGGGCCCCAGGTAAGACTTTCTAAGGAAAGATGTAGCTGAATAGATGAATGGAGCCTAAATGTGCTTGGCTGTGAAAGTCAGGCTGAGGAGTTTGAATTTTATTGTTTATGTCATGATAACTGCTGAGAAGTTTTGGGAGAAGTTGGGCAGGGTTTGAGAATTTAAGAGGTGTTTTAGGAAGGGTACTCTGACCACTGTGCTGAGGATAACTTGGAAAAGAAAAGGGCTCACCGTTAGAGATTCGTGTCATGGTTTTAGGACCTAAACATGGTGTGCAAGAAGGAGTAGCCAAAGAAAAGAGATGGTGTGAAAAACCATTCATTCTCCATTAAACTAAACTAAATTTCAAAATACACCTGCACAAGAGTTGACAAAACCATTTTCTAGTAAAGGCTTGAAGCTGGTAGACTATTAAATTTTACGGGAAGAGGCTCACTAGAGATGCTTGTTAGACATGCAAATGCTGCCTGGCTGGCTGGCTCAGTAACTGAGTGTGGACCTATGAACCAGGAGGTCACGGTTTGATTCCCCGTTAGGGCACATGCCGGGCTGGATCCCCAGTAAGGGGTGTGCAGGAGGCAGCCGATCATTGGTGTTTTTGTCTCTCTCTCCCTCTTCCTTCTTCTCTGAAATCAATCTCAATATATATAAGGCAAAGTGTCTCTTTGGGAGTTCAACCTGGAGACCAGGAGTTCGATTGCTCGTTATGATGTGCACTGACCACCAGGGGGCGGCACGGAATAAAGGAAGGCCCAAGGTCTGTAGCCAGAAAGTTCTGATCAGCCCTGATTGCTGGCCAGGACTAGGGATCCTACCCATAGACGAATTTCTGGACTTCTAGTAAAAATATGTATATTAAAAAAAAAACAACATGAAAATGCTTTCTCACTATATACTTAAAAGAATTGAAAGGGATGCTAGCAGATATATGTTCAGCCATGTTCATAACTGCATTATCCACAATAGATGGAAGTAACTCAAAGTCTATCAATGGATGAATGGATAATCAAAATATGCTATATACATTTACTGCAATATTACTCAGCCTTAAAAAGAAATGGCATTTTGACATATGCTGCAATATGGATGAACTTTGAAAGCATTATGCTAAGTGAAATAAGCTGGACACAGAAGGACAGTATTGTATGACTCCATTTATGTGAGGTACCCAGAACCGTCAAATTCACAGAGACAGAAAGTAGAATAGAGGTTACTAGGGGCCGAGAAATGGAGGGATAGGGAGTTATTATGTAATGGATATGGAATGTTAGCTTGAGATGATGGAAAGTTCTGAAGATGGATAGTGATGGTTTCATATCAATGTGAATATATTTAATGCCACTTAATTGCATACTAAATAATTATTAAACAGTAAATTTTATATTATGTATATATGTGTGTACATGTGTACATATACCCATATGCACACATATATTTTAACACACACACACACACTTCAAATGCCTGAGACCAGCCTTCCAACTAGAGACTGTGACTCAATTGGTCTCAGAGAGGCCCCCAAATGTGCCCTTGAACATCTAGCCCAGGGGATTCCAAAGCAGGTATTGGAAACAAACAGCCTCTCAGCTCTCATGAAAAATAGCTTCTTTGAAGGAAAGCCTCATGAGCGAGGGGCCAGGATATTGTTTAATAAGAGTTTCCCAGGTACCCCTTAGACAGGAAGGTTATTTTTCCTCTGAAGGCCACAGATGTCCATGGCATTTATCTGACCACAAGAAACCTAAACAGAAGCTCTCATCCAGGCTCTGCTTGCTCCCCCTTTGAAGGCAGCCACACGGGAGTCGCCCCCTCTGCCACTCCTTCATTGCCTGTTTTCTGTAATAGTGACCAGAAGCAGAAACAGAAGCTCTGCTCTGTGTAGTTGCATCAGGATGCCTGCATTTTATGGCTTGAACTTTGTATAATTATTGACTGGCTGAGAGCTCTCTACAATGAGTAGTAATTAGCGTGAGGCAGGAAGCAGTCCAGCAGGAAATAATGGAATATAGATGCAAATAATGAGTGTTAGGGACACAGAAACAGGATAACTAATGTGAACTGGGATCTGCATTAAGTCGTAAATGGAGTTACTACCTCAGCTGCTCTCTGATGATTTAAACTGAGAGACCACAGAGGTTTTTTTCTCCAAGCCTGTACTTGCGCGTTAAAGTAGAATGCAGATTTACTTCTGTGGGTCTCTTGAGGAACTGAGAATTATAGGAATAAATAAATGGGACTCTCTAGTCCCTCCAAACAGTAATTTAGGGAGAATGACTCCAAGTGCTGATAAAACCAGAAAGGCAGAAAACAAAAATTTAAAGGATACTTAGTAACAAACTAGAGAAATGATGCCTGAAATTACAGCATGGGTAAGAGTCAATAATGTTGCAATAACTATAGATGATGTCAGGTAGACACTAGACTTATCAGGGGGAGAGTCGCTTGATAAGATATTTAAATAACTTAGTAAGTTATTTAACCACCATGCTCTACACCGGAAACTAATATAAAATTGTATGTTAATTGCAGTTAAATGTTTTAAATTATAAGATACTTAGTATGAAAGTTATATGGCAAAAAACAAAACAAAACAAAACAAAACAAACAACCACACAAGGAATTTTAAAAACTGAGAATGTGGTATAGCGGTGGTGTCATTCATTTTATGTGTCAACTTGGCTAGGCCATAGGAAGCCCAGATATTTGGTCAACCGTTCTCCTAGGGTGTTTCTCTGAGGGTGTTTCAGATGACATTAATATTTAAGTCAGCGGATTTCAAGTACACCAGATTGCCCTCCATAATTTGGTGGGCCTCATTTACTCAGGTAAAGGCCTGAAGATAACAAAAAGCTGGGCCTCCCTTGAGCATGGGAGAATGTTCCACAGATTGCAATTGGGCTTCCTCTGCAGCATCAGCTTTTCCTGATTCTACAGCAAGTCTGCCAGCCTTTGAATTAGAACTACAATATTGGCTCTCCTGGGTCTCCAGTCTTCCGCCTACCTTGCAGATGTTGGAATTGTGTGAGATGATTTCTTATTCTATATCACCTTTCATATACACAGGGGTGGGGAAAAGTAGGTTTACAGTTAAAATACAAATAGCTAATAAAATAATAACACAAGAATAAACTTTTCATGTACTCACAATTATAAACCTGCTTTTGCCCCAAACCATCACACTACTCCTATACCACTTTATCGGTTTTAATATTACATATCTATACAATTGTTCTGTTTCTATGTAGAATCCCGATTAATACAGGTGGTAGATGAGGCTTGTAAATGTTTCTAGTAAGGTAGGAAAAGTAAAATATATGATTGTGGTGGTGTCTCAGTAGTCACAAATTCTCTGACATTCTTCCCATCAACAGAAAAGGTATATGCCCCCACCCCTTGAAACATTTCACTTCATTTTTAGAATATATTTTTATTGATTTAAGAGAGGGAGAGAGAGAAACATCAATGATGAGAATCATCGACCAGCTGCTTCTGCACACCAGGGATTGAGTCCTGTGGTGCAATCTGGGCATGTGTCCTGACTGAAAATTGAACTGTGATCTCCTGGTTCATAGGTTGATAATCGCTGACCCACACCATCTGTGTCCTTGAGACATTTTTAAGGTGTTTTAATAGATTAAACTTGGCAAATTCTCTCAGTATTTTCATCTTGATTGGTCACAAAACAAGGAGAAGCAATACAACAAACTCCCCGCAGAGCTGGCATGTACTGTATCTGGAAGCTTGAATGAGAAAATTCTGCATTATTTTAATGTGTTATTGAACTTATTTCTTGCTTAATTAAAATTATTTTTACGAAAATGACGGCAATATATTAGGAATAAAAATAATCCAGGCTATACAAAAATCTCTCTTGTTTTTTCTTAATTTTGTTTAATACTGTGAACCAAACTAGCCTTTCTTCAGGTCTACTCTTCATATAAATAGTGTGGTCCTTGGAATTCCACCTCCCTTGGGATCTCAGTAGTCTGAAATGCTGTTTCATGTTTCATTCCTATTATTTCCAGTAGTAGAACATATTCAAAGAAGGTAAAAAAAAAAGTTGGATTTGGGGAACAAAATCACATTAACCCCTATAATATATAGACTCTACATCGTAAAGAAATTTTTTCAAAAAGAGAACAGAAAGTTCTTCAATAAACTATTGTCATAGTAATGATAGTAATATAAACACTCTCTAAGTCTTATAAAG
Source organism: Lasiurus cinereus (assembly GCA_011751065.1). Classification (NCBI taxonomy): domain Eukaryota; kingdom Metazoa; phylum Chordata; class Mammalia; order Chiroptera; family Vespertilionidae; genus Lasiurus; species Lasiurus cinereus. Next base: position 18,482,384 of record JAAGEH010000393.1, on the reverse strand, counting down.
ATGAATAATTTATTTTAATACACTTATTGGAACTCATAAACTTACTGGAACTCACAGCTCTTAACAACACTTGCATTGTTTCATCTTATCTTTTTACAACTTCCCATGTTCTTTCCTCTCCTCCTCCTCCTTCTGAGTAGTCCTACCTCAGCTCAGGCTCTGGGAGATTCTCAGTCAGTCACCTGCATGGCCAGGAAGCAGGGCAACTGGCTTAGCCCCAATTTCTGGTGGGCTTGTGTTAACTGCGTCCAGTGTCTTGGGACATGCTAGTGTCAGGTAGCCTTAAACCATCTCCCTAACCTTCTCCTCCTTAGGACTCATCTGTCTTAATGGGGCTTGGAATCCCTATCTGTCTCTTGCCAGTAGCTAACTTTTCAGTTATCTATTGCTGCAAAATCAACTCCCTCAAAATACAGTGGTTTCAAATAACTATGGCTTCTTCAGTGATCTCTCTCCTCTTCTTTTCTCCTCTCTTTTCTCCTCTCTCTCTCTCTCTCTCTTCTTTTTTTCTTTTTTCTCTCTCTTTCTCTCTCTCCTTTCCACCTAGGCTCACCATTCAGGTCAGGGCCTTGGCCCATTCATGGAGGTTTTAGAGTAGATGAACTTCTTACATAGCGTCTAGCTTCCTCAAAGAGAGTGTTCCAAGTGCCTTGACATTTGTCTCTGAGGATTTAATAGTCAAACCAGGAACATTTTGGGTTTCAGAATTTGGAAGCTGCTAGTGCCCTAAAACTGAAGCTCAGAAATAGGCACAGCATTACTTCTAGCAAATTCTATTGGCCAGAGCAGCCATAGAGTGTGACCAGATTTGAGGGGAGAGAACACAGAATGACTTCACTACTCAATGGCAGGACTGTCAAAGGTTGTGCGGACATCTCTGATCTGCAGTGACCCTTCCCCTGAAGTCCCTATGGCTTCAACCACAGGTAAGCATCCCACTGGGGCTGACTGGAATGTGCTTGACCCTGTTTGTGTCCGTGTTGCATCCAACAGATTGTACACCAGGACTGGTGCCTGACTCTTTCTCTTGAGCTGCTGCCCCGGGAAGGGCACTGTGCTAGGGCTGCCCCAATGTCCTTGCTGAGAGCAGCCACCTTAACCACTCAGTGTTCTGGTCCCGCACAGTCTCAGTCCCTTTATTCTTGTCTCAGTCTCTGTGACAAAGCTCGCTCCATCATAACAAGAGCGAGCCTCTGTGTCTGAGTTTGAAGAAACCATTTCCTTAAAATACATCACTTCTTCCACTAAAAGTGACATTGCTGTTGGGTTGGTGATTTGTCTCTGAGGACTTCTTAGTCACACTCGCAATGTGTCGGGTTCTAGAAGCACAGCTGTCTCTGTGTATAGACATGCCCCAGAGGCTGTGCGGGGATTACTCAGGAGTCCGCAGAAAAAAGAGCTAAGGGATGCCAATGATTGCAAAATGCTAATACTTGTCTAGCGCTTTACAATTTACAAGCAGCTTTCCTGTACCTTGCTCCTACTGTTCTTGTGATCCTGACGTTTGACATTCTAAAACCCGCTTTGGAGAAGATAATATTATCAATAATAACAAACAGTGGTAAGTGATTAACATGCATGGTCTCTTTTATTTTCATGACTATGATTCATTCATTTATTCCACAGATATTCCTTGAGTGTTAGATGCTGGAGATAAAATGGTGAGACAGAGATGTGTCTGATCTCAGGAAGCTTGCAGTGTATCCTAGGAGACAGATGTTATTAAATAATTTCATGAGCTAATATAAACATAGAGCAGTGACCAGTGTCCTGAAGATGAGGTACATGGCGGTATGACAGGGAGGACATGACCACTAAACTGATACCTGAAGAAAGAGGAGACACGTACTAGGGTGAGGAGTGGGCAAGGGCAAGGGCCCCATGTTCCAGGTAGATACAATAGTTGTGCAAAGGCCCAGTGGTAGGAGGGGGCCTGGCTCCTTCCCAGATCTGAGAGAAAGAGGGTGCCTGGAGCACAGGTCCTGTGGGGTAGGAGTAATACTACTTTTATCTTATAGATACGGTAACTAGTCTTCATGTAACTATTAATATGGTTAGGAAGTGCCAAAGCCAGACCTTGAAGAGTCCTCCTCACTCCTCAGTTCCTGCTCCTCCCTGTGTACCTGGCTATTCCAGACGGAGGATAGCAATGTAGCATGGCCGAGAGATGGAGAGGGGTAGGGATGGGAGAAACTTTATCTCAGGCAAGGAACAGAAAAGCCCGGAGGAGTTGCAGAAAACATGAGCTGAGAAATTTTTTACTTTAAAAAAAATGGTAATTAAATGTATTGGGATAATCTTGGTTAATAAAATGGTATAGATTTCCAGTGTACAAATCTATAATACATCCTCTGTATATTACATTGTGTTTTTACCACCAAACGTCAAATCTATTTTCATTACCATATGTTTGATCCCCTTTACCCTCTTCTACCTCCTCCAACCCTTTCTCTCTGGTAACCAGCACACTATTTTCTGTGTCTATGAGTTTTTGTTTTTCTTGTTTGTTCATTTGTTGTTTTCAGTTTTATATCCCACATATCAGTGAAATCACATGGTTCGTCTGATTTTGCTTAGCATGATAGTCTCAAGATCCATCTCTGTTGTTGTAAGAGGCAGTAATTCATCTTTTCTTATGGCTGAGTAGTATCCTGTTGTATATATGTACTACATCTCCTTTACCCAATCATCTGTTGAAGGACACTGGCTATTTCTATGTCTTGGCCACCATAAAAAATGCTATAATAAACAATAGGGTTCATATAGCTTTATGAATAAATGAATAGGACTACATCAAACTAAAAAGCTTCTGCATGGCAAAAGGAACTGTCAATAAAATAAAAAGACAATAAAACAAATGGGAAGTATTTGCAAACAACACCTCTGATATGGAGTTAATATCCAAAATATCTAAAAAGCATACAACTCAACAACAAAACACAAACAATCCAATTAAAAAATGGGCAAAGGACCTGAACAGACAATTCTTCCCAGAAGACATACAAATGGCCAACAGATATATGAAAACACGTTAAACTTTACTAGCTATTAGGGAAACACAAATCAAAACTAGAATGAGATACCACTTCACACCTGTTAGAATGGCTGTTATCAACAAGACAGGTAATAAGTGGTGGAGAGGTTGTGAAAAAGGAACTCTCATTCACTGCTGTTGGGAATGTAAACTGATACAGCTAATATGAAAAGCAGTACAGTGGTACCTCAAGATACAAGTGCCCTAACATACGAGTTTTTTTTTGAGATATGAGCGTCGAGTGAGCGATTTTTGCTTTGAAATACGAGCAACATTTGAGATAGGAGTAATCGCGCAGATTGGCCGGCTGCACAGGACCCACCAGTTTACCACGACTCGAGCTTCTCATAGTTTCCCACGCCTCAAGGTTACAGACGAATTAAACTCGTATCTCGAGGTACCACTGTATAGCAGTTCCTTAAAAAATATTAACAATACAATGACCTACAGTAACCCCTCTTCTGAGTAGCTACCTGAGTTGAGAATTTTGAGTAAGGGAGTTGAGCTCCAATGTAACTTGGAGAAGGAGTAACTAAGATCAAAGCAGCAAAAAAAAAGGCCATGTCATGGGTTTTATTCTGTGATTAGGATTTAGATTCTGGATTTAAAATAATTGTAGGTCAACCAGTCAGTCCACTCACAACATAAGATTTTACTAATGATTGAGCAGCCTGTTCTGTTGCAATTTCCCTCCCTAGTGGTCTTTAGAAATAGGATCAATGCTCATCTGAATAAAGCAGTGTCTCTTTTATTCCCTTTGAAGGACAGAACTAAAAGAATAACTTCAATTCCTAGTGATTAACATAATGCTTGGTTTCCTAAGTGGATGGTGAAATACAGTATTGGGTGAAGGAAGATCTATTAGATCTACAGAGGGGCTGACCTCTGTTCTCTTGGTAATTAGGGGTTTAGGAAATGGGGAGAATTAACAAGAGGGAAAAAGCTCCTTAAAAAATGCTAGTTAAAATGCAAACCTCCAGACTCTATCCCAGTCCAACTGAACCAGAAACAGGGCCTGGGGAATTGAATTCTTCATATATTTCCTAGAGATAGTAAAGGACCCAGGTAGTGAACAAGTTAAGATCAAAAGAAAGATGCCCCCACCTGACTTCAACCACATGAGATACCCCAAGTGAGAACTATCCAACTGAGTCCTAAAAAATTATACAGATGATAATAAAGTGCTGTTTTAACCCGCTACATTTTGGAGCGGTTGGTTATGTAACAGTAGAAAACTGAAGCACAACCCTGAAGTCCAAAAACAGGTTTTTCAGGTTGGCAAGCAGTTTCTTCAATCTTTGAGGACCCTGCTGCCTTCCATATTCAATACTGGTTTCCCAGGTCAATGTGAAAAAGAAAAGAGTTGAATAAGAACACAGGAAAGATCTTTATGAACCAGGCTAGGAAATGGGTTTTATTACTTCCACCCACATTTTAAAAAATATATTTTAATGTTTTTTTACAGAGAATAAGGGAGAGGGTTAGAGAGTTAGAAACATTGATCAGCTGCCTCCTGCACGCCCCCTACTGGGGATGTGCTGATAACTGAGGTACATGCCCTTGACTGGAATTGAACCTGGAACCCTGCAGTCCGCAGGCTGGCGTTCTATCCATTGAACCTAACCAGTGAGTTTTTTGTGTTTTTGTGTTTTTTTTTTTTTTTACCAGAACTCATTCCCATGGCTTTACCTAACTGAAAGAATGCTATTAATGAACAATAGTCTCTGTCTCATGAATTAGTGTACCTAAGACTCTTTCTCATTGGGTGTGTGAGTAGAAATAACCAAACTAGACAAATATCAACATATTAGTCTTCTGGTCCAAATCGTCCTTTTATATTGTATTTCTTCTCCTTTCTCCTGCTTCTCATCAAAATGGTGTCCATGTGTGTTTGGGGCTGGGGAACAGGTGACCTTATGGCTCAGGAATAAGGAGGCCTCAGATCAACACATGTGGTTCTAATCAGAATTCCTGCTTTGCACCTAGATCCCCTGCATAGCGTCTTGTTGGGCCCTTATGAATGTTATACTCTCTACTTCAGAGCTGAAGTTGATGGTTTAGCCTGTTTCTGCCATTGGCAGCCCCTTGAATGCAACCCATTGGCAGTTCAGTGGTCCTATTAAGACTTCCATGTCCCCTCAGGGGAACACAATGGAACGTCTGTCTTTTCCCAGGCCCTCATGCTTCCTATAGGTTTTGGAGAATATGGAGCCCTTTGCCATAGATCATTAGCTTGGACTTAATCTACAAAAACCAGTAGAAGCTCAGTATGGCCTGAAGGAAATGAAAGATAAATAGAAAGATAATCCATGGGGCCTCAGGGCTTCTTCTTTGAGCTGCCAGCTGGGATAAGTCTCAGACAATACCTCCTTCTCCGTGGACCCTACTTGGCACTACAATGTATAATGTGGACACTTTATAGTTCTATTGAGATGGGGCTTTACATTTTTTAAAACCTTTAACAAGGCACAAACTTAGACTTAAAGAGAAAGTATGTAATTAACCTGAGAAACTTAAAAATGGTATTATTGATAACAATTAAAAGAGGGGCATGAAGATAGCAAACGTACGTTCAATTTCTCAGCCCTCACTAAAGCAAGACAGCAGTATCTTCCAAAACAGGTGAATCAAAAGGTATAACCATCTGGATGTTAAGGACCAGAAGTACAAAAAGCAAAAGTGACAGCCCCACCCAGAATGGAGGGTGAAAGAAGAGCCTTCAGTTTTCATTTCAGAATTCCTCCGTGTGGCTTAAATGTAAACACTCACAATCATATGAAAACACTAATACATCAATACTGAATTTCCAAAGTAAAACAAAGTGAGGGCATCCTCATCAACAAGGACATGCTTAAATAAGTTAGAATATGCTCATTAAACTGAATATGCATCGTAGAGGTAAAATGAATGCATAGGTTCTGAAAAGGAAGGCTATCCATGATCTCCTTGTTAGGGGAAGTGAGTTATAGAGCAGTGTAACTAGAATGCCAACTTGTGTAAAAATTATGCCTGCTCACATACCAGTATATGGTGTGTAAATATATACATTTGTGGTCTACAGGGATATACCGCAAACAATTTGGAATGCAGAGAACAGAAGATTTTTATCTTTTCTATTGCACATGTCTATGTTTTTTTACTTTAATAAAGAGCAACACATATGTCTTAATTATAATTTTAAAATGTGAGTTCGCATTATGGCATTGTCTCTTGCAAACTGTGTCATATGGAGAAGTCATGCAACCTCTTTGCACCTCAACTTCTCTATCTTTTTTAAATGTTTTTTTTAATTGTTGACAGTTTTATAGCTGTCCCCCAATTTTCCTCTCCTATACCTCCCTCCTCCTAGCCCCTGCCCCACCCCAGGCCTTCACTATGCTATTGTCTGTGTCCATTAGTTATGCATAGATGTATATAAATCCTTTAGTTAATCTCTTCCCATCAATTCCCCCTCCCTTCAGAGATATGTCAGTCTATTCCATGTCTCCATGCTTCTGCATCTTGTTTTGTTCATCAGTTTATTATGTTAATTAGATTCCACTTATAAATAAGACCTGTGATATTTGTCTTTCTCTGACTGGCTTATTACACTCAGCACAGTATTCTCTGTGTCTATCCATGCTGTCGTAAAGGGTAAGAAATCCTCCTTTTGTACAGCTGCATAGTATCCCATGGTGTAAATGTACACTCATTTGTTACCCACTCACCTACTGATAGGCATCTGGGTTGTTTCTATTGTAAACAATGCTGACATGAACATAGGAGTGCATGTCTTCTTTCTGATTGGTGTTTCCAGGTTTTAGGATATATTCTTAGAAGTGGGATCTCTGGGTCAATATCAAAATGGATAAAAGACTTAACTATAAGTCACAAAACCATAAAAATCCTAGAAGAAAAATAGGCAGCAAAACCTCAGACATTTTTGGTAGCAATATGTTTAGAGATACATCTCCTAGGGCAGTGGTCGGCAAACTCATTAGTCAACAGAGCCAAATATCAACAATACAATGATTGAAATTTCTTTTGAGAGCTAAATTTTTAAAACTTAAACTTCTTCTAATACCACTTCTTCAAAATAGACTCGCTCAGGCTCTGGTATTTTGTGTAAGAGCCACACTCAAGAAGCCAAACAGCTGCATGTGCCGCAGTTTGCCGACCACAGTCTTAGGGCAAGAGAGACAAAGGAGAAAATAAACAAATGGAACTATATCAAACTAAACAGTTTCTGCACATCAAAAACAATCAAAACAAAAAAAAATACATCAGCAAAATGAAAAGGGAACCCACTCCACTGTAGGGAGAACATTTTTGCCAATGACACATCTGATAAGGGGTTAGTTTCCAAAATATATAAAGAACTCATACAGCTCAACAAAAGGAAGATAAATAACCCAATTAAAAAATGGGCACAGGATCTGAATAGGCACCTCTCCAAAGAGCACATACAGATGGCCAAGAGACATTTGAAAAATAAATGCTCAACGTCACTAATCATCAGAGAAGTGCAAATTAAAGTTACAATGAGATATCAGCTCACTCCTGCCAGATTGGCTACCAGCAATAAATCAACAAATAAGTGCTAGTGAGGATGTAGAGAAAAGGGTACCTTATTACACTGCTGGTGGGACTGCAGACTGATGCAGCCACTATGGAAAACAATATGGAATTTACTGATCTGTTGTTTGGCCCAGCGATTCCACTTCTAGGAATACATCCTAAGATTTTCCCATCTTTACACAGAGCTTCTGTCCATTCTACGAAGGTATTCTAGCAATGTGTAGGGATTCTATACAAACTGCATTCTTTCCTAGTGAGAAGTGGCAATCTGGGTGGCTCAGGAAGAGGGTGAGCTGGCGGTGGGAAGTGGAGGGCGGAGGCTGGAGGGATGATTCAGAGTCAGTGTTTAAAAACAGCCCTCAGATTCATGTGTTCGCACCATCTCCAGCTCTGAGACAACAACCCCTCCCCTTTTCTACAATTTTCTTCCCACTCCCACCTCCATCCTTTCTTTCCTAGATTCCTCTCAATGTCTATTTTAATCGAACTTTATCTGTATAAAATGTTTGAAGGTTATTAAAATGTTCCAGATAGAAATAGCCTGGTTTTTGTAATGCTCCTCTAAGTCATCACACTGGGTAATAGCAAGTAGCTGATCCATTAAGCTCTTAAAGAGCACAGACAGACATTATTTTGTAATTTTTCTTCTCTAGTGCCTAACACCATGCCTAACACATGGTAGTTCTTCAATGATATATATTGAATGAGTCCCAAGGAAACCCTTCTTGGTCCTTTCCATAATATTCCTATTGTTCCCATGCCAGGATCATAGCTAATTATGATATACTGCCATCCGCTCCCCAAAGAAAAAAACACCCTCCCCCCCCAAAAAAAACAAAATATTTTTGGCTTTGGCCAGATAGCTTTATAGGTTTGAGCATCATCCTGATATGCCAAGGATATGTTTTCAGTCTCCGATAGGGCACAAGAATCAACCAATAAACTCATACATATGTGGAACAACAAATTGATGTCTGTCTCTGATACTCTGTCTCTCAAGTAATAAAAAATTTAAAAGAAGTAATACATCTAAAACATCTGAGATATATTTATTAACACAAAAGTACCTCTAATTGTTTCAAGTTCAGTCTGGGGTATTAGTTTAGCCTTGTGTGGAAGGAAGAAAATGGAATATTTCCACATCATTGAATTTTTCTCCCTGTAAGTACTAGCTAGTTTAAGCCAACCCAGTTCCAAGACTATAGGATTCTGGCCTTCGGTAACTGTCCTGAATGTTCTTTGTTGTCTTACTTCACTGGAGAAGGGGTTGAGAGGGTGAGATTTGATTGGGACCCAGCATTATCAACAGCCAAAATCCAACCCCACCTCAATCATGTGTCATACATGCTCCTACCCCAGCTGCCCAGGGAAGATAGCTATTAGCATGGAGAGCAAAGTGAGACAATTTCATACTTCTCATTGCCATGAGGATTCCACCACTATTGTCAGTCCAGACCCAGCTAGGCTAGACAGGATGGCATTGATGATGCCTTGTGTGAATGCTAGATGTAGAGGCGAGGAGCCTGCACCATGGGAAGTAAGCTGGTCTTCCAGAGACCAGCTTCAAATTCTCCTGCTCATCAATCTAATGCTGAGGAAAGGAGAGACACACAGGCAGATGCAGCCCTTTTAATAGCCTGTTAAAGATAGCTTTCTCCTCCTGAAGAGGCACTGAGGGAAGGAGCAGGGCAGGGAGAGGAGCCAGCAGTTCCTAGGGACTCTCACTCTTTTCCACTGGGCCCTCGTGGGCCACCTGAACTATTGTTGCTAGAGAAGTAGGGGCAAGGGAAGGACCTGACTTTCTGGTTTTCAAATCCAGGATCCCTCAGAACTGCAGATCAAATTCCTGCTGTCTCTAAACTTTCTTTCCTGCAGCTGACTTTGGAATCGCTTGGTTTGGCTTTGTGGACATGGCAATAATTGCAGTCATTTTCATTAATTGCTCCCTATTTGAGCCTAATTGCCATGGAGTACAATAAAAATTATGCACATCATTCAATGTGCCACATTAACTTCAGATTTTATTTCATGATAACACTAGATTTGTTTCACTTTTACACATTACCGCTCACTGACTTGGGCGACATACCTTTTTATTTTAATAGAGAAAAAGACCTATTTCAACAAGCCCAGTCACTGACCAGGAGGAGGCCTCCTGAGGGACTGGGACCAAGAACAGAACGTTGTCCTTTGCTTCACTTTGTGCAACCTCTTTATTCTTTTCTCTTCCTCCTAGTCACATTGTTCTGTTTCTCCATGCACATGACAGACAATGCTTCTTCACAAGGAGCTGTTGAGTTTATCTGACCTCCATTCAGGTAACCAGCTCAGAGTGAGGGCTCTCTATGAAGTCCAATTCCAAATTTCCAGAAGAAAGAACCTGGGTAATCCAGCTTGATCTACTATCTCTGGTGTAATCGACTATGGCCAGTTGATGGAGTGCAGTAGGTCAAGAAGAGCTGCAGGGGCTCCCAGCTGTGGCAGGTGTTGGGCAGCGGGGGAAGGGGGTGCGGAGGACCTCCCCACTGCTTTAAGTCTTTCTGTAAATTGGGATGTGGTTAATACTGCATAGAACCTGCCTCTTAGCATGTTGATGAGTATGGCAAGAGACATGTCTTTATTATATTCAGGCACTTAGAAAGCACTGAACATATTTCATAACCATTATTGTTATAGTTTTGGATCCTTAAATCATTTATTTTAAGGTCGGGGGAAGATTATGACTTGAAAATCCATAAACTCCACCAAAAGTTTTATACAAATAATCCAAGAATCTAAGGGAAATTACATTAAAAAATATGTACTTATTTGTTTTTCTCCAACATTCTGAATAGCAGTTTAGACATCATCACAAATTAGATCCAATTTTGCAGTACTTTGAAAATGTGGAGTGTAATATTTTATTAATCCACAAGGGGTCAGGCTTCCCAAACCTAAAGAGACATTGTTCCCTGAGAAATGTCTCTGATTCCAGAGAAGTGACTATTGGCTGTCAGAAATACATTACTATTATCCTCAACAATATAATAAATTAAAAAAAAAACACCAAAATATTTTTTAAGACCACGCACAATGCCCGGCTATGTGAACAAAGTGGCTCCTCGTCACCTGCCAAGTCTGTTCAGCTACAAGTTTGGTAAATAAAAGACATTACCAGTGTCCCCAACCACTCTGATGTTTGCTTTTCTTTTGGTCCTCTGCTCCCTTTCTCTCTGTGTCTTCCTCCTCCTTCTTTGTCACTTTCTCCTATAAAAACATCTTCAGGAAAAGTAACTGTGATTACATTTTAAATAAATAAAAATCCTAGGAATAGAAATTCATTGTAAACACAATCAAAAGTGTGACAATTACTAAAAATGGTATTTGGATTTTCAGATGCTTTACCAGGACTCGTATCAAGGCCATGAAGTACTATAAATATTATGGGAATGACCTTCACAAGACACACATCGCCCTATTACATTTAACTGGCTGAAAAAATCCAACTAAAACATTGAAATAAAAATCACCCCCTCTTTATTGAGGGAGGTAGGATGACGCATGAAAATAGCTATATTTCTATGGTGGAAGCACAGCCAGCACTGAATGCTCACCCCTGCCACCTCATCACCTCAGCATGTACCAGGGCCTGGTTCTCACTGCTCTGATCCCTGTAAAATGGTGACATTTGTCTATGAAGCACTCAGATTACTGGTTTTATCCCTGTTCTTAATGAAACTCTCTGGTTCCATTCAGACACGTCTTAGCTCTCAAGAAAAGTAATGTCCCCTCAAGTGTGATATTGGTAATAGTTTAAATATCACCTCTTTGCCTCCCTTAAGGATTTGCAATTTAACTGGATCAAAATTTTAAGCTAAACAGGGAGCCAGACAGTGTTTATTGTGTGCTACCTTTTGTGTAAGGAAATACTTAATAGCATGTGCTTATATTTTCAGAAATAAGCAGGAAAGGATGAAAGAAAATCTAATAAAAATGGTTATCCATACAGCAAGGGAGAGAGTAGACTTGAGAGCAATCCTCTGCTGAGTGCTTTGCGATGCAGTTCTGACTTTGAAACTTAATGTGTTCTGGAGTCAGGTCACACTAGCTCATATGAGCCAAATGTCAAATTTTCAGGAATGTTGTGAGCCAGTTATTAAAGTCATTATTAAAAATTAAATTATACAAACTTAATGTTAAATAAATTATATTTAAAAGACAATAAGTCCTAAAAATCATCAATTTCTAACTATTTTATCACATTTAAACTATTATTTGTGCTACTGAAATCATTATATCGATATGATAGAAATACTATACCACACAGTGCTACTATGCAACCCCCAAGTTCTACATTCAGTAATGTAGCATTAGTAGCTTGAAATCTATTATGGTAGTAATATTTACACCACAGAAATTGGCAAAATTAGGGCTTTTATTCCTAGGGATCTGCTTGTTAAATATTTACTAGCACACTATTTTCTTGGGACCAGGTTAATATTTCACATAATTTAAAAGTAAATGTAATTTTTAAAAAATAAACTGAAATAAACAAATTTCTTAAATGTATATTTATTAGCTGGCATAACAATACAACGAAAAATTATTTCTGACAACTTTAAATCACAGTATTTTCACAGTTAATTTTTGCTGGAATATATTCTGAGTGAAGAAATAATGCAAAGAAATCTTAATCGACATTAAGTAGTCCTATCACTTACTAGAGGCCTGATGCATGGATTGGTGCACCAGTGGGGTCCTTCAGGTTGGCCTGCAGGGATCAGGCCAAAACCGGCAGTCCGACCTCCCCTGAGGGGTCCCAGAGTGCGAGAGGACATTCTGCAAAGTTGCTGTCACTCGGCAGCTCCTGCGTTGAGTGTCTGCCCCTGGTGGTCAGTGAGTGTCATAGATTATTATTTTAATAGATGACTTACACACATATGTATATATATGATGTACATATAAACATAAATATATATAAATACAATGTATATTAAATGTGTACATGATAGAGCAAACAATTTTATTAGAATCCCTGACTTTTTTCAGCATAAGAGAAAAACATACAAATATAAAACCAAAAAGTTAAGTAAAATCCTATAATCTTAAATTTAAGTTATAATTAAGTTATAATTAATGAACACATGATTTGTTTTTGTCCTTCTAGTTACACTCATTTCCAAGATCTCCACTAAAAGCACTTACTAGTAGAAGCAATGACAACCCAGAAAAAACAAACAGCCTGAATACCCAATTTGTGGTCTCTAAGTACCATTTCCCTCTAAAAAAGAATGAGGGCCACCTAGACAAGTCATTCATTCCATGTCTGGGTCAGGAAATATACAAGATGAACCTAGGAATATATCCTGAATGGAGAAATATTGTGTTTTCTCAGAAATCAAGGGAACTATTAAAAGCTACTAAAGTAATATCAGAGGATATAGAAATCAATTTGAAGAGGAATCCTTTGGCCAAAGATGGAACAGCTTGAACATTAAAAAAATTAAATACATTAAAAACACATCAAATATATTCAATTTCATAACCTCACAACAGTAACCTAAAAATAATTTTTAAAAGAATCTCACTATGTATCTTTAGAAAATGCTAGTGAAACAATTAATTATTCTGAAAGCTGAAAACTATAGGAAGAGAGAATTTTTTTTCCCTCATTTTCTTTATGAATTGGGCCATCAGGTAACAACTAGACCAGTGGTTCTCAACCTGTGGGTCGCGACCCCTTTGGGGGTCGAACGACCCTTTCACAGGGGTCGTGTAAGACCAGCTGAAAACACCTATTTCCCATGGTCTTAGGAACCAACATACCACTCCTCGGTGTAGCAAAATGTAGCAATGTAGTTTACTGTTGTCATATAAAGACTGTTACCCATACTACACTACGATTCAAGACAAAATTTCATTTATTTGTAATTAGAAATAAATATTTCACAATATACAATTACATATTGTTTTTGTGATTAATCACTATGCTTTAATTACAGTATGTTCAATTTATAACAACGAAAATACATCCTGCATGTCAGATATTTATATTACAATTCATAACAGTAGCAAAATTACAGTTATGAATTAGCAATGAAAATAATTTTATGGTTGGGGGTCGCGGCACTAGGAAGGTTGAGAACCACTGAACTAGACGGTGTGGGAATTACCTTTTAAAATAATTACATCTACTAAATGCAGAAATGAGCGGATTTTGTTTTTTAATTTAATCTTTATTGTTCAGATTATTACATTTGTTTCTCTTTCCCTCCCCATAACTCCGCTCAACCCAGCTCCCACTCATCCTTCTACCCTTACCTCCCCCCACATTGTACTCATCCATAGGTGTATGATTCTTGTCCAGTCTCTCCCTGCAACCCCCTCACCCCTTTCCTCCTGAGAAGTGTCAGTTCACTCCCTTTCTATGCTTCTGATTCTGTTATATTTACTAGTTAATTCTGTTCATCAGATTTTTAATTCATTTGATTTTTAGATTCACTTGTTGATAGATATGTATTGTTCATAATTTTTATTTTTACCTTTTTCTTCTTCTTCTTCTTCTTCTTAAAGAATACCTTTCAGCATTTCATATAATACTGGTTTGGTGTTGATGAACTCCTTTAGCTTTTTCTTATCTTTGACACTCTTTATCAGCCAATTCTGAATGATAACTTTACTGGGTCTTGGTTGTAGGTTCTTGCTATTAATCACTTTCAATATTTCTTGCTATTCCCGTCTGGCCTAATTTCTGTTGAGAAGTCAACTGACAATCGTATGGGTGCTCCCTTGTAGGTAATTAACTGTTTTTCTCTTGCTGCTTTTAATATTCTCTCTTTGTCTTTTGCTCTTGGTGTTTTAATTATGATGTGTCTTGGTGTGGTCCTCTTTGGATTCCTTTTATATGGGGTTCTGTGTGCTTCCTGGATTTGTAAGTCTATTTCTTTCACCAGATGTGGGAAGTTTTCATTAATTATTTCTTCAAATAGGTTTTCAGTGTCTTGCTCTCTCTCTTCTTCTGGCACCCCCATAATTCTGATGTTGGTACACTTGAAGTTGTCCCAGAGGCTCCTTACAGTATCTTCACATTTTGGATTCTTTTTTCTTTTTGCTTTTCCAGTTGAGTGTTTTCTGCTTCTTTTATTTCAAATCTTTGACTTGATTCTTGTGTTCCTCTAGTCTGCTGTTAGGTCTCTGTATAATAATTTTTATTTTAGTTAGTGTATGTTTAATTTCTAGTTGGTCCTTTTTCATCTCCTCTTGGGTCTCGCTAAATTTATCCATCTTTTCTAGGAAATTCTTGAAAAACCTTGTAACTGTGGTTTTGAACTCTAAATCCAGTCATTTGTTTTCCTCCATTTCTTTTGTTTGTGATCTGTTCCTTTGTCTCTACATTTTCACTATGCTGGGAGAACTTCTGTGCTGGAATCAGCCTTATTATGTAAGACTTGCAAAAGTGCAAAAGCCTCTCTCTTTAGCTTGGATTGGGTGGAGTCTCAGGGCTTAGCAGAGGGCCTTGGCTTCTAGTCAGCCCCACCACACACAGCCTCTGGGTCTCAAGTGTCTCTTGGTAATCGTTGCAGCCCTTTCTATGCTCACATGTGCGCAGGGGTCTCTATACCTCTGCCTTTCCGGTTCCTTTGCACTCCAGGCCCCATATGAGTCTGGGTCCCCAGGGTCTTGCCTGAAACTAGGGTTCAATGCAGTTAGAAGTGGCACAGTTGGGAGGCTCTGTCTCCTGCTCACTAGAGAAAGCCAGCGGCACAATCAGTGGTCTGTCCTCTCTGCGCACATTGGTGTGCATGCCCCAGACTTCTGCCCTTTCACAGCTCCTTTAAATTTCCATGCACTCCTCCCTTTTCTCAGTCCAGACTCCACCCGTATGAGTCTCACCCAGAGCTGGGGTTCAATGCAGTAGGATAAGGGGTTCAGTGCTGTAGGGAGTCTCCATCTCCCTCCTGCCAGAGGAAGCCAGCCAGGCACACCGCCGCCCGCTCTCTCCATACATGAGTCTCTATACCTCAGCTTTTTGCAGCTCCTCTGAGTCTCCGTGAGCCCTTCTGTTTCCTTTTAATTGTAGAATTTCCACTCAACCAACTTCCCTGTGGTTCTGGATTATGTCCGTTTTGTCTTTTAAATATTTTTTTAAATATATTTTATTGATTTTTTACAGAGAGGAAGGGAGAGAGATAGAAAGTCAGAAACATCGATGAGAGAGAGACATCGATCAGCCGCCTCCTGCACGCCCCACAGTGGAGATGTGCCCGCAAGCAAGGTACATGCCCCGGACCAGAATTGAACCTGGGAGCTTTCAGTCCGAAAGCCGACGCTCTATCCACTGAGCCAAACTGGTCTCGGCATTCTGTCTTTTAGTTGTAGTTTGAAATTGTTGTGCGAGGCAGCAGTTTAAGTGTTCACCTTTGCCACCATCTTGGTTTCTCCAGAAATGAGCATATTTAAATATCATTATTCTATAACCCCTAATAAGATAATGGCTTTAGGAGCTCAACATCAATGATTGCTAGAACAATTAAATGAAAGGCTGATGGAGGGAGACACTGTATATTAGACAACAAAGGATAGTGTCCCCTAAGAAACGGGAAATGGAAATGCTTTGTTTGAGATGATCTTGATAGAATTACCAGACACAGGGCGGGAAGGGTGAAGCCAAGGGAAGCTTGGTAAACAGATTCCCTGAGTGGAGGAGGGGGCACTGGGAAGGATATTGACTCAGCAGTAGGGAGTAATTACCCCTAGACTAAACACGGCTCCTGTCCTGCCTAACAAATCGCAAAACAACAACAAAAATACAGATAAAAACGTTTCCAAAAAACTTAACTATCTCAGAATACAGCTTAAGGACATTTATGAAAATATAAAAGTATCAGCATTCAACAAAGCAAAATTCAAGATGTCTGGATCCATCAAACAGGCGTATAAAGAAGCAGGAGAATATGATTCATGATGAGAAGAAAAATCAATCAATACCAGCCGCCTCACTGACATAAATATCAGAACTATCAGATGAGCACATCACAATGGCTTTATAACGGTTTTCTCCATGTTGGAAAAGGTAAGTAGAGAAAGAGAAGATAACAATTAAATAGACTCAAATCAGACTTCTACACATAAAAACTACAATGTCTGAGGTAAAATAAAAATACACCTGGATGATATTAAATGCAGATGATACATTGTTGGTGAAACACTTACTGAACTTGAAGCGATAACAATAGAAACTACCCAAAATGAAACAAAGAGAAAGTTTTTAAACAAATGGCCAGCAAACTGTGGGATCCTTCCCCGTGGCATTAGAGGTGTAAGTGAAGTCCTTGAAGGTGAGAGGAGAGACGGCTGGAAAGTAAAACATTTGAAGAAATCATGGCTAAGAATTTTTCCAAAGTTGATAAAAACCATAAATCTTAATCACAAGAAAAGGGTCCATGAAACTTACTAATAATCCCAAGGAAAAAAATGACACCAAGGCACATCATAGTTACATTGTTCAAAACCAGTAATAAAGGAAACAAAGGTTAAAGCTGCCAGAGGGGACAAAAACAGGCATGTTCTGTACTGAATAGAAAGGTCAAGATGACAGCCACTTTCTCAGTGGAAAAAGGCAATCAAGAAGGCAGTGGAGTGACCTGTTTAAAGTACTAAAGCAAAAGCTGTCAACCTCAGATTTTATATGCAGCACAATCTGGTGAATGCAGCTATCATTCCCAAGTGTTTACACATCCCTTCCTACAAATCTTCCCTCCTGTCCACCCACTCTATTCCTCTTGTTCCCTAGGCAACTGCTGATCCTTTCTCTGTGACTATAGATTAATTGACATTTTCTAGAATTTTATATAAATGGAATCATATGGCATATATGCTTTTTAAAAATCTTTACCAGAGGATATGCTTATTGATTTTAGAGAGAGGGTTGGGAGAGAGAGAGAGGAGAGAGATATCGATTGCCTTCAGTAATGTGATTGAACCCACAACCTTTTGGTATATAGGATCATGCTCCAACCAACTGAGCCACAACATCAAAGGAGGTATGTATGCTTTTTGTGTCTGAATTTTTTTCATTGGGCATAAGTTTTTGAGATTTACCCATGTTGTGTGTATGAATAGCTTAGTCTTTTTCAATGCTGAACAATATTCCATTTTATGAATTCATCAGAATTTATCCATTGCCTGTTAATGGGACTTTAAATTGTTTCCATTTTTTGGTTAATACAAACAAAGCTGCAATGAAAATTCCTGTATGATATATGCTTCCCTTTCTTTTGAGTAAATACCTAGGAGGGGGATGGCTACATCATATAGTAGGTATATATTTAATGTTTTGCAAAAACTGCAAGGTTGTTTTCAAAAACTTCTCAATGACTTAGTGAAGTAAGAATAATTAATCTCTTCTAGCAATGAGGAAATTGATCATCAGAGATATTGATTTATTCAGTATCACTTAGTAAGTGCTAAAAAAAAAATAAACTTATTCCTCCTAACACTACAATTAGAGAAGCTCTCATGAGCCCATAGTTATTCCTAAAAACCTAATGTCTCACCACTCTTTTTGCCAGGCTGGCTGGTTATTACTAGAGAAACAAGGGATTAGAGATCTGCTGTTAGGGTAGGGCTTTGAAAATTTATTCCATGAAACTTTAATCTACAAGATGTGGGTGGCACAAGGGTTCTCTGTTCAAGAAAGTGTGGCAATTTGAATTCACGAGCCCCTTGTGTAAAGTCATTGTTCACACTAGACTATGAAGGGCATGAGAACTTCTATATTAACAAAACCCATTTATTTTTGTTTAATACAAAAATTGTATTTCCTAACAATATTTGAACATAGAACTTTTTTTAAACCACAACTTAAACAAACAAACAAACAAACAAACACATTTTTATTGATTTCAAAGGGGGCAGGGAAAGAGAGAAAGAGAGATCTAGAAATAGCAATGATGAGAATCATTGACCATCCGCTTCCTGCACGCCTCACCCTGGGGATCAATCTGCAACTCAGGCATGTGCGCTGACCAGGAGTCAAACCATTACCTCCTGGTTCCTGGGCTGACACTCAACCACTGAGCCACGCCGGCCAGGCTACAACTTTTAACTTTTAACTGGATGACATAAATTTATTAAAAATGTGTTAGAGATATAATACATTTTAACGAACTTTCATTTATTAATTTTTTTCCAGGTCAGGATAATAATAAAATCTCCTTTTACTTGGCCCCTCAGACAACAGGAAAAAAGCAAGTAGAGCTACAAGTCTTCAAAAAATAGAAACTCTTGTACCAGAGCAGCAAAGTGAGGTTTCTGTATCAATTGCCTAGATAACAGAATAAAATGGTTATTCTGATATGAAAGTGAAACCTCTCGGGGATTGTTCATTTCAAGCTGAGTTCTTCTTTGACATTTTGAATTTCACTAAAAGGAAGAAAAACTTGAAGCCACTTCTGGGTTGATGAACAAACTCTCCTGGTTGTAAGTACATCTCCCTGCTGGGTCCTGTAGATAGTGGGACCCCACACAATTGAGTGAAGTGGAAAGAATTAGCAACAATTTGTTGACCTCAATTACTTGCAATGACCAAATTCAATTAAAAACTAAATGCCAAATCATATTTATGCTTTAGAAAGAAGGCACCAAATTTGGATCAAGACTGTCCAGGTTACCTCTGGAAACTTTCATTGTCCCTTGTTTTGACTGAGGTTTTCCTTCAATAATTTTCCCCAATTAAAATGGAGAGCATAACAAAATCCAGAAAGAACTAGTTTACTAATTCTCTGTATGGCCACATTGTCAATGAATGACTACAGAGTGAGAAAGAATTGGTTAGAAGGATGGCAGAAGGCTGTGCAGAAGAAAGATCTATGTGTCGGTTATTTTCCACTTGCTGCTTCAGATTCTCTCTTTTCCCCATCCTGCATGTTGTCAGGTGGGCACTAGACCAAAGTGGGGTGGGCACCCCAGAAGCCATACAAATGTCCAAACATTATGCTGCACATCTAAACTAACACAATATTGAATGTCAACTGCAACTTAATTAACAATATAGAAGTCTGCCAACAGGGACTAAAGTGAACTAAAGAAATTATTGATTTTCAAGTAGTTTGGTAAATAAATGAATGAATGTATGTTTGTTTGTACTGGTAGTTGCTTCTGCCCAGATCCTCATCTTTGAAGGGAGAATAAAATGATTAACGTATCTCTTTATGTTAATGAAGTCCCCACATTCATCATCTAGTTCTAAAGAACTCATTCACAATTTCCATGTGAGTTTTGAAGCAAAAATATCCTGGAACAAAATCGTTTATATGAATCAGTGAACAGATACAATGGTTTGCACTGGGTGGAGATACTCAATATTGATGCTTTGATACATGACCTGAGCCTGCTAATGATTCTTTAATTCACTGATTCAGTTAGACCATCAAAACCTTCATAACCAACTGAATCTCTTTCTTGCAAATAGGGCATGAAGTCCCAGCCTTCTTTAATTTCTGGTACAGTGAAAACAAGTAACAAGATGGCTTGTCCTCTCACGAATAATGTCGCTGTCTCTTGGTCTTTTCTCACATAGACTACATGGCTTCGAGAGATTCCGGCAATCCTCCATGTTTCCTAGAACTGTTCTCTGTTTAGAGTAGTTGGTTGCTATGATCTCTTGGCTTTCAGACCTGGTGTGCCAAATCCAAGAATTCCACCATGTTGCAGGGATGAGAGAGTTTGAGGTTTCCTTCCCTTCTAAACACCTTTAATATTAACAACTGGAGCTGAGCTGGTTCTTCGGCAAGCAGGGTCAACAATTCCTTTATGCTCCTTCTCTTCCCATACAGCAGTGATATCAGATGTGGAGAGAGAATGGGTTAACTTAGAACAATCTGAACACCAATCTTTCCTTGAGGCCCAACAACAAACACAGTGCCTCTTGCCAGGAGTGTTAAATTTCCTGCACTCAGTACACTGTCACTCATCCTCAGAGCAAAAGTGCCAGTTTTGCTCCGACAGGAATCATTACAATGCCATGCCTGGGGGAAAGAGGACATCAGTCACCCAACATCTGTTTTTCATAGCCTTTTTTCCCTTGTAGTGTCTGAAAAAACTCCAAACAGGCTAAGGTTGTTCACTAATTCCATTATGCTTCATCTCTTATGTCCTCTCAAGTAGAAGAGCTTAAATTACCCAATTTTCAGTCTTTTGAACTCATCAGTTCAGGCTTTCTGATGTTGGCACATTATAATTGCTTGAGCATAATGTGAACATTCACATTAATTTTTTTCTCAAGTAAAATATAAAATGCAATTTAACAAGGCCCATTATTAAGATGCTGGGCTGTGTCTGCACCACTGTGCAAAGGAATACACTAACCAAGATGAGAAATGGATGGGGTTCTTGTCTTGCGGACAAGGACACCAAGCTTTTTATTATTGTTTGAGTTTTTAGTAAAATGTTTCTCTCCCATCCTTGACTGTAAAGGCTTTGACATTTCAAAAGAACAGATGGAAGTGCAGGAATAGGAAAAGTTACACACAGGCAGGTGGAGATGATCTTCAGCCTTATTTTGTAGAATCATCGAAGTACATGTCAACCTACCACCTAGAAGAAATTTATTTTTAATGATAAATTTACAGACTACTCAGCACTTCATGCTCCCAGGTAGAGCCGTTTTTCCCCCTCAGTATTCAAGGGAAACACCAAGGCCTACGTTGAACAGCAGTCATCCAAACTGCAGTGTGTGGTTTTTTTTTTCTCCATATGTTGACAGCGGGCACTGCTGTTCTGTGAAGGGATTTCTCAGGCTTGGCTTGACCAGCTGCAGCAGAGGCCTGGGGACAGCCCGCTCTGCAAGGAAGACCCTGGCTGAGCAGGGTCAGCTAAGTGGGTTCCAGTGAGCAGCAGGCTCTGGGATGGGTGTAGTGTGGCAGGCAGGACACAGTCCAAGGGGGCACGTTGCAGGAGATGGCTTCTGAGAACAGCAATTCACACCAGAAAGGGCCAGGAGCACTGATCTGGGAAATTGGGAAGAGAAGGTTTGCACAAGGCCACACAGCAGGCCAGCATCACTAGGACACTGTCCTCCAACAGCCAGACCCCAAGTATCTGCCAAGAAAAAGGCAGAGCCAGTCCTAAAGGTACTGACACCAGAGCCGTCAATTAGGTACAAGAACCAGAAGAAACATATTTGCAGGACTGAATGAAAAATGGGCACGGGTACTAACATGGATCCTGGTACTAACATGGAACATTAGGGCAGAGGCGGGGAAGCTAACAATGCAAAAGACAGAGCTTCCGTTTAAACATTAAAGAAAAAGAAAAAAAAAAGAGCTTCCAAATAGAGCCCGTTACTCCCATTACTTAAAGTCTGATTTGATCCTGAAAGCAAAGGCTGTGTCTTTGGATCTGCAAAAACTTATTTCTCAGAGCTTAACCAACATGCCTATGACATGTAGTATGAGTCAGGACTCTAAGAAAAAGGTGATGGAAAACCAATTCAAGTTAGCTTTGGGCAACCACAAATGAAAGGACTTTATTGGTCCATGTGACTGGAAAACACAGAGTAGACCCAGCTGCTATAATCACTTGGATTCAGGAGCTTAAATACTGTTTCTTCAGCTCTTCTTCTTTCATTTCTACTTGTCTGCCCAGTGGTGGGCTAGGAAATGTTTTTAACAAATCTGGTCTCTGAAGAAAACAAATGTATGTATGTACACACATAAGCTCATTCTAAATTTCACTAATAGAAAGGATGTGTAGCCCAATATATTACTACTAATCCTTTATAATAAAAGGCTAATATGCAAATTTTCCCCTCGGGAGTTCCACCGAGAGACTGGTAATTCAATCACTCACTATGATGTGTGCTAACCACCAGGGGGCTGCACGAAACATAGCAGGCGACCAGCCGGCAGCAGGGTAATGAGGGAGCGAGGGAAGGAGGAGGAAGGAAGGCCAGGAGGCAGGGAATCTGATTGGCCCTGATTGCTGGCCAGGCCTAGGGATCCTACCCATGTGTGAATTTTGTGCACCTGGCCTCTAATCTATATATATTCTATCTAATAAAAGAGTAATATGCAAATTGATCACATTCCAAGCCATGCCCACCAGCCAATCAGGAGCGAGTGTACAAATTAACCCAACCAAGATGGCTATGGCCACAGAGAGCAGGAGGGAGGCTTGGGTTGCCCTGGCAATGGAGGAAGCCAAGCTTTCCACACACCCTGGCCAGACCAGGGCTCCACTTAAGGCTACAAAGTTTCAATTATAGAAGATAAATAAATTCCAACAGAAATGGCTGCCTTCACTGAATGAGCAGAAGGCTTAGCTCCATTCTAGGCTACAAAGTTTCAATTGTAGAAGATAAATAAATCCCAGACACCAGGGCCTCTGCTTGAGTCACTGGGGGGCATGGCCGGCCTGCAAACAACCACAGGCCCCTTGCCCAGGCCATCTCATGCCCCAAGGAAACCCCTACCCTATCCCCGGATACCCTTCAGGGCAAACCAGCTGGCCCCCACTCATGCACCAGGCCTCTAGCCTATCTAATGAAAGAGTTATATGTAAATTGACCATAACTCCAACACACAAGATTGCTGCCCCCATGTGGTCAAAGATCCTTCCCCCATGTAGACCCAAGATGTTCATCATAAGATGGCCAGCAGAGGAGGGCAGTTGGGAGGGATCAGGCCTAAAAGGGAGGGCAGTTAGGGGTGATCAAGCCTGCAGGGGATGGCAGTTAGGGATGACCAGGCTGGCAGAGCAGGGAAGTTGTGGGTGACCAGACCTTCAAGGAAGGGCAGTTTGGGGGAACCCAGGCCAGCAGAGCCAGGAAGTTGAGGGTGACTGGGCCTGCAAGAAAGGACAGTTGCAGGGGGGGTGGGAAGGGGGAAGGAACCAGGCCTGCAGGGGAGAGCAGTTGAAAGGACCAGTCCTGCAGGGGAGGGCAATGAGGGGTGACCAGGTCTGCAGGGAAAGGCAGTTAGGGGCAAACAGGCTGGCAGGGGAGCAGTTAGACATCAATCAGGCTGGCAGGTGAGTGGTTAAGGGGTGATCAGGCTGGCAGGCAGAATTGGTTAGAGGCAATCAGGAAGGCAGGCAGGTGAGCAGTTGGGAGCCAGCAGCTGGTGGGATCGGGCCTAAACGGGCAGTCGAGGGATCTCAGATTGGAGAGGGTGCAGGCTGGACTGAGGGACACCCCCATGCATGAATTTTGTGCACCAGGCCTCTAGTCTATATATATATATATATATATATATAAAAATCTAAGTGACCATCTGACAGTTCGACCAGTAGCTATGACATGCAATGACTACCAGGGGGCAGATGCTCTGAATGGTAGCTATGATGCATACTGACCACCAGGGGGCAGATGCATAACACAGGAGCTGCTGAGCTGCAGTGACTTGGCAGCTGTGATTCTTGGGTGATACACCCAGAACCAGGAAGGAGGGAGCCTGATTCCAGGGTGCGTCACCCAAGAACTGCCCTCTTGCAATCTGGGATCCCTTGGGGGAATATCAGAGAGCCAGTTTCGGCCTGATCCCTGCAGAGGGACCCACTGGTGCACGAATCCATTCACCAGGCCTCTAGTAAAATTTATAATTCTCTTTATATAAATTTTATAGAGCTAGTTTATTCTCATAGAATGCTCTTGATATTTGCCAAACTCTTGTATCTGTAGCCAAATATGGTAGCTATTGAAGTATGGGTGTATTGTTTCTGACTTGAATGTAAATTGTTATTTTCATTTACAAGAAAGATAGTGCTATGGGCTAAATGCTGTCTCCTGCAAATTTATACACTGAAGCCTGTTATGTACCTACTGTTTGTGTCTCCCCACAAAGCAGAAGTTGAAACCCTAACTCCCAATGTAATGATATTAGGAAGAGGGAACTTTGAGAGGTAATCAGACTTAGATGAGATCATAAATGTGGTCTTCATGATAGAATTTGTGTTCTTATAAGAAAATAAAGAAACCAGAGTTTTTTGTTTGTTTTTTCTCTTTCTCTCCCTCCTTCTTTTTCTCCTTCTCTGTCTTTCCCTCTTGACCTCATTTGAAGACACAGTGAGAAGGTCAGGATCTTATTTGAACACTATCATGCTGGCACTCTCATCTCAGATTTCTAGTTTCTAGAACTGTGAGGGGAAAAAAATGCCTGTTATGGTATCCTATATAATAAAAGACTAATATGCAAATCAACCAAACAACAGAATGACTGGTTGCTATGATGTGCACTGACCACCAGGGGGAAGATGCTCAATGTATTGATCAGTGACCTCTAACAGGGGGAGTGCCATTCAACCAGAAGCTGGGCTTACAGCTGGCAAGTGAAGCAGCAGTGGCAGGAGCCTCTCCTGCCTCTGTGGCAGTACTAAGGATATCCAACTGGGACTGGCCTAAGCTGTCAGTTGGACATCCCCTGAAGGTTCCCAGGCTGCAAGAGGGCACAGGCTGGGCTGAAGGACCCCTCCAGAATGCATGAATTTCATGCAATAGGACCTCTGGGCAGACTAAGTTAAGGCCCTAGCCCCAATGTGGCTATATCTGGAGGTAATTAATGCTAATTTGGTAATTTTACAAGAAGAAGATTTCTCCTTCCTCCCTCCCTTCCCTCCTGCCTCTTTCTTTTTCTATGTGCACGCTAAGAGGCCATGTGAGCACACAGCCAGATGAAGGCTGCCTATAAACCAAGAGAAGAGAATTCATTATAAAACCTAGCTTGCTGGCATGTTGATCTTGGACTTCTCAGTCTCTATGATATAACTTTGAGAAATAAATGTCTACTGTTTAAACCACTCAGTCTATGGTATTTTGTTATGGCAGCTGAGCTGACTAATATAGGCAAGTAGATGAAAGTGAAATAATTATTCTTTTTGCAAAGACTTAGTTTTTTGCTAAATGATATTGTAGTTTCTGAGAGCTAGAATATTTCCTCATTTCTTTGTGCTATTTATAATGTCACATCTCTAGCCATGATACACTTTTATATTTAATCTGCATAAAATTTTCTTTATAACTTAAATTTAGAGACAGGATTAATGACCTATGTCCTGTGGTCCTCATTTGGTTGACTGCTTCTTTTGGTCCTTTAATCTTGGTATGTTGACATTCTGGTCCATATAAACACCCCAAATTCTTTCATGAGACTTGCTTTTACGGTATTTTTATCATGCTCTGGATTTGAAAAAAACTGACCTTTTATGCTCCAATGTAGGAATTTACATTTCTATTCTCAGTTACTTATTTCAGCCCACTTTATCAATTGAGATTATTTAATATTTTGATTCTATCTGGCATGTTATTTATTCCCACCAGCTTTATTTTGCTTTTGCTATTAGAATTCTTTAGGCTTTTCATGTCTTCATTCATTGTTAAACACTATTTTTAATAGAACAGATTCCTTTGAAATATTACTAGGAGCTTCTTTTCACATTGCCATATATCCACAAAGTAATTCTCTTTTATAATAATTATCCATACCATTACAAATCCACTCCATGCCCCATTATTGTGCATAAAGACCACAGGTGAGACCAATGATATAAGCCAATTAGATTTAATTCTTTGACCAAGAACTATTATGCAACTTATATAATTATAATTTTGTTTCTTGTGAGAAACAATTATGATTAGCAATTTATGATGCTTGTAAAGTAAGTCTCAGTAAGATCTTTAAACCCCTTTCCAGAAGATAAAAATCTATAAAATGGAAGACACCTTAGAATGATTGCCAAATTTTATGAGATATTCCTGTGTCTAGAAGTTAACCTTTCTGAGTTTAATAAAGCGTGGTGAAAGGCCTGCCCAGTGAAGATGCCTTAGACAAGTTGGCAATAGGTGGTGATGTCTCCACAGCTCATCATTTCTGCCCTAGGACTGACTCTTAATAAAAGAGGTTAAACACCTCCCTTCCTTGTGGCAATCACTGGACCATGCCCATGGAATTCTCATGTGTTTGTATGTGTAAGGGTTGTTGTTGGGAATGGATTGGAAGTGGATTCCTGGATTGCATGCACATTCCAATGAAAAAATTCATTTGTAGTAAAAATGTCCCAAAATAATATTATCTGTTACTGTAAGCATTATCTTAGAGACAAAAAGAGGATAATAGAAAAAATATTTATTCAAGAAAAAAGAGAGCAACCTTGATTTCTGAAATTATTTAATTGATTTCAAAAAGAATTGAACTTGGCATAGCCATGGGCAGAATGGGATTTAAAGATATCTCTCATTTAGACAAAGCTCTACAACAAAATAGGCCCCAGAATTGGACTAAATTTTCTTCTGGTTTTGCGCTGAGACAATTCTCCCTTGAGAGAACAGGCTTGTTGATGGGGGAGGATCAGAAGGTAATTAGAACTGTCTGAGGGAAAGTCACTGTTAATGTGTCAAACTAGTTAATGTCTTGTCCCATTTTTAGGTATCCTTCATTTTGTCTCCAATTTACATCTTTTTCACACAGCCTTTCAAAATCAAACGTCCTGTGCTGGTACATCAAAACAACAATGCACCTGTGCCGCCTCCCCACTTCCTTTCTCCTTGAGATAATTTCTCCTGACCTTGTCAGCATTTTGCTTTGTAGAACCTCCCATGTCTCCTTAGCCATATTCCTTCTGAGTCTCAGATGATGGTTCATGTGTACATTTCCTTTGGACAGTCTACAAGCTGCTTTCTCAAGTCCAAGACCATGCTTACCCAGTCATGACTTCTCCCCTTTTGTTACCATTATGTGATGGGGCCACTTCCCTCCATGACTCCTGCCACTTCCATTCCCCTAACCAGGTTTCCATGATGGCTAGAAGTATAGCCAGTGTAGCAGTTTTCCCTACACTAACATAGGAGAATTGTCAACCAAGGATTTCTTAGATGCTCCACTTTGGATAGAATGGCACACCAAGAAGAAGTACCATCCTTTCCAGCCCACCATTACTAAATATAGCCTTGCACTGTGCCGTTCTGAATTCTATACAGGGTTTATACCTTCTCGACTGATCTCTCATTAAATGCTTTTTTGAATTAGAAAAAAAAATCCTTTCCAAAGCCCCATTCCAGTTGATGGTTCTATTCTTTTAGAACTTTGTAACACCAATAGTGTCATGTTTACTTTTCTCTATGAAAATGTCTTATTTATTTGATCTATTATCTACACTACATGAAACTTATTTATCTTTGTATTACTAGCATGACATTAGTCAGAATGCCTGAACACAATAGTCAATAAATGCAAGTTGAATAGGAATAAGTAGGTAGACACATATAAAGCCTTAAATAATTTTTAAGAGCCTTCCCTCTACATGTATTTTCTTAAGAATAACTGGGCTCTTTCTTTACTATTATTCTTTTCTCTCTATGTCATGGGCTTACATTTTATGAGTTTATAGATTCTGACACTTGAGTTTATGGCCCTAATCTGTGCCTCTGGGCCTACTAGGACTCACAGTTACCTTCTTGCTCTCTCTCAAAGAAGAATATAGCATTGACATTTGGAGAGTGCTAAAGAGAAAGCCAATAAAAAAAAATCTCATTATAAAACTGCCAAAGAACCAGCTTCCCATTATTTCTTTAAGGCAAAAGATTACTTTTGCATTATTTGAAGATTCACCTCAGAGATTTGCATGCTTTTCAGAAGGCTGTCTTAAATATTTGGGACTGAAAGAAGCAGGAGGGGAAGAGAAGTTTTGAAGATTCTGGGGTATTATTCTATGATATAAACAAATCACTGTGGACAATGTTCCTAGGAGTAAGCTGCAAATAGCTTATAGGATAATCAACTAAAGCTTAATTGAGGATTCAGGAAAAGTTTATTGTTTCCTCTTACATAGAGAAAAATTACATTGCAATGCAGAGGACAGAATAACTATGATTTTAGGTTTAGAAGTATGTAGATATGTCAGAAAGGAAACATGCTGTTTTAAAATATATTGAAGAATAAAAAATAACTGAAAGGAATAGTGTAAATAAGACAAGTATCTGGTCAGAGGAACAAGTTAAAAATATTGTTTGTGGCCAGGACACAGTTTCAGAGGTGTCTTTTAGAGTTATATATTTTTTACAGACAAATTTTCTAGCAAAACATTCAGTCTCATAGCAAATAAACTACTGGAATTTCTGAAGACAAAAACTTATACGATTCAGAGTGAACTTATAAGTTCTTAAATAAAGAACTTTCACCATTTTGCTCATGAGTAGATTTCCTCTATTAATGATTATACTGTTTATTTGCCTCTTCACAATTTCCCTTTTCCATCCTCATGTCTGCTGGCATTGGCAGAGCTCATCCGTGACCTACTGGTTTTCCCTCTTGATGCACTTTGAATTTTCACTGTTGCCCACAAACTTCAGCATCCTGCTTCACAGTTGATACCCAAGACTTTATGTTTAATCCAGACTCAAATCCATCACTTTAATCTCCATAACTGTCATAGTTATTGCATATTTCCTACTTCCACTTCATGGTATGACTTTAACTCTTCACACAACACATCTCTCCATCTTGCCATGTGGGCTTTCTCCTTGGCAGGTAAAGAGACATCCAGAAGTTAACTAGTATGTGAAGGGCATATAGGAGATTTTTACCGGCTACAGTTAGGGACTTAAATGACACACGCAAAAATGTTCCTTGCTGCTTGAGGACTTCCTGTTCTGGCCTCTGCTCCTAAGTCTTGGTGCTATTTTTCCCTCCTGAGTCTGATCTAGTGAGTTGCCCTTTTCCTTTGAGAACGAACTTTCCCCAGAACCAGACCTTTAGTCTGATCTGACTACTAATACTACAATTTGCTCCATTGTTCTCTACTGCTGCATTAGCGTCACCAAGACAGTCTTTTGAGCTTTACATAGTATAAGGAAGTTGTCATAAGACATGTCTAAGAATATTATCTATGGAAAAAGATGCTTTGAACAAAGTGTGGTTAAATGCAGGGAGAACATCTTGGGAAAATGATTTGTTCAAAGAATGCATGTGGCAGCTCATCACAGACTCTTCATTAGAACGTAAGTTCCATGAGGCACAGACCATGACTATATTGGTCACTCTTTTCTTTTTTTAATATATTTTTATTTATTTTGGAGAGGAAGGGAGGGAGATAGAGAGAAAAAGAGAGGGGGAGGAACATCAATCATGAGAGAGAATCATTGATCAACTGCCTGCTGCATGCCCCCATTGGCAATTGAACCCACAACCCAGGCATGTGCCTTGACGAGGACTTCCTGGTTCACAGGTTGATGATCAAACTCTAAGCCACACTGGCCAGGTTATTGGTCACAATTATGTGTCCAGAACTTATCACAGTGTCTGGCATATAGTAGGTCATTTGGTATTTATCAATTATACTTGTTGGGAAAAAATGAATAAGTGAATTAATGAAATGGGGGTATCAGCAATTTCTCAAACTTGCCAACTTTAATGAAAAGTGATTATTCTTCCCTAAATGATACTTCCAATCATGAATTCATTGAATAAATATCTCTTGTTTCAAAGAATGATGATTACCCAAACAGCCTTTAATCACATTGCAGCCTCAGGGTTTGCTGGGGGCAGTGGGATACAAAGGAGAAGCCAGGTGCTGTGGGAAAGAGCAATCCTCTGATGCTTCAACCTTTTCAATCAGAAGAGCTCTCTTTTTATTTGGTTTTCCAACTGGGAATATGTGTAACTTTTCTTTGAAAAGATGTTGGTCACTAAAATAAAAATGTGGAAAATCATTGCTTTACATAGCTGACACCAAAATATTTAATGGACCTTAAGTAATTAGACAATTAAGAACCTTGTAAAATAATGATAAATAAGTATATCTCTATGGAAAACTGCAACATTCCCTAATATTTTTCTTTTCTTTTTTTTCTTTTTCTGTTATTTTTTATTAATATATTACATGTGTACATATCTTCCTATTGCCCCACCACCCCACTCGCATGCATGTCTAACCCCTCTGTCTTGCGTCTATTTGTTATGCTTACATGCATGCATACAAGTCCTTTTGTTGATCTCTTATCTATCTCACCTCTCCCTAACCTTCCCACTGTAATTTGACAGTCTGTTTGATGCTTTACTGCCTCTCTATCTATCTTTTCCGTTCATTAGTTTATAATGTTCTTTATTATCCATAAATGAGTGAGATCATGTGGTATTTTCCTTTCATTGACCAGCTTATTTTACTTAACATAATGCTCTCCAGTTCCATCAAGGTTGCTGCAAATGGTAAGAATTCCTTCTTTTTGATGGCAGCATAGTATTCCATTGTGGAGTAACATAGTTTTCTGATCCAGTCATCTGGTGATGGGCACCTAGGCTGTTTCCAAAGTGTAGTTATTGTAAATTGTGCTGCTATGAACATATGGGTGCATATATCCTTTCTAATTGGTGTTTCTAGTTTCTTAGGATATATTCCTAGGAGTGGGTTAACTGGGTCAAATGGGAGTTCCATTTTTAGTTTTTTGTGGAAACTCCATACTGTTCTCCACAGTGACTGCACCAGTCTGCATTCCCACCAGCAGTGCATGAGGGTTCCTTTTTCTCCACATCCTCGCTAACACTTGTCATTTGTTGATGATTGCCATTCTGATGGTATCTCATTGTTGTTTTGATTTGCATCTCTCAGATAATTAATGACTTTGAGCATGTTTTCATGTGTCTCTTGGCCTTCCTTCTGTCATCTTTCGAAAAGATTCTATTTAGGTCCATTACTCATTTTTTTATTGGATCATTTATCTTCTTTTCCAATTTGGATGCCTTTTATTTTTTTCTTCTTGTCTGATAGCAATGGCTAGTACTTCCAGTACCATCTCGAACAGGAGTAGTGAGAATGGGCATCCCTGTCTTGTTCCTGTTCTTAAGAGAAATGGTTTTAGTTTTTGCCCATTGAGTATGATGTTAGTTGTTGGATTTATAATATATACCTTTTATTATGTTGAGGTATGATCTTCTATTCCCACCTTGTTGAGAGTTTTTATCAAGAAAGAGTGTTGGATTTTGTCAAATGCTTTTTCTGAATCAGTTGATATGACTATGTGATTTTTATCTCTCAATTTGTTTATGTTTATTGATTTGTGGATGTTATAACATCCTTGCATTCCTGGGATAAATCCTACTTGGTCATGGTGTATGAGCTTTGTGATAAACTACTGGATCCCATTTGCTAGAATTTTGTTGAGGATTTTGGCATCTATGTTCATGAGGAATATTGGCCTGTAATTCTCTTTCATTTGTTTGTCTTTATCTGGTTTTGGTATTAGTATGATGCTGGCTTCATAGAAGGTGCTTGGAAGTGTTCCTTCTTCTTGAATTTTTTTGGAAAGTCTGAGGAGGTTAGCTTTTAATTGTTCCTTGAATGTTTGGTAAAACTCCCCTGGGAATCCCTCTGGCCCCGGGCTTTTGTTTGCTGGAAGCTTTTTATTGACTGCTTCAATTTCTTCCATAGCTATTGACCTATTGAGATGTTTAGATTCTTCTGATTGAGTTTTGGAAGGTTATATTTTTCTAGGAAGATGTCCATTTCCTCCAGGTTGTCAAGTTTGTTGGAATAGAATTGTTCATAGTATTTTTTTTAACAATTTTTTGAATTTCAGTGGGGTCTGTTGTTATATCACTTCTTTCAATTTTGACTTTGTTTATTTGAATCCTCTCTCTTTGATTCTTGGTGAGCCTGGCTAGAGGTTCATCAATCTTGTTTATCCTTTCAAAGAACAAGCTCTTGGTTTTGTTAATCTTTATATTATTTCTTTGGTCTCTGTGTCATTTATCTCTACTCTGATCTTTACTATTTCCTTCCTTCTGCTTACATTGGGCTTTTCTTATTGTTACTCTCTTTCTAACTCTTTGAGTTGTAGGGTATAGATAATTTATTAGCATTGTTTCTTGTTTTTTTGCAGTAGGCTTGTAGAGCTATGAACTTCCCTCTCAAGACTGCTTTTGCTGTGTCCCATAGATTTTGGATTGTTGTATTTTCATTGTTATTTGTTCCCATGATGTTTTTTATTTCTTCCTTGATCTCTCTGGTTATCCAGTCATTGTTTAATAACATGTTGTTTAATCTTCATGTGTTTGATTTCTTTTGATTGTTTTTATTGTACTTGATTTCCAGTTTTATGCCACTGTGATCTGAGAAGATGCTTGATATGATTTCTTATCTTCTTGAATTTGAAAAGATTTTTCTTATGACCCAACATATGGTCTATTTTTGAAAATAATGCATGTGCACTTGAGAAGAATGTATATTCTGTGACTTGGGTGAAATGTTCTGAAGATGTCAATTATTTCCATCTGGTCTAGTGAGTCATTTAGGATTGATGTTTATTTACTGATTTTTTGTTTAGAGGATTTGTACAATTGTGATCATGGGGTATTAAAGTCTCCTACTATGATTGTATTACTGCCAATCTCTCCTTTGGTATCCTCCAGGAGATTTTTTTAAATGTATTTGGGTGCTTCTGTATTGGGTGTGTATATGTTTAGCAGAGTTATATCTTCTTGTTGGATTGCTCCCTTTAGTATTATGAAGTGGTCTTCCATATCTCTTGTTATGTCCTACACTTTGAGATCTCATTTGTCAAATGTAAGTATTGCTACCCAGGTTTTTTTTTCCATTTCCATTTGCCTGAAAAAGCGTTTTCTCTCCCTTTGCCCTCAGTGTGTGTGTCTTTTTTTCTGAGATGAGTTTCTTGTAGACAGCAGATATATGGATCATGTTTTTTTATCCAATCCATTACCCTATGACTTTTGATTGGAGCATTTAATCCATTTACATTTAAAGTTATTATTGATAGGTACTTATTTGTCACCATTTTTATTCTTTACCCCATATTACTTCTTCTCTTTCTATTTCTTTTCTTTCTTTCTTTCTTTCTTTCTTTCTTTCTTTCTTTCTTTCTTTCTTTCTTTCTTTCTTCTTCTTCTTCTTCTTCTTCTTCTTCTTCTTCTTCTTCTTCTTCTTCTTCTTCTTCTTCACAGCAGAACCTTTAGCATTTCTTGCATTGCTGGTTTGGTGGTAATAAATTCCCTTAGTCCTTTTTTTATCTATGAAGCTCCTGATGACACCTTCAATTTTGATTGATAGCCTTTCTGGGTACAGTATTCTTAGATTCAGACCCTTGCTTTGCATGACTTTGTATATTTCATTCCATTCCCTTCTAACCTGATGAGTTTGTTGAGAAATCAATTGCTAATCCGATGGGGGTTCCTTTGTAGGTAACTTTTTGTCTTTCTCTGGCTGCTTTTAAGATTCTTACTTTGGATAATCCACAGGGGAATCCAAGATGGGGGCATAGGTAAACACCTACACTGCTGCCTCACACAACAATTTCAAAACTACAACTAAAAGACAGAACAGACATCATCCAGAACCACAGGAAAGCTGGCTGAGTGGAAATTCTACAACTAGAAGGAAAGAGAGGGCCTCATGGAGACCCAGAGGAGCTGCAAAAAGCTGAGGTATGGAGCTGCACACATGTAGAGAGCGGGTGCCCAAGTACCTGGTTGGCTTTCTCTCACAGGAGGGAGAAGGAGACTCCCAACATTCAACCCTTTATCCTACGGCACTGAACCCCAGGTCCAGCTGAAACTCATAATGGGGGGGTGGGGTGGTTTGGACTGTGAAAAGGGAGAAGTGCACAGAAATATAGGAGAGCCGTGAAAGGGCAGAAGTCTGGTGGTGCGCTCAGAACTACGCACAGAAGACTGACTGCTGATTCGGTACTGGCTTTCACGAGTGGGCAGGAGACAAAGCCTCCCAACTGTGCCACTTTTAACTCCACTAAACCCCAGTTTCGGGCAAAACTCTTGGAACTCAGACTTATATGGTCCCAAAGCACAGGGGAGCAAGAAAGGCAGCAGTCTAGAGGCACTGCAAACGCACACAGGGACCCCTCCAGTGTTTACCCAGAGACACGTGAGACCCAGAGGCCATGGAGGGTGGGGCCGACTGGAAGGCAAGGCATTTTGTTAAGCCCTGAGACTCCACCTATCCCAAGCTCAACAGAGAGGATTTTGCAATTTTGCAAGTCTTGTATCATAAGGCTGAATCCAACACAGAAGTTCTCCCAGAATAGTGAAAATGCAAAGACAAAGGAAGAGATCACAAACAAAAGAAATGGAGGAAAACAAAAAACTGGATATAGAGTTCAAAACCACAGTTATAAGGTTTTTCAAGAATATCCTAGAAAAGATGGATAAATTTAGCGAGACCCAAGAAGAGATGAAAAAGGACCAACTAGAGATAAAAAAGGACCAACTAGAAATTAAACATACACTGACTGAAATAAAAAAAATATTATACAGAAACCTAATAGCAGACTAGAGGAAGGCAAGAATCAAGTCAAAAATTTGAAATATAAAGAATCAGAACACTCAACTGGAAAAGCAAGAAGAGATAAGAACTCAAATATGTGAAGATAATGTAAGGAGCCTCTGGGACAGCTTCAAGTGTTACCAATATCAGAATTGTGGGGGTGCCAGAGGAAGAGAGAGAGCAAGATACTGAAAACCTATTTAAAGAAATAATGACTGAAAACTTCCCACATCTGGTGAAAGAAATAGACTTACAAGTCCAGGAAGCACACAGAACCCCATATAAAAGGAATCCAAAGAGGACTACACCAAGACACATCATAATTAAAATACCAAGAGCAAAAGACAAAGAGAGAATATTAAAAGCAGCAAGAGAAAAAGAATTCATTACCTACAAGGGAGCACCCATATGACTGTCAGCTGATTTCTCAACAGAAACTATGAAGGCCAGATGGGAATAGCAAGAAATATTCAGCGTGATGAATAGCAAGAACCTACAACCAAGAATATTCTATCTAGCAAAACTATCATTCAGAATTGAAGGGCAGATAAAGAACTTCACAGATAAAAAAAAGCTAAAGGAGTTCATCAACTCTAAGCTAGTATTATATGAAATGCTGAAAGATACTCTTTAAGAAGAGGAAGAAGAAAAAGGTAAAAGATAAAAAATTATGAACAACAAATACATATCTATCAACAAGTGAATCTAAAAATTAAGTGAATTAAAAATTTGATGAACAGAATAAACTGGTGAATATAATAGAATCAGGAGCACAGAAAGGGAGTGGACTGATAATTCTTAGGGGGGAAGGGGTGAGGGGGTACAGGGAGAGACTGGACAAAAATCATACACCTATGGATGAGGTCAATGTGGGGGAGGTAAGGATAGAGTGAGGGGTGGGAGCTGGGTGGAGGGGAGCTATGGAGGGGAAAAAAGAGAAACAAATGTAATAATCTAAATAACAAAGATTTAATTTTAAAAAAAGATTCTTACTTTGTCATTGGTG
Organism: Lasiurus cinereus; assembly: GCA_011751065.1. Taxonomy (NCBI): domain Eukaryota; kingdom Metazoa; phylum Chordata; class Mammalia; order Chiroptera; family Vespertilionidae; genus Lasiurus; species Lasiurus cinereus. The sequence continues at coordinate 18,446,529 of JAAGEH010000393.1, read as the reverse complement.
TTTGCCAATTTAATTATAATGTGCCTGGCGTCAGTCTTTGGGGGTTCATTTTGCTTGGGACTCTGAGCTTCTTGGATTTGTGTGGTTTTCTTCTTCCCTATATCAGGGAAGTTTCCTGTCATTATTTCTTCAAACAGGTTTTCTATTCCTTGCTCAGTTACCTCTCCTTCTGAAATCATTATTGTGCCGATGTTATTTTCTTTCATGTTGTCCCAAAGTTCCCTTAGGCTCTCCTTCTTTTCAATTTTTTGTTTTCTAGAAGCTGCTCTACTTGGGTATTTTTTCCTATCTTGTCTTTTAGCTTGCTGATGTGGTCTTTTGCTTCTTCTAGTCTACTTTTGATGCTTTCTATTGAATTCTTCACAGCAGCAATATCATTTTTCATTTCTTCTTGGTTCTTCTTCATTTCCTCTTGGTTCTTACTCATATTGTCAAATTTGTCTTCCATTCTTTTCAGCCACCTTATGACCATTTTTCTGAATTCTTTCTCTGGTAGGTTGCTTGCCTCTATTTCGTTTACTTCCTTTTCTGGTGATGCCTGCTTTTCTTTCATATGCGGGCTGTTTCTTTGTCTCTCCATGGTCTCTCTTCTCTGGGTGTCTAGTTATGCAGTTCTCTCTCCTGTTTTGATTTAAACACACAAAATACAACACAACAAGGTACAAAGCACAAGGCACTGAACAGAAATGTATTCATGATATTAATAACCACAAATAAACATGACCACCAGAGAGAGACAAATTAGGATATAGAAGAGAAAGAAGAAGAGAGAAAAGAAGGAGAAAAAAAAGAAAAGAAGTGTCAAAATGAGATTAGGAGAAGGGAGAAAGGAGAAAAAAGAGAAAAATAAATAAGAGAGAAAAGAAAGAGAATAAGAAAGAGAAGGGGAACAAATTATATATATGGGGAGAAAACTCCAATAGAACAGCCACTAATCCCAACAAATGCCAGCCACAAGTACCTAGAGATTAATACAAACTACAAACATCAACTAATATCATGGGAGGTGAAGGACAATAGAAGTAAAAAACAAAGAAAAACAAAGCACACAAAACAAAACAAAAAGAATAAGCAAAACAATCTCACAAAAAGTATAAAAAATCTATATAAACAACATACAAGCAAACAACAACAAAAGAACAGAGAGAAAGACAAATTTTTTGATAGTGAAGACAGAGAAGAGAGATGTATATATGGACTTGGAGCAGGGGATTTGAAATTAGATATATAAGTAGGGTGAAATTTTAACAGGGGGTAAAAAGAAAGAATAGGGAAAAATCTAAAGTAGGGAAAGGGTTAGAGAAACAGGCCAACAAAAGGATAAAAATTAGGAAGAGAGTGATGGCATAAAGGTAGAGTTGAGATAGAGTAAAATGATGCTAAAGGAAAGATGAAATAGAATGTAGAACTCTAATCCCAAAGTAAAATAAAGAGAAAATAAAATGACACTTTTTTTTCCCAAAATGGTAAAATAGTAGTAGTAATAGTAATAATACTGATTGAAAATAAAAATGTAATAATTAAAAAGGTAAAATCCAGTGAGGAAAAAAGAAAAAAATAGTTTCTTAAGTAAAGATGAAAAAAATAAAAATAAAAAATAAAAAAATAGAATGTGCAGTAGATAAGGTCATTCACTTCTTCTATTGTTCTGTTTGGCACACCTGTTTCCCAGTTGGGACAGTATGGCAGTTCCCTGAGTTCCACTAGTGCTCAGTATTGTAAGCCAGTCCTGGTTTTTAAGCAGGCGGTATGTCTTAATCTCTTAATTATTTTATTTGTTATTACACAAGAGTCAATTTGTGAGTCAGCCCCTAGGTAGCAGTGTTTCTGGATTGACCTCTGAGACTAGAGGTTCTATCTAGCCTGTGCTTAGATTCTGCTTTCCCTGTGGCACTCAATATTGCTTTATAGGAGTGGGCTGCCCCAGAGCTGGTTCTCCAACAGTTCACTCCTGGCTCTCATCCTCAGGTTCCAGAAAAATAACTTTCCTTGCAGTCTCCCAGGGTGTCTCCAACTGGGTGATCCTATGTATTGGGCTTAGCAATCAGAAGCAAGGATCTGAAGAGGAAAAAGCACAAGTCTGCACAGTCTCCCTTCCCCGCTATTGTCTAAGCAGGCAGCACACTTTAATAACTCCCAAGCTGTCTTTCTGTGTCAGATCAAAATGGGTCATTTTCTAGAGATCCCCTCTGTTAGAAACACTGCGGACCCCCTTCCACAATCATGGATCATGCCAGGCCCAACAGCCATGGATTTCTCTAGGTGCAGATTTCCCCCATCCTCCAGCTCCCACAGTGCACGCGTTTCTCTGTTCTGTGGGACCAGAGACCTCACCTTATCCCAGGCTAAATCTGACCTTTGTGTGTGTAGTGTAGAGCTCTGAATCCGAGTGTTTGCACCAATTGGGGACTGGTCTCTCTAACACATTTTTACTTCTCCTTTCCTTTGATGAGCTTTGAACCATCAAATGTCTGCTTGCACTATTGCCCTCCAGGCATTTTATGAACTTTTCACTATCATTTCTCCCTGCTTGTCCTTTCCATAAAAAAAATAACTTGTTATGAGTTCCCATTCCTTTAGTCTGTTCTCCATTAGCTAACTGTGAATGGTAGTATCTTTAACTAGGCCCAATGGATGACCCACTATTCCTAAAACAACATCTTCATTAGGAAATCCTTAAAGAGTGGTTCTTCTGAACAAGGGTCAGAGAAGTATTTGGGGCCAAATAGCTTTTCAGAGCCTGAAATCATTCCAATTGGTCAGTTGCCCAGAGTATACAGGGATAGCCTTAACGATAAAGGAATAATCTTAGAGGAATTATACTTCTTTATATGCCTGATCTCTAAATACTCTTACCATGGGAAATAAAATGTTCTAATTAAAACACTTTTGTACAATTAAATTCTTTCCTATGAATTAAACCATTTTGTACATTTTTCCCTATGATAACAGATCCATCTATTAACATTATAATTATTTCTGCAAAATGATGTAGTTCAGGGGAAAATAAGTCTTCATAAAGTTTCCCAGGAAATTAGAATGTTGGCAAGATTTCATTGGGATCAAAGTGAAAACAGTGGGCGGTGAGGAGGTGGAGAGAAAATTTTGCAACAGAATTTCAATGGCGTCAAAATGATACCCACTGTGCAAGGCCGGAGATTAATCTACACCAGAGAAATGGTTACAAACACAGGAGGCAAAGGCAAATGCAGAACACTGCCGAGCAAAGGAGGCTGGCTGAGCAGGAAAAACAGCAACACACAAAGACTTCGTGACATGAACTAGTATAGCTAAATAGTAATTAGTGGCTGGGTATTGTACAAAGGCTTAATTAATATTCCCACATTACAAAAGAGCACCTGTGAGGCACTGCACACTCAACCCTCTAATGAGTGTAAATTCACGTTGGGCTAGTAAAAGAATAGAAGTAATTGCCCCTGCCATTTGCTGTTAAGGGGGTTGACAAATGAAAACTATGCTGTCATTTTTTTTTCCCCTGGCTGGGTTAATTCTCAGGCCTGTTAATCACATACTGGTTATCATCAGTGAGATTTTTTTCCATCTGGTAGTCCATAAATCAGGACACGTAGATGTGAAGTTATTTGATACAACAACAGCAACAGCAAAAACTGAGGAACCTTTTACAGTAGAAGAAATATATCTTTCCTGATATCAACATTCATAGGTAGTTAACCAAAAAGACATTTATCATAAATTTCAAACACAGGACATACTGGAACTAGAAATTATTATATTATTATCTAACATATGGGCCAAGTTTTAAAGACATCAAAAGCTATATATTTTCAATGTAAATATTAGCATTTCATACATTATCCTTTAGATAATGTTAACACCTTTTGTTCTTTATTTTATTGTTAATGGCCTTTATTGGCATATGTTCATTAACATTAGCACAATAACTAGTTTTAAAGAGTGAAAACACTAATTCAATGACAACTATAATTATATTGAACAATACTTTCAAGACATTTTGTTAAATAAAAAATGTAATTATGATAGAAAATAAAAGCAATGGAAAAGGAGCTTGGTAGATTACTTTAAGGGGGGCAGATAAGAACTTTGTTAAATAATGCAATCATCCAAGTAAAATACTGTGCCACTCTCTTTTCCCACTTCATTGGCTTTTAGGGACTTAATTTTCCTTCAGATTTTTCCTTGGTGTTTATTTTAGCTTTGTTGCACCTTTACTTTTCATCAGGAATTGAGCATACAATATGTTATTCATCCTCGAAGCAACCATGCCTCATTCTTTCCTTTAACAGGCTACAATTTTTCAAAAACCATTCATTGAATTTTTTGAATATCTGAATTGATAAGTAGGAAAAAATGATTATTGCTTTTCTGTGGCAAGAGAGTTAAAACAAGTCAAGTCAACAAGAACTCATCTATCCGTTTCTACCCTCCCTTCACTAGTGGAGAACTCCAACTTTATAGCTCTAGAGTTCAAAACACAAAAAAATATAAAGAAAATACATTCATTTGAAAAGATATTGATTAGATTGAGAAAGGGAGATAGAAGGGAATGAAATACCATTACAATAGAACAATGACAATAGACAACAATTTTTAGATCACTTACTGTATCCTAGAAACTATACCTACTACTTAAAATAAATTATTTTTATTTTAAAATGCTCACAACAGTCCTATGATTAGTTACTATGTTATCATGATTTTAGAGATGAGAAAGTGAATCCTAGAGAACTTTTTAAAATTTCTGTATTGTTAAAAGTTTTACATATGTCTCCTTTTTCCCTCAATGACGTCTCCATGTCCACTCACCTCCCAGCATGTCCCCACCCCTCTATTGTTTGTGTTCATGCTCAGATGCATGCATACAAGTCCTTTGGTAAGCCCTGCCCACCACCCTCCCCTCTCTTCCCAGTGAGGTTGGATGGTCTTTCCAATGCTTCTGTGTCTCTGGATCTATTTTTGTCCATCAGTTTATGTTGTTCATTATATTACACAAATGAGTGAGGTTATGTGATATTTATCTTTCTCCGATTGGCTTATTTCACTTAGCATAATTCTCTCCAGGCCTATCCATGCTAATGCAAATGGTAAGAGTTCTTTCTTTTTTATAACAGCTTAGTATTCCATGGTGTAGATGTACTATAGTTTTCTAATCCAGTCATCTGCTGATGGACCCTGGGGCTGTTTCCAAATTTTAGCTATTGTGCTAAAATTGTGCTGCTATGTACGTAAATTGTGCTGCTATGTACATAGGGGTACATATATTCTTTCTGATTGATGTTTCTGATTTTTTTGGAATATATTCCTAGAAGTGGAATTACTGGGTCAAATGGGAATTTATTTTTAATTTCTTGAGGAAACTGCATCCTCACCAGCAGTGTAGAGGGTACCTTTTTCTCCACCTGCTCTTCAGCACTTGTGATGATATCTATTCTGACAAGTGTGAGATGGTATCTCATTTCATTTTGATTTGTATTTTTTTGGATGATTTGTGACTTTAAGCATGTTTTCATATGTTTCTTAGCCTTCTGTATGTCCACTTTCAAAATTGTTTGTGTGTGTGTTAAGGTCACAGGGCTGGTAAGAGATAGGGACAGGATGCAAAGCCCATGTTGTCTTCCCTGTGAATCCGTGGCCAACCACTGTACTATCTTGATGCCTTGGGAGGATGGAGAGGTGAGAGGTAGACATGCATCAGTGGAAATCTAGGAGAAAGTATCTCTCTACCTCAGACTCTTTTATTTCAACAAAAGTGAAAATGCTGGTAGTTTGGCAATCTCAATGATTCATTCATTAATCATTAATTAATTAATCATTATTTAGTGAGACTCTAATAAGGTGCAAGGCAGTGAGATGGGTTCTAGGAGAACACAAAAGCATATTAGACCCAGTCCTGATCCTCAACTTGGAGAAATAAAATACAGACTTAATAAAGGCTATTATGCAAAAGAAGTATAACAGCTTAATTCATTGGAGAAAGGGCTGGCAAAATTTTTATGTAAAGGGCCAGATAGTAAATGCTAGAGGCTTTGTGTGTCATTTGCTCTGTGTGGCAATTATTCAACTCTACTATGGAAGCACAAAAGCAGCCATAGAGAATGAGTAAGTGAATGAGTGGGGCTGTGTTTTGATAAAATTTTATTTATAAAAACTCTCAATGGGCTACAGGCCAGGGCTTACCAACTCCTTTGTTGAACTTTTGGGATATTAGATACTGTAGGACATTTAAACGTGGGATAAAAAGTGGAGTTAATGGAGAAATAAAGAGGAGGGGACAGAGAAGGAAGGGGGTGGGAATCAGGAGACAGTATGTCATGGAAACCTAAGGAAATGGTCAGGGTGACTCACTAAGGCCTGGAGGAGAGTGAAGACTTCAGGTGGGCCTTGAGGATCAGGAGGCTATTGGAAAAGGGGAACACATAAGGGAAGCATCAGTAGGTGTAGTTGCCCATTGAGCCTTTGGGGGTGGATCTGGAAATAAAGATTTATGGGGAAGAAGATGGTTTTGTGTAGAGACATAGATGCCACTGGAGATCCTGTATTTGGCAGAGATGAGAGCAAACATGGGTGCTAGCCCTTTCCTCCTGAAGGTGATAAAAGACCTTTCCTATTTCTCCAACTCAGGGGTGCCTGCCTCACATTTCTCTATTCCACCGGACCTCTCGTGGGAGCTCTCTTTTCCCTCCTACCCTAGATTAAGTGACAAACAATCCTTTCTCTTCATGTTTGTATCTTAGAGCAGTCAACTTCATCCAGGCTGTATTTTATACAACCTATGTTTATTCATATTAGTCAGTGGGTTTTATTGCTCCAAGGTTTCCCCTCCTTGATTTTTCAATTTCTGTGAAGAAAAACAGTCAAAATAAATGATATGCCTAGAACTTTTGTTCCTTGTAGTTATTTCACTCACAAGCAGTTACTGTGTACAATTACAGGATGTTGGCAGTAGAAAGGCTTCCAAGATCTTTTAGTTTAAGTCATTTATTTCACATTAAAAATAAAAAACGAGGCCCAGAGCAGGAGAACGAACTTCCTAAGGCCCCATAATTCTTACCACTGGGTATAGTTTTGCTTTTTTACTTTTTAATTAATCTTTTTATTGGGAAATATAACGCAATTATACCGTGAAATATGTCAAAGGTAAGTATAATAATTACTGAATAGACATGTAATCACTAGAGCAAAAATAGAACAATGCCAGGCCCTTCTGAACACATGCCCATACTTCTTCCTTCTTCAGGCAACCACTGGCCTTTGTTTAAAAAAACTTTGGTAAACTATGCCTGATATAAAATGTACCATTTTAACCATTTTTAAGTGGACAATTTCGTGGAGTTCAGCATATTCACATTGCTGTGAAATCATCGCCACTATTCATTTCCAGAGCTTTCCCATCATCCTACAGTGGAACTTGTATCCATGAAACAAAAATTCTTATGATAGTTTTGCTTAATAATTTTCCAGATTTTCTAGAGCTCTAGTCTTTTCAAATATAAGGTTTTAAAGCAACATAGTGATATGTACAACATAGCGATTGTGTGTGTCTTGAAGGGAGAAAGGTGGAAGTAGAAACTTGGAAGCTACTTGTTTTAATATTTAGCAAACTTTGAAAAGCCATGGTAGGCTTGAAAGAGAATTAACGATGAAACGGAAACTGCTTTTATGTTGGAAAAAAGATATAAAAAGAATCAAAATGTCTAGTGTGGAAATGCCAAGAACGTTCCCTTTTGGGAGCTATCTACAATCAGAGCTTACTACACAACACACTCTCCTGGCTCCTGAGGCTTCCCCTTTGGGTCCTGAAGTGGGAGCTGCAGGCCCTTAGTAAGGGACTGTAAACCAAGTACAGCAGATCGAGCTTTGCAGATGAAAACATGATGCCTAGCCCTGGCTGGTTTGGCTCAGTGGATAGAGCAATGGCCTGCAGACCAAAGGGTGCCAGGTTCTATTCTGGTCCAGGGCACATACCTTGGTTGCAGGCTCCTCCCTAGCCTGGGCCTTTTATTATTTTATTTATTTTTTAAATGCTTGATCAGGGTGAGGCAGGAGGCAACCAATCAATATGTTTCTCTCACATTGATATTTCTCCCCATTTTTCCCTCTTTTCCTCTCTCTCTCTAAAAATCAGTGGGAGAAAAAAATATGATCAGGTGAGCATTTAATAAATAAATAAATAAATAAATAAATAAATAAATAAATAAATAAAATATGATGCCTAGCCCCACCTTCTCAACCTTCTATGACTCTGAGCCAAGTAATGCAACTCCTTCATCTGAGTAGCTTTTCACAACTCCTCCATATGAGTAGCTTTTCATCACAGATAAGAATTGCTATTTTTCTCTTGCCAACCACATAAATAATGGAATCTTCTCTCCTACAAAGCCTAGGAGCCAAAGAAAGTGCCAGACAGAGAGGGGGTTAGTGAGAAACCCAGGAGGTGCAAGAGGAAAGGTCACTGGAGCTGGAACTGGAGGTGCCAGGGAGATGTTGGCAGCAAAGACCACTCTCTCCTCCCCAGAACATGTGCTTTTCAGGGAAGTATATTCCAGTGAATACCAAAGGCAGCCTTGAACATGCAAAGGAGAATATTTGAGTGCATGATCACATGCTTATACTATTTTTCCTCTTTTTCCCTTCCACCTGGTTCCCACCCCACCCCAAGCCATCACCGCCCCCCCGACCGCCCCACTGTCTTCCTTCATGGGTGTAAGATCTTTGTCCAATCTCTTTCCCTATAACTCCTTTCCCCCCAAGAATTGTCAGTCCACTCCCATTCTGTGCCCTTGATTCTATTCCATTCACCAGTCTGTTCTATTCATCAGGTTTTTTATTCATTTGATTTTTAGGTTCATTTGTTGATAGATATGTATTTGTTGTCACTTTGTTGTTCATAATTTTTTATCTTTACCTTTTCTTCTTCTTCCTCTTCTTAAAGAATACCCTTCATCATTTCATATAATACTGGTCTGGTGGTGATGAACTTCTTTAGCTTTTTCTTGTCTGTGAACCTTTTTATTGGATCTTCAATTATAAATGATAGCTTTACTGGGTGGAGTTATCTTGGTCATAGGTTCTTGCTATTCATCACTATGAATATTTCTTGCCACTCCCTATCTATGGCCTGCATAGTTTCTGTTGAGAAATCAGATGACAGTTGTATGGGTACTCCCTTATAGGTAACTAAATGTTTTTCTCTTGTTGCTTTTAAGATTCTCTCTTTATCTTTTGCCCTTGGCATTTTGATTATGATGTGTCTTGGTGTGGTCCTCTTTAGATTCCTATTGTTTGAGGGTCTCTGTGATTCCTAGACTTGTAAATCTATTTCTTTTGGCAGGTAGGTGAAGTTTTCTGTCATTATTTTTTCAAATAGGTTTTTAATATCTTTCTCTCTCTTTTCTTCTGGCACCCCCATAATTTGAAGGTTGGTATGCTAGAAGTTCTCCCAGAGACTCCTTACACTATCTTCATATTTTTGGATTTTTTTTTCTTTTTGCTCTTCTGGTTGGTTGTTTTTTGCTTCTTTGCATTTCAAATCTTTGACTTGATTCTTGAGATCCTCTAGCCTACTGTTTAATCTCTGTATATTATTCTTTATTTCAGACAGTGTATAGTTAATTTTTTGATTGCTACTTCCCCCCCCTTTTTTTTTGCATACTCACTAAGATCCTAGAAGATCCTTAAGTAACCATATAACTGTGGTTTTGAACTCTATATACAGTATTTTGCTTTCATTTGTAACATGTTTCTTTGTCTCTGCATTTTGGCTGCTTCCCTGTGTTTGTTTCTATGTATTGGGTAGCTATTAAGTCTCCTTGAGTTGATAGAGTGGCCTTGTGTGGTAGGTGTCCTATAGGGTCCAGTGGCTCAGCTTCCCCAGTCACCTGAGGTGAACACTCTTGGTGTACCCCTTTGTGGGCTGTGTGTAGTTTTGTTATAATTGAGCCTTGATTGCTGTTGGTACACTGGGAGGAATTGACCTCCAGGCCAATTGGCTGTGAGGACCTACTGTGTTTATAATGGGAGAACTGCTGTGCAGGAGATACTCTTATGGGGCAGGACTTGCTTCAGTAGAGTTTTGGTGCTCACTGAGTCTGCTCCTTGAGTGTGTCACATGTATCTGAAGAGTTCTAATCTGGATGGTCTTACATTGACTACTGGGTACACTGGCTCTTGGATATCCAAGGAGGTGCAAAGTCAGCCACTGCCTGGGATCACCCAACAGGAGATACAGAGAGATCTGCAGACTCCTCCTCATTATATCAGGTTTGAAAGTGCCTAGATGAGGCCCAACTGTGAAGCAAGGCCTTCTTTTGATAGCTTTGGGGCTTACTGACCCAGCTGCTGCCTGTTTGACAGGTTTTAGGCTGAGAAAGGACAGGCCATTCACATGCAAAAGCTGCTAGGCACAGCTTGGGTGGGGTTGTAAATTGAGTGAGGCAGGGTTTCGGGGAATCACCAGGGCAGAGCAAACAGCAATGGCTGCTAGTCAGCCTTGCACTGGAGAGGTCCCTGCATAGGAACAATGACTGCTGTGAGCACTTCTGTCTCAAAGAAAGCCACCCTTGCATTCCTGCTCTAAAGCCAGATAGTCCAATTTCTCCCTGTATGTGTCTGGGTCCCCCAGAGTCTCGCCTGAAACTGAAGTTCAGAGCAAGCAGAAGCTTGTATCTCTCAATCAACTAAAAAGTCAGCACACCAGGGTGGCTATCTATTCCGCATCTCCACATCTCCTACCAGTCTCAATGCACTCTCTTCTTTACCTCCCTGGTTGTAGTACTTCCACTCAGCCAGCTTTCCTGTGGTTCTGGATAATAGTTCTTCTGTCTTTTAATTGTAATTTTGATGTAGCTGCAAGAGGCAGCAAGTACAGGTGTTTACCTATGCTGCCATCTTGGTTCTCCAAATCATATCTCTACCATTGTTCAGGACCCTCCATTTCAACTTTATCATCACCGAGTCACCATTTCTCTTGTGCTGCTCATGCCCTATCAGATTCCAAGTCTCATTGCCTTTACTTCTTCGAAGATCCTTGCATCTGCTCTCCATTTTGTTCCTATTGCACAACCTTTCACTCATCAGACCCATTATAAACCTCCTGTTTCTCATCTCTTTATTTTCAGATTTCTTCATTTTTACAGTTTTATTCTTGAGGAAAAACAACCAATCTAAAACCATAACTATATTTTCTTGAAGCCTTTTCCATTTTAAAACTTGTTCTTAAGCCAGTCTTCTCCGCCCCTTCCCCCCCATGTTCCATCATCATCATCATCATCATCATTATCATCGTCGTCATCACTGCAGCTATTTTCTTCTCTATGTGACTCAGATTTTGGCCATTAAGCTGCCAATAAGTTGATTTGCAAATTTACTTTTCAGATTTGATACTGATGATGTATGGCTTCAAACCCCTTTCCTGAGAAGGAATAAAAATTTATAACAAGACCTTGGTGTGTAACAGAGGTGGTGAAAAGCATCCACATTGCAGAACAAGATGATTTTGCAGGAAAATTATCAACAATGTAGCTAGCTCAAGATCAAATGGAAGGAGATAGATTCAGAAGATATTTGAGGCCTCTATGTTAGAGTAATAAGGTATGCATATTTTTCAACTTGGGTTCAAATAATCTTTTTTCTAATTCATTGTTGCAGTAATGATCCTGCTATTGTAGAATTGTCCTTACTCATTTCAAAATCTCAAAGAGTATGCCAACAGTTTGGAGGCAAAAGGCATCTATGATATTATAATATGATTTGTTAAGAATAACAATCAAGCCTCCTTTCAGGTATTTGATAGCCAGGCTTTGAGTACTGTGGGGCCAGGTCTTTATTTCCCTGCATGCTATGAGGTGTTTTGTTTCTTTTTGGATAGTTAATTTTTATTACGAGGCAGTAAGTGCTGAATTTGAAATTCCATTCTAGAAAGTACTTAATTCTCAACCATCAGATGATCATTATGAAATATATGATTACTTTCTCTACAGAGCAGCCAGAGTAAGCTTTTAAAAGCAAAACTCAGCTCCTGCTACATCTCCTTTGATTAAACATCAAGACCTTGAACTGGAAAACAAGTCCTGATGACCTACCTCTTCTCTACACCTGCCACCTCCTTCCCTCTGCTCTGGCTACACTGGTTTTCCTTCAGTTCCTGTGCTAGGCAGACCTCAGAGCTCTTACACATTGCTCTTCTTCTTGCCTAGCTCTTGATGTGGAAATCATCTACTTGAACTCCAAGTCCCAGCTAAAATGTTACTTCTTCAATGGAGTCTACCTTGACATCTCTTTTCCTGATCTAAATTAAGTCCTTATATGTATATTGTCTCATTGTAGCTTGTATTCTTCCTTCAGATCTTTAAAAGAATTGATAATTGTAGATTATATGATTCTTTGATCCATGTTTATGTTCTTTTATTAGTTAGATTTGATCAGAGAAATAGAACCTCTCTGAGTAATATCAAAAGCAAGATTACTTATGGGGATTAGAACTCACACAATATGGGTGCTGATGAAGATGTCTATGGAAGATGGCTGCTTTGCCTCTGGTGGTGGGCCTGAAGTCTCTTGGGCCAGCAGGACTTCACAGTCAGGAAGAAACGCTAGGCATGAAATGGGGAAACCAGAGACAAACAAAAACCCATAAGGACAAACCAGAAATACACATCCATCTCATACCACTTCTGTCTTAGTATGTCCAGGGGGCTGTAACAAAACACCATAGACCAGGTAGCTTAAGAGCAACAGAAATTTATTTCTCAGTGTTCTGGAAGCTGAGAAGTCCATAGCAAAGGTGATGGCAGATTCGGTGTCTGGTGAAAGCCTGCTTCCTGGTTCACAGATGTCGTCTTCTTTCTGTAACTGCACATGATGGAAGGGATGAGGGAAATTCTCTGGGGTCTCTTCTATACTAATCATCTTCCAAAGGCCTCACCTCTAAATACCATCATGTTGGGGTTAAGGTTTTAGCATGTGAATTTGGAGTGTGCCCCACATTCAGCCTATAGTAATCTCCAACTATGTGCTGAGGAAGCTGATGTCCTTCACCATGGGGATCACTTGTGTCTGATCCAGGACTGAGAAGCTGAAGGAGATCAGCAGCAGAAGCAGAAGTTGCAGGCTGGCTGCCAACAAGGTGAGCAGCAGACCAGTGACAAAGTGTATGAGTGTGGCACACTTAGTGCCTTACACTAACTTTCAGAGCTGCTGCTTCCCTCTCCTTGCCCCTTCCAAATATTACAATGTTCCTCATGGCCAACATGACACCACACCATACACAAAAGGGGATTCAAAGAGACATGGCTTCAGCTTGGTTAAGCTGACATAGTACAAAACTATCCACTGTCTTACTAGTCTCCAAGTTCCATGATATCAGAGAACATGCTCGCTTTGTGTCTAACACCTAGAATAGTTTTCAACACAGAATAACTCCTGAATAAGCTGTGATTCAAAAGATGAATATTTTAATGAAAAAATTCTATTTTTGTCTATGAGCAAAATAAATTTGTTCATTAAAAACAACCATTCTTTGAATTACAACTCATTCAGGATTTCATTGCAAACTGTAATTGTAAATTTGACAGATGTTGAATATGATGTTATCTTAGCAGAGCATTTAATAAATTTAACCACTGTTGATAGCCTAATAATTTATGCAAACAAATTTGCAACTACCTGAAATTATTTTTGGATATATAATAAACAAAATTGATTAATTAAAAAATGTCACTACAAAGGTACTATTCCCTTTCTTAATTATGATATCTATGCTATTACAAAATCAGAAAAAAAAAATGCTTTGACAATTCCCTAGAACCTTTTCAAGATATAATTGACAGCAAAGATCAAGATGACCTTCAGTCCACAAACACTGTTTGGCACTAGCCTAAACTTCAATAATTGTTTTGAAAATTAGGAACCTTTGGTGGGAAAGAATGAGAGTCAATGAAACAAAATATTAAGAATGCTTAATTCAGATGAACTGAATAAGATGTTTGCTATATTATTCTTTGTAATTTTTCTCCTTTGACTCTCAAAATTAAGCACAAATTTTTTAAATGTACTTATAAGTTCCTTCTCACACAATGTAAACATGCAGATTCAATGCCCAGAGTATCTTTGGACTTTTCTTTTCTAAAAGTTAGACTAATGCTTTTATTTTTCTTATTAGGTATGGAAAGGAAAATAGAAGAGAAATTCCAAAAGCCAAGTTCATTGTGGGACTTCCCTGAATTCTTTTAGAAAGACCTAATTCCCATGGTGGGGAGTGGGGTAGTAGAGGGCAGGAGAAGAGTTATCTGCAGAGACTTCACCCTGCACTCCTCCTCCCCACAGGCACCTCCATCTGGCAGCACATAGACAGGTGCTCTGCAGAGAGAGTAAATGACAAGTGGAGTAGAGGTGCTGCCCCCAGGAAGCTGAGGCGAGATGTCATTGGTAAGGAACCTTGCACTCTTTCTGTGTAAGATGCCAAGAAGGTAAAAGGCTCCGGTAAGGCATGGGAGAAGAGGGCTAGACTGAATCCCAACCCTCCAGAAAGTCTTCTTGTGCTATGCCAGTCATGCCAACTCCAAACACTACACAGCAATAGTACACTACTACTCCACCTGGCATCCATCACATTTTATTATAGATTTATAAAGCCTCTCAGAGGCCAAGAGAAGTTTTGGCCACTTATTATTATTTTTTGAGTCTCCAGCATATTAAAAAATGATGAAACAACAACATAAACTAAAATAATTACATTACATATTAAGTGTTTACAGTGAACAATAGTGCTTTTAATATAGATTATAATAAAATGTAAGTATGCTACTGACACAACTACAAATTGTGGGGAAGCAGAGGACTTGGTTGGAAGGTCTGTAAGGAGGAATTTCTGAAAGGTCTGAGGCCTCTGGGGGACCTTGTTGAAGGCAGCAACCCCTACCTTGACTGTTCTAAACAAGTTTGACTCCCCAGGTGGTTTACCAGAATCTTTATGTTTAGAATTCAAAACATCCTTGCTTAAAGGATGCAGGTGATTTCTCAAGGATGCTTACTCTACTGATTGTATCTAAAGGTTCATTTTAGTTCAAGCTGTTGTAACAATAAAAGGCTAATGAGTCAGGCAATTGGGTCTTTTTTGGTTTCTTATGCCAACTAGCCCCTTAGCTTCTCTGTCACTGAAACGTGTGTCAGAGTAATGATTCATCTGTGTTCAGAGTCTGCCTGTCAGCCCTGGCAACGAATCATAAAAACAATCAACTCATAGTGCATTATGGAAGTCTGTCCCAATAATGGGACAAAGAAGTACAGTTGTATAATGTGTGTCTCTGTCTTTTAATCCTGTTAGTTTCTCTGTGTCTGTATGTAATATCACAATAGAAAAGAAGGCAAACTATCTACAGTTGTTTTGTGTGTGTGTGTGAAAAGCAGGTCAGGTCCAAGGGGCCTTCTTTTGCCATCCTTTCCCTCTTCTCTTATTTTAAGTTCTGATCATGAGGATCCCCAACCAAGCTGTAGATCACTTGAGAGGAATGACTGTTTTATAAATTAAGAGAATGAAAGGAACAAGAATAGGGCCTTGGCTAGTCTAGTGGAGGAATGATATACACTGCAATCAACTGGATGAAAAGGTCAAGTTCAGAAAGGATGACAAAGCAGGGAGAGGCAGGAAGATGGTTTAAGGCCAGACAGGTGTGATGCTCTGAGCAGAGACTTGTGTCTGGTGTAACCGCCTCTGCACAGAGCCTGTTCTTTGTGCAAGAATGATGGCATAAAATATGGATGGGCTGAACTTTAAACCAGCTTCTCTGTGCAACTCATGGGCTGATTACCATGTTTTATTCTCACACTTCACTCTCCAAAGGCTTTCCTTCTAAGTCTTAATGATAGTCACGTTCACATTACCTTGAGGAATTATTGAAAATGTGCCACTTTTGGGGGAATGTGCTCAAAGACAGTGGTGGTTCCTCCTGTGACTCTTTCACCCCTGAAAATACATACCCTGACATTAAACTAAGCTTCTGTCTTAAAGTGTGGGGATGGCAGTCACAGGAATCAGCTACTCAGATTCATATAAGAAGGCCCAGAAGGGGAAGAGGGATGGAATTGGGAGTTTTGAGGCAAGGTGCCAGACCAATGGTTCTGTGAATTATGGAATGAGGATCTAGGCCTGGGGCACTAGTAGGTGAGGCTTCCCATATCCCTATAGCTCAAGTCCAATGGTGGTCTGAGTGTGAGGCTTCACAAGCAGGTGAAGATTTCCATAAGTTACACATCTCTATGAAGTCATTCAAACCAGAAAATATATCACCAGGCCTCTTAGAGGTGTCCCATTGAAAAATGAAGTGTTACTAAACATTTAATAAAACTGTAACATATCAGAAGGTATAGAGACTGTGTATAAGTAGACTATTAGAAAATCTGGTCAAAACATATTCATGGCCATTTGCCATTGACAATATTTTCTTCATCTGGAAACCCAGAGTGCTATTCTGTTATCGAGAGAGACTAGAAGAGAAAGACCTTGGGCATTCCATTCCCAAGAGATAATTCATACAACTTATAACAAAGAGAAGGGAAATGAGAGCATAAAATGTTCTCCAGTCTTGGTCTTTTGCAAGGTCAAGAGAATTGCTGCATGCTTGCTACTTCGTTATTAGAAAATAGAGAACAGTCTCCTCCCTGTGCCCCCAAATGAGAAAGGAAAATTTGCAACTGGATGCCACGGCTGTACTGGGAGGTCACAAGCATCAAGAAAGAGAAGATAGACCAAGTTATGTTGCCAACGTTTGAATGTAATGAATCTCTTTTTGTCAGCCCCCTCAAACCTGACGAGGTGGGCTGTAGGAGAAAAAGAATAGGGGGAAGCCCATCTGGGGATCTAGAAGAAAGTTCCCCTGCAAAGGGGAAGCCAATGTGGGTTAGACCTAATGTAATATAAATTTAACAAAAGAATAGAGCAACTTTGATAACACAAAACAAATTATAAAAGCAAACTATGTAATTTAAACCTTGGTAAGAAGTTGGTCTCCCTGAACCTTTGACTAAAAAGTCCTCAAAAACATGGGCAGCCAAAACTTTTGCAGGGAAAGTTGCTCTATCGTCAACTGTCAGTTGCTAGTTGAAAGTTTAACAGAAAATCCCCTGGAAGTCTGAAGTTTCTCCCTCCTGTCATAATTTTGGGTTGTTATTGTCTGTCTCTAATTCCATTCCAAATAATCAGTATAAGAGGATTTGAGGCTATTTATGTTCATTAAGCATTCATTCCCAATTAAAAAAAAAACAAAACAAAACAGCAAACACAACCTCATAAACAAAAAACTAAAGCCGGTAAAGTCCAGTGATACTAAAAGTTTTAACCCCCTTTTTTCTAAGATAATTTTTTCTTTTAATAGGAAAACTACCTCAAAGAGCTTAGTTAAAAAAATTTGTAAGATCATCCAATCTTTTATCAACTCACACATTTGTTTCTATGAAGCCATTGAGAACTCATGTTATTTTGAAAGCACTAAATTCCAAAAATTCTTGTGGGAACTCTTCTGTTCCACTCTCCCTCCAAAGTGACCACGAACAGAAAGGAAGTGGGTGTGATAAAATATAAATGTATTGCTGGAATTTAAATTCAAGGAGGATGCCAGCAAAAAGAGACTGAAGAAATCAATTAGGTCAGTGCTCTCAAATCTGGTTGCACAATGGAATCACTTATTAAATGTTATTCCAGCCTTTATTCAACTCAGCTTTCTCAAAATACATCCTTGATTATTTCTTCCATTTCAAATCAACTCATTTGCCCCTCCCATCCTACCACCACTGCCTAATTCAGCCGTGGGAATATCTATAATACCTAAAATTTTCATTTTCTACCCTGTTGGGGTCTCTCTCATCTTTTTATCTTTTTATATAGTCTCCTACAGGATTAGCAAGACTCTCCCCCACTTCATGGATTCAAATGCTATAGTATTTATTGCTTTTAATGCAGAATGTCAATAATAAAATTTGTATTTGTTTCATTATATTTGTTTTATGTTTAAAGATTAATATACTTATAAAATAATTTTAAATATTAAATTATAATACATAGAAGAGGAAATACACTTAGCACATATGTAAGAAAATAGTTAAAGAAATGCAAAATCACTTCAATATTATTTTCTTGTATATCAAAGTAGCAAAGACTCTAAAATGTGTCAGGCCTTATGAAATAAGTATTTTCAGGACTCTTGTGTAGAACTGCAAATTATAAAGATGCTTTGAAATACAATTTAACAAAATATTTCAAAGCCTTAAATATAGTCATTTCCAAAACTTAGCGTTCATTACAAAAAAAAAGTCAATTATTTCAATTTACATCTCTCTCTGTCCTTTATGAATTTCTATTCCTTTGTCTAAAGAGCGAGCCATGACTTTGGGTATCCTATTAGAATTCCAATAAATGATTTTTTTTCTAGTTTAGTATCACATAACTTTTGAAAGTAAGCCTTATCTTCAAAGACTTCTGAGTCTTTATGAAGGAAAAAATCTTTATTGTGAGAAGCTGCAAAGTAAGGGTCACAATAGTACCCACTTCACAGTATTATATAAATTAAATGAATTTTATGTGAAAGGCTGAGGTTAATTAGCTGGTAGGATGATTTCTATCACTTGGCTCTGTATTTGAAGCCCAAGTTCTTGATTGTCTGTGAGGCTGGTATAATGTAGCTAAAAATCTGTTCTTCATGTTTCCTTGCTATAGAAAATAATCTTGGGCAAGTCACGTTCTGAGCATGTGCTAGGAGCCTGGTGGAGGCCTTCTATAGAAGAGAGGGAGAAGGCCATAAAAGCTATGGCTTTAAGAAGAGACATTTCTGCCGAAACCGGTTTGGTTCAGTAGATAGAGCCTTGGCCTGTGGATTGAAAGGTCCCAGGTTCGATTCCGGTCAAGGGCATGTACCTTGGTTGTGGGCACATCCCCGGGGGGGGGGGGAGGTCCAGGAGGAAGCTGGTTGTTGATGTTTCTGACTCTCTATCCCTCTCTCTTCCTCTCTGTGAAAATCAATAAAATATATTTTTTAAAAAAGGAGGCCTTTTCTTGATTTTGCTGGGACATCAAAGGCAGGGAGCAACTAACTGATGGTGGAGCAGTTACCCTAGTCTTGTGGGCACATCCCCGGGGCGGGGGGGGGGGGAGGCGAGGGGCGGGAGTGCAGGGGACTGATGTGAAAATCATCCAGGCAGAAAGCATTTGATTAATTGTGCATTTTGCTGTCTTCCATAGATGGTCCCAGTTTTTCTGCCCTATTTGCCCTACTTCCTAGGTTCTTTCTAGCACTCTGGTTAGGGTAGCTTTGTCTCATCACAGAGTGCCTAGAAAGTTGTATTGCTACTTTCATCTCTCCCAAGTCAGCCCCTTTTAGCTTAATTCACTTAGCATGGGGTTGGAATTTCTCAAAAGAAGAATTGGCAACTAGAAGAAAAAAAACTAACAAAAGCACTCAGAATGAACTAGTTTATAGAGTTTAAGATTTTCCCTTCCTTCTTACTTTCTTTCCTTCCTTTTTTCTTTTTTATTCTTTTGTTTAGTAAACGTGTTGAGTACTACTGTGCTAGTCAGTGGGAAGTCAAGGATGAGTAAGAAAGAAGTTTGACTTTCTTCCCCTATATAGCTCCAGCTGAACTGAGCAGTAGCTTGATGCTATAGCTCATAGTACAGCAAACCCTAGAACCACTTTCTAGCTTTAATCCTAGGTATGCTAAGTTCCTCTCAGCTCATTTAAATCTAAACCCTTCTTTGGGTTTATTTCACTTCGCTTATTTTTCTGACATAGGAGACGCTCCGCAATGTATTTGCATTACTCTGAATTGCCACCAGGTGGTGCCTAATGCTGGATCCCACAGTTTATATATACCATTTTAAATAAATTTATGCTGTAGTTAATTCTGCTTTCACTATACAACATGTACCCTTAAAATATAATGTAAAATGTTCAGCCATTCATTAACCACTAGATTTTGCATAATCACATTTGTATCCTGCTTTATCATTTACAAGGTGTGCTCACATTGATTACTTTTTTCCCCACATTAATTACTTTTTAAAAAATGTTTTCAATAGCTCTTTAAAGTCAGTATGGTAGATGTTTTACTTGCCACACTTTACAGATGACATAGAGATTAAGTTACTTATCTAAGGTAGCTATACAGGTGAAGAAGATCAAGCCTCTAACTTATCCTAAACAATAGGATAGGGATGTATAGGTCTAGTCCTCTGATATTATATCCAAGAAACTTGTTTTAACCTGTGCTATGATGACCCAGATAGATAAAAATACCAGGTTCAGGTCTTGTAGACATTGAATTAAAGCCCCAGCATTATACTTCTCTACTCAATTATCATCCTCGTTATTGCTTTTATCATCATCCTGCTGAAGTTATGTTCTGGGTGTAACATTCACATTTCCATGTATTATATGGCTGAAACCCACATAGCATTCACCTATCTACTTTGCAGTTTTATATGAAATGTAAATTGCCACTGTCACCTCCAGTTTCTCTCTTAGAGAGGTTCAATGCTCATTCTTTTTTTGTCTTATTTTGTATGAGGGTCTGCTCCCCCTTGTTTTATTTCCTTAAACAATAGGATCCTGAAACGTACACATATATAAAATATGTTAACATGAAATTGTTTTTTCCTCAATAATAAAATATTTCCCTAGTCACCAAGTTGCTACGTTGTCTTAGCTATTGTCACTAAATGCTCAAATCTATACTGAGAAGCCAGATTATTATGACCACCTGACGTTTGTAGGCAAGTTAGCTATAATTTCATGCTGAAGTTGCTAGAGAGCCAGACCATTATAAATAGGGAAGCAGTTGTTTACCACGACAGTAGAAGTGACTTTTTTTTCTCTGAAGATATGGGTAAACAACGCGATTTAACAGCCTTTGATTCGGGATGATTGTTGGTGCCCGGAGCCATGGAGTGTTTTCAAGAATATGAGAGAGACTTTACCTTGCTTAGGTGGCCCCCACAGTCACCAGATCTCAATCCAATTGAGCATTTGTGGGAGGAAGTTAAAAGAGCCATCAGGCAGCTAGTTCCACAGCCATCAAATCTCACAGGACTGGACAGTGCTATTCATCAAGCATGGTGTCACATTCCTCGCATCACCTTTCAACATCTTGTGGAGTCAATGCCAAGAAGAATCACTGCAGTATTGAAGGCAAAAGGTGACCCAACAAAGTACTGATGGGGGTGGTAATAATAATCTGGCCACTTTTCTTAAAAAACAAAAACAAAAACAAAACAACAAAGAATACATTTTCCCCCCCTTATGGGCAATTTTAGAGTGATTTTTAAATGATTTAAAAAAATAGTTCACATGTGATTTCCTTATGACCATCTACTCATGGAATAACTCATGGCAAGCCAGTGAGGTTATAAGTGTGTTTAGAAAAAAAAAACAAACAGTAAACACAGCAATTTATACTCATTGAGCACTCGCTGGTAATCGACGTTCTCTTAACTGTTTTAAATTTCTTACAGCTCATTTCACTTTTACAAGAACTTTCTACAGTGGAAACTTTTGATATCTGTATTTTCTAGGTAAAGAAAACAAAGCTTAGGTAATTTAAGGAGCCCAAGACCAGTGTAAGCAATGCAGCTGGGATTTAAACTGGATCTGCCGAACTCAGGTCTTTTCTTCTAGCTAATTAATAAGTATCTCTCGCACGCTCCTTCCTCCCCATCTCCCCTTCCCTCCTCCCTCTCTCCCCCTAATCATCACCATTTCACCTCTGCATGCTACTGTAGTGCATAGAAAATGTGTGTAAGATAATTCAGGGGAAGTGGAATCTAATGGATTCATGCTGATGACTTGCTCTGTAACTCTGGGATTTCAGGAGGGCTTTAGGATAAGGTTCTTTGATATCAAGAATTATCCTTCATATTCCCACTACACACCCGATGCATGAAATACGTGCAAGGGGCTTGGCCCTCACAGCTTCATCCGGGAGGTCATCCAGAAGGACATCTGTAAGGTCGTTTGGCTGTCTGGTCTAATTAGCATATTATGCTTTATTATTGTAGATAATTTTAGGATGGGGGTGAAAAAGACATCTCATGAAAGAAACCCTAGGCCCATTTGCTATTACTTCCCATTCCCCTGATTAGCCTAAAAAAGAAAAGAGGAGCTTTCATGGTACAGTGCATCTCCAAGCCTCAGGAAGGGCAGGAGACACGGGGCCCTGGGAGTCTTTGAATAAGAAACATATACTGTCTTTTTTTTTCCCTTTTGTCCTTGAGATTCCAGGAATTCCTATTTTTTAAAAAATATATTTTATTGATTTTTCACAGAGAGGAAGGGAAGATGGATAGAGAGTTAGGAACATCGATGAGAGAGAGAGACATCGATCAGCTGCCTCCTGAACATCCCCAACTGGAGACGTGCCCACAACCAAGGTACATGCCCCCAACCAGAATCGAACCTGGGACCCTTCAGTCCGCAGGCCGACGCTCTATCCACTGAGCCAAACTGGTTTCAGCGAAACATATACTGTCTTTATGATGATGCCAACTGATGCTTAGCACTCATGTCTTCTTCCCTGTGTGTCTGTTCGGGTATCAAATTATAGAGCAGGAAACTCAAATAGGTCTTGATTGACCTCTGTGTATGTCCCCTCTAATGGTGACCACATGGAGACCTCTGGTCAGGGATGCTAGACAAACAAAACAAAACAAAATAAAAAAAACCTGAACAACCCACTTGTTCAGATGTCTCGTAGATTTATTGTGGTGGTTCCATAATAAGGTGTGTAAGGGTTGAATCACTATGTTGTACACCTGAAACTAATATAATAGTGTATGTTAATTATATGTTAATAACAGACAACAACAAAAATCCAGATGTCCAACACATTGTTTGTCTGGGGGAGCCAGTTTTATCAGATACCACACTGGTCAACAAGTGAAGGGGAGGTGAGAGAGTACAGACAATAGAAGTCTTACCCTTTCAACAAGTCTGTGCAAAGGGAACAAGAAGTAAACTGACAGTGTGTGGGATGTGGGAGAAAAGACCTTTTGTGTGTTTGTCTTTAAGATATGGTGCCTTTGAATGTTTGCGGGCTGAGAGACTTGGGAAATGAAAGTAAAGGTCACTAGTTGAGCAAGTCACAGCAGAATGTAGGTGGAACTGGGGTTAGGAGTATAGGAGGAAAGTTAGTTTTGAAAGTAGGAGGCACACTTTTCTAAATAGAGGAAGGTTTGCACGATGAGGGGAAAGGAAGGACTTTCAGATTGATGTCTATTTTATTTCTCAAATATGAGACAAAGTGAGCTGCAGATTGAGAGAGTCTCAGGAATGAGGCTGAGAGGTGGGTGGTGAATATGACACCTACTGCACTGCCCAGTTTACTGAGAACAACAAAGAGTCAAGCTTGAAACCACACATCGCTTAATTTTCCATTTTCCTCCCACTGCCTGATTTTTTTTTTAGGGGGTGGGGATTTTAACGCCTGTTGGTCTTTCTCCCAAAGAGGAAATCAAGTGTCATAGATCACACCTTAAAATTTCTGCTCAAGCTTTGTTGGGGGTGGAGGGTGGGTGGGGACAAGAATGGGCTGTTAGCCGAGACCGGTTTGGCTCAGTGGATAGAGCGTCGGACTGCAGACTGAAAGGTCCCAGGTTCAATTCCGGTCGGGGGAATGTACCTTGCTTGCGGGCATATCTCCAGTGTGGGGCGTGCAGGAGGCGGCTGATCGATGTCTCTCTCTCATCAATGTTTCTGACTTTCTATCCCTCTCCCTTCCTCTCTGTAAAAAATCAATAAAATATATTTTAAAAAAAAGAATGGGCTGTTAGATTATCATTGGACTTCCATCATCCATGCTTCTCCATCATAATCTCTAAAGCATGGATTTGGGTTTTCTTACCACTCTTTAGGACTTGAAGTCCTGTGTTCAGGGGATCAAACAAGACAGGTTCATGATGCTCTCAGGAATAATTTTATCACACAAGGTGCCCCAGGTTGGCTATTGGGCAAACTACTTAGTCTCAGATCCTATTTATTCATAAATAAAAGACAACTTTGAAGATTAAATTAAATATGTGGATGAAAGCATTAAATAGTAAACTTGGTACATGTTAGGTATATAAGAAATGTTGGAAAAATGGATTATGATACTTTGTTTGAAAGCTGAAGATGAGGTCACTCTTAGGATCTTCTAAAAGATACTTGTGATGTTCCTCTGTGGTTATCAGGTAATACAAATTCAAAGTAGAAAGGAGCGAGCCTCTTTATCATAAAAACAAACAAACAAACAAACAGAAGTAACAACAAAAATTACAAATAACAAATAAACTGAGGAATAGAATGAATAAAATGGAGTCACTACAGTCAATTACTCAATTACTAAATTACATGAAGAAATGATTCTCTTCTTGTTTTAACCACCCTTAAAACAAAAGTAGAGAGAACATAAACTTTTAAACTTTCCAGTCCTGTGTCAATGCCTGGATATACATCTATTAGTTTTGTTTTAATACCTGACTTTCAGCCAATCCTCTGATTATCCACAAAAGGATTCACATATCCACCTGACATCCACCTAATGTCAATTACCAACATGAATGTGACAGTATAAAACATATTATAAAACAGGAAGTTATTCAGATCTTCTGGTACCCACCATCCAGACCTCCTGGCATCTGATTGATAACAATCCTGAACCAATCCCAGGGCCAAGATGGCAGGACTGATTATTCTCAAGGATATACCTTTTACTATAAGAACTTTTAACCTTTCTTTCTTCTTTGTATCATTTCTGGATTTTTATTTGGCTGTGTTTCCACTTTGAAAACTCTAAGACCTTTGAACAAATCTTTAAAATTTATTTTTAGCAAAATCTCCAGACTCTGAGTTTGTTCAGCAAAACAAAAAACTTATAAGCTCCTGACAATTCATAAAAATGGGTCTGTTCTCCTAAATATGAAGAATGGGATTCAAATTGACAAAGCAATGAAAATAAATATAAAATAATATGCAAAAACTCTTATCGAACACCACTTTGATTACATAAAACAACTGTCAACAAATCCTCATGTCTCTTCAATGCCACTCCTGTCCTTCCTGCTAACACTTCTCACGAAACTCAGCTCCAGTGAACTTGGCTTCCTCGCCTTGCATTTGTTTTCCCAGTTCTGTATTCTCACTCATTCCATCTCTCTAAATGTCCTTCTTCCATCCATATGCACAGCCCTACCAATGTTTTCATCCCCTAAGAATTGATTGCTCTCTCCCCCTGTGTAAAGCCTTCCATGACCATACCTCCTCAGTGATCACTCTCTGCTCCCAATCCCCATGGTACTTGTCTCCTATAAGACTAATTTGGCAGCTAGAGTAGGTATCTGTCATTCTTGCAGGCAGCTCAGCCTCTGAACCCTTTTCCTATGTTTGGAGAAAATAGGGCCTGCCTCCCACTATAAGAACTAAAGATGTAGTCTTCCCAAGCCTCTTTTTCAGCTAAGACAAGGACACGTGACTCAGGCTGAGCCTATCAGATGCACTCACTACACTGTGAAGTAGCAGACAGTGGAGTGCAGAAGCACTTCCCATGCAGTCCTCAAGCAGGAGAGGGTGATGCCTGTGAAGCCAAATGGGATCTGTTTCCCAGATCAGTAGTGGCGTGACTCTAGCAGTGGTGAGAGTTGCACCCACCCTTGTGTCTGTGCCCTGTGGTGGCAGTGGTGGGATCTTCACCAAACCAGCACTGTGTTGCATCTAGCATGGGCAGGTTTGGTAAGCCTGAGAAGGGCACTGAAGGATTAAAGAAGACAGACAAGAGAATACAGCTGGGGCTTGGTGCGACACTGCTTCTCTATGGAGAGACAGTGCCTCGGCCTGCAAGCCGAGTCTTTATTTTATAGTCAGAGCACACAAAGCAAAACAAGGGTAGTGGGTGGTCAACATGTTTACAATGTTTTTGTGAGTTTCACCTTGTTTTGGCAGCACTTGCTGCACCTCCCACAGCCCATTAGCTACCTAGGAAGGAGCAAGGGAGGACTATAAGGTCAAGTTTAATTATGCTAAGAGGGCTCTACCCTCCAAGCTGGGACTTGTTTGTGGTGCTGCCACAGGTCACTCTGAGGTTTGACCCTAGAGCTGTTCCCTACTCAGCACCATGGCATGACTGAGGGCTGACTTTCCAGCTTTGTTGAGGTTTAGGCTTAAGATAGGAAGTTTCAGCATAGTATAAAACAGTAAATAGCTTAAAACGGAATGAAAGGCTTCTTTGAGAATTGTTTACTGCTTGTCATTCTTCTTAGAAATCTTGCCCCGGGGAAGAATCCAAGATGGCGGCATAGGTAAACACCTACACTGCTGCCTCGCACAACAATTTCAAAACTACAACTAAAAGATAAAACAGACATCATCCAGAACCACAGGAAAGCTGGCTGAGTGGAAATTCTACAACTAGAGGAAAAGAGAGGGTCTCAAGGAGACCCAGAGGGGCTGCAAAAAGCTGAGGTACGGAGACGCGCACGTGGAGAAAGCGGGTGCTGGAGTACCTTGCTAGTTTTCTCTGGCAGGAGGGAAATGGAGACTCTCATAGGCATTGAACCCCTTATCTTACGACACTAAACCCCAGATCCAGCCGAAACTCATACAGGGGGAGTTTGGACTGTGAAAAGGGAGAGGTGCATGGACATTTAGGGGAGTCGCAAAAGATCAGAGGTCTGGTGGCACGTATGGCACTGCACAGATGACAGATTGCTGATTGTGCCGCTGGCTTTCGAGAGTGGGCAGGAGACAGACCCTCCCAACTGTGCCACTTCTGACTCCACTAAGCCCCAGTTTCAGGTGAAACCCTGGGGACCTAAACTCGTGTGGTCCTGGGACACAGGGAGCCGGAAAGGCAGCTGTCTAGAGGCACTGCAGGCGCGTGCGCATAAGGACCGCTCCAGCGATTACCCAGTCACGTGAAACTCAGGGGCCATGGAGGGCGGGGCCGACTGAAAGGCAAGGCTATCCCTTAAGCCCTGAGACTCCACCCATCCCAAACTCAAAAGAGAGGCTTCTGCGGTTTTGAAAGTCGGGTATCATAAGGCTGAATCCAACACAGAGTTTATCCCGGCATAATGAAAATGCCGAGACAAGGGAAGGGATCACAAACAAAAGAAATGGAGGAAAACAAACGACTGGATATAGAGTTCAAAAACACACTTATAAGAATATGCTAGAAAAGTTGGATAAACTTAGCGAGAGCCAGGGGTGATGAAAAAGGACCAACTAGAGATGCAAAAGATTCAACTAGAGATGGAAAAGATCCAACTTGAGATGAAAAAGGACCAACTAGAAATTAAACATACACTGACTGAAATAAAAACTATTATACAGAGTCCAAACAGCAGACTAGAGAAAGGCAAGAATCAAGTCAAAAATTTGAAATATACAGAAGCAGAAAACACTCAACTGGAAAAGCAAGAAGAGAAAAGAATCCAAAAATGTGAAGATAATGTAAGGAGCCTCTGGGACAGCTTCAAGCATACCAACATCAGAATTGTGGAGATGCCAGAAGAAGAGAGAGAGCAAGATACTGAAAACCTATTTAAAGAAATAATGACTGAAAACTTCCCACATCTGGTAAAAGAAATAGACTTATAAGTCCAGGAAGCACACAGAACCCCATATAAAAGGAATCCAAAGAGGACTACACCAAGACACATCATAATTAAAATACCAAGATCAAAAGACAAAGAGAGAATATTAAAAGCATCAAGAGAAAAACAGTTAATTACCTACAAGGGAGCACCCATACGACTGTCAGCTGATTTCTCAACAGAAACTATGCAGGCCAGACGGGAGTGGCAAGAAATATTCAACGTGATGAATAGCAAGAACCTACAACCAAGAATATTCTATCTAGCAAGGCTATCATTCATAATTGAATGGCAGATAAAGAGCTTCACAGATAAGAAAAAGCTAAAGGAGTTCATCAACTCCAAACCAATATTATATGAAATGCTAAAAGGTACTCTTTTAGAAGAGGAAGAAGAAAAAGGTAAAATATAAAAAATTATGAACAACAAATACATATCTATCAACAAGTGAATCTAAAAATTAAGTGAATTAAAAATTTGATCAGCAGAATAAACTGGTGAATATACTAGAATCAGGAGCACAGAAAGGGAGTGGACTGATAATTCTCAGTGGGGAAGTGGTGAGGGGTGTACAGGGAGAGACTGGACAAAAATCATACACCTATGGATGAGGTCAATGGGAGGGAGCTAAGGGCAGAGGGAAGGGTGGGAGCTGGGTGGAGTGGTGCTATGAAGGGGAAAAAAGAGAAACAAATGTAATAATCTGAATAATAAAGATTTAATAAAAAAAAAAAAGAAATCTTGCCCCGGGCCATATTCATAGGCCTTCTTTCTCCTTAGTTCTCTGTCCACAGATGAATTTGATATTACATTTTTGGATATTGCAATGTTTAGGGGTGGAATACTAAAATTTGGGAGTGGGGCAGAGATGCTAAAATAGTCCCATCCAATGAAGAATTGTCTGGCATCTCATGCCACTTTCAAGTGTTCCCTGGCATTTATATAAGTAATAATAAGCCCTGTTTATAGTTATCTGCACCAAAAATCTGACTCTGTTTCATATATAAGAACAAAACATTTGGGACTCTTTAAGGAAAGATTACATTCGTTTGGAACTTCCCCAAGAGTAGTTCACTATGTAGGAACATCCCATCAAGGATGACAATGGTGCTCAATGGCACAGACAAAGGTCCAGAGTGCAGCTATTGCTGCTGCATTTGCCAGATCCTATGATTGGTACAGTATCTGACTCCTTCTGTATGCATTCTAATGTCCTCACCCCAAGCATTTGCATATGGAATACATGTTTTTGTGTATTTCATAAATTACTTCCTTTTTATTTCTCCTCTATCCCACAATAAGGAAAGTACATTAAATTTTCAGCAAAGATTAATTGAATTTCATTCCAGGATAGTCAAGTTGGCTGTCTAAATTACTTATTATAATGGGCTGTTTGATGTACTAGGGTTGCAAGACATGACCCAAAGTCCTGTTTTATTTTCCCACAATCTTTGGCCTATCCCCTCCCACCTGTTTGGTAGAGAATTTAGAATGCTTTTCAGTTTTCTTAAAAACATATGTTTTTTCCAGTTATGAACATAAACACCTTTTAAAAATGGCTCTATTCTTGCTAAGCTATACTCACACAGCATGGGCTGATACTGACTGAAGATCTCCTGGTCCATTTCAAATGCTGATCAAGGGGGTGTGATGAACTGTAAAATGAACAGGATCCTAGGAACTCAGCTCTGTGGAAACTTCACTGGATATAAGGGACATATAGACACCCAACCCACATGAGGGGACAAACCTTTGCTTCAACTCTGGATGCTTAAAAGAATTTGAATATAAATTAGCATGAGACTTGAAAAGAGAAAATAAATTACATTATGTCTTATTTTTGTGTTACCAACCATCAAATTCCACTGCTGAATTTCTGAGCAGAATGGGCTACTTGGCAGTCACCTCACGGCCAGGCCACAGAGACTCCTCAGGACAAGGTGCCTCAGCCGGATTTCAAAGGAAGCCCTGTTCCAGCCAGCAGTGCCTAGAGGCCTCTCACCTGGTTCAGGCCTCCTCTTGAATGACAATATCTCTGGGGATGATATTCCAGGGAAACTGTTTCTTTTTTTGAAAAAAATTTTTTATTAATGTATTATATGTATATATATCTTCCCATTGCCCCTCCCCTTCCTACTCCCATGCATACCCTATCCCCCAGTGTCTTGTGTCCATTGGTTATGCTTATATGCATGCATATAAGTCCTTTGGTTGATCTCTTAACTACCCTACCTCTCCCTAACCTTCCTGCTGTAAGTTGACAGTCTGTTTGATGCTTTTCTGCCTCTGTATCTATCTTTTTGTTCATTAGTTTAAAATGTTTCTAGACATTAAAACAACAACAACAAAAAAACCCAACCATCTGGGTCTCATCCTGTTTTACTAGGGGCCTCTCCACTAGTGATGATCTTGTTTTGGCTGGAAACCAAAAAGCATCAGTAAGATGCCTTTTCAAAGCCTGATCATCGCAGCACGCAGAGGTAGCATTGAGAATTCCTTGCCTTTAATCAGCCTGTAGATACTGCAGACCTGTGTGTGCTTAAGAGGGGGGCTATGGTTTTAAAGAAAACTGAAGTTTGGTCACATGGGAACTGTAGAATTAACACGATGTCCAAAACCAACAGTCTAGGACTTTGATTTTATTGCTCAGGAAGGTCCATGGGAGTGACACAAAATGTCTTAGAGACTTTTAATCAAAAGGAGATAATACATATGAAAGTGAACTATGAAGTCCTACAAAAAATGAAAAGTGTTTTAGGACATGCTACTAATTACCACAGCCACCTAGGAAATAAAAAATCATTTAATACAATATATAAAGGATCTAATAAATATACAGAGAAGCACTATTCTCATACTGTAACAGCTACTCATGGAAAAAAGGGAAAAACTGAAAAAGCTGGAAACTTTCTCAGGATAGTAATTAATAACTGATTTTTAAAATGGATTTTATTTGCTTAATTTTGAGTCAATCAGATATAACCTGAATGGACACACACACACCACACACACACACACACACACACACACACACACACCAAAAAAAAAAAAATATATATCAAAAAAAAACAAGGATATTTTTTTTTTTTTCAAATACGTTACCTTTAGGTGCAGGAAATATTTGCTCAGGATGTTTCTCTGGTGTGCAAGCCATACTGCAGAACTTTAAAGAATCCTTCCACATTCAAGTGCCAATAATTGCTCTGTTATTTTCTGATGGTTGAGTCACTTGGTACTCTGTCATCATCATCTGTTCATCTCATTTTCCTTTTTCAAATGCTAACCAGAAAGTGCTCTGGTGCTCTGTCTGTCTTCCTGTTTCCATGGCCCCTATATTAATTATCTTTCTTTGTCTTCCTTGGCTCTCTGAGCACCCTGCAGTTCCTGGGACTCTGCTGTGCGAACATGACTGTTGCTTTGTGAAAACTACAATGCCTGGATGTGTGCAGATACTTCCCTTTTAGGCATGATAACTTTCCTTGACTCACACATTGACTCAAATATTTTTTATGCATGATATTCTGGGGATGGTGGGAAATACAAAGATGAGTTTGCCTCATTTCCTGACCTCAAGAAACTTCCATTCCACAAAATAAGATGGAAACAACATGTGCTAAATGCTACAGAAGAGCCCAAACCAATAAAATAGTTACTGATTATTGAGCATCTGAAATGTGGCTGGTTCAAACTGAAATGTACTGGTGCATATACATAGAAGTTTTAAGATTTAGCACACAAAAAATGCAAAGCATCTCATTAATACTTTGATATCAATTACATGTTGATAAGATAATATTTTAGATATATTAGGTCAAATAAAATCTATGATTCATTTCACACCTGTTTCTCTGTACTTTTTTATGTGGCTGCCACACAATTTAAAATTACGTGCGGCTCACATTACTTCTATTGGACAGTATTGCTACGGAGTGGGATAGTACTTCCTGTGAATTTGGGAGTAACACACAGAAGAGGAGATGCTGAGCAGGAAACTGCCTAGGAGGAGGTGACACTTAAGATGTGTCTTGAAGGAGCCTCTACACATGCAGAGTGGAGACAGGACCTCGGCCAACGAACAGTACAGACAATGCCTTGTGATGGGCAAGACATGGTCTCTGGCTCACATCTTCATGGCCCTTCTTCAAAGCTGTTTGACCTAATTCTCCGTACCCATAAAAAAAAAATTGGAACTAGTGATTGATGCCTGTCTAATAAGATTTGGTCGTCGTGATGAGACTGACAATGAAGTAATGCATACAAAGAGATTACTATAGTGCTCAAACCAAGAAAAAGCACTCCATAAATGGTGTCTAAATTTACAAGAATGTGGACAATCAGCTGAGTTGAAAGATGATTTAGAGGATGTTAAAATAACATTTAACCTAAAAGCCATTTTTCAGTTACTATGCCAGAGATACCCATTAAAGTCTTGTCACTCTTCTTAAAACTGTCTGGTCTAATTAGCATATTACGCTTTTATTATTATAGATTGCTTATGATCTGAGTGAATCCCAAATTCTATACAACACATATTCAGAAACAGAGAAAAAAATAGATTTTCCTGTTGATTTTCACATTAATTGTTCCATTATTGACTATATAATATTTTATGACCTTTGGTAAGGAGTTTAAATTGGCCATTGTCTTTTTATTCCTATTGATATTATTGGTCACTGGAAACCCTAAGAAAATATTCAATGGCCCACATTTATCTTCATCAAAATTATAGATGGAAATTAGAGCAAATGGCGTTGCAATTACCTTAGCAATACAGGAGAAATTTGGCATATCCCCAAGTTTCCATAAAACATCCTTAAGGGCCTTCTGACAGTTTGATACCTTATCAAAGTATTCTGAGAAACTGATATTAGATTACCATGTGACAGGCTCCTCCGAGGATGACTGACTGGAGAGGTCCTTGTAATTCCACACAGAAGCTGGCTTCTCCTATGGTAGGCCAACAATGGTGAGGGCCCAGATACAACAGTGGCCCTGACAAATATATTCCCTCTCCCACCCTGAGGTTCCGGCTCCAGGAATTTCAAGAGGAGTAAAAACAAAGTTTACACATGATTTGATTCAAGTCAAATCTCATAGGCCTCTGGCTTCTCAACTGGGCTCTTTATACATTTCAACTGTTCTCCCCTTTCCCCGCCCCCCCTCCCCCCTCAGGATATCTGTTAAGAGAGCCAGAAAAGGGTGTCATTCACCTCAAAGTTGTGTTCAGTAATTGCCTTCTTTGTTATAAAACTATCTGACATTATTGAGCACTCATTGCTGTGTCAAGCATTATACTTTTCTTTTAATTCTTATAACACCACCATGGAATACCTACCATCACTTTTTATTTTAGTTATCTATTATATAACAAATTACCACAAAATTTAAGGGCTTAAAACAAGAGTAATCATTTATTATCTCTTGTGTGTGTGTGTGTGTGTGAGAGAGAGAGAGAGAGAGAGAGAGAAAGAATGCATGTGCCAGTCAGAAGCCTAGTGCTGTTGTGACTTAGCCAGAAACCACATTGCTTCTGCCACAATTTTTTGGTAGAGGCAGTTTCAAAGTTCAGCCCAGATTCAAGGGAAGAGAATACAGATCCCATCTTTCTCTCAGTTTTTCTTTAACTAGAAAAGTAATCTCTATTTAGGCATCTGATAATATTTATATTGTGTTCTATAATATCAATAAAATCATCCAAGGGTTATGTAAACACTGATTATAAAAGTTGAAAGACCATAAACAGTATTTACATTATTATAGCTATGTGAATATTGTTTGTTGTGGAGCCAAGTAGAGATCTATGATAATGGCTCTTTCTCTATGGGCTCAATGTTTTAAACTTATTGCTACTCAAACTAAATATTAAATCTTATTTATTATGTTTCTTCAACTGTTTAAAACCACATAATGCTTAAATTTGCTTTATTTGAGGACAATTATTTATGTTGTACATTTTATTTGATAGTTCTTGAAATAACTGATGGCCTTTCTCTGTTTCTTTGGGTGAGAAGAATATAACCTATCTATAATATCTTTTACCTATTGTAAGATCTTCTTTTGAAGATATATTTCTTAACAAGCACTGATTTCCTTTTCCATGTGTATAATTGATATTTTCTGTTATTTGGGTCTTAGATTATTATTGGCATTTATGTTCCATGCCTTCCCTACTTTTTCATTTTCATCTTTATTATGCTGGAATTTATCCTCAAAAAATGGCCTCAGAAAAGGTTCATTGGAAGGGGGGAAAAAAAAAGTACTTACACAAGTAGAAATCATTGTTTTCTCTCCAAATCCCACTGATGACATGACTAAATAGAGAATTCTTGATCAAAATTGAATTTTCCTCAGAAACTATAAAGGCCTTGTTTGATCTGCCTTCTAGCATTTATTTCAGTGTTTAAAAGTCTGATGCCAATCTGATTTCTCCCCCTCCCCCACTCCCATCCCGCATGTTTGGCAACCTTGTCTATTTGTTAGTCTCTTTGGAAGCTTTTAGGGTCCTTTTCCCCCCAGGTATTAATAAAATGTCCTCATTATTTTTTAGATATTGGTCTTTCTTATTTCAACCTACTTATTATTCAATGAGTCCTTTCACTTATATACTTACATCTCTTGTTTTTATTTCTTTGTTAATTTCCTCTTCACAGTTTCTATGATTTCTCTTTATGGAACTCTGATTTGAAGATGTTTGATATCCTGAAATGATTTTCTTACCTTTATTCTATTTTTTTTGTTTGTTACTTTTTAAAATGGAGATACATCTTTAATTTTATATTCCCATCTCTAGTCCCTTTGAGAGCATTTCTTTGATATGTGTCCAAAATATAAATATTTGTGTTATTATATATTTTTTCTGAGTTGAATTTCAACAATCATAATATTTTAAATATATATTTTATTGATTTTTTTACAGAGAGAAAGGGAGAGGGATAGAGAGTCAGAAACATCAATGAGAGAGAAACATCGATCAGCTGCCTCCTGCATGCCCCTCACTGGGGATGTGCCCGCAACCAAGGTACATGCCCTTGACCAGAATCGAACCCGGGACCTTACAGTTCGCAGGCCGACGCTCTATCCACTGAGCCAAACTGGTTTCGGCAACAATCATAATTTTTGAGCTTTGTTATTTTTAGAATATAATTTTTTATACCAACCATTCTTTTCTTATACATGTCATATGCTCTCAAATATCTCTAATAATAGTAATTAAAGGAAATTTTTTTTTGGCTTTGTTTTTTAAATTTCTTTTTGTTACTTGTTATATTTGTTTCTGTTGAGTTTAGTTTTTCAGTTTGTTTAATCTTTCATTTGACTGGCTGTCCTCAAACATTTTATGTTCTGTGGTAGGAGAGCTGACTTGGAACTCAATGTACTTCAGTATACGCAGACAGAAAGTCACCCTTTACAAGGTCCCTCTCCTGCTTCACTTGCAATGCTGAAATGGAAAGGCTTTTATTATTGAGCTCAGACATTCTAGATGGACTAGAAGTCATCAGGTATTTCTTTTATTTAGTTTGAGAAGAATTGCCAATTTTTCCTGTTGGAGTATATACAAAATGTATACACACTTTGAATGATTATAAAGGCAATGTTTATTAAAATACATTTCATTTTCAAAATGTAATGTAATCTATAGACATAGTGTGTATACCTTTTTTGGGGACATCTTGAATATCCGTAAATCCTTCCCTTACTGAATGGAAAGAAAATTACAAAGTGTTAAGATTGGAGGGAGGAGCAGGGTAAGTCTTCTTTAAAATAATCTTCAATTGACGTCTCTCCTTTGGTTCCACTTTTCAAACTGGGTCTCTGTTAGACATGCTATCTCTGAGTCCAGGGCTCTCTGGAGGGGAGATTAGTTTTCTTATCTGCTTACCCCTTTCAAGCAAGGATTTCGTTTCTTGATGAAGGAATGTGAATGTCACTTCATGAGAACAGTGTGTGGAATATGGATTAGTGCAGCCATCTTTGGAGGGCTTTTGAAAAATACAATCTGCCACACAGCTGTATTTTATAGATGAAAAACAAAGGCTTAAAGAGGGTAAGAAAATTGTTTGTGATCACACAACTAGTAAAATGAAATGCAATATAGAAATCTGAGATAAAAATCTGCTGGCGTGCTTTTTCTAAAATCATTATGCTATTCTATCTTCCAGTCTAAATTCTTTCCAGCTCTAAGTTAAAAATTTTAAAATATATATTTCAAATACATAAACATTTATTTTAAAAGTGTGCCACATATTTCATAAATCTGGAACAGGGGATGGTAATATGAGGTCACAATAAATTTAAAGTCCAAGTTATAAAAGTCCAAGTTATCAAGCCTCTAATGAGTTATTAATGAAGTCTTTGGCTTCATTCTTTTGCCAGGAATGTTAACCTTTCTTTTTCACTCTTTCTATGGCTCCTAGAGATGTGTACCAACCCATCTGCCTGCCAGACCACTATCTAACAGTTACCGTGGTTTTTGTTTCCTCTTGTCCACCAAGACATCTGGATGTGTCCTATGGACAACAAGAACCATGCAGAGCCTTTTGTAGGGAGGAGTGGCCGAATTGTGTGGGTGGTTCAGATACCAGGCAGCTCCCACAGGAGCTCATCCTCTTGGATGAGTGAGTCTGCTGGGTCCACCTGGTATTACTGCCACGCTGGTTGGAGCTGCCCAACGAGAAGGCCACGTGCATTGGGTGGAAAACCATAGAAACCTTGTCTCTCATCGGCAGGGTTCAATTTTATTTCCTTGAGTTGCATTTTTGTGGTTTTGTCTTACGAAGGGATCTCATGCTACTGATAGTTTCCCATGGTGCAAAGGAAAGGCTGGGTTTTATGCATAAATTCTCAGCCACAGGCCACATGTTGACCACAGTCATTACCAAAGGGGACAAAGGTTTGCTGGGGGGAAAAATGTGTGTGGGAGGAGAGCAAATTCACCTGCAGGTGACTTAGGGAAGTGGGGGAAAAGGGGGTGTTGGGGGAAGTGTTGCTTCACCTTTCTCTAGACCTTTTCAATAGTATTTGTTCACCATTTTATTTTTAGCCTTAAAGAACTGAACCCAATTCCTATTATTTGAAGCCCAAGATATGAAGTTTTAGTAAATGATTTGTTACTCATTTTTGATACTAAGGAGACAAGGTCTTCTCTACTGAGACCTATGAAGATGTGAGTCTTGATTCATTAGCATTTCTGAGAAAGGTCTGGAGTCCAGAAAATCAACGCCTTCAATGACCACAATCTCTCTTTATCTTGGATAATCCTGGAAAGCCTCAGCAAAGGACTTTATCTGTGTTTGCTTCCAGGTTAGTACAGTTGAAATCTGACCTTGTGAGGAGATAAAGCAGGCTTTTTGCCTCAAACAAATTTCTTTTTTTCAAACTCTCTATAATTTACAAATGGTCTAATTTCACATGAGCTGTTCTGTTTCCCTTTGAGTCACCTTAGAATATAGCTTCCAAGTTAGACCATTGGCCTAAGGAGTTATTTATTGGCTGGAAGCTGAATGAGGGCAGTAGAGAAGGCACAGAAAACCACATCTGTACATTTAAGTAAGTTAAGATGAATGCAGATTAGAATACACATATGCACTCCTATGAAAACTGTTGAACAAGTCAGCAGGATAAACTCCTTGGTTCTGTGGCTCAAGCAAGGTTAAAAGGAGAAGAGTAGCAGAAGGACAGATGTCCACCAGGAAATAGGTGGAAACAGGGGCTAGGGGATGGGAGCCTGTTCAGGGCATCAGGCCTAGACTTCCTAAGTTCACAACATGCCTCAAATGGAGATCTCTGACCTTATCAAATGTATGCCTGGGGTCAGACCCAGCATTCCAGATTTTCACAGACAGATCCAGAGGGTGGATATATTCCATGTCAGCTGTCAGTGTATTGCAGGACTGTATCACCCATTGTGCTCTATGAATTCGTGGTTTGTTTTTTAATATATTTTACTGATTTTTTACAGCTATGAAGGAAGAGAGATAGTTAGAAACATCGGTGAGAGAAACATCGATCAGCTGCCTCCCGCACACCTCCTACTGGGGATGTACCCGCAACCAAGGTACGTACCCTTGACCGGAATTGAAACTGGGACCTTTCAATCCACAGGCTGATGCTCTATCCACTGAGCCAAATCGGTTTTGGCTTGAATTTGTGGTTTTTAAAAACATATTTTATAATTACCTTATGGTGGGACAAGTATATTGCATTGTGTTTGTGTATGTTAATAATGTTAATATGAAAAATGTCTAAGATGACAATTTTGAAATTATGTAGTCATTTTAGTATTGTTATTTATATTGAGAGTTTCAAAAAAAGTAAGCAGAGCCTCACTTGACCAGCCACTCCCGGGGGCGCGCGGCCGGATCTCCCCCCTTTTCCCCCCCTTCCCCCAGCCATAGAAAAGCTAAGAACTTTCCCTACCTGTTTCCTCATTCCCAGCCACAGAAGAACAACACCTGCAGGGCTTGGTACACATAAATGTGGGTGTGTGTCAGCGCTCAGCTTGCCCGTTTTGGGTCTCATTGTTAGCACTGAGCTGCCAGTTTCCCTGAAGCACTCAGCAGCCTTTTCTGTTTCCACAGCATTCCAGGGCTGACCTATGAGCACCTGTTAAATGCACCAAAAATGAGAACCTCTGTGGTGTAGAAAGCACAGGCGAGGACTGAACTGAGAACATCCCAGCCCAGGAGAGTAACACCACAGGTCGCCTAGTGCTCAATTTAGGCTCCATTTTGTCTGATTCTCCTCACTCACCTGAGCAGACAGTGCAATGTGCACGTGCCTATGGGCGCCCCCCCCTTCCCCCCGCCAATTACATGAACTCTGGGGTGCTTACACAGAACACCCAGCTCCTTTCCTAGCACAGGCTCCAGAATAAACCTTTTTTTGACTGTTAGACAGAAGTAAGTTTGACATTTAAAAAGCAATCTGCACTTTACTCCTTCAACAATGATTTACTGAACAGCCACCATGTGCCAAGTGCTGCTCTCTGCAGGGAATAGAGCAGTGGTTAAGATGGCCAGGACCCTGCTCTCCCAGAGCCCACAGGCTCTCCATGGGAGACAGTAACAAAGCAGGAAGTAAATAAACCCGCAAGAAGACTGCAGATGGCCCTGGGTGATGCGGTAGAGTTACAGCGAGCAGCAACTCAGAGTTGGCTACCAGAGAAAGTGACATTTGAGTTCAAGATATGTACCTACATTTAGAACTGTTTATTTAGTGTTTCTTACCTCACTGAGCTATTTGATTCAAGAAGAATTCCAAGATCCTGGATAGCACTCCAGTCTATTGCTTAAGATAAACAGTGTTGTATGGTTATTATCTCCTAGTTCAGTCAATATCCCCTGAGGACATTTGATCTTTACTTTTCTGGAAAGAGCAGGCTGCTGGTGGGGAAAGTGTTAGAGCTCGCTGCTCCTGATAGCCAGATTTTAGCTAGAATCACCTGGTGTTTATTTCAACCCTTTCTCCTGCTTCATTTTTTTTTTTTACTCTAATAACTTTTTTTTCTGGAAGGTCATTTTTATGTGAGGGATGATAACATCAATGACACTGATTTTGCAAACCACTAATGGAAATTTGTCTTGGTTTTTTATTGTGATATCTGAAGTCCTCTCTTTGCCCACTGGGGTAGCTAATGAGCAGGAGAACTACTTTTAAAGTGAAAGCTGGCTCTATCAATGAGTGGCCCGCTGCTATTTAAAGATGCAAGGATTTTCTGAGCTTTCCTTATGGGAGTAATTAAATCACTGCAGGTAACAAAGAATTAATTTTGAGGGATATTAAGCACCCTTACTTAGCATATTTGAATTTTGTTTCTCCACAGGGAAAATATTCTCATGGCAACTTGCCATATCAAAGCTTCTGAAACTTCTCCCTAAATTTAGCTACATTTCGTTTTACAATGTAAATGAGGGCTGCAAAAATTTTTTAAGTCAAATCATTTGTAAGCATTTAGGAAGCCACAGGACCCCTGGGTTTTGTTAATAATTCTGTGGCAACCACAGGGAGACCTTCCAAAAAATATATAGCCAATAAACTCATGGTACCTACATTTCCTAATAACATACATCTGTATAGATTCTTGAACGTCTGTTTTCTTCTAAATCCTGATTATGTTGTATTTTAAAGTTAACTTAGAGATAATAAAAATGCGAGACAAATAGAAACATCTCAGCCTAGACACATCCATCACATGGAGTTGACTGTTTACAATATCACATGCAATTCAGCGGCAGAAGGTATTACTGTTTATTGGTCTCAAATTCAATTAAATGAGATCAATTAATTCCTTGGAATATTTATGATATGATTCTCCTATCTAGGCACTAATGCTGCATTGCATTTAATTTAACAATGAAACATAGCTGATCAGTTTGGTTATTATGTAGATTTGCATATTTTTTAATTTTAGGGGAAAGACTTTTAAAATTATGTGTACTTTCCAACTATAAGCATGTAGAATTTAATTTATGTTAATGATGGCTAAGTAATGCTTATTTTAGACTTGGACATGATCATTTGCCTTAGATGCACTTCTGAAGGCAAAACTAAATGATGAATGATTGCAAGGAAATGTTACCTTTGAAATTCTACCCTCCTTCTTGAATCCATATCTAGATCATAAAAGGCCTGTGGTCATAACACCATGACGGCATCACAACCAACTATCAGACTCATCAGGAGGTGCACTGATGGGTCCCATGGCAGCCGCGGCAGGCAGGCAGGACTTCTAGAGCGTCAGCGGGGTGCCAGCAGAGTTTGAGGAGTGTCAAGAGCCGCTGGCAGTGTCCGAGGAGCAGAGTGTGCCAGGTTTCATGGCGGTGGAGAGTGGCAGACATGGCCCTGATGGCAGGTTAGGCCTAGAGGATCCTACATGTACACAATTTAATCATGTCAATAAACATGAACTCTATCAATTAATGAGGGAAAGAAAAAACACAATCATTTAAGGTAGTATTGGTTCTCAAATCCTATCTAATAAAGAGGGACTATGCTAATTGACCATCACTCTGTCACAAAGATGGCTGCACCCACTGCTGAAGTCAAGTTCCCTGAAGGAGTCTTAATGAGCAATGAGCAGGGACCTGAGGGTTTGCTCTTCCCCACCCCTGTGGAGCTTGACAGGGGACCTCAGGCCATGCCCCTGCCCTAATATCAGACTGGGGAACCTCAGGCAATGTCTCCTGCCTTGGCACCATGCTTGGGGACCTTAGGACTTGCCCCCTGCCCCAGTGCCAGGAAGGGAGACCTCAGGCTGCAATCCCTGCCCCAGTGCTAGGCTAGGGGACATGAGGCCACGCTCCCCGCCCAGCGGGGTTTGACAAGGGTGGGACTGCTGGGTCTGGATCTAGCCCAATGGGGAGGGGGGAGCAGCCGGGTTTGGGTCTCATGCGATTTTGAGGTGCATGTGAGTGGGCAGGGACTTGACTCTGGGTCCCCCTTTTAATGTGCATGAATTTCATGCACTTGGCCACTAGTTGTATATAATAGAGTTATTTTTAATGTCTAATTTTCCATTATTAAAAACAGCACAGCAAATGTTCAAAGTGCCAGGGAGGAAACTGGTAACTAACAGGCACTGCCAACATAACATGTGGCCTGTGTACTTTGATTCTTTTTTGCAATGGGACCCTGCAGGCAGCTAGCAATATATTCTAATATGTCACTTTGATCATTTCAGTATATGTTACAGAGTGAAGAAGTGATTTATTTCTTTGGATTTCAAATTTCTCTTTCTAACCTTTGAATATGCTTCTTTCTAGCAATAATAACCTTCCACTTTTCCTGCTTCATTTTTTTCTCTTTATTCCTTTTTCCTTCTACCTTTTAGGAGAGTAGAAATTTAGGAGTGAAGCTATCCCTACCCTTCTGTCCATAGTGTGTTGCATTAATTTGAAGTACTAAAGGGAACTTAGAGGACATCAACTTGCAAGTCAGTTGCAGACAGGAATACCTTTTCCAACATTCTTATAGGCAGACCTCTAACTGAACACTTCCCATGACAGGCAGTTCACTGAATTAATTGATCTGCTGGTTCCTTTTTGGTCAGCTTTACACTTGACTCAAATTCCAGTTTCTTGACCACCTGAGATTTAAAGTCCATTTCCATATTTTCTCAAATCCTCTTCAGCATCTATAGTCAAGCTTTTTTTAAATTTAATAAATCTTTCTTGTTCAGATTATTACAATTGTTCCTCTTTTTGCCCTCCATAGCTCCCCTCCACCCAGTTCCCACCCTACTCTCTGTCCTTATCTCCCTCCTCCCCCTGACTACCCTCATCCATAGGTATATAATTTTTATCCATTCTCTTCCTGCACCCCCCCTCATCTTTTTCCCCCTGAGAATTGTCAGTCCACTCCTTTTCTATGCCCCTGATTCTATATTATTCATCAGTTTATTCTGTTCATCAGCTTTTTAATTCACTTGATTTTTAGATTCACTTATTGATAGATATGTATTTGTTGTTCATAATTTTTATCTTTACCTCCTCCTCCTCCTTTCCGCCCACTCCTCCTTCCTCTCCCCCCCTCCTTCTCCTCCTCCTCCTTTTTCTTCAAGATTACCTTTCAGCATTTCATATAATACTGGTTTGGTGTGGATGAACTCCTTTAGCTTTTTCTTATCTGTGAAGCTCTTTATCTGACTTTCAATTCTGAATGATAGCTTTGCTGGGTAGAGTAATCTTGGTTTTAGGTTCTTGCTATTCATCATGTTGAATATATCTTGCCACTCCATCTGGCCTGCATAGTTTCTGTTGAGAAATCAGCTGACAATCATATGGGTTTTCCCCTGTAGGTAACTAACTGTTTTTCTCTTGCTGCTTTTATTATTCTCTCTTTGTATTTTGCTCTTGGCATTTTAATTATGATGTGTCTTGGTGTGGTACTCTTTGGATTCCTTTTTTTTTTTGGCGGGGGGGTGTTCTGTGTGCTTCTTGGACTTGTAAGTCTATTTCTTTCACTAGGTGGGGGAAGTTTTCAGTCATTATTTCTTCAAATAGGTTTTCAGTATCTTGCTCTCTCTCTTCTTCTGGCACCCCTATGATTCTGATGTTGGTATGCTTAAAGTTGTCCCAGAGGCTCCTTACACTATCTTCAAATTTTTGGATTCTTTTTCATTTCGTTCCGATTGTTTTTTGCTTCTTTGTATTCAAATTTTTGGATTCTTTTTCATTTTTGTTTTCTGATTGAGTGTTTTTTGCTTCTTTGTGTTTCAAATCTTTGACTTGATTCTTGCATTCCTCTAGTCTCTGTATAATATATTTTATATCGGTCAGTGTATGTTTAATTTCTAGTTGGTCCTATTTCATATCCTTGAGGGTCTTGCTAAACTTATCAGCCTTTTCTAGGAAATTCTTAAAAAAGCTTATAACTGTAGTTTTGATCTCTATATCCAGTTGTTTGCTTTCCTCCATTTCTTTCATTTGTGATCTGTTTCTTTGTCTCTGCATTTTCGCTGCTTCTCTGAGTTGGTAGAGTAGCTTTGTGTGCTAGGTGTCCTATATGGCCCAGTGGCCACACCTCCCCAGTTACTTGAGGTGGACTTTCTTGGTGCACCCTATTGTGGACTGTGTGTACAGCCTTGTTGTCGTTAAGTCTTGATTGTTGTTGGTATCACTGGGTCAAACTGACCTCCAGACCAATTGGCTGTGAAGATCAGCTGTGTCTATGCTGGGATAACTTCTGTGCTGACGACAGTCTTATGAGATAAGACTTGCAAAATTGCAAAAGCCTCTGTGCTTAGCTTGGATGGGGTGGAGTCTCAGGGCAGGGCAGACAGCCTTGGCTTTCCATCATCCCTGTCCTATGAGGCCCCTGGGTCTCATGTCCCTCAGTAATCATGCAGTCCTCTCTGCAAGCACTCACAATCATGCCTCCAGGCCTCTGCCTTTCATGGCTCCCTTGAGTTCCCATGTACTCCTCCTTTTTCCCAATGGTCCAGACCTCCCCAATATGAGTCTGGGACCCCAGGGTCTTGCCCGGATCTGGGGTTCAGTGTTGCTGGGAGTTTCCATCTCCCTCCTGCTAGAGAAAACCAGCCAGGCACTCAGCTGTCTGTCCTCTCCGTGCTTGTGTCTCCTTACCTCAGCTTTTTGCAGCTTCTCTGAGTCTCCGCAAGCCCCTCCCTTTCCTTATAGTTTTAGAATTTCCACTCAGCCAGCTTTCCTGTGGTTCTGGATGATGTTTGTTCTGACTTTTAGCTGCCATTTTGAAATTGTTGTGTGAGGCAGCAGTTTAGGTGTTCACCTATACCGCCATCTTGGTTTCTCTCCCAGCTTTCTTATTTGTATACTTGAGGCCCGGTGCACAAAATTTGTGTACTTGGGGGTGGGGGTGAGTCCCTCTGCCCAGCCTACACCTCGCACAGTTTGGGAGCCTTTGGGGGATGTTCAACTGACAGCTTAGGCCCACTCCCAAGCAGGCCTAAGCTATAAGTCAGACATCCTTAGCGCTGCTATGGAGGTGGGGCTGCTA
Organism: Lasiurus cinereus; assembly: GCA_011751065.1. NCBI lineage: Eukaryota > Metazoa > Chordata > Mammalia > Chiroptera > Vespertilionidae > Lasiurus > Lasiurus cinereus. The sequence continues at coordinate 18,402,449 of JAAGEH010000393.1, read as the reverse complement.
TCACCAGTCATGAGCCCAGCTTATGGCTGAGTGGCGCTCCCACTGTGAAAGTGCACTGACCACCAGGGGGCAGTTCCTGCATTAAGCATCTGCCGCCTGCTGGTCAGTGCATGTCATAGCAACTGGTCATTCTGCCATTCTTTTGAATTGCATATTAGCCTTTTATTATATAGGAAGATGTTTGTATCTAGACCTAGTCTCTTTATGAGTTTCCACAATATATCATTGGTTTTATTTAATTATTTAATCTTTATCCCAGGATATGCTTATTCATTTTAGAAAGAGGAAGGAAAGGAGTGAAGAGAGAGATAGATAGAGACAGAGATAGAGGTAGGTAGGTAGGTAGGTAGGTAGGTAGATAGATAGAGAAAGGGAGAAAGAAACATTGACTGTTTGCCTCTTGTATGCTCCCTGACCAGGTAGGTAGGTAGGTGGGCAGGTAGGTAGATAGATAGATAGATAAAGGGAGAGAGAAACATTGACTGATTGCCTCTTGTATGCTCCTTGATCAGGGATGGAACCCACAAACTAGGTATATGCCCTGACTGTGAAACCTGCAACCTTTGGTGCATGGGATGATGCTCCAACAAATTGAAACAGCTGGTCAAGACTATCACTGATTTTAAGCAGTTTGTGACTAATATGCTTATGGTAGCTTAGCAGTAAAATCATGAGAAATTACACAGCAGGGTGTATGAGCTTCTGACATCTTCATCCATTCCTCTCTCTACATTCCTCATATCAACCTCACTTTCTCTGCTGAGTGTAAGTTAATTCTACTGATCCCAGAAAAAAAGGCCTACTCATTATCAGCTGTGAAAGGCTCAACTTGCCTAAAAGGTAAATTATCTCAACAGTCAGGATCTTCCTTCCCTAAAACAATGAAATTTTATATACCTTGTTATAACACATCACAATATTAACTGCCTCCATTTAAATGTTATTGGTCAAATGCTTAAATATGATTGGTCAAATACACAGTGCTGTTCAAGATGATGTGACTGGCATGAATATTGTCCTTGAGTTCTAAATTCATCTGGTCAACATAAAAATATTACCTTTATTTTACAAATGTAAGACCTAAGGAGAATTTGCTAGGCCTCTCAAGATAATGTCATCATTAATAGTCATGTGTGTGCCAAAATGAAACAGACCAATTTGTTAAGTAGTGAGCTCCCTGTCATCAGAGATGTTTAATAATAGTTTCAGTGGGCACAGAGAATGAATTGTACTCATTGGTATAAGAGGTCACTTCCAGCCCTGATATTATTTCTATGTAAAGTAAATAATTTCAAGAAATATTTTAGGTTGCTCACTCCTCCCACAAAATTAGCCAGAGGATTATTTGAGTTCTCTGTTTCTTTTTGGTTATAAAAACCTTTAAATAGTACAAAGTAGAACTCAAGCTTTCTGACTAATAATTCTGATGCCTTGCCCCCTAATGTTATTCATCTATATATACATGTTTAAAAGTCAATAATGGTTGACTATATCCATTGAACATATCTATGAATTTGTACATGTGTAACTAAGATTAATATAATCCATAATTGGACAGCCCGCAGTTAGATAACCTGATTGTTTCTCACTTTTCTTTGTTAATTTTGAAATACATTTGGCATGCTGAAAATTTTAGTGGGATGATGACATAACACTAGTATATTAAAGGAAAGTGCAAAGGGAGAAATTAACATTTAACTAGATTTTGATTATTTGAGAGAAAACAGAAACTCCAGCCAGTGATTCATTTTAGCTGGGAATACAAGAGTAATTCATGGTTGTAAGTATTAGAAAAGATTTTCCAGAGAGAGGAACTATCAAGGTAGAGGAAGAAGGAGAAATATCCTTAGACTTCTAATACCTGGCATGGTTGCAAGAAAGACTGTGAGAGCAAGCAGTACTGATGGAGGACTTTGAGCAAATAATGTATATTCAATTCCTGTCCAGGTTACAGACTTGACTTAGCTTAACTCCAATGCCATAAGTTAGACATTCATATCCTTTTCTTATGATGGTAGGAGATGCTGAGTTTTCTGCAGTGCTATGAGTGGTTTCCATACTTTGCTAATGAAACTTGCCTAATTCTTGCCCTACTCTCACCCTACATCCTGTATCAATGAAAACCTGAGACCACCCGGACATCAAAAAACAAGAGAATATTTAAGATAGTTTTGCCAACCATAGTAAGAAGGTTCATAAGAAATGACTACAGAAATAACATTTGGCAATATTTCCATATTATTCCCAGTAAAAACCAGGTTCCTTTAAAAGCAAGGAATTGAGTGTTTGAATTCAATGCTCACTTCAGCACTGTCCTGTAGTTTCAAACAATAACTAAATTTATTTGTATACAGTGGTACCTCGAGATACAAGTTTAATTCGTTCCGTAACCTTGAGGTGTGGGAAACTATGAGACGCTCGAGTCTCGGTAAACTGGTGGGTCATGTGCAGCCCGCTGATCCTTGTGATGACTCCTATCTCAAATGTTGCTCATATTTCAAAGCAAAAATCGCTCGCTCGACAGCTCATATCTCAAAAATCTCGTATGTTAGGGCACTCGTATCTCGGAGTACCACTGTATTTTTAAAAACTTAAAATAATTGAGCATGTCTTGTGTACCAGACATTATGCTATAGAATCACTTGCATGCTATTAGCATAGACTAGAGGCCCCTTGCACAAAGATTAGTACAATAGGCCTTCCTTCCCCTGGCTGCCAGCACCGGTTTTTCTCTGGCACCCAGGACCCAGGCCTTCATTCCAGCTGCAGCAGAGAAGCCAAGCCTTGAGGGTAGGTTTCTCTGTCCAGCCACAGCGAGGCTTGGCTTTTCCACTCCGGCCGCAGTGGAGAAGCCAAGCCTCTTCAGTCTTCAGTCATCTTTAGTTTTCAGTCTTCACTTGGGATGGAGCCTTCAGTTTTTGCTCTGCACCTATGTATTCAAATCAATCTGCCATCTTTGTTGGTTAATTTGCATACTCACTCCTGATTGGCTGGTTGTGTTGTGGAGGTATGGTCAATTTGCATATTTCTCTTTTATTAGTGTAGATAAAATACTCTTCTCACTAAAATAAGTAGGAATATTCCTTTGCTTCATAATAAAAGCCCTTTGTAATCTGGCTTCTCAATTACCATTTATTTATTGCCCCTAAATATATCCTTTGTTCATTCCTTTTCAAAATCTGCTCATTCTTCAAGGTCTGGTTTTATTTCTGCCTGTTCCTTTTCAACACAGAATGTCTCCTCCCCTCCTCCTTTAAGCAGGAAACCCTTGTTATCTGTAATACTCGGGCATTCATCATATATTGTCCAGTGCCATCTTGGCTAGTACTGGCATACTGATATTTGGCTTTTCCAATGAGCACATCCTACTCTCCAAATAGATTTTATGTTCTTTCTATAAACAAGCACAATATGTTTGGTTTATGCAATTCATAGTGGAAGTTCAACTAAACTTCTGGCTGTTCTCTTGCATCTGAAAAGTAGACTCAAATATATGTAGAAGGACTAAGAACTGGGTGTGTACCTTAAGAATGAGAAGTGTTATATCCAGTTTTGCTCAGTGGATAGAGCGTTAGCCTGTGGACTGAAGGGTCCCAGATTCGATACCAGTTAAGGGTACATGCCTGAGAGGAGAAATCCAAGATGGTGGCATAGGTAAACACCTATACTGCTGCCTCGCACAACAATTTCAAAACTACAACTAAAAGACAGAACGGACATCATCCAGAACCGCAGGAAAGCTGGCTGAGTGGAAGTTCTACAACTAGAGGGAAAGAGAGGGGCTCACAGAGACCCAGAGGAGCTGCAAAAAGCTGAGGTACGGAGACACGCGCGAGGAGAGAGCGGGTGCCAGAGAACCTGGCTGGTTTTCTCTGGCGGGAGGGAGACGGAGACTCTCAAAGGCATTGAACCCCTTGTCCTGCGACACTAAACCCCAGATCCAGCTGAATCTCATACGGGGGGAGTTTGGACTGTGAAAAGGGAGAAGTGCACGGAAATTTAGGGGAGTTGCAAAGGATCGGAGGTCTGGTCATGCACTGCACCACGCGGAGGACAGATTGCTGATTGTGCCGCTGGCTTTCGCGAGTGGGCGGGAGACAGACCCTCCGAACTGTGCCACTTCTGACTCCACTAAGCCCCTGTTTTGGGCGAAACCCTGGAGACCTAGACTCGTGTGGTCCTGGTTCGCAGGGGAGCCCAAAAGGCAGCGGTTAGAGGCACTGCGGGTGCGCGAGCGCACAAGGACCGCTCCAGCCATTACCCAGTCACGTGAAACTCAGGGGCCGTGGAGGGCGGGGCCGACTGGAAGGCAAGGCGGTCCCTTAAGCCCTGAAACTCCACCCAGCCCAAGCTCAACCGAGGCTTCTGCGGCTGATTCCAGCACAGAAGTTTCCACGGCACAGTGAAAATGCCGAGACAAGGGAAGGGATTACAAGCAAAAGAAATGGAGGAAAAAAAAAGACTGGATATAGAGTTCAAAAACCACGCTTATAAGGTTTTTCAAGAATATGCTAGAAAAGATGGATAAATTTAGTGAGACCCAAGAGGAGATGATAAATACACTGACTGAAATAAAAACTATTATACAGAGGCCTAACAGCAGACTAGAGAAAGGCAAGGATCAAGTCAAAAATTTGAAATATACAGAAGCAGAAAACATTCAACTGGAAAAACAAGAAGAGAAAAGAATCCAAAAATGTGAAGATAATGTAAGGAGCCTCTGGGACAGCTTCAAGCGTACCAACATCAGAATTGTGGGGGTGCCAGAAGAAGAGAGAGAGCAAGATACTGAAAACCTGTTTAAAGAAATAATGACTGAAAACTTCCCACATCTGGTAAAAGAAATAGACTTACAAGTCCAGGAAGCACACAGAACCCCAAAGAAAAGGAATCCGAAGAGGACTACACCAAGACACATCATAATTAAAATGCCAAGAGCAAAAGAGAAAGAGAGAATATTAAAAGCAGCAAGAGAAAAACAGTTTATTACCTACAAGGGAGCACCCATACGACTGTCAGCTGATTTCTCAACAGAAACGATGCAGGCCAGACGGGAGTGGCAAGAAATATTCAACGTGATGAACAACAAGAACCTACAACCAAGAATAATCTATCCAGCAAAGCTATCATTCAGAATTGAAGGGCAGATAAACACCTTCACAGAGAAGAAAAAGCTAAAGGAGTTCATCAACTCCAAACCAGTATTATATGAAATGCTGAAAGGTACTCTTTTAGAAGAGGAAGAAGAAAAAGGTAAAAGACAAAAAATTATGAACAACAAATACACATCTATCAACAAGTGAATCTAAAAATTAAGTGAATTAAAAATCTGATCAACAGAATAAACTGGTGAATATAATAGAATCAGGAGCACAGAAAGGGAGTAGACTGATAATTCTCAGGAGGACAAAAACCATAAAGCATCAAACAGACTGTGAAATTACAGCAGAAAGATTAAAGTTAGGTGAGGTAAATAAGTGATCAATCAAAGGACTTGTATGCATGCTTATAAACATAACCAATGATCACAGACACTGGGGGGTCGGGGTATGCCTGGGAGGGAGGGGGGGCAATGGGGAGATATGTATAAAAAATTAATAAAAATTAATTTTAAAAAAGGGTACATGCATGGGCTTTGGGCTTGATTCCCAGTGAGGGGCTTGAAGGAGGCAGCCAATCAATGATGCTCATATTGATGTTTCTATCTCTCCCTTCCTCTCCAAAATCAATAAAAATATATTTAAAAAAAGAAAAAGAAAGAATGAGAAGTAATGCTCAGCTTTGTTGCAGGGAAAAAAGAGGGTGTGGTCTTGTATAATGTTTTATATGCAGGACCCAAAACATGCTTTCTTCTTAGGCAATGTAGGCAGTTATCATCCCGCACCCCTAACAAAACCTTTTTTTTTTCACCTTTTTACTCTTCTTATATCTTCTATTTATAGGCCAGTTATTGGCTTCTTATGGAGCTACAAACATGTCTGATGAATAAGTTGTATTTTGGTTTCCCGGGTCAACAACGAGAAGTCTTTTCTGCGCAGGTATAAAGTGGTCTTCTAGGGAAGTATGCTGTGCTGTCCTTCTTGTGAGTAACCCTTCCTGGGTCCTGAACTGAGGTTTTTAAATATGTGGATTCTAAGAGTAATATCTTGTTTATAGTGGGACTCCTTTGGGTTGAAATAACAGAAACCCAATTTAAAAAGGGGAATTTTTGTTTCATGGATGAGAAAGCAGTTGGCCCCCAGGTACCATGTGGAAATGTATCTCTTACATTTACTTGATTCTACAGGTCTGCTTTATTCTTATCCCTAGTTGCATATTAGCTTCTGCCTTTCCTACCCATATGATGAAATTTGGGGCTAACAGTTTCTGAGTTTGAAATCCTAGGGTCCAAATGTACAGAGAAAGATTGCTTTGACCCATGCCCTAATCAATACCTAAAGACAAACTTTAATTACTCTCTTGGGCCAAGGGTCCACCATGAACCAATAAAATGTGGTCAGACATGGAATATTTTATTTTATTGTATTTATGGGGTAGTCATTTGGATGGAGGGTGGTAGGAAAGAGCTGTTGCCTGAAGATATGCTAGACAGGTCCAAGAGTAGAAGTTTGCTACAATGTACATGTGTATAAAGGGTGAAGAGTTTAGAACCCCTTCCCATATCTGCTATCTCAGTGAGAGCCTCATGATGTTGAGTAACATAGGCAAGACAGGAACTATTGGTGCACAACTTACATCGAAGGTCATAAAAAAATGTTCTTAGAAATTAAGTTACTTGTGCAAATCCCACAGAAGAGTAGTTAAGTTATTATTCCACTTTCCAACAAAACCATCTTTCAAAATGTTCCTGAAATCCCACCACCTTCTCAGAGTTGATGGACAGGTAAGAAATACTATTTTAACTTGTCTTCTCCAGAAAAAAAAGAAAGCAATTCCAGGGAAGTGTAATTTCAGAGAAGCAGGGATGAGGGAAAAGGTGAGGCAGAGAAAGAGAGAGAAGGAATATAAGGGAGTTATGAGACCACAGTTTTGAAATAAGCTGTATCACCCCTAACCATAAAATTATTATCATACGATATTTTCAGAGAAGCTATTTGAAGCTCCTGTGTGTGGCCCAATGGGCAGGGGAAGGAAAGGGATAAACATGTATCCACTGGCTTCCATTGCCCTTGACCAAAGATCAGGCTCCAGAGCATTAACTCACCAACACTTCCTCTTTTACATGCTTGGAAGACACAGCAGGACCTGCTGGACAGCAGAGAGGTCCTAAGGTAGAAGGCAAGATACTGTCAAGTCATACATGAAAATGACATGAGGTGGGGGGAGGAAGCCATGGAGAGAGTCTGGCTGGCCCAGAAGGAGAGGTTCTATCATGACATGACCTCCTGCCACAAAGGTGGCAAGAGACCTCAACAAACCTTTCTGTGGCCTATGAGAATGTAGTTGATGCCAAGACAATTTCCTGGAGGGTCATCAGTAACACTGAGCAGTGGGCTGCATGGTCTAAAGTGGGGATGGTGACACTTCTCCTATTCTAACTCAGAATTGATCCATTCCTTCATTATGCCCACACTATTCTTCACACAAGTATATATGCCTTTAACACAAATACTTATTCAGATTTCCTTCCTCTCCTAGAGAATATTTGGAATGAGATTGGAGTAATGGTGATTCAGGAATTCAGTAGTTTATCGAGATACGTTTATACAATGGAACACTATGCTGCTATAAAAAAGAAGGAATACTTACCATTATGCTAAGCAAAATAAGCCAGTTGGAGAAAGATAAATATGAAATGATCTCACTCATTTGTGGAATATATATGAACAATATAAAATGATGAATAAAAATAGATCCAGAGACATAGAAGCATCGAATAGACCACCCAACCTGAGAGGAGAGGCAGGGATGGATTGGGGTGTGGGGTAAGAGAGCAACCAAATAACTTGTATAATTGCATATAAGCCTAGCCAATGGACACAGACATTAGGGGGGTTTAGAGCATGTGCTGGGGAGGAGGGGATGACTGAGGAGAGGAATGGGGGGAAAAGGAGACATAGGTAATAATTTAACAATAAATAATTTTTTAAAAACATTCAAAATAATTCATAAAACAGAAAATAAATAAAAAGCATTTATCATGGAAGAAGAGTTGATATATTGAGTACTTACTATGGGCTGGGCACTATTTTAAGTGGCCTACATTCTTATAGGCCACACAAATCACTAACTTTTTGAAGCTTTGATTTTAATTTGTGTGTGGAGAGAGCAAAAAATAAGTAAAAAATATATTGTGTGAGATGGTGATGCATGCTTTGAGGGAAAACAAAGCAGGAGGGTTGGATGGGAAGAGTGGAGTGGGGAGTGAAGGTTATAGATTAAGTAGGGTGACTAGGGAAGGTTTCACTAAGTGAGTGTCATTCTAGAAAGAGCAGACATGGATTGTTAGGGGAAAAAAGTTACAGGGATAGATAAAAGCAAGTTGAAAGGCCCTAAGACATGCTGGGTGTTTTACAGAAAGGACAAGGAAGCCAATGTGACCAAAGAAGAGTAAGAGAGTACCAGAAACCAAATATTGTCTAATAGAAAGATGTGGACAGAAAACCAGAAGGCTGGTCAACCTAATTGCTCTGAAAGGTCATAGCTAATCATTCACTATTTAGTTAAAACATTGTTAGCTGATGCAGCCTCTACCTATTTGTCTTATGTAAATTTCTGTTATTGGAATTTCCTGACGAAAGGCTATGGGTATGTCGCATAGTCTCAATTAAAAGGGAAAGCAAGGCCAGAGCAGGGGGTAGTCTTTATATTAGAGGAAGGCTCTCGCCTGGCCTCCCAATATTCCCAAATTAATACTTTTCTAGTCTCTCTTTTCATTTGCCTGCGGCCTCCTCCAGAACTTGAACCCTGAACGGGAAGCCTGAACCATGTGGGATGTGAAAGAGGTTCCCACATCTGGCACCTGACCTCGGGACATCTGGAGGAGAAGGTATTTTTCACCTAAGAGCGAAGAAATGAAAATTCACCGAGGAAAAGGTGAGGGAAATTCAATGCATGCAAAGCCCAAGAACTAACTGCAGAGTAGTGATCTGTAAGTAGGATGGAAACGTCTTTTTCAGCCAGGCTAATGGGGAAGAATTATGTTATAAATATAAAGTAAACTTTATTACAGACTTTTGGTTTGCATGCTTAACTAATGTGGTTTCTTGTTCAAATTAAAATCTTAGTTTGTATTTGGAATCTGAAATCTGTAATAAGTGAAACTCCACTCCTGAAACGTCCTCTGGTGCGGAGATATTCAAAGGTGGCAGGAGAGGGCAGAGCTATCTGCTCTCCTGCAATGAGATTACCTAAGGTTTCATTTAAAAATTATAGAAGAACTCACAGGGAAATGTAAATCTTGACCAAATTGGGTGGTAGTTATTACTTCGGAAAGCAAAAAAGAAAAAAATTTAAGATCTGTCTTTATCTTTTAAGCATGAATAGAAATTCGGCCAGATCTGTTACTGCTGCTTTCCCCCCAAGTAAGCAGGGTGTGTGAGAAGGGAGAGACATGTGAAGATCCAATATGAAAGCCCACTCTTCCAGAATGCTAATTTTAAAGTCTCCTTTCTCACCATGAAAAAATATGTCTTGTATTTTGCGTTATTAATCTAGGAACTGCTAAACATTTGACTTGCCAGCTTTAAAAGTTCAATATTCAAATTAAATTGGGAGAAAATAAAATAAAATTTCTCTAATAATTAGGAATTCAAAATGTTGTTTATTGATCTAATTAAAAAAGGATTAATTCTGTGATTCCCAACTGAAAAAATTTAATATAACCAGTTTAAAATATAATTAATTCTTAAGATAATTATAAAAAGTATTATAATCTTTAAATCATATATGAATATATACATATTTGATGTTTTTTTCATGTTAAAATTTCAAGGCTTTAACAGAAATGATTCTTAGAAAGCTCCATGGGCCTGGAGTAATACAAGAAAATTGTTTTCTCTTCTTAAAGGAAATCTTTTTAAATTTAACCAATCTAATATGCTTGAAATTGCATGGAAAACTTTATCAAATAAAAATTAATAACTATATTTTAAATGTTTGAAGGTTTTGGCCTCTAAGAAGGGCAAAATGAAGTAACTAAATATTTCTTAAAATTCCAACAGCAGAGTGTAAAATGACAAAAAGCCCATAGCTGCCTGTATACTTAAGCTAGAGGCAAGGCAACATTTGTGGCTTGTGAATCAGACATAAACATTTACTAAATTTACATTGCTTTTTAAATGAAGATATCCACTTTAACTAATAAATTAGCTTTTTAAATAAAAATCAAGGTTTCAGCTAAATAAAAAGCCAACGTCTTTGTAAGCAATTACATTAAGTACACGTATTCTAATAAAGTAACTAAGACCTTGTCTATACAAAAAGAAATTGACAGCCAGTTGGCAATAGAATTGCCATGAATATCCTACATGACATTATTCTACAATGTCATTATGATTCTTAATATTTTACAGCAGAGTATTGTACAATTATCCCAAACAAACTTACAATCTAATTCTTTGAATGTTTGGCAGCAATTTTAAAAAGATCACGAAAGGAATTAAGGCAGTGGGAAGGTACTTGAGCATTCTGCATTGGCCCTTCTTGCCCTTTTTGCCAAGAGTGACCCTCCCACAGCTGTTGCCTGAGCTTTCTGTTCATGCTGAGGTTGAAGCCTCATGGTGGCAGGTACGATGGATCTGTCTCTCGCCCAGTGGTGTGAGCTGGGCCTTCCCTGGAGAAGAAACCTGGGTTCCCCAAGATATGTGATCAATGCCAGGATCCCACCAGCAGGTGAGGGGATCCCAAGGCAGGTACTGGACATGGAGGCCAAGGGGGCATAGGCTACCAAGGAGATGGAACTGAACCTCACATCACCCTACTTGGCCCTGGAGGATGGCTGGTTAGCCAGAGACAGGTAAGATTCCTCAAGGAAGGAACAATCTAAGACAGGCACTGTCGCAGAGGGGCCATCAGGAAAGAACTTGGGGATCAACAGAGGTGAGGCACAGACCCTCACCCCCCCCACCGCCCCAACATTGCAGAGGCTTGAATCTTTGCCCTTTCTGAAGGAAGTCTCCTGCCCCATGGCTGCTTCACTTCCCATGCCCAACTCAGATCGGGACCCAGGTAACAGACAGAGATTTTGCTCAGCTCAGATTGGGACCCAGGTAACAGACAGAAATTTGGCCCAGCTCAGATGGGGACCCATATAACAGAGACTTGGCCGGCAGCAGCTGCCCTATATCTAAATCCAGCCTAACACCAGGAATGCTCAGGGCCTACTCAAGAATGCAAATAATCCTTTCCACTAATATTTACAGGATAAAACTAAGATTGTTGTTAAAATATTAAATTTGACAATAAAATAGTAGTCAAGTTTTCAAATTAATTGGCTAATTGAAATAAGTGAATATTTAAGAAAATTTAATTGTACTAGAAAAAAGTTGTTCCTAAAATATTAACTAAAATTTTTATTGGTAGTTCATCGCATGGTAAAATTGCTCAACATGCAATAAACCTAAAGCAGCCATATTTTTGTGCAAAAAAATTAAATTTTAAAGTCATCAAGACTGCATTATAAAAATTTTCCAAAAGCCTCCTAATAATTAAATCAAAAAAAGGGGGGATAGTGGAGTAATATTTAAGGAAAAGTATCCTGTAAGCAAATTATATTCTGAAAAAAAATTTACTTCGAAAATTAATTTTCATTTGTAATGCTAACAGCAAGATACCCATGAAAAACACACATAGGATCAAAATAAGCCAAAGGAAAATCATTTGGGCAAAAATAAAAAGGATCCCAAGTCAAATTTATAGCAAAAATTCCTTTACTAGCTTCTAATCAAGAATATGTTTCAGAAAACAACTCCAAGACCATGTGGATTAAAATGGTCCAGAAATGGAAGATGCTGATCACACCTTGCCATCCTAGCAGTCAGCAACTGTGCATTGCTGCAGGTTGCCCAGAGCCAAATCAGAGAGGGTGGGACCTGCATTGCCACCATTTTCTCCACCACCCAAAACCGAAATATCATTGCTAACACGTACACTCAAAAAATTGTTGGACATTGAAACTGGGACTCAAAAAACTGTTGGCCCAGGAAGAAACTTACTACAGACTGATTCATTTACCTCTCAGCATAGCCATTGTTGTTTGTCTCATTTTTTGTCCTTATATGTTTATTTCTAGTCTGCAGATGGAAGATTTTTTAGAGGAAAGAAACTGGGGAGATGCTGGAAACCAAACATTGTCTCACTAATAGAAAGATGTGGACAGGAAACCAGAAGGCTGGTCAACTTTAATTGCTCTGAAAGGTCAGAGCTAATCATTCACTGTTTAATTGAAACATTGTTAGCTGAATCAGCCTCTACCTGTTTGTCTTATGTTAAATTTCTGTTATTGGAATTTCCTGCCTAAAGGCTATGGGTGTGTCCCATAGTCTTAATAAAAGTGATAGCAAGGCCAGAGCAGGGGGTAGTCTTTATATTAGAGGAAGGCTCTCGCCTGGCCTCCCAATATTCCCAAATTAATACTTTTCTAGTCTCTCTTTTCATTTACAGGAGGCCTCCTCCAAAACCTGAACCCTGAACGGGAACCCTGAACCATGTGGGACGTGAAAGAGGTTCCCAAAAGAGAGTAGATGTGGTCAGAGAATTAATATGATGTCAAATATCTTAGAATATGAAAATGATGTTGGCTTCCACTTGGGGAAGGATGGTGAGGCAAATAAGGTTTTAAAGCACAGAAGTGATCTTAGATCAGGGCTAGGTGGAAGTGGGCAAAGTGGGAGAGGATGGGGATACCTATAATAGTGTCAACAATAAAAATGAATTAAAAATAATGGAGTTTTTATTGTTTTTTGACCAAGATGGTAGAAGAGGTGGTGAGAGATGGTGTGATTCTAGTTTAAAGATGGAGTAAATAGGATTTGTGATGGATTGGAAAGGAGATTGAGAGAGTAAAGAAGATTCTTCCAAGTGTTTGGGCCGAGTCAAGACAATAGCAGGGAAAAATTTTAGGGGGAAGATTAGTAGTTTAGACAGGAAATGGCTCTTAGACATCAACATGGGATTGATAAATTGAGAGTGGATTTTGAAGTGTGAAGTTCAAGGATAAGTTTGTGGCTAGAGATTTATATTTGGGAACCATCCATATGAACCTGAAAGCCAAAGTTCTGAATTAGATCACAAAGGGAATGAATGTAGACAGAAAGTGAAGAGGACAAAAGACTGACTCTTAAGCCACTCCAACGTTAAGGGGTTAGAAAAGTGAGGAGTAGCCAGCAAGGAGACTTGGTAAAAAGTGGCCATGAGGTAGGAGGAAAAACAAAGTGTTTTCTGGAAGCCAAGACGAGAAAGTGTTTCAAGAGTTGGGGACTGAACAACTTGGCTAAATGCCACTGGTATAGGTGTTGAGAACTGACCTTTGGGTTTCTCAGCATGGACATCATTGGTGACTTTGAGCAATTCCGGTTAGTACAGAGGAAAAAATGTCCAAAAAGAAATTCAAATGAGAATGGAGGGAAAAGAAACTGAAAGCAATAAGTGTAAGTAATTCTCTAGAGCAGCGCTTTAAAGGGAAGGCAAGGAAGGAGGGTGGTTGATGGAGAGAAAGTAAAGAAGTGTGAATGGAGGGCCTGTTTATATGCCTCTTGGAAAGGCCCGAGGAACCTACTGCCAGAACCAGGCAGAAAAATGAATGACTGTGAGAAAAAGCAACAAAATAACTGCATGGGCCACTGAAGGGATCCACACACAGATCCTGAATTGATGAGGAAATATATTGTGGGAGAGAAGGAGCCTGGGTCAGATCTATAATGCCTTAAAAGTTTCGGATTTGAAAGGCATTAATAATGAGCTTGCCAAATAGCAAAGTTCTCTCCTGATCTGTGAAGCCAAAATGTGGTCTGATGGCATTTTCTGAGAGGTTCCTTTGCAGTTACTGTCATCGCTTTCATCATCAAATAGCAATTAAGTGCCTAATTTCTCCTACCTCATCATAAATTACAATAAGAGGGCCTTGTTCCCTGGGGGAACTGGTTGTGGTAACCAGCAGTACTTCCAGGAAGCCAGAAGGTCAGAGATGGAGGCAGGGGAAGGGAGGGTAGGGAGAGGGACGATGGGCATGGGGAAGATATAGATGGCTCATGCCAAACCATTCTTGCCACCGGTTCCTGATTGTCACCCTGCCTCTCCAAGAGCCCCAGTGGATATAACTCCTTCCTTGTTACTTCTTCCTCCTTCGCTTTTTGCGTCCCCTACTTCTCCGTTTGCCATTTTCTGCCAGTCCAGGGGTGGTTCTGAAGTAGCCGGGCCCCTACTTGCCTCTTCACTGCCTGCGGGCGCACGGAAAGCGGATCGAGACCCCAGAAGAAGCTCCAGTGGGGCAGGGGCCGGCGTTCTGAGCATGTGCGAGCAAGACTTGGGACTGGGGCGAAGGAGGGAGGCCAGCCCCAAGTCGCTGTCCTAAACGCAGAGCAAGAAGAGGGCGAGCGCAGGGCCGGCGGCACTTTCCAGAGCAGAGCCCGGGCGCGCGGGGCGCAGCGTCTGCGCCCTGTCCTCCGGGCGTGGGCGAGCTGGCCGCGTGTGCCTCGCTGTTTGACGCGAGGGCGAACCAATCAGGGCGGCGGCCCGGGTTGCCATGTGACAGGCAAGGCGGCTCCTTTCCCCAGGTCGGCCAGAGGGAGGAGAGAATCGGCGTTCGCCGCGAGCCTTCGAGAGCAGCGGTCGCGGGAGGCGGCGGCGGCGGCGGCGGCGGCGGCACCGGCTCAGACCTGCAGCGCGCGCGCATCCCTGGGCGCCCTGCACCGCTAGGAGCTCCGCGGGCCGCGGGAGCCTGGACAGGAGTGGACAAAGCAAGATGGCAGGGATCTTAGCCTGGTTCTGGAACGAGAGGTTTTGGCTTCCGCACAATGTCACCTGGGCGGACTTGAAGAACACGGAGGAAGCCAACTTCCCGCAGGCTGAGGACCTCTACCTCGCCTTCCCCCTGGCCTTCTGCATCTTCATGGTGCGGCTCCTCTTCGAGAGGTAAGAAGGGCTGGAGCGCTCCTCCCCTCCCCCTAACACACACACGCGCGCACACACACACACACACACACACGCACACCCTCGCGCGCACACGCACTCCTGCGTGTTGTGTGGCTCATGCTCCCGCGCCCCCAGCGCTGGTGCGTCCCCAACCCTTGTGTTCAGGAAGGGGTTGCTGTTCAGGGATCCAGAGAAAGTCCCTGGCTCGCCTACGGATTCCTCCGGGCTCCGGAGAGGGGCCGCGAGCTTTGGGGTCGCTCCCCGCACTCCTCCGTGGCCCGATCTCTGGCAGCGGGGACAGGCCAACAAAGGTGAGCGGCGGCTGGCCGTGGGACGCGCCGCACTCCGCAGGGCTTTCCCTCTCCACCCCGCGAGCACGCCGCGCTGCCCGGCAGGGCTTGCCCGCTCAGGCTCGCCGCCACCCACCTGCCAGCCAGGAACGTTCAGGACACGCAGCCGGGAGGGCGGAGGAACCGCACACACTTCCAATGGGTTCACCCCAATCGGCACACGGATGATTTGTCAGGGACTCCTTGGCTTCTGGCCAATATTTGATTTCCAACCGTGATATGAGTATCAGGCCCACAGTCCTGGGAAATAGGTGACAATAGTTTGTAGGTTTCCAACACTCCAGGCCGTTAGCTGTTTCTGTACAAGAGGAGAGGACAGGATGGGTGCACAACCTGCAAAATGTGACATTGAATTGATAGATGTTTCCTATGAATAACCATACTTTTATTTTGGTACCAGAACGCACTTAACGTTAAAAAAAAAAAGAATTGACACATTATTGCTTATATAAATCTCGGGTTCGGTTGGTAGCCGCACTGTGTCATGAACAAACTTGTGCTACTTTCACTGAATCAGTCTTAGTCACTAAGCTGGATTTTGCCTGACCTGGCTCTCTTGGTCTTACTGAAACAGAACCAGGATAACAAGACACTTCTTTTTCTTAAGTGAAAACCACCCCTTACACTTCTCCTTTAGCCCCCTTCATCAGGAAAGGCTGAATTTCTTAGATCACAGAATAAAGTCCAGTTCTCACTTCCACTCCATCTCTCTTCGGCTGTGCCCAACTCACCTTGGTGCTGTTTCTTCAGCTTTTGCGCTGTTCTTTTGTTTGCTGTTTCTGTTTGTCTAAAACCACTATTGAGGATGTTAAGTTTGTTGCTGGGAATGGCAACAGACAAAGCTTCATGGGAATAACAAGTATATTTTATTTACAAAAAGGGCATTTTTTTTCAATGGGCAATATTGTTGCTTATGAAGAAAGTGAGCTGTCCACATGCAGAGATTGAGAGCACAAGGGAACGGATTCAAAGACCTATTTTTAAATGATTGGAATCCAGCACAGATACCTCATTGATCCTGTCTGGCACTAAGACTCGCTGTGAAAAAGTGGGTGTGTTTGCAGGTTTAAAGTTGCTTCTAGAGCAAATGTTTACTTAGAGAAAATAGGAATTCATATTTAACCTTGCTATCTCTCTCTCTCTCAAAAAAAAATAAGCCTCTCAGGAACAGCAGATTGCTCTGTATTCCATATAATTGCCAAATGATATCTAATTGATTCTGATTAATAAATTCTGGCTGGGATCACTTTTAGCTAGCTAATGCATTTGAAAGAGATGTGTAGTCTTACATTTTGGACAACAAAAGCATGTCAGCCGATGACCTGTATGCAGAAGGCTGATTCCAGGTTGTTCATTAGGTTGGAGAAAAAGAAAATTAGACGATGGAGACAGCTTTATCCTTAGACTTTCTCTGCCTTAGAAAAAAAAATGTAAAAATGGAAAACTGGAAGTTCATTTTTCCTCTTCCTGAACATTTTTCTCTTCCTTTGCACAATCCTGTGCCTTAAGAGTTTACACAAAGGGATCAGCTTCTTTCAACTGTCAGTCTCAGCAAATGTCCTCGTATTGATATGGAGAGAGTTGGTAATTGATCAATGGTCATTCAGGCCATTGATTCAAGTACAAGTGATTTCATGGCCTGTATGGAAAGTGAAAGTCTATGATTAATGTTCAGAGTAATAATTCAGTATGGCCCACATACCACAGGATGCTACTGACTTTCAGAAGGGTGTCTATTTTGTTTCTTGTTAAAGCTGTGACAATTCTGCCTTTAACCGTTCAGACTACCTCAGTTCTCTAAAAATTCAAAGGTATAGTTGTATCCAGAATTACAAGTTCTGCATGTTTCTCCTCTTCTCAAACCTAAGTGACACATTCTGGCATCTAACCTGTGTCCTTCATCTCAGTATCCATCAAAAGCCAGAATCAACATAACTAGGTGATATTATCACTGGTATGAGTCACTTTTAATACCCTTCTAATATATTGTGCATGCATTTTTTTCCTTTTGCCATTTTCTGTAATGTATAACATGATTTAGAGGAGCCTGTTGTGTGTCCCTTTGAGAAATAAAATGCTTTTATAATAGGAATCATTCCCTCGGGTATTCTATTTGTTTTTCTTACTATTGTCATTGATTTCAAAGGTGAGAACATATCTATGAAATACCTGATTATCCAATATACTTATTTCCATTAAATGGAGTCTATAATGTCCTTGTTGTGGCTAAAATTGTGAATTTGAATACCTTCTCCTCAGTTTTGTGTATTTCTCTCTATGAAGAATTGACTGAATTGGATTCTTGCTCAGTTGAACAGTCTGACTTTTCCTATCCACTCTCACTGTTGGGATGATGACAGTGGAGGCATTGGTGGCCAGAACAATGTCATATTATATAGTACCATATGGGCAATAATATGGATGCGCACCATGGTTGGTTAAAAATGGAGGAGCTTCAATTCAGTGACTTTCGGCCGAGTCTGTGAATAGCCCAAAGCTTGGTGGTTTTAAGTGTAGCCTTTATACTATACTTAGCTGTAGGTAAGGATAGGACGGGCCACTATAGATATGTCTTGATTGACATTAAAATATCTGATGTGAAAAAGAAAACTGAATGCTTTCTCCTAGGATGAAAATGGCAGTGTGTACTATTGTATTAACCATGTTAGCTTGATGACAAGGACCAAAATCTAATTTAATAATGTGGCATTATCATCTATTTGATGACTTTTCTTGATTTAATGCTTGTTTAGGCTTAGTAATCTATTCTCTGGAATTATAATAAATGCTCTTCCAAATTTTTTTTTTGTATGTGTGTTGCTATGGTATTCATAAATGTGGGATTACACTTCTGGTGAACTTCTGAGGGGAAATAAAAAAATTATTTGAGCTATTGTTATGAAAGATAATGTTAATGCATTTTCTTCCTTGTGGGTTTAGGAGAGAGATGCATAAAGTACTGAATGAGAATCAGAACATTCGAGTTCTAGTCAAACTTACCTCAAACTAGTGCAGGTACCTAATTTCTCTCTGTCTTATTTTCTCATCTGTGAGCAGATGGCCTTGGTGTAAGGCAAGGTTGCTTTTGGCCTCCCGATTATCTTATTTCTGTGGCTTACTAATTGTTTTCTTATCAAACTTTGAAGCAGGCTAAATGTCATATTTTTTTTCTATAGGTAGGTATAAGTCATCGAAGAATACAGAGGATTATTTTCATACAGCTATTCTAGCCAATGGTTTTGCTTCTTGTATTTTTTAGTTATAATTGAGTTAAAAGAATCATTTGGGATATTATCATTTGTAATCTCCAAAGCTACAGTATTTCAGAATAACTAACAAAGAAGATTCTACAGAAAAAGCAATTACTCTTTCCTTGGATCTTTTATAGACAGACCCAGCATACACCCAGCACTTCTAGTGATGGCTGGATAAGCAGTGAGAAGCCCATTCCTGTCAACTTGGCTCTCAAAGTGGCAAGCTCTGTGAGAACTGACATTCTTCAGGAGGCCTACCAGTGTTGCTTAAGCTCATTCAAATCAAACAGTCAACAACAGTGTCTTAGCTGTGTCAGAGGGACTGCCTGGCCAGTGAGCTCTTCTTAGGGGTATACCTAATATATTTGCCTTGCAAGCAGCCTTGACTGAAGTCCTAGAGGAGAGGAGACAGAGAGAGAAACTGAGTGAGAACGTATTCCTGATGGTTAGAAGGGAGAGAACAGATGTGAGTGAATGACTGCCAGGAAAATTGGGGGGTCAGGTGAGTTTCATTACTGAAGTTTCTATAGATACCTTGTAATGAAGAGACTGATAATCATCAGATAGGTTTTGAAAGAGTATGCAATGGACCAAAAGTTTATTTTTCCTCAAAATCCATCAGTTGCAATCCTAACTGCCAAGGTGAGGGCCTTAGATGGTGAGGACTTTGAGATGATTAGATAATGAGGGTGGAACCTTCCTGAATGGGATTAGTGCCCTTATATTAAAAAGGCGGCAGTGGGCTGAAAGCTCCCCAGCCCTTTCACCAAATAAAGACACAGTAAAAAGATATTTGTTTGTGAACCGGATATGAAATCTCTTGGTGCCTTAATCTTGGACTTCCCAGTCTTCAGAACTGTGAGAAATAAATTGCTGTCATTTATCAGCCATCAAGCCTGTGGAATTGCAGTTTGAATGGACTAACACAGTATTTGCTATAGCAGTTTGAATAGATTAACACAGTATTTGAGAATATCTTGTACTAGTGTATAAATTCGGTTTTTCTCATGCAGTGAGTTCTCGGTATTTAACTCTATAAATATACCTTTTCATTTGTCAAATGATGGCATGATTCAGATGAAAGCATGGATACCTGCTTAGCCAAGGTGGGGAAAGAGGAAAGAGTTGGGGTCAGATACATAGGTTATCTCCTACTACAATTTCTGAGGTGGAAAATAAATTACAATGGATGTCTTGTTGGAAAACACGCTAAAATAAAAAAAGATAGTATTTCCCCCCCCCCCCCCAGAATTTTAGCACAGCTTTCTCATCTTGCAAAAGAAAAGGTTTGCCTTTTCAGGGTGCAAAAGTTAAGCTGTTTATAACAGGTTGATTTATGGATAAAAGGTATAATGTCACTCTTAATGGGAAGTGCCTTAGAACGGTGGGGAGGGCAGGTGAGATAACTTTAAATGACCACAAATGATTTAATGCCATCAAGGAGTGATGAAATGAATGCCCTGAGTTCATTTGTGACTTTTCTGTTGAAAGTTTGACTTCCCGCTGAACAAGGTTAGATTTTTTTCCTCCTGGATTCCAGTTTATAAGATACTAGAGGCCCAATGCACAAAGATTTGTGCAAGAATGGGCCTTCCTTCACCCTGCTGTCCACACCTCCTTCACTCCAGCCTGGAGCCATCTTTCTGCCTTTGCTCTGTCCTGGAGCCCCCATTCTGCCTTCTCACGCTGCTCAGAGACCCAGAATGGCTAGGGCAGTGCAGAGCGCCTGCATCATCACATTGGTGACATCCCGACCCTGACCACTTAGCGCCTGTGTATTCAAATTAACCCACCATCTTTGTTGTGTTAATTTGCATACTCACTCCTAATTGGCTGGTGGGTGTCCTGAAGATACAGTCAATTTGCATCTTTCTCTTTTATTAATGTAGATTTCAGAAGTGGTTTCTGTTTTTGTGATGGAGATGGGCAAGGAGCAGTAGAAAGAAAATGGAGGTCCAGGTGAGTTTTCATCATCACAACAGTCCATTGCTTTGGAAGGGATCACTGCACCTGCCTCTGGCTTTCTTCACTTGTGTTTCTACCTGATAATATTTGTTGGTGAGCACTACAACCTAGGTCCCTGTTGCCCATGTTATTCCCATATGCACTAACAATGCACTAACATTTCTTCTCTCATCACCAGGTTTTCTAAAGCTATGGGTCATCTATTTCTTACAAAGCCATAATTCTCAAAATTGTATTGTTTCCTCCCTAACATGAGTTTATTACTTTCTATGGTTTACTTTGTTTATTACCAAGCTCTGTGAGGTAGATGTTAAATTTCCCAGTATTTACAGATGACACTGAGGATTGAGAGTTTAGGAAATGGAACTAATGTTACACAGCTTAAAATAGCTAGGTAGGCATTTGGAACTAGGCTTCTTGAGTCCTAATAATTTTGGTGAGCTCATATTTTAAAGTCAATATCATGAGGTCATACTGTATATACAGATGATCTCATACTATATATATATATACGTATATATATATATATGTATATATATGTATATATATATGTATGTATATATAGTTTTATATGTAGTTTTTTGCCATATAACCTGAACATTTTTTATGTAATAATTTATTAGCAAATATTTTCAATGACTGTACACTATTCTACACTGTGGGTATACCATAGTTCATTTAACCAGTACCTGTATTGTGGTTGGACATTTAGGTTATTTCTAGTTTGTGTATATAACTCTTTCAATTCCTGCTGATTTCCTAAGTAATGTCACCTAAAAATGGCATTTTCAAGCCCAAAAGGACAAGTATTTTAGTGTTCTTGATGTAAGTTTCCAAACTGATGTCCAGAAAGATTATGTCCATTTTCACTTCCTTATCTATGTGCAGATTATTGCCATTTGAGGACATTTTTTCTTTGAATGTTGAAAAAATGTTACTGCTATCATGTGTTTTTATATTACTCATGATGAACTTATTTCAAATATTTATTAATCATTTTTATTTCATTTTCTGTGAATTTATGTGTATTTTCCTACTGGAATGAGCTTCCCAACCTTTTGGAAAGGAAAGTAGTGGCCTTTGGATTTTTTTTTTTCCAATGCAGAATGGTCTTGTCTTGGTATGTTTCTCGGTCACGTGTTTACATTTTTTTATTTCTTTCTGCCTCTTGCCTCTCTCCCACAATCTAATTCATCATTATCATTAAGGAGAAAGCTTTGACATAGTGAAAGAGATGCATTCAAGAAGATGAAGTAGATAATATCCTGACTTTATTGTGAGGAATGAGGCAGAGATATAGGGCTCAGAGGAAGATTGAGCAATTAAGAATGAATGAGTTTTTATGAAGGAAAACTTACAGATAGAGCCTAAACTAATTTATATTTTTCTCTATGGATGCTTGGTTAAAAATGACTTATATGTGGAATCTCAAAAGACCCCAATAGCCACAGAAATCTTGAGAAACAAGAGGGAAAGTTGGAGGTACTACAAGGCTACAGTTTTTGAAAGTACATGATACTGGCATAAAAATACATAGGTCAATGGAACAGATTAGGGAGCCCAGTAATAAACCCATGCTTATATGGTCAATTGATCTGTGACAAAGGAGGCAAGATTATACAGTGGTGTAAGATAGTCTCTTTAATAAATGATATTGGGAAAATTGGACAGATATATGAAAAAAAACACACAAAAAACCTAGGCCACTTTCTTATGCCACAGACAAGAATAAACTAAAAATTGGTTAAAGATTTAAATATAAGACTTTAAACCATAAAATCCCTAGTAAAAAACATAGGCAGTAAGCTCTTTGACATTACTCTTAGTATTTTTTTTGTATATGTTTCTTTGGGAGAAAAAGGAAAAAAAAAATGAAACTACATCAGATTTTTGCACAAGAAAGGAAGCCATCAGCAACAACAACAAAAAGACAAGTTACTGAATGGGAGAACATATTCACCAATGATAAATCTGATAAGTGTTTAATATTAAAACTTTAGAAAGAACTCATACAACTCAACCCCCCCCCCCAAACAATTGTATTAAAAAATGAGTAGAGGACCTGAATAGACACTTCTCCAAAGAGGACATTTGGATGGCCAATAGACATGCTCAGTGCCACAGAAATGTAAATAAAAACCACAATGAGATATCACCTCACACCAGTAAGAATGGCTATCATCAACAAATCACAAGTGGTGGTGAGGATGTGGAGAAAAGGGAACGCTTGTGTACAGTTGGTAGGATTGCAAATTGTTGCGACCCCTATGGAAAACAGTATGGGAAGAATCCTCAAAAAATTAAAAATAGAATTACTGAGATTCAATAATTATACTTTCAGTATATGTCCCAAATAATTGGAAGCATGATCTCAAATAGATACAGTTGAGCCTTGAACAACATAGATTTGAACTATGTGGACCCAGTTATTCTGTATGCAGACTTTGTTTAAGTAAATACCTGTACTGTTTTTAGTCCACAGTTGGGAATTCGAGGATGCAGAGGGATGCAGTTATGCATTGATATGCACCATTTTATATAAGCGACTTGAGCATCCATGGATTCTTGAATCCACAGTGGGTCTTGAAACCAATCCACCACGGATACCTAGAGACAACTGTGGATTAGTTAAATTTTGGAAAGTTAAATATTATCTGAAGAACTTTGATTAGGGGAGGTGAGGAGGGTCAGTGCCCTTAACTCCCCCTTGATTAAGTGTCAACTGTATTTGTACACGTATATTCATAGTGGTATTTCACAATAGCAAGAAGCAACCTAAGTGTCTCATAGATGAACAGACAAACAAGATGTGGTATACACATATAACAGGATATTATTCAGCCTTAAAAAGAAAAAAACAACACACCCTCTAACATATTATAACATGCATGAACCTTGAAGACATTATATTAAGTGAAATAAGCCAGTCACAGAAAGACAGATACTGTGTGATGGTACTTATATGAGGTACGTATCTAGAATAGTCAATCATAGAGACAGAAAATAGAATGGTGGTTGCCAGGGACTGGAGAGAGAAAGAAATGGGGAGTTGTTTCATGGGTATTTGTGAGGTGCAAGAGTTGTGGAGATAGAGGGTGGTGATGGCTGCCCAGTGTGAGTGTACTTAGTGCCCCTAAGCAGGGGGGGTAAGGGGGCTGATCAGCTTGGGCCCTTGTAAGACAACTCTAACGCAGCAACACCTAGATGTGCTGCAGCCCAGCTGGGTTTCAGCGTCCATGTTTGCCCTGTGACTGTCCAGAAGCGGGGTTGAGACTGCATCCAGGAATCCATCACCTCTTGCGCCTGGGGAAGGTAGGGTGGGGCTGGAGAATGGGGCAGCAGGGGAGGGAGAGAGGGCCTAGGCTTCACAGAAGCAGAATCCTCGTGCCAGGTCTGCCTGTTGCAGGTCGAAACGCTGCAGAGGCCCAGGTTGGATGGGAAAAGGCTCTTGATGTCAGGTACTACCTTACTCACTCCCAGTCAGCCCCAGCTCCCCCTGCAGCTCAGCTGGGAGCATGGTCTCCTGCTTGTAAATAGGGTGTGATCCCCTGCCACTGGCCACCATCATGCCCAGGCCTGTGCTAGAAGCTTGTGGCTAGGTTCTGCCTTTTTCCGCAACACTCCTTTTCTGATGGCAAGGCAGTCTCTTCTGAATGAGAAATCATGTGGCTGCTCAGAATTTGTACCTCACTGAATGCACACCTGCTTAATGGTGATGCCTCGTGTGCGGGATCTGGTTCCTTGTGCACTGTGAACACCCAGAAGTTAGGCAGATCAGTGTTTCTAGTCGTACCCAGTTTAAAAGTCCCTGATATGATTCGACTATTTCTTCCTCAAATAAATGTACTGGTGGTGAAAGAAAAAATGGTTAAGATGTTAAATTGTATGATATGTATGTTTTACCACAACTAAAAATGATAATAAAAAAAATGAAGATTTGCCAAGTAAACAAAAAGTTATTTACCAGAAATAACTGGTTTCATTTTCTGGGTTTGATGGTTTTCTCGCTAACAACACATATTCCAGCCTCTTGATTCCACCAAGCAGTTTTTTTAGTTTTAAAATGCATAATGCCCTTAGAATCTAGAAGAGCCCCTTTTCTTTCCGGAATCATCTGGCATAGGTGGGTGGAGGGTGAGGGATGGTGGAAGGAAGGTTGAAGTCCCGAGAACACATCAGCTCCCTGGGCCTTTTTGGCAGGCACTTCCACTCAACACTGTCCTTCATTTGTTAATATGGCAATTTAATAATAGTCAATTAGCAGGTATAGCAAAGGAGAGCAATGTGTCTCTGGAAAAACACACTGTACATTTTCACAGGCTCCCTAGGATTAAAGAAAAGGCATCCTAGTGAGTTACCAATCCACTTAAAGCAAACCAGGCTGAAGGGATCAAGTTCTAGTATGGCCTCGGCCACAGAGCCTGCGCAAGCTTGCTCTGGAAGGTCAGATCCCACCCTCCTCCTGTCTTTCAGTTTAATTTTACACCCACTTTATACACAAGTGACTTAAACGCTTGAAAATTTGTGATTTTACTTAAATGCTGCTTACTGTAAGGCAATTGATTGCAAGCATTGGCAGGTATCTATTATTGAAAAATAGTTTTCAAATTTTATACTTATGTTTGCTCATTGTACAAAACTCTGCTTTCCCAAATTCATCTGTGGTAATATTTGGGCTAGTTTCTTTTCTTCTTCTTGTTCTTCTTCTTCTTCTTCTTCTTCTTTTTTTTTTTAAGGGGAACTTTCTTTTCCTCACTATTAGCCTTTCTGATGGACTTCTCTCGTATCCCTCCTGCTTCCTATTCCTACTTTTGTTTTTATTGCCTCAGAATTGGTTTGTGGGGTTGTTTGGGCAGGAGTTAGGGTAGAGATACACAAATGGTGTCTCATTGCAGGGAGGCCGTGTTGCTTTACTGAGTAACCCTTTTCACACAGTGACCAAGGAATTTGTGACTTGCCAGTGTCTACATAAATGTCACATTTTATCTCTGAGGTTTTCAGATTACAAAGCTGCTGTTGCTGTCCTGAAGCTGTGATTGTGTTTGTCTCTCTCCTTTCTTTCTCTTTGTCCCCCACCCTGTCTTTTTCTCTCTTTGCTTCCTCCCCTCTTTTATCCTTCTCTCGCTTCCTTCCTTCTTATTATCACTGGTGCAGATCCTTTAAAAACACAGGGGCATTTTGGGAGCAGAGCAGCAGCAGAGAGTTAAGAGTTGGGGAGGGGATAGAAAAAAACATCTAAAATTTGTCCAGGGACACAGTCTGGCAGGAATTGGGGGAAAGGCTGCCAGCTAGTCTAAGTGGCTCTGTAGATCTTGTCTTAATAGATCACCATTTCAAAGCAGAATTAAGTGACTTGGTGGTTCAAGCAGAATGACAGTTTTGGACACAATAGCTTGAGTGGAGGAAAATTGAGAACCAAACAATCAGTCACTTAGGCATTATGGAGATTAAGAGGATATCAGGGCTTTGTGTGTCAGTGGGTGAGTGTATCTTTGAGTATGGGGCTAGATTGCAGGGTGACTGCATTTAAATTGTGTTACTGTTTTCTACATTTACTGTAATTAATTAGATATGTATATTCCTGACTAGAGTTAAAAGGAAAGTGGATGGAATATCAGAAAGATGGTGGGACTTGGGTTTAAATCCAAAACACTGTCTTTTATCATCTATGCAGTAGTAGATAGCCTACTCTCTGAAGTTTGGTCTCCTTGCTTATAAAATGGGGAATATGCCTACTTTGTGATATTGGAGGACTCGCTGCAAAAATAATGTATTTAAAGGGGACTCTGTAAAACTGGTTCCTAAAAACACACATTGTGTAAAAAATAATTGGCACCATAGAACACGATTTAGCACCTGCTTGAGAACCAATGTTCTGTATGGTGATTGAATGTGTTGGGTGTGTGTGGGGGTAGAGAGGTGGGGAGAGGTTGCAGCTTGTGGAGGCAGTAGAACCTGTTTATATATTTTATCTTGGAACTAGAGGATTTACTTGTTCTATTGAAGAGCAAATATTTAGAGTTTTAGACAGGCATCGAAGCCCCAATCTCTTTAGCATTGTGCCTTCTTAGCCTTTTCTTCTCAACTGTTATTGGTGATGGGGATAGTAGGCCAGAGACTTGCTAGTATTTTGTGGCAGAAAACTATTCCCAAAGATGGGATTTTAGGCAAGTGTTGGTCAGCTGTGTACCACTTATAGCCTGAAGCTTTCTCAGGGTGAGAAGACAGCTCAGGAAAATGGCTTTCCCCTGAGAGGGTTTTCTCAGGAAGCCCCCTTTCAGTGGAGGGATGCCTCATGCAGATATCCTCGTCTGTCCCACTGCCCCATCTGGCCCTGATAGTCCTGTTTTATTGCATGTAGTCTCAAGGGAAAACTGACTCGGTGAGTGTTTAACTACCAGGAATGGCAAATGTCAGATTTGCCATTTATATTGACCCAAGACCTGGACTGAATTTGGCCATGCCACTCAACTAGCTGCAGATCTGGGAGCAAATTATTCAATTGCTCCCTGCTCAGGTTCTATCTGATACTTACAGAGACACTTACAGAACTGTTGTGAGGATTAAATGAAATGTCCCTTGCATTGTGTTTAGGGCAGTGCTTAGAGCATGGAAGCAGTCATTACTTGCTCTTTAGGTTTATTAAAGGCACACACACAAGTGCTTTCTGAGTGTTATTGGAACCCTGATTTTCAGGAGTAAGACTTTACTATTAGATTTCTGAGACCTTTCACTGGCTTTTCCTTTCTGTCATGAATGAATGATGGACCCCACTCCTTCTTTCACCACTTGGGGTTGTCAGTATAACTATTGAGTTTTATTTTCCCTATTGCCTTTCTCTTCTTCTTCTCTCTCTCTCTGTCCCTCTCCCACCCACCCTTTCCTTCTCTTCCTCTTTTTTGTACCCCTACTCAAGGAAAATTCTTATCCTTCCAATTGTAGTCAGCATTAAATAACCCTAGTTTAGTGATGGACCTTAATCTACAGCCCTCAAATTTGAACTCCCATTGGTGTGAATATGGCTGACCTAACCAAACTAGTTTAGAAGGGATTTGACCCGGCTTTCCACTAGGTCACGACCCACAGGCTGAGAACCGCTAGCAGGGTTGCCAAAGACCATCGGAAAACACAGATATTTACATTACGATTCATAACAGTAGCAAAATTACAGCGATGAAGTGGCAACGAAAATAATTTTATGGTTGGGGGTCACCACAACATGAGGAACTGTATTACAGGGTCGCAGCATTAGAAAGGTTGAGAACCGTTGCACTAGGAGCACTTTTCCAGCTCTGCCCAGTTTCAGTATAATTTGTAAGTAGTTTGCTGTGTAAATAATTTAATGAGCTTGTTAAATTTTTTAGGCATTGGTAGAGGACATCTGAAGATGATCAAATGTGACATTTGTGGTAGGTTGTCTTTTAAAGGAGGAAGTAAGGCAAAGATGAAACCACATGCTGTTGAATGACAAATTACCAAAAACTGCTTTTACTTAATTTAGTAATAGTTTAACAGTTACAGACTTTCTACTTAGGAAATTGAAAACTCATTCATTCAAAAACATATGAGTCCATCATGTGTCAGACACCAGTGGTGAGCCATAGCGGGCCATGGTGGTGCAGAGTTCTGCCCCAGGTGCATGCAATAAGAGAGCATATTATCTGTAGATTAAAAAAAACACACACAATAAAATTGACTAAAAGTTGCCTTACTTTTTATTAGCAACACTTGAAGCCAATTCTAAACATAGAATTGTTGCCCTGGCCAGGGCTCAGCTGGTTAGAGCATTGTTCTGATATACCAAGGTTGCAGGTTTGCTCCCTGCTCAGGGCACATATAAGAATTAACTAATGAATGCACCAATAAGTGGAAGAGCAAATCAGTGTTGTTTTTTTTTTCTTCTTCTCTCTTCCTCTCTCTCCCTCCCTTCCCCTCCCTTCAAAATCCATATAAAAATAAATATGGAATTGATAAAGTGAAAAAATATTCTCCTTCCCCAGCCAGTGTGGCACAGCCAGCCAGTGTGGCTCAGTGGATGAGTGTTGACCTATGCACCAAGAGGTTCCCGGTTTGATTTCTGGTCAGGGCACATGCCTGTGTTGCCAGGTTTGTGGGCTCAATCCCTGATAAGGGGTGTGCAGGAGGCAGCCAATCGATGTTCTCTCTAATTGAGGTTTCTGTCTCTCTCTCCCATTCCTTTCCTTTCTAGCTAAAACAAACGAACTAAAAAACAAAATCCTAGCTGGTTTGGCTCAGTGGACAGAGCGTCGGCCTGGGTTCTAGGTTTGATTCTAGCCAAGGGCACATGCCTGGGTTGCAGGCTCCATCCCCAATATGGGGCATGCAGGAGGCAGCCAGTCAATGATTCTCTCTCATCATTGATGTTTCTGTCTCTATCCCCCTCTTCCTTCCTCTCTGAAATCAATAAAGAATATATTTTTAAAAATCAATTAAAATATGTGCCCTTAATAAATAAATATTGTTTTATTTTAGAAAATATATAAATAAATGAAAATGTAAAAATACCCCTCCTCACCAGGGCACACTACTTCTACCACTCCTCCCTCCCACCTCTTGGAACACCACACTACCAGATGCTGATTTAGGGCACAGATGTTCTGAAATACTGGCAAAGCTAAAAATATCCTCCTCCCATTTTACATATCAGGACACAGAAACCTA
The DNA here is from genome assembly GCA_011751065.1 of Lasiurus cinereus. Lineage (NCBI taxonomy): Eukaryota > Metazoa > Chordata > Mammalia > Chiroptera > Vespertilionidae > Lasiurus > Lasiurus cinereus. Next base: position 18,373,126 of record JAAGEH010000393.1, on the reverse strand, counting down.
CAGAGATGAACGACTTGCCCTATGCCACTCACCCAGGTCCTGGCAGAGCCTGGCTGCTGGGCACCCCCATGGGGCTATTGTAGAGTGACCAGCTGCTCCTGGTTTGTCTGGAACTGTCCTAGAAGGACTGAAACAGCAGGTCACCCCACCCGATCGTGAAACCTACCTTGGTCTGGTCCCCAGCCAGGGCTGTTTCCACAGTGAGAGTGGCTCTGCCTCTCCCTGTGGTGAGGGAGGGCGGTGTGGGAGGAGCTTCCCTGGTGACTGAGCTGCAGCTTCAGCCCCACTCTCTGTGTGCCCTGTGCAAGGCTTTTAGAAAAGGGGATGGAGGGGCTCCCCTGGGAGTGTCGGCTGGCGCTCCTGAGAGCTTAACTCGTGGTGCAGGAGCCCAGGGCCGCTGTCAGCGTGCAGTTCCTCCTGGGCATGTTTTATCTGGCTTTGCTGACACCACACCATGGTTTTGTTTCCCTCCCACTTTCGTCGCACCCACACTTTATTTTTTTAAAATGATTATTACATTTTATTTAAAAGTTTTAGAGGAAGAGTAGCAGAACTCCCAAAAGTTACTTACATCATTAAAAAAAAAACTAAAACAGCCCACAAAGTTAGAGAACTTTAAGAAAAAAAAAAAAGAGCAAAGACCAAAATATCATTTCGAAAGATGATACCCTTTTAGTCTCTTACATTGACACGGAGAGCAGAGAGAAGGCTGAAGACCTGCAGAAGAGTTGCATTTATAAACTTGCTGAAGCATACATGGAGACAAAAGGAATGAGGGGATGTTCCTGTGTGCTCCACACTTTAGAGGCTGCGTGCAGAAGGGACGGGGGAAGAAAACAGACATTGATGCCGTGTAGGTGGTGGCTGTTAACCAGCCGTTATTTCTACAGTGGGTACAGGCAGCCAGGTGGTTTTCTGTATACTGGAGGCTCTTTTATAGTTCATGGTTCTGCTGGGTTTTACCGTATGTAAAACTTACTTTTGCCAGTGTTAGGTGCCTGTGGTTCATTGGAAAGTGCGGGGTTCCTGACGAAACACTGCAGTGAACTGCATTTGAAGTTGAACAGGGGAAATGTTAGGAAATTCCAGTGATCTCGCCTCTCTCTCAGATGCAGGCTTTGCACCCATGTGTCTTGAAGCAGGCAGACCAGCTTGTCCATGTCAGTGCCTGTGCTGTGCCCTCTGTGCCCGTCTGCCCACATCTTGGCCCAAAGTCAAGCCATGTAAGAGCAGGTAGAGGCCCTAGAGGGGACCACAGCTTATCACTCCTTTTAACTGTTGGCTCCCTTTTGCTTCATGCTCCCACGTCTTCTGTTTTCCTTGTCCTCTTGCTCAGACCCGGCTCTGTCTTCAGATCCATGGTAGCCTGGGGAAGTGGAATCTGTTGATTGGTTTCCCCCTTACCTTTCAGTCCTGAGCCCTGGCAACCAGCTATTCCATTACTCCTCCCATTTCCCAGGGCAGGAGTGAGTTTGGGACAAATCCACTTAAAAGGATGGTTCATAAGAGCTATCATCTCATACAGCTAATTTAATTTCTTAGTGTTTAAAAAATACTTTTATTGATTTCAGAGAGCAAAGGAGAGGAAGAGAGAATCATTTATCATCTACCTCCTGTATTTCCCCTCCCCCTTCACTAGGGATGGTGCCCATAACCTGGGCATGTGCCCTAACCTGGAATCGAGCAGTGATCTCCTGGTTCATAGGTTGATGCTGAACCCATGCTGGCTGGGCTAATTTCTTAGTGTTTAGAAAATATCTAATAAATAATGTAGAATACATGTTCTTTCTGTTGTCAAAAAATAACTTTACGGTTTTAGATTTCTTTTTTCCAATTGGGAAGAAAAAATAGAATTGGTTACTAAGTGCCACAAGTGTAAAACACTGATTTATTGTTTGGCAAGCCGTTTCCCCCTGTTTCAGAGTTGAAGATGAGATAAAAGTTTCGCATTTAACGCGGAACCAAACCTAGCTACTCTTTTCTTTGTATCCTGATTCCATTTTCCCAGCCAATATCTCAGTCTTTACTCAGGGGTCAAATCTAAGAAATTTCAGCCCTTTCAAATTGTCTAAAGCTTTTCTGAATTGGATGCACTTAGCTGCTAGAAACATCTTACTTCCCTGTTTTGAAAGCCATCCTACAAGTGTCAGGTAGCTGCTCTGAATGGGACCCATTAAGGTAAAGGGTGTGTGATGATATAGTTTGGAAGTTGGCACAGATTATGCTTCTCTTTGCAACTGAAACTGAACGCAACCGTGTTTTCATTTGTGGAGGGAGTAAGAGGGATGGTAAGAGAGTGGTGGGGAGAATGGCTGCCATTTGTGTACAAAAAAAGGGATCAGAGAACCCTGACTTTGCTGAAAATTCCATCTTTGTGGGACCCTAGTTTAACCAGTACTCTAATAGGTATTTGCTGTAAACCCAGCATTCAAATGTGCAACAATCACTTGCTTACAAACAGTCTTAAAGAGTTGTTAGAAAAGTACTTTCTTTTTCTAATGTAAACTTTTAGTCTGTGTATGAAATATACATAGGAAACACATGCAAAGAACACTTCAATGTAGAGCTCATCGAATTATCACAGCAAAACGAATATAGTTAGGACCCAGCTCAAGAAACATTACTGCTAGCCCAGAAGCTTCCTCCTTATCAGTTTTACCCATTTTTATAAATTAAGGAGGAAGTATTTGAAATGTGTAGATGAAAGGCAACTTTAACTCCTAATCTTTGGTTCCTTTTGGAGGAAAGCACAAGCCCTGGTACTTGCCACTACGTATGGGACAGTCTCCTCATCGTGTTGTTTGTGCATATGTTTGGAGAAACAACATCTGATGAGTATTTGGCTATAACATTTAATAAAGTGAAGGGGGTGTGAGAAAGTGAGTATGGGAAAGAACCATAGTAAAACACCCATTTTCTTTTTCATTCTAATTAGTGAAAATGTTTTATAAAGATAGGTTTTAATAAAGGGTCAAAAATGTAGTGTCTTAATACCTTTTTTCTTTTCTTTTCCTTTCTTTTCTTTCTTTTTTTTTTTTTTTTTTTTACAAATTAAGGATGTTAAGCAGGGGATTAAGTATGAAATTTTGTTGAAATGCTCTATATCCTGTTCCTTGAATGCAGAATGAGAAGATTTACAATTTGAGACAAAGGACTCCGAGCTGTCATATACTTGGGATTTGAAAAAGCCATGTATTTTGAACGCTAAGTTTTGTTTGCGATATAGGAATGCTGTATTTGTTTTGAAAATAATATTTTTAAGATTTGCTGTGCTTTATATTTTTATAATTATACTCACCTTAAAACATGAACTTTTTCATCTAATTTAATCTAATCTTTTAATTCTTATGTAATACAAGTTTTGTCCGATTCCATCTTTAGATATATCTTGTTCTCTTCTTCAGGAATACCAATTATACATATGTTAGATTTCTTTAGTTTCCTTTTCTCACTCATCATCATCTCCATAATCATTTATATATTTTTCCAAGTGGTTTTATTAAATTTCCTAAATTTTATTAATTTTCCACTTGCTAGGTGTCCTGTTCACACGTATTTATTTTGTTCCTCTTCATGTTGCTTTAATTTTTTTTTAAATCTTTTCTTTTCATTTTATTGCCATCTCTGCTTATAATTTTTTTTTTTAGTTTTATAGTCACATTTTGGAACCCTAGTATGACTTCTTTAACTTTTTTTCTTTTTTTGTGGGTTTTTAACTTTTTTTTTGAAAAGTGATCATGTAGCCTGCAATTTCTTTAAAAACCTGTTTGAAGCCTTCCTGTGTTCCTGTGGTTGACTCTTTCTCATTAGCTTTCTGCTTCTTCTGATTTTGCAATTTTTTACATACATTTTGTGGGTTATACTCATGCCTTTCAGGTCCAAAACGTTGGAAACATTGCATTACTTTCTACTTATTTCTATAAAGAGGCTACCTTAAAATAAGCCTGTTAAAATCTATTGTTTTTGGACTCTCATAGCATAAGGGAATGGTTTTCTTTAAAAATACCAAGTTTCATTGATAAAACCTTCAGTTTTTTATTACTGCCAAATGGCCATGACTCTACAGTTGAGGTACAGATTTTTCAGAGCTCTTCACAGCTATCAGGGATGTGGTATAACAACATTCTTCCACACTAAGCATGCTGGAGATAATGGGTTTTCACACTGGTTTTAAGTGGAACTGCTGAAGTTTTTAACCCCAGTTTATTTTAAGTAATAACACAATATACAACAAATCTCTTGGTGTAATATTGTCTCAGCAGTTAACATTTGCTAATTTCTAATGTATTAATTTTAACTTGTTTTGGTGTCTATAGGATTAGTAAAACTACAAAACAACTAGTATTTGGAAACAGATTGAACATTTAAAATTATGCAACCACTTCTTCCATTTTTAAGATCATTTAAAAACATTACCTAGTGTTATATGTCTTTAATCTCATTTTATCTAATAAAAGAGTAATATGCAAATTGACCATCACTCCAACACACAAGATTGCTACCTTCATGTGGTCAAAGATAGCTGCCCCCATGTGGACACAAGATGGCCATCATAAGATGACCAGCAGGGGAGGGCAATTAGGGGCAAACAGGCTGGCAGGGGAGCAGTTAGAATTAATCAAGCTGGCAGGGGAGTGGTTAGAGGGTGATCATGCTGGCAGGCAGAAGCAGTTAGGGGCAATCAGGAAAGCAGGCAGGTGAGCAGTTGAGAGCCAGCAGTCCTGGACTGTGAAAGGGTTGTCCATTTAGGCCCTATCTTACTTGGATTGGGCCTAAATGGGCAGTCAGACATCCCTTGAGGGGTCCCAGATTGGAGAAGGTGCAGGCTGGGCTGAGGGACACACACACCCTTGCACGAATTTCATACACCGGGCCTCTAGTCTATATATATAAAACCCTAATATGCAAATAGACCGAATGGCAAAACAACCGAACAACCAGTCACTACAATGTGCGCTGACTACCAGGGTGTATTGGGTGGGCATTGGCAGCAGGTAGCAGAGTGTGGAACATGGCGGGCGTGGCCGCAGCGGGATGGTGGAGCAGGTGAGTGGGGGTGCCAGAAAGGCTGGTCGCTGTCATTAAGGTGAGCCTCTGATGGGCAATAAAAATTCTTTGCTCCTGCACGCTGCTGTCCCACCAGGTGCTTGTACCTGCTGCCAGCACCTGCACCTGCTGCTGGCACTGGCCCCACTCGTACCTGCTGCCAGAACCAGAGCCACTGCTCTGCACCTACTGCCAACGCCCAGTGCTGGCCCCAATTGCTCAGCACTGTCAGTGGGTGCAAGCGATGGTTGCTGGTCCCGATCACCCCTCAGGGCTTCTCCCCCTCCCCCTGCTCCTGAGGGATGTTCGGGGCTGCAGCCACCACTTGCACCAGCTGCTGGCACTGGAGCCACCACTCAAAACCACTGCCGCTGCTGGCCCCACTTCCACCCTCTGCCTGTGCCAGAGCCTCCGCTCTTACACGCAGCCTATTTCAGAGCTGCCACTCACACCCGCAGCCTGCGCTGGTGTGAGTGGCTCATACCTGCTGCCGGCGCCTGGCACTGACCCCAATTGCTTGGCACCATCAATTGGTGCGAATGGTGGCTGCCAGTCATGATAACCCCTGAGGGCTTCTCCACCTCCCCCTGCTCCTGAAGGGTGCTTGGGGCAGCAGCCACTGCTTGCACCAGCTGACTGCACCAGCCCCGCTCGCATCTGCTGCTTGCACTGGCCCCAGTCACTCAATGCTGGCAGCGGGTGTGAGCGAAGCTGGCGCTGTCAGTGCATGGGAGCAGTGGCAGTGGGAGCAGGCTACCAGCAGAGAGGAGACTGGGGGTGCTGCAGGAGGCACTGGGCAGGGGATCAGAGAATGGGCTGAGACCGCCTCTGTGCCCACCACAGCCTCACGGCCCACAGTTTCTTTCAACATGTATGAATTTGTGCACTGGGTCCCTAGTAAGTATATAATCCCATTGCAGAGAAAAGAGTAACAATTTTTCATTTTCAGTTTCCTCTATCCACTTCCTTCCAGTCTTAGCAGTTGATAGGTATATTCTTCCAGGACTTTTTCAATGAATTTACCCCTTCCACCACCACAGAAATATAAAGTTTAATGCATGAATAAGATACTCCAAATCCTGTTCCGAAACTTTTCTTTTTCATGTAACATTATGTCTTCAAGATTTTATTGGGAGAGAGTGACTGCTATGTGTGCACATTTTATTCTTTCTAATATGATGGCACAGTGTCCCACTGTTTGAGTAGCTCAAATAGTTGAATAGTTCATTCAACTATTTCACTATAAATGCTGTCTCTATAATAAAAACCCAGTGGTCGTAGTGCCATAACAACCAAAGTCCAGGAGATGCACTGATGGGTCTTGTGGCAGCGCTGGCAGCGGGGGCTCTGGGTCCCATAAGGGTGCTGGCGGGCAGGACTCTATGACATGCATCTCATGCGGTGGCTCGTGGCAGCGGGCTGCTCGCCCATTAATTTCGTGCATGCTGGGCCTCTAGATAGAAATAATGACTTAACATCATTCTTGTGCAGACTTCTTTGTACTTTGGTGTATTTATCTAAACTAACATATAGAAATAAAGTTGCTGGGTCAGAGGAGATACAAAGTTAAAAATTTAATAAATGCAGACAAAGCTTCTTAAAGAAAATTATATCAGTTACCTACCCCCACCCCCAACACTGTATGTAAAACCTCCCCACCCTGACTTAACCTGTTGCAAATTTGATATAATTTTGATACTGTCCTCCTCTATAAAGAAAATAGCAGCTTTGACTGATGGCTATCCAAAGAATAGTGGGTTGAGACTCTGGATAGGAAGGAAATTTTACACTATCTGCCATGAAAATACATTTTACCACTCTTTTTTTTTATTAAACTGAGAAATGGGAATAATAATAATAAATACAATGAGACATTCATTCAAGTTTATAATTTTGAACTTCATGAGAACTACTGTAATAATTTATTTAACAAACATATTTTACATATTTGCACCCTTTCCAACTCATTGCCCTAGGTTTTCTTAGCTAACAGGAATGGTGAGTGTTTTGTTATATTCTTTTACAACAAATAAAAGTCAATTACAGATATATTAAATTTTATTACCTTATGCAAGAACTCATGAAGGAGGGAAACATCTCTTTATATAAGGTTTCCTAATAGCTTATTAGGAAATAAATTACCTTAAGATTTAGCTATTCTAACAACAGGAAAATTTCCAATCAACAAGTCACCAAGTGACAAGTAACCAAGATTCAACAAGTAACTAAGACCTGGAACTCCAGAGAAGATTTTATATCTAGAACTAGTTTATATTCTTTAGTACAGCTGACTGCCCACTACATCCTTTCTCCCAGTCATCTTACTTTCTCATGCCTTTCTGCTTAGGAAAACATTATATTCTTATACCTGTAGAATGGTATTAATGGTATTAATTTTTTTCACTTCTATGAAAATGTTTAAATATACAGAAAAGCTAAAAAATGGTGCCATGAACATTTTCATTCTCACCACCTAAAATTCTATGATTGTTCATATTTTATCATAGGTTTTTCTTTTTTTCTTATGTACTATGCAAAGTAAATTGCATATATATTCCTTAATTATTTGAACATACATCTATTGTCTAAGAATTAAGACATTCTAGAGAGTTTTTTAAAAAGCAACTATTTGAAAATGAATTTTACGTTGTAGAATTTTTTTTGTAATTTGTTTTTTACCTTAGTGAATTGTATAGCTTCAAAGTTGTTGAAAACTTATTGTTTATGGTTTTGGCAAAATTATAAGGTAAAAGGGAAGACCATAAATTTAAATTTAATGAGTAAATTAAATATATATGTGTGTGTGTGTATGTATATATATGCTAATTGCCCTGCGCACGAATCCAGGCTCCAGTAGCTCTCTGCTGCCCTCCTGTAACTCCCCGTGTCCCCTCACCCAACCCCCATAGCATGCTGCTCTGCCCCCTTCTGTAGCTTTTTGCCTCCTGCTTATAGTTCGCTGCCCCACCCTCCTGCAGATCCATAATCTGGTCGTTATGCTATTGGTCATTATGCCTCAAGGTGTAACAGATAATTAGCATATTCCTCTTTTATTATATAGGATATATATACATACATATACACACACACACATACATATATACTACTATATTTATACATATACATGTACACCACATAAGGAAAATGTATACACACTTTAATAGTTGATAGCTCAATTGATGTTTCTTTTTTTAAAAATATATTTTATTGATTTTTTACAGAGAGGAAGGGAGAGGGATAGAAAGTCAGAAACATCAATGAGAGAGAGACATCGATCAGCCGCCTCCTGCACGCCCCCCACTGGAGATGTGCCCGCAAGCAAGGTACATGCCCCCGACCAGAATCGAACCTGGGACCTTTCAGTCCGCAGGCCGACGCTCTATCCACTGAGCCAAACCGCTCTCGGCAATGTTTCTTTTTTTTGTTACATTTTTTGGAATACCCTAAGTATATACAAAATTGATACTTTAGCCCCAGCAAGTTTGGCTCAGTGAATAGAGTGTCAGTCTGCGAACTGAAGGATCCTGGATTTGATTCCACTCGGGGCCACGTGCCTGGTTGCAGGCTCGACCCCTGGTGTGGGACATGCAGAGGCGGCTAGTCAGTGATTCTCTCTCATTGTTAATGTTTTTCTCTCTCCCTCTCTCTTCCTCTCTGAAATTAATAAAAATATATAAGGGGGAAAAAAGAAGTGATACTTTAATGAAAAACATGTAGGCAATTATATGCAGTATTTATGCAGTATTTGCTTGGTGTTTCATGGAAGTTGTGTCCAATGGTTTGAGCTGGTAAACTATAAGTTTACAAGAAGTAGCTAAATAGTTGTTATTTACTAATATTTCTTGGCTTTAAAAAAATCAATGTTAAGCACATTGGCTATAAATCAAGTTGTTAGACTCATATGAGGCAAACATTTCTCAAGATTGCTGGCTACTGCCCCTGATTTGGTAGTGTGTACACTTCCGTGAGTCATGTTTGGCATGGTGGCTTCAAGACTCCAAATAAGACATTTGAAGTAGTTACCTTCTCATAATGCAAATCCAGACTCACCGTCATCCTGGCTAAGTAACCTTAAGGCAATGAGTTGCAAAGCATAAATAAATGAGATATATAAATATGCTAGATAAACAGTCCCAGTTGATGTGGCAAGGTTAAAATTATAAACTATAGTTAACTTGTATTTACTATTATTATTCCTATTTTTCAGGTACAGAAAAAGTAGCAAAAGATGTTAGCTCATCTCCCCAAACCAATTCTTGGACAGAAAAAAGGAATCTCTGCTTCCTGCCACTTCATTAACTGTGCTGTGCTCTTTCTCTAGAATGATCTCTCTCTCTCTTTCATTCTATTATCATCATCTTGTCCCTTGTCATTGTTGGGAAGGAAACTGATGAAGGAAAAAAAAATCAATAGATGCTTATTATGGAAAAACTGGGAAAAAGTAAACTCTGGTATTTAATGAAAACAAACTCCCTCCTTCCTCAAAGATGACCATTTGCAACTGTTTTTCTGGAACTTTCAAAGTGCATATACAAATACTCTTTATTAATGTTATTTAATACAAACTAAATATGCTCTTTTGTACTCTTTCACTTAAGTGGTTATGTAGAATTTTAACATATATTTCCATGAAGGAAAGTCTCTAATGTGATACGTAACTGAACTTTCAAATGTTTACCAATTCCGTATTTTAAAAATGTCATCTTTTTACCTTTATTTTTAACTGAAATTAACCACATTTTCATTTTTTAAAACCATTTGTTTGAAATTTTCTGTGACCTACTTGATGTTTGTGTCATTTTGGGGAGTGTTTGTTGATTTAGAAACTCTCTACACAAAAATAAATGAGCTACCCTGTACTTTTCATGTTATTATAAATATTTTCATAGTTTTTTAAATTTGTCTTTTAGCTTTAATTATGATTTTTTCTGGGGTGAAGATTTTAGTTTACATGTGTGTTATCACTGTTTTCCCTTCCATAGGGCATTCCCTGAGCTAGACAGTGCCATAGACAGCAACCCTCCTCCTACTTCCCTGATGGTTGTGAGTGAGCCTGCTGCCCACATTCTGAGAGCTGAGCTGTGAAATGGAGCTCAAAGTCTTACTTGGTTTGCAGATTTTCACTCAGTCTAATGGTTTTCAACCAGTGTGCCACAAGAATCTTTAAAACATGCCATACTTGACTATTTAGTTAGGGCACTTATCTCTTTTCCCTTAGATTATCAAATTCAAAAATGACAACAGCCAACATAACAATAGCTGTCTAGGTTGAATGAATAAAAATTAAAACTATTTTTTTTGTCAGATCAGGAAAATATTTATATATATAAAAGGCTGATATGCAAAGTGTCTCCTTGGGAGTTCGACTGCTCGCCATGATGTGTGTTGACCACCAGGAGGTGGTGCAGAATGAAGGAAGGCCCTAATTGGCCTTGATCACAGGCCAGACGGAGGGACCCCTCAGTGCATGAATTTCGTGCACCCAGTCTCTAGTATAATTTTTGGTGTGCCACAGAATTTTAGTAGTATGTTTATGTTGATGAAAACGTTGAAAATGGCTGACTTAATCCCATGTTTTGGTTGCTGTACTTAATGTCCCAAGGGTCAAACCCTGTGTAACTTGGCCTGTGTAACTCTGGGCATTAAATACCTAGAAATCACCTGGCTTCTAGCACCATATCAGAAGGTCTGCCTATTCCTTATTCAGACTTTGAACCAGCCCTTCTGCTCCCCAACCTCCACATGTATCTGATCCTGACAGTTCATGAACATTTGTGATATTGTCTACTCCAAAGCCTCGCTGCTCACCATGTAGTTGGTCCCCAGACCCACAGCCCCTGCCCACATCACCAGGGAACTTGTTAGAAATGCAGCATTCAGTGCTCACTGCAGTCTTTATTGCAGTCCTCACTCCAGTCTTCATTGCAGTTCTCACCCCATTCCTCCCACCGTCCTCACCTCAGACTGCTGAAATGGTGTCAACAAACTCAGGGCCACCAGGTGGCTCTTGCACAAGAAGAAATGTGGGGCATCATTCTCTGACTTCCACCATTGGCAGGCAGTTAGGATTCGGTGGCCTCTCTTGACTAGATCAGTCTTACCACTCTCTCTTCTGCTTTTCATATTCCAAAATGTTGGGTGATACCTCTTATCTGTTATAATTGTCTTTTGTTCTTTTGGAAGTTTACCTCCTTTATTCTTCATAGTGATTTTACTGGAGTTTCAAGAGGGCCTAGAGATAAACACATTAACTCTCTCTTAGTATTTTATGTTTGTTTGTTTTTTAATATTTGAGTTTTTGATCCATCTTGAATTAATTTTGGTGTCAGACATGAGAACTTCAATTTAGTTATCTTCTTCTCCCCCCATTAACATGCTTTATTAAATGATCTCTATCTTTTCCTCTCTAATTTTGAAATAGTACTTCTGGCATATACCAAAGTTCCTTTGCATTTGGCTGTTTTATTATTGCAACTTTATAATATCTCTTATTATCTGGTAGTACTAATTCCTCTTCATTTTTAGAAGTCAGTTTTAAAACTCTTGAGTTAAAATTAATGATTTCTATATTTTCCATTTATTTTAAACTTCATTTTTATTTCCTTATTCAAAGTGATAGGGTCATCAACATGTTTTTATGTATAACAGATTTTTTTAACTGTATGAAGTAGTTATACCTTTTTCATATATATAGGTGTGTGTGTATATATGTATTTATGTACATGGAAATATACATGTGTGTATATATATATGTATGTATGTATATACACACACACGTATATATATATATATATATACAAACATGTATATATATATATATATATTTCCTTTTTTTCCCTCACATGTGGCAAATTTTAAGCCATCCCTAGGGAAATGTTTCCTCTCACCTTTCAAGAAGGGTACTGTGTAAATGAAAACTATTAAGTGCAATAGGAAGTTTTACTGCATGAATATGGTGTGATAGGCAGCTGTATGTGGTGATAACCTCTACCCAAGATAGATATTAAATGCTTGCTCAGCTCCTCACCAGTGGGCCAGCCCAAAGCACAGCTCTTGCATTTGAATTCATCTACCACCACTTATTGGAGCTGTGACTCTGGGTAAACTAAAGAATCTCTTAGATCCTGGGAGATGAAGATTACATTAACTTTTCAGAAAATGAAGATTAGAGTTAATTGCAGGAGAGTGCTTAACTAAATCCCTGCCCCATAGTAGGTACTCAGCCAATGGGTTCTGCTTCTTTAAACTGCTTCTTTAAACTTCAATATAGATGTGTATTTCAGAGTGCTTTAATCAACAGGAACATTGAATTGCTTACTCAGACATGCTGTTAGAATAGAAGTTTATATGGGAATCTTCCCCAGTGTTTTTGCAGTCTAGGACATGATTGAGTTTCAATAGTCCATATTAACAGAGAGGAGAGATGACATGAGAAAGTAACAGTAGATAATATCTTAAGCTTGGGAATTCATTTAATAATTACCTTTGCAAAAAAGAGTAGTAGAATTTCATAGCTGGGAGAAAACTTTGAGATTACAAAACCTCTTTCACTTTACAGTTGAGAAAACAGATCTTAGAAGGATAATGAATCACCACGATCATACATTGTTGTGAAATTAGTAGCTGAGTTACAGATATGTTAACTCCTAGTCCCCTGTTCTTTATTTATTTGCCTCTTAAAGATTACAGGGTGGGGCAGAATTAGGTTTACAATTGTTCCTATGGAAAATAATACAATAATTAAATAATAATACAAGAATAAACTGTGTTTTTGTGTACTTACAACTGTAAACCTACTTTTGTCCCACCCTATATATTTGCTTAGGTACATGTCCAAAGCCAGCCATGTGCCTTGAGAATTTATACCTAGGAACTCAGCCAAATGCAAGATGAAGGATGCATGAGCTCTAATGAACCGAAACACCTTTGAGCTTTTCCTCTCTCTGAGTTTCTTCAGAGACGGATACTCTCCTGACGCAAAAACAAAGTTTTAGCTGTGTGATTTTGGGTGTGGGCCAGAAAAATTAGGGTGAGAAGCTAGAATTGGGGAGAGTTATTCTTAATAGAGTATATATACATCTATCTAAGTCAGAATAAAAGGAAAAGTGGGAACCCACAGAGAAACCAGAGTTGTCCAGGCACATACATGCCTGTTTAGAATTCTTGCAGAGGGTATGGATTCCATGTCAAAAGACAGTCAAGAAAAAGAACCACATATATATCATGAGCCAAAAGCAAGTACTTAGAAGGCTAGTTTCACAGGTAGCAAAAGCATGTAGGAAAGAAACATCACTTCAACAGAAGCTGAGCTCCTGAGAGGTGTCTACATTGGGAGGCCAGCCCTTGAAAGCTTGTGGTTTGAAAGAGGGGAAGTTACAAGCCATCAACAGGGAGCCAGCTTTGCCACTGACCAAGTATTTTTTGCCTTTGCTCAGAAGTTTTTTCGTTTCCTGGTCAAGTGGGGTCAACTATAGCTGGTTGGGGTTTCCAGCTATAAACGTTGAATGGAATGAATAAAATAATTTCTGAATAATTCCTGACCCATCATCTTTAGCTCTTTAAGTTCGAAGTTGACCTTTATAATTTCAGACAGCTCTTCAACTTGCATTGCTTTGCTTCATAATCCTGCACAAAAATTGCTTCTGAATTTAATGTAGACAAATAAATGCTTAATCTGTTACATAAATTAAGTAGGAATAACGCTGGAATCATGGCCAAGCAGAAAAACCAGTAGTTTCTCCCAAATATGGATTTACTTATTGAGTTAATAAGGCATTCATATGTAAGTATGAAATCTGTTATTTTGGTTATTGATGAGTTTGATATAATACTAAGATGAATACATTTGATTTAGAAGTAGTTTCAGTGTAGAAGTTATTTCTCTATTGGAAATAATATATTAAGGTAGAATTTTTTAATAAGTTTAGAGGAATCCTTAAAAATACTTCAAAGGCACTCAAAAATTCTGTTATGCAAGCCTTTGAATTCCCATAAATACGAAGAGTTTGGATTTGTATAATTCAAAGTTGGAGCATATACATGCTGAAATAAATTATTATTTTTATTTAATAAATATTTATTGTGCAGATTATTACAATTGTTCCTCTTTTTTCCCCCATAGCTCCCCTCCAACTGGTTCCCACCCCAATCCTAACCTCCCTTCCACTCATCCATAGGTATACGATTTTTAACCAGTCTTTTCCTGCACGCCCCATACCCCTTACCCCCTAAGAATTGTCAGCTCACTCCCTTTCTATACCCCTGATTCTATTATATTCACCAGTTTATTCTGTTCATCAGATTTTTAATTCACTTAATTTTTAGATTCACTTGTTGATAGATATGTATTTGTTGTTCATAATTTTTATCTTTACCTTTTTCTTCTTCTTCCTCTTCTTAAAGAGTACCTTTCAGCATTTCATATAATACTAGTTTGGTGTGGATGAATTCCTTTAGCTTTTTCTTATCTGTGAAGCTCTTTATCTAACCTTCTTTTCTGAATGATTGCTTTTCTGGGTAGAGTAATTTGGTTGTAGGTTCTTGCTATTCATCACTTTGAATATTTCTTGCCACTCCCATTTGGCCTGCATAGTTTCTGTTGAGAAATCAGCTGACAATCATATGGGTGCACTCTTGTAGGTAATTAACTATTTTTTCTCTTGCTGCTTTTAATATTCTCTCTTTATCTTTTGCTCTTGACATTTTAATTATGACGTGTATTGGTGTGGTCCTCTTTGGATTCCTTTTGTTTGGAGTTCTGTGCACTTCCTGGACTTGTAAGTATATTTCTTTCAGCAGGTGGGGGAAGTTTTTAGTCATTATTTCTTCAAATAGGTTTTCAGTATCTTGCTCTCTCATTTCTTCTGGCACCCCCATAATTCTGCTGTTGTTACGCTTGAAGTTGTCCCAGAGGCTCCTCACTATCTTCATATTTTTGGGTTCTTTTTTCTTTTTGTGTTTCCCGTTGTGAGTTTTTTTCTTCTTTATATTTCAAATCTTTGACTTGACTCTTGTGTTCTTCCAGTCTGCTGTTAGGACTCTGTATAATATTTTTTTATTTCAGTTAGTGTATGTTTAATTTCTAGTTGGTCCTTTTTCATATCCTTGAGGGTCTTGCTAAATTTATTGGCCTTTTCTAGCAAATTCTTGAAAAACCTTATAACTGTGGTTTTGAACTCTATATCCAGTTGTTTGCTTTCCTCTATTTCTTTTATTTGTGATCTGTTTCTTTATCTCTGCATTTTTGCTGCTTCCCTGAGTTGGTAGAGTAGCTTTGTGTGCTAGGTGTCATATATGGCTCAGTGGCTTAGCCTCTCCAGTTACCTGAGGTAGACACTCTTGGTGCACCCCTTTGTGGACTGTGTGTACAGCCTTATTGTCATTAAGTCTTGATTGTTGTTGGTATCACTGGGAGGAATTGACCTTCAGGCCAGTTGTCTGTGAGGATCAGCTGTGTCTATGCTGGGAGAACGTCTGTGCTGGAGACACCCTTATGGGACAAGACCTGCAAAGTTGCAAACGCCTCTGTGCTCAGCTTGGATGGGCAGAGTCTCAGGGCAGGGCAGACAGCCTTGGCTTCCCGTCAGTCCTGCCCTATGAGGCCTCTGGGTCTCAGTGTCCCTTGCTAATCACTGTAAGCACCTCTAAGAGAGAGCTGCCCTCGAGTTTCACCTGCTGCCAGACAGTCCATTTTCTCCCTGAATGAGTCTGGGTTTCTACTATCTTGCCCAGAACTGGAGTTCATCACAGTCGGGAGTTTCCGTCTTTCTCCCTCCCACTTTAGAAAGTTAGCCGTGCACTCAGCTACCTGTGTATTTAGCAGTCAGTCCTCTCTGTGCGTGCATGCCTCTGGACCTCTGCCTCCGCAGCTCCCCTGAGTCTTAGTGTGCTTTCTGTTTTCTTGACAGTCCACTTTCTCTCCAAATGCGTTTGAGTTCCCAGAAACTCGCCTGGAACTGGAGTTCAGTGCAGTCAGGAGGTTCCATCTCCCTCCTGCTTTAGAAAGCCAGCTGTGCACTCTGCCACCCATGCACTGAGCCGCCCTGTCCTCATGTCCTCTCCACGCGCTCGCGCATCTCCATACCTCAGCCTTTTGCAGCTCCTCTGTTTCTCAATGTGCTTTCCTCTTTTCTTCTAGTTGTAGAATTTCCACTCATCCAGCTTTCCTGTGGTTCTGGATTATGGCTGTTTTGTCTTTTAGTTGTAGTTTTGATATTGTTGTGTGAGGCAGCAGTGTAGGTGTTTACCTATGCCACCATCTTGGTTTCTCTCTGAAATAAATTATAACATTTAAACTTGAATCATCATGCTTTAGGTACAAAATTAAATAAAGTTTTAAATTTAGACTTGAATCTTTTGCTGGTTTTATGTTGACTTGATTGAAATGAATGAAAATGAATGTAAACTTCTCATTTGCTCACTAGATTTAAATAGTTATGGTGGATTAGGTCAGTAGACTTTCAAGTCTGGGGGTTAAAACCACCAAAACACAAATGAGTGAGTCTGTGCCATTGTTGAAGTAATTAGCTGAGGAGGCTTTGTGGCTACACCTTTCATAGTTGAAGTAACCCTTACCATGGGTCTCTCACCTAATTCAGGAATGCTGGCTTCCCAGAAAATTCACAGTGCAAGTGATGCCTTCATCTATCTTTGGTATGATGAGTCATATTCCGAGTGGTCTCTCTGTTGTGCTGTAGTGCATAATTCATGCAAAAAAAATCTGATTTCAGCTGTGTCAACTTCAAAGGGCTGCAATCAGGCATATATATCTGGAAGGATGTGTTCAGAGAAGTGTCTCTGTTTTTCATTTACACAATTGGAAATTCAGACTATCTTTGATCAATTTTAGTGGCAAGGAGCCGAAACTAGCTTTCCGATTTGCCAGCCTTATTTAAGCCTTTTGTTTTCCTTTGCATCTTAAGAAGCTCGCAGGGATGAAGGCTGTGTACATTTGACATAATTATTTTGTTTACCCTTGTAAGCGCTGATTTTTAAATTGAAGTAGGAATAAAAATGTCTTATGTTTGGAATAGCTGCCCACAAAAATATGAAGATTTTTTTTTTCTTATTGTAAATTCTATCATAACACAATAGATGATGAATTTATGGCTATTGTATAAACACTCAACATAAGATGGTCTGGATAGTGTAAAAAGTTTGAAGGCAGAAAAAAAGGAAAACTGTAATAAGTATAAAAATGCCCAATTCCCTGGAGCAGCAGTAGTGGCTGCATTGTTGTTAATAGCTGGAGTGGTGGTGGTGTCGGATCAGTAATTATAGCCAATACATTTTAGTTAATATTTATTGTAAATGTGCTACATGCCAGGCACTGTTTTTTTGAGCCTTATATGGATTATCTTATTTAATCTTCACATAAACTCTGTGAAGTAGGAATACTTTTACTTCTGTTTTATGGATGTGGAAACAAGGCATGTATGTGCAGGTTCAACAGTTCACCCGTGAACACAGAGCTGTTTCTTTCATGTACACTAGTTGGTGTGAACAGTAGAGGCTCTGTACCTTCACCGGCTGGTTGATCTTAGGCTGGTAGCTGGTTACTCAAAGTTATCTGAGCTCCAGCTTCCTCCTTTGCAAACTGTTAGGGGGAGTACTTATAGGGTTACTATGGCAGCTAAATTATGTATATCTGGAGGGGCTTTGTAAACTGAAAATTATGTTGGATAACCCACTAGAAGTTGGAAATATTGTAATTATCAAGAAAAACCACCCCTTTGGAGAGAGAGACCTTGACTTCCTTTCACGGAAAAGACGGATGTTTATATATGTTGGCTGAGGGTTGGCACTGTGTGTGAGTCTTCCTCCTGCCATAGGGACCCCATGAATATCCTATCTTTGCATGGCAGAGAGGCAAAGATCAAAAGATGAGGTTCTTCTACAGCCATTCTAGTGTCATGAGTAGAGGAACACCCTGAGCCAGGATTAACTAAATCATTGCTTTCATACAACTTGGAGAAATGAAGTTCAGACTTATGTCCATATTTAAAGACTTCTAGAATTATGGCTTTCAAATTTCACAGGGCATCAGAATCACCTGGAGGACTTGTGAGAATAAATTGACCTTCTTCCCCCCCGCACTCCCAAATTTCTAATTTAGTAGGTCTGGATTACAATTATGTTTCTAACATGTTTCCTGGTAATGCTGATGTTGTTGGTTCTAGTGATCACACTTTGAGAACCACTGGTCTAGAATATCTCTTATGTATTAAAAATATTATATCACTATGTTCAAAGCAAAGAGGCATGAAAAGCACAATAAGGAGAAAATTCTACATGTCATTTAACATAGCAGTAGTGCTGTTGGTTTTACTAGGTTTTGTACACACCTTAAGAAGCATAGAAGAACTCAGCCTGTGTGGCTCAGGGGTGTTGAGCATTGACTTATGAACTGGGAAGTCATGGTTTGATTCTCGGTCAAGGCATATGCCCAGGTTATGAGCTTGATCCACAGTGTGGGGACACAAGAAGCAGTTCTCTCGTTATTGATACTTCTGTCTCTCTCTTCCTCTCTGAAATCAATTGAAAAAAGAAGCAGAGGAGAGAACAACTCTCCACTTTAACCATACCAGTAAGGGGCTAGGTCCTTTTGCAGACACATAAACCTAAATTTTCCTGAACCAAGCACTCTTTCTTGACAGCTAAAATGCTTAACTTCTTGTTGATCATGTTTTGGCAGAGAATGTATACTCACCTATTTTTCAAGGTATGTGTGTCTATTTGTTTTTTTTTTTTTTGTGTGTGTGTGTTTTCAGATGAGAGTTACTGTCTTTCTATCCAGAATTTCTCTTTTTAAGGCCTAATATGTTGGCATTTCCAGCCAAGTGGAGAGTGGTTGGAAGCTGCCCTAGCCTCAACTTTAGGGGATTGTGAAAGAGGCTATCTCCCACAGGCACTGCCTTGGAGGCTGGAATACTGCTTCATGATTACTCACAGTGGAATAGAATGCATTTTCTTTTATGAAGATAAACAAGTGAGCAACTAGGCATTTTGCAAGTTTAATAAATTCCACACAGTCCACTTAATGATATTTTTATTGTGGTTTCCAGAAATGAATTGCATCGTAAATGTGAGGGATGCCTATATTGGTAAGATTTTTTTTGTCTCGTCTGTTGCCTCATTTGTACAATAGAAATAATATTCCTCTTATGTAGAGCTGAGTGTTTTGTTTTTCTTTAAGCAAATCACAGAATATTTGTGAAAACACGTGAGGTGGAGGAGGACAATGATCGTCCATTTGTACTACTGGGTTCAGGCCTTCACTTTTTTCTGCTCTCATCTTACACTTTCTCCTAAAACAGTCAATCTGTCCCCCCTGGTTTTAATTATAACTGAAAATTTTATATAGAAGACCTTGATCCATGTGTTTTGGACAATTGATGGATTTCCTATTGTGGAAGTTTTCACCTGCTTGCATAATTATCTTCTCCTCTTTGCCCTTCTCCCCTTTCCCTCCATCCTCCCCTCTGTCTATCTCTTTCTCTCCTTTCCCTGTCACCTTAAAAAAGTGACTGGTGAAGAAGGGGTGGTGGTGCCTGTAAGGCTATAATTTCTTAGTGAGAATGTTTAAATAAACAATGTTGATTAAAAGGACATCTATTAGGTATAAACCCCAAAGCATTATTTCATTCTTATACTGTAAGATGTAGTGAGAGGCATGATCTGTTTAATACTGCTGTGAATCTTTATAAGTCTAATAAAATTCTAAGAGGCTTACCTATGTACTATTCAGTCTTATGCTTGCTTTATGCATACTTTCTCAAAACTTACATTTAGTTGCTTCTGAAAATACGTTTTTTTCTCAAGCTTCTCATATGAATTCACTCTTTTCCAACACTATTCTCTAACCAACCTAAACTGTAATTTTACTGAGAATCCTATGCCATTCTTAAACCCTATGAAGTTATCTCTGTACACAGGGAACTTAAAATATTTTCCAAACATATATTTTAGAAATGTTATATATAATTTATATTAATAAACTGTTGCATTAATGTTGTCTCTCTTAGATGGTAGGTTCATAAAAAGCAAGGAGAAATATGCTGATATATTTTGTAAATCACCAAGAAATATAGATTAATACCATGGAAATGATATTATGAGGAATGAGGAAGTAGCCTCTGTAAGGACATACGTTAATAGAGAGGGATTAAAGTTTAGGACAAGCAAGAATAGGAGATTGGTTGAAATTAAGATAGCCTTTCTGGCTTTATTTTGATGATTGTATAGAGACATACTTTTTCATCCTTTACTTTTAATCTATCTAGGTCTTTATATTTTAAAATGGATTCCTCGTAGGCAGCATTTACTAGTAGTTAGTTCTTGTTATTTTGAAAAATTCTGATGTCTCTACATGGGTGTGTTAGATCATTTACATTTAGTATAATTATTGATATTATTGGATTTAGAAATGTATTATTTGTTTTCTGTGTATCCTCTCTGATATTTGTTCTTGTCTTCAATAATTTGAATCTAACTTTTTAGTATTTCATTTTTATTTTTCTATTGGTTTTTTGGCTCTATCTCTTTGGGAAATTTGTTTCTGTTGGATGTTCAAGGGTGACAGTATATATATATATATATATATATGTATATATATACACACACATATATATATACATATATATGTAAACTTTCATAGTCAATTTACTGTTTATATTATACAACTTAAATGTAGAAACCTTATCACCATATAGGTTCCTTTATCCTCTTCCATTCACCTTTATATTATGCTCGTGATATGTATTATATCTACTTATATTGAAAACTTTATCAACCAGTGGCATAATTTTTGCTTCCAACAATTATACACATTTTCAAAAACTTGGGGAAAATAACCTTTTATATTTACACTGATAGTTACCATTTCTGTAAATGTTCTTTAATTGGTCAAAATACAAGTTTCTTTCTGGTATCATTTCCCTTCAGCCTGATGCACTTCCTTTAGCATTTCTTTTAGAGCAGATCTGGTAAAAATGACTCTTTCAGTTTTTCTTTTGTCTAAAAGTGGCATTATTTAGCTGCCTTTCCTGAAAGATGTTATCAATGGATATACATTTCTAGGTTAGAATTTTTTTTTTCTTTTAACACTTTGAAGGTGTTTTTCCATTGTCTTCTGGCCTCTCTCATTTCTGATGAGAAATCTTCAGTCATTAAAATTATTATTCTTGCTGAAACCAGTTTGGCTTAGTGGATAGAGTGTCGGTCTGCGGACTGAAAGGTCCCAGGTTTGATTCTGGTCAAGGGCATGTATCCTGGTTGCGGGCACATCCCCAGTAGAGGGGGTGCAGGAGGCGGCTGATCGATGTCTCTCTTTCATCGATGTTTCTGACTCTTCTATCCCTCTTCCTTCCTCCCTGTAAAAAATAAATAAAATATGTTTAAAAAATGATTATTCTTTGTTTAAAAAATGATTATTACATGTTTATAATATGTAATTTTTTTCTTCCTGCTGGGGATACTTTTCCTTTACCTTTGTTTTTAAGCAGTTGATTATGATGTGTCTAAGTGGTTATTTTTGAGCTTATTCTATTTTAAATTTATGAAACTCATGTATTTATAAATTTGTATCTTTTAATAATTGGGAAGTTTTGGTCATTATTGCTTCAAATAGTTTTTCTACCAGTTTTTTTCTCTTCTTATTCTCGAACAACATTGACATGAGAATACTAGAAGCTAGCTTTTTTATTGATTTTAAGAGAGAGGGGAGAGGAACTGAGATGAGGAAGGAGGCAGGGAGGCGGGATGGGTGGGAGAGAGAGAGAGAGAGAGAGAGAGAGAGAGAGAGAGAGAGAGAGAGGCTAGTTGTTCCACTTATTTATGCATTTATTGGCTGATTCTTGTATGTGCCCTGACCAGGATCGAAACCACAACTGTGGCGTATTGGGACGACACTCAAACCAACTGAGCTACCTGGCCAGGGCTTTGCTTATTTTTCTGAGAATCTTCTCTCTTATCAGATTGGATAATTAACTGACTCTTCTAGCTCACTCTTTTGAAACTGTCATCTCTATTTTTCTATTGAGCCAGCCAGTTGTGATTTCCACTGGTTATGTTTCTAGTTTCTGTTTCTCCATTCATTCTATATTCTCATGGAGGATATTACAATGCCTGTCATCTGGGTTATCTCAAGGTTGGAATCTGATATTTTTTTTTCTCTTGAGAACTGGTCATATTTTCCTAGTTCTTTGTATATGCAATTCTGTTGGGTTGTGTTCTGGATATTGTTTATGTTATGCTAAGTATGTTGGGGGTTGTGCAATGTTATTTTTTTTGTTTTTGCTGTTAGAGTCACACTGCATTTCTGTCTCATCTTCTGTGGGTACTGGTTCTGACCTTAGATCAGTTTTCAAAGCTTTTCTTCTGCTCTTTGGGGTCTGTCCCATGCCAGTGCCTCTCAAGAGTTAGTCAGACTTGGATGGTATGTTTGGTCTTTTCAGTTCGCAAAGCTCTTTGATAGGGTGCTTTGGGACTGTCCCACAAGTACATAGCTCAGAGTGAGGCTGGGTATTGTGCCAGTTTCTGTATAGAATTAGGGGATTCCCTTCTCCGTCTTTCTCTTCAGGATTCCTCCCATACTCTGGTCTATAAGGGCCCTTTTTCAGGGTTGTCCAGGCAGGCTGTCATTTGGAGATTGAGATGTTCATGCTTCTGCACCACTGCTCAGTTACTGTTGGAGAACTCTTTGCTGGGGTCCTACCCCAGGACAAAGCTGCCAGAATAAAATAAACTGAAATTTAAACCTAGGTCCCTTTTGACTCTCCTTTACCATTCACCTTTTTAGTTCACTCTTCAGAGTCCTCAGTTGCTGCTTTTTGTGTTGTGTCCAGAGATCTTAGTTGTGAAAAGTAAGAGAGGCTGCAGTGTGCTCACTCCATCACAGAGGAGCTGGAGCTCCCTACTTCATGAAGGATCTTGCACCTCAAATGGGAGGATGCATGATGATAGTGAACAGGATGCCACTATATTTCCCACAGAGCTGCAAAGAAGATCCATATTTTGCTAATAAAAGACACTTCGGCAACAGGATTACTTAAAGTAGTAATTTCCTTCCTTTCACTGTTTTGTAAGATACGGTTGTGTTAATAATACTTGGCGGAGGCAGGTCACATTTTCTGAGAAGGAATTGGGAGGTATAGAAGCAAACAGTGCTCAAGAGGTGAGGGAAGAAGCTTCTAGTTTCAGGGTAGCTGCTTGTCACACTGAGGTTGGAATCTGTGTCCAGGCACCAGCTAATTGCCACTATCACCTTCTTTGAAAGAAAATATGGTTAATACCTATAGCAAAGACTAGAATAGGAAAAGAAAGGTAGGTCAAAAGTATTTAAAATTAAGGCGTGATTCTGCCTTTCTTGAAATAGGACTTTGAGGCCATGTTTGGCTGCATTTCAGCAAGAAGAGAATCTTTTAGTCTTTACTTTGGATTTATTCATCTTCCAGTGACAATTTTGGCCTTTTAATATTTGACTTTAGGATGTGGCTAAAGCCACTCCTATAATCCATACTATCACTTATAATGGGACATTTCTTTTATTATACTTGTTAAATGCTTATTGTAAATATTTTAAACATATAAGAAAGTTTACAGAGTAGAAAAGTGAAAACTGACCCTTTAGGGGTAACTATTCTTAACAGTGTTTCAGGAATTTTCTAGTTTCTCTTATTGGGAGGGGGGGCACAGTTGACATTATTTTATATTTAAAAACTTTTGTCCTGTCATTTAATATAACTTTACAACCTAAAAAACTTTCACCATTTTACCCATCATTTAAAAACTCTTCTTAAAGGCAAATTTGTTTAAATTTTCAAAAATCAGGATAGGAAACTAAGGGAGAATGTACAGTGAAAGTTAAAATTTCCCCTTACCCATCTTCTCATTTTCACTCCCTAAGGAGCCATTGGTAATATTACTCCTTTTTATGTACTTCCAAAAATTTTTTTTTAAATATTTTATTGTTTTTTTACAGAGAGGAAGGGAGAGAGATAGAAAGTCAGAAACATCGATGAGAGAGAGACATCGATCAGCCGCCTCCTGCACACCCCACTGTGGAGATGTGCCCGCAAGCAAGGTACATGCCCCCAATCGGAATCGAACCTGGGACCGTTCAGTCCGCAAGCCGACGCTCTGTCCACTGAGCCAAACCGGTCTCGGCCCAAAAATTTTTATGTATAAAAATAGATACATTATAGAAAGCTTATACTTAATCAGTTTTTATGCTCTTTTTTTCTGAATATGTAACTATTATTAGAACATAAATATCCATTTGTTTAACGTCTTTGTATACATAATTCTTAATGACTACAAAATGTCTGTACTCTTGAAATTGTGTGTTTTGGTTGCATTCCATTTTCCTTACAGCAATTTTAAAATGAAGGAAAGTTGTTTTTAAAGTCAGTCCCTACAGGCTCTCAGATCTGTCTTATCTGAAACATCTGAGCTCTTCTACTATTTGAATAAGTTAACTTGTAAAAACACATATCATGGTCCTTAGAATGAAGTCATTAGATATATGTTTATTCTTCTGCCTCCATTTCGTTAATCAGGTCCTCAGCTACCAGGACAGGGCTGCTGTAGACAGACAATGATAGGAATCAGTTTTAGATGAACGCCATTAACTAATATGCATCACAGTCTTATTATGAACAGAGGGCTTTGTACTAAATGACCATTGTCAGAGCGATAACGTTTCCTGCATTTGACAAGACACTCATGATAAATTCTTCAACCTCTCATAGTGTCATGTACAGAGGGAATTAAAATGATGTAATGCAAAAGGATTACGACATATGGGAAAAATCTAGAAGAAAGTAAAGTAGTTTGTTATTAGGAACTAGACAGATGTCAGGGATACTCAGACTAGGGTTGAATCCTGCCACTGGCCTTCACCTCTCCTCTGAGCCAGAACTACCTCATCTCCACAATGATCACATATCTTACTAGTTATTTATCAGGGTTTTGTGAGGAATCAATGACAGCTCGGGGAATGTGTCCAGCATCCTTTATCCCTCTATGTGTGGTATCCCATCACTTCTCCATTGTGGTATTTGAGCCTGTAAGTAAAATGTTTTATATTGTCTGCTTTTTTAAAAAAAAACTTCTTTATTGACTAAGGTGTTACATATGTGGCCTTATTCCCCCATTATTTTCTGCTTTTTACCTACCCCTCCTGGCTAGAAAGTGAACTCCCCAGTGGGCAGAGAGAGACAGGTTAGTCTTGTTTCCCAGTTGATTCTTCATGCTTCGCTTTGTTCCTTTTGTAGAGCTCAGTGGTTAAGAGCCTGAACTCTGGCCTCAGACAGCCTCAGCTCCGGTATTTATTAGTTCTTTGACCTATGGCTAACTGCTTACCCCCTTTGTGCTTGTTTCCTCACCTATAAAATGTGGGGGGGAATGGTGTTTATCTCTTTGACTTATTATAAGGATTAGATAAGTTAATACTTAAATTAGAACATGTGTCTGATGTTATAAGTGTGTATTCAACAAAATAGATAATAGTTGCCCAATATCTGTTAAATGAAAGTACAGGCGGGTCTTCTCACTATCTTGAGTGAGCTGGATGGAAGATACACTTGCAGTTGCTGCTTCCCTGGAATGTTGTCATCCTTCGCCTCCATTCACTCACTGCTGAACCTCATTTGGAACAAGCTAACCAAGAAACATCCTTATTATAGTTTGAGTCTCAGGTTTCTGAATTTTATTTAGTTAAAGCCAATTCTATTATGTTATTGATAGAACAGGAAACTGAATATAAAGATATTGTTATTTGTATAACATTTAGTTATGTTTTTATTTTTTTTAATTTTATTGATTTTTTTACAGAGAGGAAGGGAGAAAGATAGATACTTAGAAACATTGATGAGAGAGAAAGAGGCATCCTGCACACCCCCTACTGGGGATGTGCCCGCAACCAAGGTACATGCCCTTGATCGGAATGGAACCTGGAACCTTTCAGTCTGCAGGCTCTATCCACTGAGCCAGACCGGTTTTGGCTATATCATACTTTTATCTTGTTTCTAGTAGCAGCCCTAGATTTCAGAGGAATTCAGCATGAATAGAAAACATATATTTCACAAAGGAATTTTCTAGATTAGCTTGAGGTTTTAGCCATTACTAAAAGGAAAACTTAATTTTTCAGTTTCATGGCTACTAAGTAGAGTTTGATGGCTTAGTCTAACTTTTTTTCTGACAATTTGCAACCATTATTATTAACACTAGAGGCCTGATGCACGAAATTTGTGCAAGGGTCTTGACCTTCACCGCCGTAGCAGCTGCCTCAGCTCCCACCACCACCTGAATGCTGTTATCATTCTTTCTTTTCTTCCTGACCCTTGTGGTGTGTGTGTCCACCAGCCATGCCCTGCACTGTTGCTCTTCATTTTTGTAAATACATGCTGTCTTGGTGCATTTTATTCCTTCTTTATTTTTAAATATCCCTGGGCAGGGGTCATAGATCCTCACTTCTCATTTTGGCGTGTCAGCTCTGTGCTGGTTATGTTTTATTAAAACCAGCTTCCTGTCCCCATTTCTCTTATGTGTGCTTCCATTCTTCTTGGCTCAAAATAGAGCCCATTCTGACACCTTTTTCTGCTCCATTGCTTTTCCAATCTGTTTTCAGATCTTACAGATCCTTTTTTGGAGTGTCTTTCAGGTTTATATTTTCTTCCCTCATAATAGAAATGCCACAACCCCAGGCTTACTGTCTGATTCTTGGATTCTGGCCACAGCCCCTGAGTGGCTGATTTGGCTTCCAGTGTCCTCCGCACTAGTCCTCTGGCATAGCAGTGACAATCTATTTAGCAAGTATTCATTGAGTGCTTTCTATGTGCCCAGCACTGCTGTGGGCTCTGGGGCTGTAAAACAGGCAATGGCCTTGCCCTCAGCAGCTTACATTCCAGGAGCAGGAGCAGACAGTGAACTAAGTAAGTAGAGGAATATATATATTTGGTGGTGTTGGTGCTAAGAGGAGGGAAAAAGGCTAGGGAGAGGGTAAAGGATGCCAGATTGGGATGAGGCTTGCAGTTTCCAATGAGGTAGGGGTAACAAAAGAATGTGACTTTTTAAAATTTATTTCTTCTTATTGAGATAAAATGTGTTCAACATCAAATTTTATCCTTTCAACCATTTTTGAGTGTACGATTCAATGGCATCGAGTACATTCACTTTGTGTTGTGCATTTATCACCATAATCCATCTCCAGAACTTTGTCATCTTCCCACACTGAAACTCTGTCCCATTAAACAACTCTCCATTCACTCCTTCCTCCAGCCCCTGGTAACCATAGTTCTACTTTATTCCATTTTGAGTTCCTCATATAGGTGGAATCATACAACAATATTTGCTCTTTTGGGCCTGGCTGATTTCACTTAGCATTCGTTTTTAGTGTTCATTTGTGCTATAGTATATGCCACAGTTTCATTTCTTTTTAAGGCTAAATAATATTCCATTGTGTGGCATACACCACATTTTGTTTATCCATTTATCTGTTGATGGACATTTAGATTTCCTCCTTTGGGTTCTTGTGACTAATGCTGCTGTGAACATGGGTGTACAGATATCTCTTTCAGACCCTGCTTTCAATTCTTTCGGGTGTATAATTAGAGGTGGATCTGCTGGATCGTATGGCAGTTGTATATTTAAGTTTTTGAGGAACTGCCACATTATCTTTCACAGTGGCTGTGCTGTTTTCCATTACCAAGAAGATGACTTCTGAGTGAAGACCTAGAGGAAGGGAGGGGGTGAGCCAGGAGACTACCTGAGGGAGAACATCTGAGTGGTGGGAACCCCCTGTACAAAGGCCCTACGGTGGGAGCACAGCTGCCATGTGGGGTAAGGAGGCCTGTGTAACTCAATGGCGAGAAGGTGAAAGAAGGTGAGGCCAGAAGGGAACAGGTGTCCAAATTATATAGGCCAATGCAAAGATGTTGATGTTACTCTCAGTGATGTGGAGAGCCCACAAATTATTTTATATTGATCTTCCTTAAATCCTCCTATTGTCAGGTAAGGCCCCATCCTAAAAATCAGTAGATAGGTTGATTCTATATTTGTTGGTGAACATGTTATGGTAGTTTATATAGGTCATAAAATTAAGTAACAATCACGCTGTGTTTCATTAGAGTATCCAATTAACATTTTAAAAGCTGGAATCTAAAGGGCTTTCTATTTTCTGTACAATATTTTTTTAATTAGGTTGCCATCATGGAAGCTAAAGCATGCCAATTAAGCAGTTATCCAATTATCAGAGCTTCAGAGAAAAGCAGTGGATCAGAAGTTCTTCGTTTTAATTTTATGGGTTACTTTGAGAAAAATTAACAACGATTTGCAAAGTTTTAAAGCATTTAAGACACGTGCCTTCATTTAAAAGTCTAATATCAAACACCACAGGAACTGAATTCTGCTTAGTGTGAGGCGTTTGCTAGCTCATGTCAGTCCACACTTTCTAACTCTGTATTCAGGACTAACTATAGACTCTAGGTATATGCCATTACTTTGGGTTACATCAGATGGCTGGCGAATGATTCAGTGGGTTGTTAACCTGAGCAAGCCCTTCTGTATCAACCTAGTTAGGCCATCATAGAATATCACAGATAAAATTCACTCTGTCCTTTATCTCTAGTCTCATTCCCCTGTCTCATTCTATTGTCAGCCAACAAAATAAATTTAGTGCTTCTATTTCTAGTCTGGTAGTTTTGCACAATGAGGTACACAGTCATGAATTAAATACAGTATTATTTTCTTAGTATTTTAAACATTTACCTAAAGTGTTACTAAATTTATCTCCAGACAAACATAACCAATAGTAAGATAGGTAGGTAGGTAGGTAGATTTATTATAAGGAATTGACTCACATGATTATGGAGGCTGAGAAGTCCCAAGATCTGTAGTTGGCAAGCTGGAGACCCAGAAAACATGATGGTGTAAGTTCCTGTCTGACTTTGAGTCCAGAGGTAGAAGATCGATGTTCTAGCTTAAAGACACACAGATGGAGAAAATGTACACAAGTGATACAGTTTTCACTGTATGACCTGTTTTTCTGAGGCACTCTTTGATGTGGATCTAAGTTATTTGTTTTAATTGCTATACGAGCTTTGTACAGTGGCAGTGTCGTAGACAATGAGTTTTATCCAAGGCACGATTATTGCTAATTGAAAATTTAACTTATATATGGTAATTTTGTTTTGTGAACATAGTGTTATATGTATATACTTACTTATTGAGGAGTGAATGTGTTTGAACATGTGGTAGAGGCTCTATAAGGAATAGCCTGCTTTGGCAAGTGGCTGTTGGTGGCACATTATTTATAGGGTTCCTGCCAACTGAGTGAGACACATCAGGATGGTAGAGATAGGGAGCCATTATTCCAGTTATTTCAGGTCTAATTTCTGCTTTTGAATAGCTCTGAATCCAAATGAGTCAGATTCACTGTATTCATGAAAGAGACTTCATAGGGACTCTAGGATAATTTGTTCCTAATTTTGCTGCTTCTGATGCTATTAACAACTGACTTTCTAAATACTTTCAAAAAAAGACATTCTGACTTGTAGGCCAAAATTATAGTAACCTTCATAAGGAATAAAGCACTTGTTTCATTTAAAGCAGATTTGAGCCAATTAGAATATGAAGGTTCCCTGTTGTAAAGTTTGATTTCCATATTGACACCCTTCTCTTCAATTAAATACATTGGTTATGTTATAATAATATGTTTTCCCCGGTGAATTAATTTTTAAATAATTAATTTTACATGATTTTAAAACTTATAGAAAAAAGTTGTCAACTGGAACAAAGGACTCCTGTACCTTCAGATTCCCCATTTTCTAATTTTCATGTATTCACTCCATTTGTGTGCTTGGTATGTGATCACTAGTGTTTTTCTTAGCCTTACGAGAGCCAGCTGCTGACATGATATCCCATCCACTCAAAGCACTTCAGTGTGTGTTTCCTCCAAACAGAGACTCTCTTCTACATAACCAGTATGCAGCACTCCAAGTCTGGAAGCCAGTGTTGGTACAACACTACCATTCATTACAGTATCAACATTAGAAACTCAACAGTGCTTCTTTCTCCTTTCTGGTCCAAGATCTTGTCCAGGAATATTTATTGCATTTAATTTTCATGTCCCTTTAAATTCCTTCAGTCTGAAAGATTTCCTCAGTCTTTCCCTATCCTTTTAAAGAGTTGAGAGTCTTTAATGATGTAGGGTGTGGGAATTTATGATATTTCTCCCTGACTAGGCTCAGTTAATGCATTCTGAGTGGAATGACACAGAAATTATTCTGCATTGCTTCCATCACATCAGATGCACAAGATGCCAACCTGTCCACCACTGGTGATGTTGACCTTGATCACCTGGTCATGTGGCTGTATGCCAGGTTATTCATATCAAATTTGAAATTGACTAGTTATTTTGTTGAAAGGATTCTCAGAATTTTGCTGACATCTTGTTCTTCATCAAACTCCACCCATCAACATCATTGACAACCATGCCTGAATAAGTCTCCTCTGTGACAGTTGCTGAATGGCGCTTCTTATTTCCGTTATTCTTTCTACATTCATAACTTGGCTTTCTGCTTTATGAAAGATGTCTCTGTTATCTATTCCTCTATCCCTCCCCATCCCATATTTTCTTCCTTTATTTTGGAGGAGAATTCTTTCAGATTCATAACCATTAGATACTTCCAATTTGGTATTCTTGAATCTGTGCTTCAAACACTCTAGCTTCTCTCCTGCCTTAAGCTCCATCCATGTACTCTTTCTTTAGATTCCTGGCTGTCTCAAACTAGGATTCTGTCAAATGTTTTTAGACTTAGGGACCATTTTTGTTCTTCATGTGACTTTATATATCTCTTGCCTATCTTGGGTTGATGTCAGAATTTACTTTTAGATGGTAATTTAAGTGGTTATCTTACTTTCTTTATTGCCATTATTGTGTGCAAACATATTGACCACAAGAATTTAGACCAACTCACTCTTGGTAGTCTTTCTTCTTTTTCTTACCTTCATTTGGGTGCGTGCTGACTTGACCAAATGCACACTTTTTTGAACACAAATATAAACATTTTAAACAGATTCACCACAGATGATATTTCTTAAGTTACATTTTATAAAACAACAACAAAACCATGGAGAGCAGCAACCATATTTTCTATTTTTATTGTAAAATACCCTAAGCTAAAAGTCACTTTTAATTCCATCCCAGTAAGTCAACTAGTTTCATTTTTAAACACATTCATGTATTTATAGCACTTATTTTTCTCTTATATTTTCCCACATATATTTCAGTATCTATATTGGAAAATAATGGGTCTATGAACTAGGTAACATTTAGAGAGAACAGTAATGATCAGATGGCCCAGCCTCTCTCATTAAGGAGCTATGGTGCTAGCAGAAGCTCATGTTCTGGCCTTCAGAGTCTTCATCTACAATGGATGGTAGATGAAGGGTCTTTAGCTACCATGTTGGATGAAGTCATTTTTGAGGCCTAATTATATTCTAAATGGTGGAGGAGACCATGATGACAAATGAGTAACCTCCATTTGTAGAGTACAAAGCTATACTGATACACTTGAATATAAAGACTATTTTGAGGCCAGAACAGTCATTCTTTCTTTCAGAGGATAGCTGTGGTTAGGATATATTGTGTTGTTTTAATTGCCATACTTTTTATCTTTTTTTTTTCCTCATGTACAAAAATAGAGTACAATAGCAACATGCTCATGCTCCCAAATATCACATGAAAAATTTCAAAAAGAATATTTTAATCTACATGGGGAGACTAAAAAAAATGGGAGCGGAATAGATGGATGTGTCCCGCGAGCCCTGTCTCAAAGCAGACAGAAAGAACAGCTGAGGGTCACATGGGGAGTGATTTTTGTGAGTTAAGGGATAGCTATACTCCAGAAGAAGGTGTGGGACTGCTGGAGAGGGCTCCCCTGACTGGGAAGCCCCACTGCTGCTGGGTTGCCTCCTAGAGCCACCAGCTCAGACATGGAGAACACGCAATTTTTAAGGGGAAAGTGGATGTCATCGAAACCTGAAAATCTACAACTATAGCACCCACCGAACAGTTGTGAACCCCAAAACACCGGTCACCAATTGGCACAAATACACAGATTCAGAGAAGCTCTATACTGCACCACGAAAAAGAGAGAGAGAATTACATAACCAGATACCTGGAGAAGAGAGACCATCGGGAGACAAAGAAACAGCCCGCATATGAAAGAAAAGCAGGCATCACCAGAAAAGGAAGTAAACGAATTGGAGGCAAGCATCCTTTCAGAGAAAGAATTCAGAGAAATGGTCATGGTGGCTGAGAAGAATGGAAGACAAATTTGACAATATGAGTAAGAACCAAGAGGAAATAGAGAACAAAGAAGAAATGAAAAATGACATCACTGCTGTAAATAACTGTATATAAAGCATCAGGAGTAGACTAGAAGAAGCAAAGGACCACATCAGTGAGCTAGAAGATAAGGTAGGAAAAAATATCCAAGTAGAGCAGCTTCTAGAAATAAAAAATTAAAAAGCAGAAGGACAGCCTAGAAGAACTTTGGGAAAACACAAAACAAAACAACATATGCAAAATGGGGGTTCCAGAAGGAGAGGAAACTGAGCAAGGAATAGAAAACCTGTTTGAAGAATAATGACAGAAAACTTCCCTGATATAGGGAAGGAAAATATCCACAGAAATCTAAGAAGCTCACATAGTCCTTAGCAAAATGAACCCCAAAAGACGGGTGCCAAGGCACATTATAATTAAATTTGAAGACACCAACGACAAAGTAAAAAATAAAAACAGCTAGAGAGAGACAAAAAGTTACCTACAAAGGAACCCCCATCAGGCTAGCGACTGATTTCTTGACAGAAACTCATCAGGCCAGAAGAGAATAGAGTGAAATATATAAAGTCATGCAAAGAAAGAGTCTGAATCCAAGAATTCTCTACCCAGCAAGGGTATCAATCCAAATTGAAGGTGAAATCAGAAGCTTCACAGACAAAAAAGGACTAAGGGAATTTATTACCACCAAACAAGCAATAAAATAAATGCTAAAGGGTTTGCTGTAAAAAAAAAAAAATAGGAAGTGAAGAAGAAACAGAGGGGTAAAGAATAAAAATGGCAACAAATAAGTACCTATCAATAATAACTTTAAATCTAAATGGGCTAAATGCTCCAATCAAAAGACATAGGTTAATGGATTGGATAAGAAAATATGACCCATATATCTGCTGACTACAAGAAACCCACCTTAAAAAGAAGAGGCACATGGACTGAGGGTGAAGGGATGAAGAAAGGTTTTTCAGGTGAATGAAAATGAGAAAAAAAGCTGGGGTAGCAATACTTATATCTGACAAAGTAGATCTCAAAGTGAAGGACATAAGAGATACGGAAGACCACTTCATAATACTAAAGAGAACAATCCAACAAGAAGAAATAACTCTGGTAAACATACATACATCCAACACAGGAGCACACAAATTCATAGAAAAAAAAAACAACCCTTGAGGATATCAAGGGAGAGACCGACAGCAATACAATCATAGTAGGAGACTTTAATACCCCACTATCACAATTGGACAAATCCTCTAAACAAAAAATCAGCAAAGAAACATCAATCCTAAATGACTCACTAGACCAGATGGAATTGACATCTTCAGAACATTTCACCCCAAAGCCACAGAATATACATTCTTCCAAGTGCACATGGGTGATATTCAAAGATAGACCATATGTTGGGTCATAGGCAAAGCATCTTCAAATTCAAGAAGATAGAAATCATATCAAGCATCTTAGAACACAGTGGCATAAAACTGCAAATCAACTACAATAAAAAAAATCCAAAGAAATCAAACACATGGAGATTAAATAGCATGCCATTAAACAATGACTGGTTTACCAGAGAGATCAAGGAGAAAATAAAAAACAGCATGGCAATGAATGACAATGAAAACACAACAATCCAAAATCTATGGGACACAGTTAAAGTCTTGAGAGGGGAGTTCATAGCTCTACAAGCGTACTGCAAAAAACAAGAAACATTGGTAATAAATTATCTAACTGTACAACTCAAAGGGTCATAAAAAGAGCAACAAGAAAAGCCGAGTGTAAGTAGAAGGAAGTAAATAATAAAGATCAGAGCGGAGATAAATGACATTAAGACCAAAAAAAAAATGCAAAAGTCAACAAAACCAAGAGCTGGTTCTTTGAAAGGATAAACAAGATTGATGAACCTCTAACCAGGCTCACCAAGAAGCAAAGGGAGAGGGCCCAAATAAACAAAATCAGAAATGAAAGAGGTGAAATAACAACAGACCCGACTGAAATACAAAGGATTGTTAAAATATACTATGAACAACTCTATTCTAACAAACTGGACAACCTGGAGGAAATGGACATATTCCTAGAAAAATACAACCTTTCAAAATTCAATCAGGAAGAATCTATACATTTCAATAGGCCAATAACTATGGAAGAAATTGAAGCAGTCATCAAAAAGCTTCCAGCAAAGAAAAGCCCGGGGCCACACGAGAGTTTTACCAAACATTCAAGAAAGAACTATTGCAAAAAAATTCAAGAGGAAGGAACACTTCCAAACACCTTTTGTGAAGCCAGCATTACCCTAATACCAAAACCAGATAAAGACAACACAATGAAAGAAAATTACAGGCCAATATTCCTCATGAACATAGATGCCAAAATCCTCAACAAAATTCTAGTAAATCAGATTCAGCAGTACATCAAAAAGATCACACACCATGACCAAATAATGCAAGGATGGTACAATATCCACTATCAATAAATGTGATACATCACATAAAGAAATTGAGAGATCAAAATCACATAGTCATATTAATTAATGCAGAAAAAGCATTTGACAAAGTCCAACACCCTTTCTTGATAAAAACTCTCAACAAGGTGGGAATAGAAGTATCATACCTCAACATAATAAAAACCATATATGATAAACCCACAGCAAACATCATACTCAATGGGCAAAAACTAAAACCGTTCCCCCTAAGAACCGGAACAAGACAGGGAGGCCCATTCTCACCACTCCTGTTCAACATCATAATGGAAGTTTTAGCTATTGCAATTAGACAAGAAGAAGTAAAAGGCATCCACATTGGAAAAGAAGAAATAAAGTTGTCCTTATTTGCAGATGATATGATATTGTACATAAAAATCCTGAAAGACTCCATCAAAAAACTAACAGACTTAATAAATGAATTTGGCAATGTAGCAGGATACAAAATTAACCCCAAGAAATCTATGGCATCTCTGTACACTAATAGTAAACATACAGAAAGAAAGACTAAAAAAGCAATCCTATTTACCATTGCAGCAAATAAATTAAGATACCTAGGAATAAATTTAAGGAGGTAAAAGACCTATATGTGGAAAAGTACAGGACACTGAAAATAGAGATAGAGGGAGACGTAAACAGGTGGAAGAACATACCATGTTCATGGATTGGGAGAATCAACATCATTAAAATGTCGATACTACCCAAAGCTATCTATAGATTAAATGCACTCCCTATTAAAATACCAACGGCATTTTTCACAGACTTAGAAAGAACTCTCCAAAAATTCATCTGGAATAAAAAAAGATCTCGAATAGTCACAGCAGTCCTGAGAAAGAAGAATAAAGTAGGTGGGATCTCAATACCAGATTTCAAGCTGTATTACAAAGCAGCTGTTCTCAAAACAGCCTGGTA
The DNA here is from genome assembly GCA_011751065.1 of Lasiurus cinereus. Lineage (NCBI taxonomy): Eukaryota > Metazoa > Chordata > Mammalia > Chiroptera > Vespertilionidae > Lasiurus > Lasiurus cinereus. Next base: position 18,337,358 of record JAAGEH010000393.1, on the reverse strand, counting down.
TTAGCACAAGAACAGACATATAGCCCAATGGAATAGAATAGAGAATCCAGATATTGACCCAAACCACTATGCTCAATTAATATTTGACAAAGGAGGCATGAACATACAATGGAGTCAAGACAGTCTCTTCAATAAATGGTGTTGGGAAAATTGAACAGATACATGCAAAAAAATGAAACTAGACTACCAACTTACATCATATACAAAAATAAACTCAAAATGGATATAAGATTTAAACATAAGATGGGAAACAATAAAAATATTAGCGAAATCCACAGGCAGAGAAATCTCAGACATATGCCGAAGAAATTTCTTCAGTTATACTGTTCCTGGGCCAATGGAAGCTAAAGAGAAAATAAACAAATGGGACTACATCAAAATATAAAGTTTTTTTTCACAGCAAACGATACAAAACAACAAGAAAGCCAACTGTATGGGAGAACATATTTATAAGTGTTATCACTGATAAAGGTTTAATCTCCAATATCTACAGGCAGCTTATTACAACTTAATAAAAGGAAGATAAATGATCCAATAAAAAAAAGGCAACAGACCTAAATAGAATCTTTTCGAAACATGACAGAAGGAGGGTCAAGAGACACATGAAAACATTTTCAAAGTCACAAATCAAAACAATAATGAGATACCATCTCACACCTCCCAGAATGGCAGTCATCAACAAATCAACAAATGACAAGTGCTGGCTTGGATGTGGAGAAAAAGGAACCTTCATGCACTGCTGGTGGCAATGCAGACTAGTGCAGCCACTGTGGAGAACAGTATGGAGTTTCATCAAAAAACTAAAAATGGAGCTCCAATTTGACCCAGTAATCCCACTTCTAGGAATATATCCCAAGAAACTAGAAACACCAATCAGAAAGGATATATTCATAGTAGCACAATTCACCATAGTTAAGATTTAGAAACAGCCTAAATGCCCATCAGCAGATGAGTGGATTAGAAAACTATGGAACATCTACACAATGGAATACTGTGCTGCTATTAAAGGAGGGGATTCTTACCATTTGTAGCAGCATAGATGGATCTGGAGAATATTATGTTAAGTGAAATAAGCCAGGCAATGAAAGAAATATACCACATGATCTCACTCATTTATGGAGAATAAAGAACATTATAACCTGATGAATAAAAAGATAGATATAGAGGCAATGAAGCACCCAACAGACTATCAAATTACAGAGGGAAGGCTGGGGAGTATTGGGGAGGAAGGGAAATAGATTAACCAAAGGACTTGTATGCATGCATAAATGGACACAAGACAATGGGGGCGGGGGTGGAATGAGGGAATGCAACAGGGGCTAGGGAAGGCTGGGGGAAAGTCAATGGAGAAAAAAGAGATATGTGTACTAATATATGTAATACTTTAAGCAATAAAAATTTTAAAGTTTTGTTTAACTTATCAACATTGATCAACCGCCTTCTGCACAACCCCCACTGGGGATGTGCCTGCAACAAATGTAAGTGCCCTTGACTGGAGTTGAACCTGGGACCTTTCAGTCCACAGGCCAATTCTCTATCCTTTGAGCCAAACTGGTTTCGGCTAAAGATTTAACTTTTTAATGATTTCTCAATATACCCTTCCTAGTTATGTTTATTTGTAGTTAAATCAATAATCAGTGTTTAAGTTAACATTAGTATGTAAGTATCTATATAAAAGGCTAATATGCTACGTGTTTGACCATCCAACCAGTCACTGTGACATGCCCTGACCACCAGGAGACAAATGCTCAATGCAGGAGCTGCCATGGCACACACTCTCTGGCACCATGGATCTGGTGCCAGCATACCAATACTTGGCTTCCCCCAAGTGGAACACCACTCCAGAGCAACACCCCACCAAATCACAGCCAACAGTGCTGATACCCCATGGCACAAAATGCGGCCCACAGCCCCGCCCAACCTGGAAACAGTAGCTGTGGGTGCCAGATAATGACATCACATAGCAATGCCCAGCTTCTTCTCCCTAGTGACTAGCCCTCTTGGAGATTTTTTATCCCAGGAACATGACTTGCTTTATAGCCAGGTGCAAACATTTTACAGATTAATCAAATGTCTGGGAAGCATTTTCATGTACCTCATCTCATTTGATCCTCACAGAAGTCCTGGAGTAGGTAGATAGGAGACTTGGTGGAATCCAATTTTCTTTTCATTAGCCAGAAAATGGAGATTTAAAAAGCTTAGAAACTTGACCCGACTGAAAAGAAGTAAGAAATGGTGGACCTTGAAAATGAATTCAGGTTTTCTCACTGTACAGAATATAGTCAAACACTTCTATAGTTAAATATTTTACCCTTTGTTCTCCCTGAGATCTACAATAATAATCTGCTTGGTGTTGATATTTACTGCTGTGTTGCTGACAATTACCTTAAAGAGAAGTTTGGGTGCTTCAATGGGCTGGAAAAAGTTTAGCTAAATCAGAAAGCAAGTCTAATTAAGCAAGTTTATTCTACATATATAAAAGGCTAAGTTGGCTCATGCATGCACAATACATATAAAGCTCTTGCTGGTGCTAATTACATGCGTGTGTTTCAATCTGTCATTGTCGATGGTGAATTTGGTTGACTCTTGTATTATAGAAAAAGGGCAAATAGCGATATTAAAATATTTCTTCTAGTTAATTTTTTTCAATGTGCATGAATTCATGCACCAGGCCACTAGTTGTTCTATAAAACCAAGAGCTATGATTACTTTTCCTTTCTTATTTAGCTTTTTTCTTTTTCCTGAACTTTATGATTTTAACATTTATATTGCTTAATTTTTCTACCATTAGCATTGTCAACCTTTATTAAGAACTTAACGTGCCAAGTCATTTCTAACTGTTTTACATATATTGGCTAATTTAATCATCACCACAACCTATGACACAAGAATTGTTACAGATGAAGAGAATGATGAATAGAATAAGCTAATTGTCTAAGTTCATATAAGTGCTAAGTGGTGGGGGAGGGATTTGAACATAGGCTACTTTTATATAGGGAACAACTTTGCTGTTCTCTCCACAGATTCAGAATATTATGTTTCTCCGTTCTCCTTTATTTTTCCTGCTTCCCTCTATCCTCTGGTGCCAATCTAGACTAATTGGTTTTCTAGGTCTATTACAAAGCTCTTTTCTCTTTGCTCTTGATGTCTTGGGACCTTGGGTATGAGGTGGAGCGGCACGAGCAGTTGGGGAGTGAGAGAGGCAAGAGTTCAATCAGAGATCATTTCGGACCAATAATTAGCTTTGCCTTCTCTTCTTCCCATCCCACTGTCCTCTACAAAGTGCAGAACCACAGGTGGAAGACAGTCTGTGCTTTGTGCCGCATTGGTCATTCTAAAGCTCAATTTCTAAGAATAACAGAAGGATAGCAACTTAGTCTTGTCATTTTCAGTTGTTAGACCATGTCCTTTGAGGCATTTGGCAAAATTAAAATGTTTTTCTAAAAGCTTTTTGGCATTTCAGTTACTAACAGTCATAGTGTATCAGGCCAATTTTTAAAACCAATATTTGCTCTCTCTGGCTTTAAAAAATTCCCAGAGAAATGTATCATCCAGGAATTCCTGGAAAGATAGACCTGATTCCTCATAAGGGGTGACTGCTTTCCTTTTTCTATAACTGCCAACTGTTATGAGATGCTCTTCACCTCTGATATGGTTTATTTATGAGATTCTGTGTTGGTCAAAGGAAAACGGCATAGGACAGATATATACTCTTCAGTCCTGGGGGACTATATACACACATACACACACAGATGCAGACATACACACAAACACTATATATATGTGTATATATATATATATATATATATATATATATATACACACACACACACACACACACACACACACACACACATATATATAATTTTTTTACTTGAAAATATGAGATATAGTTACAAATTGAAATGGCTTTGGAAAAAAATTGTTTTTTATTTATTGGGTAAGACTTAATTGCTTGCTAATGTGATCTTCAAAACTTCAAAGGCACTGAAACAGGTGTTATAGAATAAAGAAGAATAATCTGCCTTGTGTGTGTGTGTATGTGTGTGTGTGTGTGTGTGTGTATGTAAGTGTAAAAAAACAGCTTCTCAGCTAAAGAGAAACAATAAGTTGTGGAAAGTGAAAATAAGTCTGTTTTTAGTAGAAATCAATTTTTTTATGAGAGAATGAGAGGAACTTTTAGAATAGTTATAGACCTAGAAGGGAACCTGTGAGATCATCTAGTATCTTAGTTTCATAGTTGAAGGATTGAGTTACAGTCAGGTAAATGAATTGGCTAAAATACTACGACCTAGTTTGCAGATCTAGACTGAAGTGAACCTGAGTTCCAGATCTGAGCTCCCTCCACCACCACAAGTGAACCCCAGTAATGTGTATGTGTCTGTTCACACTTGTCTGTTGGTGGAAAAAAGTTTAAGCAACTCTTTCCAATTGATCTCTGACACTGGAAGCTAGACAATAGGAATTAAATGGAAATTTAGTATTTTAGACTTTCAAAAAATAACCTTTATAATTATTACTGCCATAACATGAATTCATTTAATTATTTTACTGAATAGTTCAGTTGTCTATATGTAAGCATTGCAGGAGCATAATTCCACAATTTATAATAGAGAAGTGACAATGACATCTTTTTTGACACTTATATTTTCAACACAGAGAAACATAATTGTATTGCTTATATTAATAATGTCTGTCGAAGCCAAGAATATGAATTAACGTTTGCTTTTCTCCTTAAGTGTTGTTTTTGATAATTGAATGATGCAGTCACTGTTGGGAAAAACTTTATTATATAAAAATCCTTTTAAATTACAGATTGTCTTGCACTAACATCTTTTAAAGCATTAGAATTCTAATTACCAAGGGAAGGAGAATTGATGACAAAAGTGGGGAATACTCTAAGTTCCTTGCTAATCATTCAATATGTAAAGATTCCCTCATTTTCCATGTCTTTATCTGGGAAGAAAGTACTCATTGGCCCTGTTAAAAAGACAGCTTGACAAATAACTTTAAGAGACATACTTTGAGCATTACTAGTAACAGGAGGAATGCAGGATTTTAGAAGTCAGCATCAGTAGGTTCCAACTTGCTGGTAAAAGCGGGCTACTATTTTTAAAAGTACAAGTTATGCCAAGAAGAAAATCTGCAATGAGGCAATTTCGTTGGAGAAATTTGAACATAGCTAACATTCCTCTTTACCTTTCAGAGATCCTGTCTCTAGTGACTTTTTTGGAGAACACCAACTCCTAGAGATGCCTGTCTCTTGCTGCATAAAAATCAAGAAAAGAAATAAAGAACTCAAACTCTCTTTCTTGGACAGTCTCCAAGTGGAGCTGGAACTTCAGAATCCAGCAAATTTTTGTATTGACAGCTTAAGCTGCATCTTGAAATTATAAACAATGGGTCAAATCTTCTGTTTTCAATAGCTTGGTCTCCTTCTTGCAGGTATAGTTTCCAGAATATTCAAAACCACCTACATTTTCCTTGGGTACAGGTTTGCCAGATGGTAGTGGGGTTGTGGGGCCTGGCCCATGGGAAGACTATAGGTCTGAGTTCTTTGAACCAGACTGACCCAGCAAGGAATAAAGTCATAGAATGGAAGAGGATTTGAGAGAACACTCGGGAGAGAAACCCAGCTTCTGCACAAATGTGTCAGGCAGCTGAATAATCATAATCAAACAGACTGTCAAACCTCAGAGGGAAGGCATAGAAGGATGGGAGCGGGGTAAGAGATCAACCAAAGGACTTGTACTCATGCTTATGAGCATGACCAATGGACATAGACAATAGGTGGGTAGGAGCATGTGCTGCGGTGTGGTAGTAGGCAGGGAGAGGTCAATGGGGGGGAAAGGAGACATTTGTAATACTTTCAACAATGAAGAATTAAAAAAATAATATGATTGTATAGACTATATAATATAGTAAACAATATTGTTATTTTTATGTGAAATTAGCTGCATATGCTGTAATAATGAACTGTCAGTTCAAGTGCTGTGTACATTACTTCATTTATTCTACTAATAGCCTTATAGAGCATCTGTGTAGCAATTAAGGCACAGACTCTGGAGCAAGACCATCTAAAATTTATGAATTCATTTCTAAATGAATCTTAGCTCCATATTTGTTTGCCATATGCTTTGGCACATGCGTTATATAATCCCTTTGTGTTTCATCTTCTTCGTTGGTAAAATGAGTATCTACCTTTCAGGGTTGTTTTAAGGATTAAATGAATTAATATGTATAAGGAGCTTGGGAGTGCCTGGTCCAGAGCTATTGCAAAATCTGTTCCCATTTTAGACAGAAAGTCAGATTTAAGTTGTTATTTGATATGTGACTTTATACTGGAAAGAGCTGGGTGTCAAAGACAACTCTGCTCACATCAGTTCTTCACTTTTACACATACTGCTTCTCCTGTGTCATAATAGCCCATTTCATTGCTGAGAAATCCTTGATCAAGTGCCACTTCTCATTGAATTCTGGCTTCTTTTATCTTTGTACTCTTGATATAAGGTCTATCAAAATTCAGTAATTTGTCCTCAAAGAGGAGGAAAAGAAAAAGTGCAAACTTGGGCTTTTTCTGCCTTTCTCATTACCGTTGACTAATGAGCTTTAATGTTTGATGAGGTTGTTTCGACTCTGGAAATCTTATAATTTAGAGAAAAGGAAGAAACACCCAGTTTGGAAGTTTCTCATAAAGTCCAAATGCACAAGAACTGGGTTCCTTGTTTAGTTACTTCTTTTTCCTAATAAAGGTCAAGCTCAGGAGGATGCTAGCCAAGGCCAGGAGCATGCTTATAAACACGAGTGGATGGGATTGGTGCTTGTAGAAGTAAAGCTCTAGCTACAGTTTAAAGGAGGATGTGGAGGCCTTTACTACCTCTTGCTTTTGGCTGTTGAGGTAAAAATAGCCTCAAATGCCATGGAAAGGAACAGCCATAGGCATATTTTTTTGTTGTTAAAAATCCTGCAAAAATTTTCCTTGAAATTGGGTTTAATTTAAAAAGTCCATAGAGATTGTGGGAACGTAAGAGGTTACTCCCTTCTTGAGTATCTGCTGGAAGATAACCTCTAAAATTTTTTAGGAAAAGTTTTCTTTCTACTTTTTATTTGGCAGTTATATAACAAACAGTGTAGGCATAAAATTTAAAAAATATATCTTTTTATTGACTTCAGAGAGGAAGGGAGAGGGAGAAAGAAATAGAAACATCAATGATGAGAATTATTGATCAGTTGCCTCCTGCACACCCCTTATTGAGGATCCAACCCACAACCCGGGCATGTGCTCTTGATAGGAATTGAACCTGGGACCCTTTAGTCCTCAGGCCAATGCTCTATCCACTGCGCCAAACCAGCTAGGACATAAATGCCTTTTAGTCTAAAGAGAAAATTAAGTTGCATGTCCTTAACGCACTGAGGTGGTACCATAGTGTGCTGTGACAATACAGCTGAGAGATTATTTTTATGAAGAATCCTGCAGTTAATTATTATTATCTTTGCTTTAAGAACACATAACCAGTTTAAAGGACATTAAAAGATGTGTCATAATGTAGTCATTGTTGTTCATGTCATCATTCACATATTCTCCATTGGGAATCTATTTTAGGGCCCAGATATGAAAGCTGAGCTGCATTTGTCCTGTACTGTGCTAGCTACCACGTAATTAACTGTATTATCTTTGGTTATTTGGAGCTGCAGTACAATAAATTCTGGAGGATGGGGAATACTTTTTTGGTTCCCCTTCTTAATAACAGCGTAGGCCTGAATGTCATTTGAAATTACGGTTGAAGTAATTTTAGAGCATGATCATTATTAAAACACTTCCTGCAAGGATATGGAAACAGTTTTGCCTACATGTGAGAAATTATTCTTGAAACCTGTGGGATTTCTGTTTCATAGTGAATGCTTAAATGACTTACTACATACTTTGTTGGAAACTAATATGTTTATGTCTCTTTCTCTTCCTGCATCTTACTCTTTTATTATGTGAATCTGGGTACCCAGAGCTCTCCAAGCTGTGTGATGTAAACCCTGGTTTTATCCAATGCCACTCTGCCTAATGTTCCTAGGCCTGCATTTCTAAGGCCCTTGGCCACTTAGTCTGTTTGTAACCCCACAGTTCTAGCTGTTGCTAAGCACTGACAGGTTAAAAGGTGATCAGTTTATCTCCCTTGAAGAACTGATGTCTTTCTGAATTTCTTTTTTTGGTCCTTGGAAGGGAGTGTCTTCTGAGCCTGACTTCTTCTGAGACGACTTCCTTCTCAAATGCCATTGTTCTCCATGCCTGCCCCACCCCAGTCAGTTCCCAACTCTGTGGCATATTAGAAGTCTCTGGGGAACTAATGCCCAGACTCGGTACCACTGATTCATCCGTCTGTCGTAAAATGCTCCAGGGGTTTGTGATGGGAAGCAGTGTTGGGACCACTGCAGAAAATGTTCATAAATACTCGTTAACTGATGAAACAATAATTCTGTGTACGTCATAAACATGGGGTTAAGGTTTTGGTGATGGTTGATACTTACTGGAACGCTGGCCTTAGTAGCATTTTTGAAATAGTCTTAGTGGCCACACATCAGAAACCACCGAGTCTTGGCAATCCACTGCCACATGGAGAAAAATATGTTTGGAAATGGGAAGAAGTTTTCTTTTCAAAAGGGATATGGTCTTAAAAATTTTTAAATGAAAAATAGACACTTACTATCCACTTTGAAAAGGATATACTGTAGATATATTTTGGAAAGATTTCAAAAATCTTTTTCTTCCTGCTATATGAGTACACTTTGTCCATGTTCATAAGAGCATTAAAATACTATTTCCTATAGATATGATTTCTATTTTCATTTGATTACTAAATCAAGTTGGACACAATTGGTTGGAGCTTAACTCTTCAGAGAAATATATTCGATCTGGTAAACAAAATTTAAGAATAACAAGGCTATACAGTTATAACATTGGAAAGCAGCTGAGGAGATCCTACTAGTTCCCCAAGCTGGAATCAGGGTACAGCCTAAATGCTAATACAGCCCGATAGAATGGTAGTCAATCTAACAGTCAGTACTGCACAGTAGGGGAACTGAAGCCCTTATTTTATCCCCATTGATTTGGTGCAAAATGGAGCCATACTTTTCTCTAACCGAGAGAGAGAATAACTATCTCATAGGCCTGATATATTTGTCAAAAGGATCCAGAGAGATAAGGAGTGCAGTAGTGGCTTTGAAGACTGGCAAATAACAGCTGGTAGAAGAGGAGTCGGGAAGTGGAGGAGGAAGGATAGGAGGGGATGATAGTAACAGAACTTTAAGGGGCAGTTCCAGAAAATTGCTAATGGGACTGGAAATGAGGCACTTCCAGATAGCATGACGTGGGCGCTTCTCACTGAGTCAGGGGTGAGAGATGAGATGTTGTCATATTAAACTAATAAATGACATTAGTGAGACCAGAATTTGAAAAGAATTGTGCTTGCAACTTGGGAGTTTTCCCAAGGAAGACTTACAAGGTCTGGAAGCCAAGAGATCACCCATCTCTGCCAGGAACAATGGAGACATCTCAATTAAAAATGGAATAGCCTTCCGGAACCTTGGGACCTAAGGAACTTCGTTGAGTGTAATGTTCTTTGAGGGGAAATAGAAGTTTATAATTTGTTAGAAGCAATTTTTCAAAAGTAAACAATGAGGCATATAGAAGTTGTTCCTGCCTTCCCAGCTCCTTCAGGAAAAGCCAATTTGGGTAAGTGCATCTTTAAGTCAGTGTGCTGGGCAATGACTAAGTTGAGAACACAGGTGGAGATTATTATGATAATGATTTTTTTTTTTGTGTGTGTGTGTGTGTGTGTGTGATTCCCTGGCTTGGATTCTTGTCATCAAATTCAAAATTTTGCAACTCTGTGTTCTAACTCAGTTGCATAGAGTTGGTCTTGAGTACTATAAAGGAGCACAAACCTGTGGCAATGACCTCAGATTTTGAGAGTGTGTAATGAGCACAGGTGGCAGAGAGCTGGGTGCAGAAACAAGTTTTGGTGGGATTTCTGGTACAGTCCAGCTATTTCATTTAGGGCAAAGGATTTTTGACATTTATAAAGTATGTGGTAAAGCAGTCATTTAGAACTGCACATTAAAAATGTTTTTCTATTATTGTAAGTCTAATCTCTCCTGAACAAACATTTCCTTGTTATTTAAAAAATAAACTTTATTAGTATGCTGAACATATTAGCATTCTCTGGCAGTTAGGAAGTGGTTTCCTCTGTGATGTAGGTGAAATTTTAAATAAAGTAGGAGAAAATGGTAAGAGTGAGATACCAAGATCTTTTGTGTATTTTCTGACTACTTGAATGAATGAATTAAATACATCTTTAATAAATATTCAAGTTTTTTAATATGCCAGGAATAATAGTAGCTATGTTAGTAATACTTTTGGGTATAAGGAACAATACCTGATTGACATTGAACATAGGTCAGTGGACTGTAATTTGGGTGCAGTAGCTTCACAAAGGCAGGAGAGACCCCAGCTGTTGCTGCCTTTCTGCTGTGCCATTCCTGGGCTTTGTTTTTAAGATCAGCACCTCGTGATCTCCGTGTGGCTGCTGCCGCTTCAAACAGTACTTTTTTACATCAAGGAAGGAAGAGGTAGACAGAGGCTGAGTGAAAAATAAACAGTTCATTTATCAGGGAGGAAATTTTTTTCTCAGTCACCTCCACACCTCCAGTGGGGAAATAGAGGAGGCAGATGTCTAGAGAATAAGAATCTGACTTTCATGATTGTCCCAAATCAATTATAATTAACTAGAGGCCCGGTGCACAAAATTTGTGCACAGGGGTGGGGGGAGCCTGTCCCTCAGCCTGGCCTGCACCCTCTCCAATCTGGGATCCCTCTTGCCATACAGAACCACTGCCTCCTAGCGCTCACCTGCCTGCCTGCCTAATGCCCCTTACTGCTCTCCTGCCTGCCAGATATCCCTAACTGCTCCCTAGTTAGCCTAATGGTCCTAACTGCTCTTCTCTCCTGGCCTGATCCCCCTTATTGCCTAACTGCTCTCCCCTCTTGGCCTAAACCCCCTAACTGCCCATCTACTCTTCCTTTCTGCGCCTTCAGACTCTGTGCAGGAGTGCTGAGAGCTCTCTGCTGAGGCCCCGCCCCCATCCTGACAGTCCTCTCCAGGCAGGGCAGCATGGCTGGCATGCACACATGCCTCCGCTGGCACAAGTCTCCTCCCCCATTCCAGCCCACAAGCTCCTGTGCATGCGAAGCCTGTTGAATGGTTATGGCTGGGACACCATTAGGACCAATTAGTGTATTACCTCTTTTTATATATAGGTAAGTTGCCTTTTCACATAAGTGAGGTATTTTGTTTGCAAGAAAGGAGGGGTAGGTGGGAGACCAACACTGTGTACCATGGTGGCACGTTCCAGAATTTTGGAAAAAAAGAGTGCGTCAGCCTTGGTCATCTAGAATCTCACTACCTGGTGGTGGGGAAAAGACAAGTGATCAAATGTACATAGTGATCTGTGGAGTAAGGACAGTGTCAGAGGTGCAAGTACAATACTATTACCTCAGGATTTGGAGAGAAGTGGAGAGGATCAAAAAAGTATTGGGAAAGATAACATTTGAGATGGACACTGAAGTTTTCAACAGGTGTTGAGAGTGGCCTTTAGACATTTGCAAAGTCAAAAGCCTTGGGTTTGTTATAACATGTGTCCCAGGAGAGTAGTCAGTGGTTAATAGTGGAAAGTGTTTGAAGCCCCAGTATACCGTGGTGCATACTGCATTACTGCATTAGACATCAGCAAATGAATGAAAGTGTGACTTAATGTGTTCCGATTGCCAAGTGCAGTGCAGTGCTGAGTGTTTCTCCAAATAGACGACCTTCATCAGTGATCACACTCCACGTTTCTCTCCTTGGTGTTCTACTCATTCAAGGGCCACCCTGGACTGTATTTAAAATTGAACTTTGTACTCATGTGTGTTTCAGAGATCTGTTGTTTATAATCTTCGGGTGCAGGTAGTATTTTTTAGGTAAAAGAAAGTGCTAAAGGACCTCAAGTCACAGGTCGTTTTCACAGTGTGATGTGATAATATGGTACAGTTGAATGAACTGTGGTAGGCTTCTAATGCTGGTGGTTTAGATTGGCTGCATTTTGAATAATGTTTCATAAACTGTAGCAAGTTATTTTTGCTACATTCGAACAGACAGTGAACTAATTTGTCTGCACGGAAAGACATTAATGAAATGAAGTGGTATTTGCAAAAGAAAGCCATCTCCATCCAAATTGTCCTACACTGCTCCGTACTGTGGTCAAACAGAGGCAAAACTGGAGATGCAGGTGGAGAAGGAACTGAGAGATCCAAGTGGCCTTTCAAAGACTGGTATTGCAGAAGGAAAAAACAACAGTCTATGTAAGAAAAAGGTAAAAAATAATACTGTTTTTTATACTCCAGGGATTCGCTTGACAATAAGCCCAGTGAATGAAGGGGCTTTAGGGGCTTTCAAAAACTTAGTGTTAATGTAGCTCCTTATTGTTGACATTTGATTCTAGAATGAGAAAGATGATGATTTTACGATTTTACTCTTTTCTAAGAGTTATGTATGTGTAATATGTATGTAGTATATAACGTATTTTATGCATTTCTCTGTGAAATAAATTTAATATAGTTATATTGTCTTTATCACAACCTATAGAATTAATATAATATGTTTTCATATTTTACTCCATTATTACATGATTATTATGTATCTAAACTACATCTATGCTGTCTGTATCTGTCTGTGTCTTTATCTCTGTAGTAGACATTTTATCTGTAGGAAAGAGGATTCAGAACTTCATAGCTGCTTTGAATGTCAAAGGACTGTCCTGTGGACGAATGGTTGTGATTTGTTATCTTTATTCCTCTTAGTAGGGAAGGCCCAATTGGTAGAGTTATGGAGATGCACTTGGCCTCCTTTCTAAGACAGAATTTTCTGAAAGCGCTGCCCATAAGTCCAGTAGGCTGCTGTGGGCATAAGAGAATTCCTTGTTCATTCCTTTAAGACCAGGCTGTTCAAGTCTAGGCTAAGGCCCAGGTGCCCGAGTTTTAGGGGAGTCAGCATTGCCTGGAGGGCTTGTTCAAACTCACCCCTAGAACTATTGTATCCCACCCCCAGAACTGTTGATGTAGTAATGCTGGCTTGAGAAATTGCATTCCTAACAACTTCTCAGGTGCTGCTGATGCTGCTGGTTGATTTCAGAAGCACTGAGCTAAAACGTGCTTATTAAACTAGAAATCATTTGTGCAGAAGAATCATTTGAGGATTTTTGTTAAAGCACAAAAATTATTCAGTTGGTTCAGGACTGAGAATCTGCATGTTTGAAGTCTCTCAGATGACGCCGATGCTCCTAGTCCCTGGTGTGAGTAACAGGGCTAATGAACCCATCAAGGATGAGGAGGCCCGAGGAAATGTAAACATCCAGTAGAGAGTTAGACCAAAGGATGCAATGCTGAGCTCCTGAAAAATCATTTTATATTGTAAATCCCCAGAGTTGACCAAGAAAATGTTGAATTTTGCTTAAAAATTCTTTTTCATGATAAAAACCTTTATCTTACAATGACCACTCCATAATTACTAACATTTTTTTGCACCCTTCTCTGTGGGCCTTTAAATAAGACTTTATTTAACTCCCTATACTTACAAAGCTTTTGCTCATCTGGGAAAGGCCTCACTGAATCCACTACAGAACTTTGAATGGAAATGACCTATATGTTCTTTTATTTAATTGAGTTCTGATGTTTACTTGCAGATTTGATTATTTCTCATAAATGCTCCCATTGAATAATTTTGAGGGTTTAATTCCATTCTGTCCACACACTGTGCTTCCCAGTGATGCCACAGGAGTTGTGGCCATGGAAAGAGTACAGTAAATCAAGGGATTACTAATCTTTTTAAAAATAAAATGGCTCTATGGCTATTGCTTGGATAATGCAAAGTTGCATTAAAAAACACATGTTTCCTGCTGAAACCCGTTTGGCTCAGTGGATAGAGCATCAGCCCAGGTTCCATTCCAGTCAAGGGCATGTACCTTGGCAGCGGGCACATCTCCATTAGGCGGCGTGCAGGAGGCAGCTGATCGATGTCTCTCGTTGATGTTTCTAACTCTCTATTCTTCTCCCTTCCTCTCTGTAAAAAAAATCAATAAAATATATTAAAAACAAAACAAAACACAGGTTTCCTATCAAGAGCCAAGTGCATATTTTATTCTGTTTTCTCCTATTTACTCCTTTTTTAAAACTGTGTTTTTTCTTTGCTGCCTTTGGAGTTGTCTCTACACCTCTTATTTGAGCTTTGATTCTAATCTCGTTGGTTTTTATCACTTTTTAGGTTAGGTTTTCTGTCATTAGGAGATTTTCTTATAGAATCAAGAGCAGTTCTTAGACCAACTGGAAGTGCAAGATGAAGATCTCAAAAGAAAGAAGCTGATTATTAATAGCTCTTTAACTTTTGATCTGTTACTTTTCTCATACAAAGGGAAGGAAAGCAGCATTTGCCTGCCTATTGCCAGAGATTTTACATCAGTGTTTCATTCGATTCTCAAAAGCCATGGTCCCAGTGGTATAATTGCCTCACAGGAAAACGGACTCAGGCTGGTGAACAATGAAGGAAATATCTCATAGCTAGTACATAAGAGGTCAAATCAAGATTGATTTGAACCCAGGACAGCTTATCTGTTTAGCTTCTTTTTATATGCCGAGGCATCCTAAAGTAAATAGTAGATTCTTTGGAATGCAGATGTTCCCACATATGGGCACGATAGCAGAAGGTTTTGAATGGGAAAGGGAGAAAATAAATGTCCTGGCCAATCAGTATCTCAGTATCTCTTTAGCTTCTTCTTAAAAAAAAGTTACTGATTTCAAAGAGGGAGAGAAAGATAGAAACATCATTGATGAGAGAGAATCACTGATCATCTGCCTCCTGCATGGCCTCTACTGGGAATCAAGCCCAAAACCCAGGCATGTGCCCTGACTGGGAATCGAACCATGACCTCTTGGTTCATAAGTTGATGCTCAACAACTGAGCCAGGCTCTCTAGCTTCTTCTCCAGCAGCCACCAACAAACTGTACTATAACAGCCAAACGAAGATAGATTCCCAGTTGGAAGGATCATGCCCAGAGTGAAAATTAGAGAATGGGAGAGTATTGTGCTGATCATTGAGCCATCAGTGTTCAGCTACAAATCCCTCCCCCACCCACCCCCACCCACCTTAACTTCTAATTTTGTTTGTAGCATTGGGACCCAGGTCCTAAAAACCACATTACTCCTATGCCAGCACTTTCCCTATGATGTCTGCCAAAATGGGGTTCTAGGCAGGGACTACATGGCTGGAGGAGGAAGACCGGATATGCTCTTCCCTGTTTACCTCCTTTCTTGAAAGGGTCACCTCTACAGCAGATCTTCAGCAGGAGAGCTGGTTAGTTTTCAGCAGTTGATTCTGGTTTCTGACTGTCCCCAGCCTTGCCTCTCCCCCTTAGAAGTCTGGGTCCAGCTCTTTGGGGGGAGTCCCTCTTTGGGGGGGTCCCTCCCCAACTTCTATTCTCTGTTCCCTCACCCCTGCCTAGCACTTCCTCTGTGACATCTCAGGGTTGCCTTTGTGTCTTTCAGTGCTCCCAGACCAATTTAATTAGGTCCTTCTGTTGAATTCTCTGTTAAAAAATAAAAAAGGAGACATATGCACTACTATTTGTAATATTTTAAACAATAATAATAATAAAAGATTCCTGGTGCGTTTTCTTGGCGAGATCCTTGTGGATCCACGCTGTCTTAGAGAAAACGTCGCAGCCATGCTGCTCAAGCACAACGCCCAAAACACATGCTGCCCAAGACTCACATGGGGAGTTCGTTGGGCAGAAGTCGTACAAGAACTTGAAGGACTTGCAAAAAGAATTCCTTTGCAAGTTTGTTAGGTTCATATTTTCATCACGCAAGTCAATTCTGGGATGGCTTATCACATATGAGAGAAGAATAGGAAACAGCAACCAACTGAGAGAAGCTGTGTATTCGGGATCAGCTTTGCCTCTAGGTTTGGGGATGATATTCTCTCTGGGCCTCTGTTCCCTCCCTTTCAGCATGTTTGTTAATACTAATTATGAAGTCAAATAAAGTTCAAGAGATTGAGTACTTGTAAAAAGTATTAGGCCTTGAGTTAAACTGTTATGTTGGTCAAATAAATATCATAATGTTCTCATTAGACTCAACCTGTGTCTATGTGAAGCAGTTTGTCTATGCTGAGACCGAAGGAATCTTTCCGTTTCCGTGATAATGGGGTGGGACTGTGAAGGGTGATGGAGGCCAGTCTCTGAGGTCTTGCTCTGTCCTGACATTGTGCTCAGTGCATCGCATATGCCTTCCTTCAGCGTTTACATTTTATAGTAGAGAAACTGGTTCTGCTGATGCTGAATGTCAGCTTTCCTACTGGTAATTAGGCTCTTTCCTGTCAGTATGTGAAGGGCGCTTCCTTCATTCTGTTTCATTTTGTCTTGTTTGGAGTTAAAATTGGTGCTAGGCTGTCAAATTTTTCTGGGGGGAATGTTTTAGTATCTCGGCAGATCATAAGCTTAAATGAAAACCTTTATGATTCTCTCCTTTATGAATTGCTGTTTTGAAATTCCATAAAGTCATCACGTGTTGTTTGTGGTTTTGAGGCACCTGCGGACTATACTCCTGGTACTGATATCAAAGAGGTGTCCATAGGTTGGTCCATGAGTCAGAAGTATTGGCAGAGTGTAGTTCTTGGAGTAGAATAACAGGTTCATAAATATGTACCTGAATCCCATCGTTTTTAGTTCAAGTCACTGAAACATTGGATGAACTATTTACCTCTTTTGTAAAACAGTGATAATAAAGTTGTTTGCTTATCCCTTGGGGACGATTTAAAGATTGATTGAGATGAAGTGTGAAAGTGCTTGTGAATTGTAAGGCAACTGGCAAATGTGATGGAATTAAAGGATTAATGGGTTACAGGAGGGCCTGACACTCTCCCAGATCTCACTTTTAGCATCATAATGCTATGAAAAATCAGCTCACTCCTAGTGGTACTGTCTTAAAGACTTTCCTGACTACAAGGGTATTTTCATATGAATATACACGCTACAGTTTCTCTTCTTATAAATATTTTTAATGCCCTTTATATCATATTTTATGCAATATGCAGGGGCACATTTTTCATTGTTAAAATAAAGACACGCTTTCTTAGACTTTAATGAGCTTTGTCTTTAACAACTAGATTCTGTGTTCCTCAAATAGTTATAATAAACTCATGGTGAAATATCACAAGTCTAGAGTTTTTTTTTTTTTCACAATCCTGGAAATACTTAGCAAGGAGACAGTTTTGACTTTCTCAGATCAGCCTGTGCTTTTCAAGGATCTTAGCTCTCACTTTATGGCATGGGTGGGCTCCCGGTCTCTGATAAGGTTGAAGTAGACTAGAGTCTACTGACAGGCCTCTTTACCACAGCTATTTATGATGTAGCTGTAATTATTAGAGAGCTGCTTGTGAATTTTTAACAATAAACAACAACAAAGTTTCTGCCAATTATTATTAACAAAAGCAACTATTTTCTAAGGATCTCTTCCATTTCCTTAAAGAATAAAGTTAGATTCAGAAAATACTCCTTAAAATGCTAAAATGTAAAAATGTAAAGTTAGAAAAGAAAAAGGCAGATACAGAAAGGGTTATAGGAGCCAGGCTGCTTATTCTTGAAGAGGAAGAGCACAGGCTGACTTAACCAGTACTTTCAAATATTTCAGGAGGTTACCAACTGGACCATCCAGAGGGCTGAAGAAAGAGGAAATGGATTTACATTTCAGCAAGAAAGGATAATGCAGGAAGAACATCTTGACTCAAGTGTGATAAAATAAACTAAAATAAGATACCAGGGGAAGATTTTTTTTTCTTTCTGAAATAATTATAGATTCACAAGAAAATTGCAAAGAAATGTACATGGAGGTTTCATGCCCAAAGGAAGTTTTTGAATGATCTCTCTAAAGAATAATCTGGTTTGGAGGAAGGAGGCTGGACCAAGTGGCATAATAAGCTCTTGAGTTTCTGGCTCTTTCATTAGTTTTTGCCAATTTTATGTTCTTCCCATAACTGTTGGTGGAGAAACAATCAGTGGAGTCAGACCCAACCTTGGTTCAATAACTCAGTACTTGAATTCTGGCTAAGAAAAAATTCAGAACCTAGATTCAAACTCTAAGAGAAAGTTTATTTAGGAAATCATAGAGGTAGAAGAAGTGAGCTGTAGAGGATGTAAAAGAGGGGCCGTTGGAGCTTGGGAGAAGGAGAAAAGGGAAAGAGGGGGAGAGAGAGGGAGAAAAGGAGAGAGATGTAGAGGGGAGAGAAGCAAGGCAGAAAGGAGTGGGGGAAGGTGAGATTGTGCTCCACAGAGAGAACCATACTGGGTCCTCCTCTTGAAAGTTTTTAGCTGTGGGTCTCAGGGGAGGATCCCAATAGAATATTCATTAGCTTCCCAGGTGTGTCCTTTCAGGGTTGTGCTCTCTACTAATTAGTTGGCAACTGGGCAGAGTGGTCATTAGTCAATGCAGCTGGTCCTAATGTCAGCCATGGTTTCGCTTGTCTGGTTTTGCTGCTTTTCTGGGCCTGGAGCTGAAACACACCTAAGGCCCAATGTATCAGATGTGTCAGAACCTCATTGTCCTGAGGGCTTAATGCTTAAAGGCTTCTCTGGTCCCTTTGTTCCCCCTGTAGGGAGTTTAACCCAAGGACCAGGGGAGGAAAGGTCAGCAGAGGGTCTAAATCTCAAGACCAGTGATATGAAAGGTCGGGGGTTCTAAATGCATGAGCAGTGATATGCTAGGGGAGGAAAAGTTACCCTGCGGGCAAAAGTTTTGCCCTTTGCTAGGTTCTAGGGACTTTCTACTCCAGTGACCTTCTGCTCATCCTTGTTTCACTACCTACCACATAATACATTTCCATGTATGAGTTTATGAGCAGCACAGACTAGAAGTCCACCCAATGTGTAAAATGCATGCTTCTTGTTATGAGAATTTAAGAGTGGCCTGTCCTTATGGAATACTTTTCAGATGTTGAGCACCATAGTGTGAGGTTTATATTCATTCTGTCAAGGTTCACACAACATTTGCAAAGTAGGTTTTATTGTCTCTGTTTTATAATTGTGGTAACTAGGGTTCAGAAATATTGAGTAGCTTTCCAACACTGCAAGCTCAGAGCAGATTCACTAAAGGAATTTTTCTCTCTACTATAGGATTCTACCTGGAAAACATTCATATTTTGTCCTAGGAGGAATATTCTCTTCTGCCTGCACACCAGTCTGCATACTATCTTCCTGTGTTTTTATCCTTTTTCAACGGGTCTCAAGAGGCCAATGATTTAGAAACATTTCCCAATATAAGACAGAGTGTAATTATGATTTTAATTTTACAGATAAGGAAATAGAGAAGTTCTGTGGCATCTCTCTAAGCACAGGCAGAAGCATTTTAAAATTCTCAAGCTATCTGTTTAATGTTGGTAACCTTTTTCTTGACGAAATTTCACCATAGTTTCATACCTGTTGGAGCTCCCATTGACTTGAATTTCATCCTTTTCTTTACTTGACATGGTACTAAAATGGCATGTTGTTTTTGTTGCCTTTATAAATCTCTCCCCTGTCTCAGTACAGTGAGATCCTTTGCTTGAATTGCTCCATGGAATTAGCTGAAATGCAAGTGTCTTGGGGCTGTCCATTCGATCTTTGTGTCTTTTGAGGTTTAGAATTTTACCTGGCATAGAGATCAACCTGTTCATCTCTATTTCTAAAGCTATTTACTTTTGGTATTAAAAGTTTGCAGGCTCATTTTAAGATGTTGAAAAATATAGAAAAGCATAAAAAAGAATGTTAAAGTAAGCCACAGCCCTATTACCTGGCAATAGGGATGGTTAACCTTTTAGTATTTATGCTTAGATTTATGTGTCAGCTGCGCATAAATGAAATCAGGAAGCTTTGGTTAAAAATAAATGACTAAGACTTAATCAAGGTTCTTAGGGTTTGCAAACCAAAAACACAACTAAGCAATACCCAGAGTATTCCAAAGAAGAAAGAAAAGCTAAGAGTTCTTATAGCAAAATGTTCATTTCTGAGAAGAAGCAGCTTCGCATTCTTAGTCTCCAATGGTGATCCTCTGAAAGACTCATGGTCTGCAAACTGGATGTCACATGGTCTGAATACATGAACATCCTTTCCTTAGTCCTGGAGGTTTCATGTATATCCAGGCACTGAGGTAGGACTTGGAAGATCAGAAGTTCAAGTTCCCAGGCTAGTTAAAACAGGAATAGAATTGTTTCTCCATGTCTCAGCCTACTTAATTTTAGTAATTTAGCGGCTTGACTAGAGTGACTCAATTTTATTTCTTCATTCTATTTCACATATGTCAGAAATGTGCGTATAAGTGATTTATCTTATAAAGATTGCCTTACCTCTTGCTTCTGAGCATTTTTCCATGACATTAAGTATGCAGTGAAAATATTTAAATGTTGTTTACCTTTAAATATAAAATACACAAATGTACAAACTTAAAGTAGCACAGAAAGGTATAAAATGTAAATTTCTTGAAACAGTTTTGCTACTCTTCCTAATAAAAGTGTTTCTAACTATACAAATGGGATATTACTCTTGTTCTGTATCTTGCATTTTATATTTATTGTTGTATCTTGAAGCACAACAGATTTACCTCCTTTTAACAACCTTATGGAATTCCATTGTATGGACATACCATATTTCACATGTATCCTTCTGACAAACATTTGTTCCCTTTCTTTTTTTGTTTATCTCAAGCAATACTGCAGTAAACTTGATTGTTTTAAAATACCCCAGTATATCTGTCGGATATATTTCTAATGGAATATAAAACTAGTAACACCTATAAGAGTTTTAACAATTTGCTAAATACTGGTAAATTGCATTTCAAAGACTGATTATCTCTGTTTAGGGACCCAGAAACTATTTACCAGAGTAGCTGTTTCTCCTTACTCTTGCCAGCACTGGAATTTATCATTGGTCTCTGAATGTGCCATCAACATCTCAGTCATACTCCTTCCTCAGGGCCTTTGCCCTTGGCTGCTGTTTTTTTTTTTCCAGAATGTTCTTTCCCCATTTTTCTTTCTAGTTTATTTTCTTACCTCCTTCAGGAGTCTTCTCACTTTCTCAATGGCCTGTTAAATATTAAAAACTGCAACCCCATTCTTCTTAGCAGGCTTAATTTTTCTCTATCGTATTTTTCATTATCTGGAAAAACATACACCATTTTATTTTATTATTTTTAATTAATTCTTTTCAATTATAGTTGTCTCTCCATATTATTTTATATGAGTTTCAGGTGTACAGCATAGTGATTAGACATTTTTATAACTTATGACATGATCCCCAATAATCCTGGTATCCATCTGGCGCCACACACAGTTATTACAATATTATTGACCATATTCCTTGTGCTGTACTTTACATCCCCGTGACTATTTTGCTTTTATTTTTTTAAAATATATTTTATTGATTTTTTTACAGAAAGGAAGGAAGAGGGATAGAGAGTAGTTAGAAACATCGATGAGAAAGAAACATCGATCAGTTGCCTCCTGAATACTACCTAAGGGGCATGTGCCCACAATCAAGGTATATGCCTTTGACTAGAATCAAACCTGGGACCCTTCAGTCCACAGGCCGATGCTCCATCCACTGAGCCAAACTGGTTAGGGCTCCCGTGACTATTTTGTGACTGTCGATTGGTATTTCATAATCCCTTGACGTTTTTCACCAAGACCCCCATCCCTTTCCCATCTGGCAACCATCAGTTTGTTCTCTATATCTCTGAGTCTGTTTATGTTCTGCTTGTTCTTTTATTGTGTTGCTTAGATGCCACATGTAAGTGACATTATGTGGTATTTGTCCTTCTCTGTCTGATTTATTTTACTTAGCAAAATATCCTCTAGCTTCCAGCATTACACTACCTCATTTTTTATCTTCTTCCTGCTAAAGTGGCAGCTCCATAAAGCAGGCATTTTGTCACTGCTGCATCCCCAACACTTACAGCAGAGCTGAGGTATCACAGGTGCTCAGTGAGTCATTTGTTAGTGAACCATTAAGCTAGTTACTATTTTCCCTCTAAGAAACATCGGTGCATGGAAATCTTTACACTTATGGCTTTTCTTCTTTGACAAGTTACCTTAAATAAATTCATGAAAGTAGGAATACTGAGTGAAAGTGCATGACCATATCACACATATTTTAACAATACTTCTTTCATAAACTTAACTTTTATTATTTTAGGGAAAGGGGAAAATACAGTTTTTATGAATAGACTGTGTTAGGATTGACTGGGTCTACATCCTGTGTAAGCTATTTAAGTTTTAAGACCTTGAGCAGATCCCTTAACTTCTTTGAAATTTAGTTTATATTTCTGTAAAATGGGACTTTTATTTACTTCAAAGAGTTGTTGGGCTTTAAAAAAAAGCTTATTCTGCAAAACACTTGACAATAGTAACTACTAACAAGTATCAGGTTTGCTTTCTCCATCTGGGTTTCTTTCCATTATTTATTTTCTTGGAACAGTTTAATCTTAGATAAGACTGTAGAATACACAGTGATACACACATGCCTATTCACTCAGGCACATGCACACATATGTATCTAAACATGTACCCACATATTAGCTTTCAAAATCCAATCTATACTTTTCTTATAAGTTTAAAATTTTTAATACATATTTACTGTTAACCCGGCCATGGCCTCCTATCATTGATGAATGTTGTAGTCTATGAAAATGCTGGTAATCAGTCATTGAATTGAGTAAATCACTTCTCTCTATTCCTTCTTTCTTGAATGTTCACGTGTCTATACCAGAGTCTTCCAATTATTTTTGAAGAGTATAAGAAATGCTAGTGTTAGAAAGGGCTAAAAGTCTCTGGCCAAGGTCCCTACTGAAGATGATTACATAGTATTAAGTCATTAGAACTGACAGATATCCTGTGAACATTAATTTTCTTATTAATCTCCTTTCCCATATTGTTAATGTGTTTGAGTGCAAGAATCACTTACTGTTTTCTGTATACTTATAGCCATACTACAGCCCAGAGCTTACCTCAACACTGTGTGGAGATGCCCATTTCATAGTTAAAAAATATAAATGCATACTGTTCAATAGAATTTAAAAGTAGGAATATTTTATGTGCGTTCTTTGCCTTTAAATTGAGACTAGTATTCCTCAAAGCTTGCATCCTTATGGTATTTACTTTCAAATAGGATGTTATACTACATGAAAGTACTTTATAGATGTTTGATCTTTTGAAGGTGGTATTGCTGCCTTTGATAAAAAAGTAATCAGGTGAGCATTCGCAAGTAGAGGTAATCTTCAAAGCTTGAAAATACATATTTTCTTTCAACTATTATATTTGTAGGTACTCTACCCCACCATCCAATTTCTTGCTCTCTGTCTTTTAAGACAGCTTTTGTGAAAGACATCTCTTCTGAACTTATTTCTGTCCAAGCCAGCATTGAGGGGAAAATATCCAGCTTTTCTCTAATGGACCATGACAATAGGAGTTGTATCTTGGTGTGTTTTTTTTTTTTTTTGTGTGTGTGTGTTTGTTTTGTTTTGTTTTGTTTTGTTTTGGTGTCTGATATGCTTCTTGAAAAGAAAAATGCTAGCAGTGGCTCACAAATCGTTTGGAAAATAAGTAAAATTTCTGTCTTATAATCAGCGGTATTATTAGGAAAATAAAAATTATATCCATTCATTCCTCACATGGGATTTGAAATTAAGGTTTTCTGCCTATCTTACAAATTTTTTAAATCTTGGAAATTAAGTGTTTGGCTGTCTGTACTAGGTAAGTTGAAAAGAAAATGCCTGGTGAGGTGTGGGTGGAACACACGTGCTTATCACAGGGCAGCCTTGACTTCAGAGAGTCAATTGGAATTTTAGAAATGGCATCTGGGCCCAAATGACAAGGGAATTAAAATGCACAGCCTCTACAGAAAAGATAGTGAGGGTACATGCACATAAAAATATTCTATAACATAGTAACTTCTTTCACATAATTCATGTGGTTTTTGTTTTGTTTTTAAATATATTTTATTGATTTTTTTTTTTTTTTTACGGAGAGGAAAGGAGAGAAACATCAATCAGCTGTCTCCTGCACACCCCCTATTGAGGATGTGCCTGCAACCAATGTACATGCCCTTGGCCGGAATCCAACCTGGGACCTTTCAGTCCGCAGGCTGACGCTTTATCCACTGAGCCAAACCAGTTTCGGTGAATTCATGTATTTTGATGTATTGTACATCCCTATCACAACACATTTAAACTGTAAAGTGCTTCTTCTTTAAATTGATCCTTAAATTTGTCTTTCATTTCTCTTATCATACCCCTCTCCCCTAATCCTCAAACTTTGGGACTTAGCCTGGCTAGTAAATCAAGCCAGGGAGTTGATAATAACATTGACCCTTCTTGTCCTCTGCCCCCATTTTCCTGGAGGCAGAGGATGTCTCTGATCCTCTCTGCAAAGTGGGGGTGATGATCATCCTGCCTCATCTTATACCAAGGGAGGATTAAATGAGTTTGTGTTCTAGGCTCTGGAAATGTGAACTTTCACTAAGGCCTTCATGGAGGCCACACACATGGATGAGGTCTACACATTTTTATACCAACTATCTGGTGCTAAGGGTGGGCCCAGCACCCTAGAGAACTAGGGAGGTGGATAGGGGAGCTGGAAGTTTTGGGTCCTCAGAGAAGGCCAGGTATAGATGAGCAAGGACCCTGATAGCATGATGGTGGTCATCACTGCAATTTATTGTCCACACGAAGACACTTAAAAATTATTGTAGCAATATATCAAACAGGGATGCTTTTGCTAGTAAAGGTGGTGCCATTATTAACAATGCAAGGACAAGCAGACTGTAAGGGAAAAATGAGAAAGTGGTTACTCTCCATGATACTCTTGCCATTTTCAGTTGCCTATCTTGATTCCTGTTCTTTTTTTTTTTTCTTGGTACTTTTAGAACTTGTTGGGTGCACATGGCTTGGCATAGCTTAGATGAAGCTGAGTGGGTTATGGAGCCCAGAAAAGCCCTACTATATAAATGCTATGATATGAAAACATGCACATGGCTACCATCAATGATTTTATTTATTTTTATTTTTTTAATATATTTTATTGATTTTTTACAGAGAGGAAGGGAGAGGTATAGAGAGTTAGAAACATCGTTGAGAGAGAGACATCGATCAGCTGCCTCCTGCACGCCCTCTACTGGGGATGTGCCCGCAACCAAGGTACATGCCCCTGACCGGAATCAAACCCGGGACCTTTCTGTCCACAGGCTGACGCTCTACCCACTGAGCCAAACCGGTTTTGGCCATCAATGATTTTAGACAAAGACACTGCCTGACATTATGTTTCAAGATGTTACATGTTTAAACGTGTTTGTTTGCACATGCAATTTATATACATATGTAATTATTATAATTTTTTTACATATGAGGATATTAAGATACAGAGAGATTAATTTCTGTAGTGAGGATTTTGCAGCTGAATAGTAGCAGAGATGATTCCCACTTAGCTTTGGACACTGCTTTAAAAATCTATTTACTGAGCATATTTATTCAGTAATTTTGATTATCAAAATGTAATGTTTGGTGATCAAGGGATGTGCTGCCTTCAAGATGCTACTGCATTCATTCTTAAAATTTAGAGAAGAGCTTTTAAAAAGTAGTTTGAAGCTTAAAAGTGATAGGAGAGATGTGTACAACATGGTATTGTGCCATAGATACTGAAAGAACCATTTAAAAAACATTTTATTCATTTTTTTACAGAAAGGAAGGGAGAGGGATAGAGAGTTAGAAACATTGATGAGAGAGAGATATCCATCAGCCGCCTCCTGCACGCCCCCAACTGGGGATGTGCCACAACCAAGGTACATGCCCTTGACCGGAATCGAACCTGGGACCTTTCAGTCCGCAGGCCGATGCTCTATCCACAAACCGATTTTGCCTGAAAGAACCTTTTTGAATGCTTTTGTAAGTTGCTGTAAGAATTTAGCAAAGATGAGGAAGTTGCTTTTGAAGAGATTCTGTTGAATGAATTTCTTGACGTAAATTTCTTTGTTTACTGTTCTACAATCTCATCAGCAGTTATTAAAAAGATGCTTCATCTAGAATTTACTCATGATCTATTTTGTACATTTACCACTTGCCAACATTAAATGAGTCTTGGTGATAATTTCATATATTATTACTAGAAGCACAGTGCACAAAATTTGTACACTCAGCATGTGTGTGTGTGTGTGTGGGGGGGGTCCCTCAGACTGGCCTGTGCTCTCTCGCAGTCCAAGAGCCCTCAGGGTATGTCCAACTGCCACAGAGGCAGGAAGGCTCCCGTCACCGCCGCTGCACTCACCAACCATGAGCTTGGCTTTTGACTGAGTGGCACTCTTCCTATGGGAGCACACTGACTACCAGGGGGCAGCTCCTGCATTGAGCATCTGCCCCCTGGTGGTCAGTGCACGTCATAGCAATTGGTCATTCTGCTATTGGGCCCAAACCAGCTCTCCAACATCCCCTGAGGGATCCCGGATTGTGAGAGGGCACAGGTCAGGCCAAAAGACCCCACCGGTGCACACTCAGGGCCAAGGAGGGACACAGGAGGTTGGCCAGCTGGGGAGGGACCACGGGAGGGCTCTAGGGGGTGTCGGGCTCATCTTGCTCAGTTCTGATCTGCTGGACCCCAACAGCAAGCTAACCTACTGGTTGGAGTGTCTGCCCCCTGGGAGCAGTTGCATGGCCTTAGCATATCATTAACATACTAGAGGCCCAGTGTACGAAATTCATGCATGAGGGGGTGTCCTTCAGCCCATCCTGCTCCCTCTCTAATCTGGGATCCCTTGGGGGATATCTGACTGCCCTTTTAGGCCTATATGGATCCGGCCTAAAAGGGCAGTTGGACATCCCTCTCACAGTCCAGGACTGCTGGCTCCCAACTGCTCACCTGTCTGCCTTTCTGATTGCCCCTAACCGCTTCTGCCTGCCAGCCTGATCACCCCCTAACTACTCCCCTGCCAGCTTGATTGATTCCTAACTGCTCCCCTGCCAGCCTGTTTGCCCCTAACTGCCTTTCCCTGTGGGCCTGGTCACCCTTAACTGGCCATTTTGTGGTGGCCATCTTGTGTCCACATGGGGGCAGTCATCTTGTGTATTGGAGTGATGGTCAATCTGCATATTACTCTTTTGTTACATAGGATAGAGACCTGCTGCATGAGTGGGGCCCAGCTGTTTGGCCCTGAATGGTGTCCTGGGTCAGGGTGGGTGTTCCCTTGGGGCAGGAGGTGGCCTGTGTGAGGGCCGGTAGTGGTTTGCAGGCCGGCCACGCCCTCCAGCGACCCAAGCAGAGACCCTGGATTCTGGGGTTTATTTATCTTCTACAACTGAAACTTTGTAGCTTGGAGTGGAGCCAAGCCTTCTCTTGGCACAGCCATTGCAACTTTGTTGCCTTAAGCGGAGGTTTGTCTTCCAGGGTGTGCAGAAAGCATGGCTTCCTCCATCACCAGGGCAACTCAAGCTTCTCTCCTGTTCTCTCTGTGGCCCTAGCCATCTTGGTTGGTTTAATTTGCATACTCACTCTGATTGGCTGGTCAGCGTGGCTTGTGAGTGTAGCAGAAGTGTGGTCAATTTGCATATTACTCTTTTATTAGATAGGATTACTCTTTGACTGATTGAATGGCACACCGGACAACCACTTAGCCTATTAGGCTTTTATTATATAGGATATTATTTTATACTAGAGGCCCGGTGCATGAAATTCATGCACAAGGGGAGGGTGTTCGTTAGCCCAGCCAGCTCCCTCTCCAATCTGGGGCCCCTTAAGGGATGTCTGACTGCCCGTTTAGGCTCGATTCCACCTGGGAAGTTGGACATCCCTCTCAGAATCCAGGACTGCTGGCTTCCAACTGCTCATCTGCCTGCCTTCCTGATTGCCCCTACCCACTTCTGCCTGCCAGCCTGATCACCCCCTAACTACTCCCCCGCCAGCCTGATTGATGCCTAACTGCTCCCCTGCCAGCCTGTTTGCTCCTCACTGCATTCCCCTGTGGACCTGGTCACCCCTAACTGCCCTCCCCTCCAGGCCTGGGCCCTCCTGTCCTTCCCTGCAGGCCCAGTCACCTCCAACTTCCTTCTCCTGCAGGCCTGGTCACCCCTAACTGCCCTCCCCTGCATGCTTGATCACCCCCAACTGCCCTTCCTTGCAGGCCTGGTCCCTCTCATCTGCCCTCCCCTGCTGGCCTAATCATCCACAACTGCCCTCTTTTGCCAGCCTGGTCCCTGCCAACTGCCCTCCCCTGCTGGCCATCTTGTGGTGGCCATGTTGTGTCCACATGGGGGCAGGATCTTTTGACTACATGAGGGCAGTCATCTTGTGTGTTGGAGTGGTGGTCAATCTGTATATTATTCTTTTATTAGATAGGATAGAGGCCTGGTGCACAGGCGGGGGCCAGCTGGTTTGCCCTGAAGGATGTCCTGGATCAGAGTGGGTGTTCCCTTGGGGTGTGGGGTGGCCTGGGCAAGGGGCTTGTGGTGGATTGCAGGCTGACCACGCCCTCCCCCCCCCCTTGTGACCCAAAAAGAGGCCCTGGTGTCTGGGATTTATTTATCTTCTACAATTGAAACTTTGTAGCCTTGAGCGGAGCCAAGCCCTCTGCTCGCACAGCCATTGAAATTTTGTTGCCTTAATCTGCCCCAGCCAGGGTGTGCAGAAAGCTTGGCTTCCTCCATTGCCAGGGGCAACCCAAGCTTCCCTCCTACTCTCTCTGTGGCTATAGCCATCTTGGTTGGGTCAATTTGCATACTTGCTCTGATTGGCTGGTGGGCATGGCTGGTGGGTTTGGCTTGTGGGTGTAGCGGAGGTACAGTTAATTTGCATATTACTCTTTTACTAGATAGGATTAGTAGAAAATGCCACACTGAACAGGAACATTTACAGAGCCTTATTTCTTGAATATTTAATACAAAACGATTCTTAATGTTGTAAGTGCTTTTTCTTTTTAAAAATGTTTTAGACACTAGTCACCATACCTTTGGGGCCCCGTGCCCTCTGCCTGCACTCCTTCAATACCTCACTTACACATCAAGCATGGCCAGAAGTGAAGCACTTCTTTCCCTTCCTGACTTAGGCATTTGCTTAGGATAAAAACAGTGCAGTTAAGGCTTGCAATCATTCAGACTTCAACTTGTCTGGGATATCATGCTGTTTGACATCTGCATTATTCCTTATGAGAAAGAAGCAAATAACCAAAAAGCGAAAAATTTTAAGAAGCCATAAGGAATTGAGGCTGAATATAGAACACTCTGATTATAGAAACAAAACTGGACAAATTTATGACTGGGACAATCAGATGCATACTCTCTACATGTGTAATCAGATGCTCAGTAAGCACTTCCTCATAGTAAAAATATGACTATTGCTAGTCAGGTATTAGTACGAAGACTATAAATTATGTCATTCTAAAATAATGGTTTGTTTATATATTTCACTTACATACTTATTTTTGTCATTTGATAGTCTATCTGTTTAGTCTTATTAGAACTTAAGGATCAAGCGATTTAAATGTTTTATGGTGCATTTACCCAAGGGAATAATACTATGCAGTTATAAGAAAGAAGGATCTCTTATCCTTTGAGATAGTATAGAAGGACCGGAAGAGTATTATGCTGAACAAAATAAGCCAGTCAGAGAAAGACAAGTATCTTGTAATCTCACTTATATGTGGAACCAAATGAACAAAATAAACTGACTACAAAATAGATCCAGAGACACGGAAACATGGAACAGATTGGCAAATCTCAGAGGGAAAGGTGGGGGAAAGGAAGATATCAACCAAAGAACTTACATGTGTAACCCATGGACACAGACAATAGTGTGGCAAAGGCCTGGGGAGGCAGTGGAGCAGGGCCAAGGAGATCATTGGTAGGGGAAAAGGGAACATTTGTAATACTTTGAACAGTAAAAATAAATTTTAAAATATAATAAAGTGCAAAAAATAATTAAAGAATTTTTTTTCCTGTTATTGCTGGGGGGAGAAAAGAAGAGGAAAACAGTTACATCTGTTTTATAGTTACCAACATTAGTGTTGGCAATATCCACCTATAAAATACTATCTGGGACAAATTGACTAATGTGTAACTGGTGACATTAAGACCAGCTATAGAAAGAATGGCTTATGACTTTTCTTTCTTTTTTTTTTTTTAGGTTTGTAGCCAAACCATGTGCGATAGCCCTCAACATTCAGGCCAGTGGACCCCAAGTTGCCCAACCCAATGCCATTCTGGAGAAGGTCTTCACTGCAATCACGAAGGTAGGGCTCTCCTTTCCTGGGGCGTGAATTGTCAATGCTGCAATTCTCAGGCTGAAATCATTCAATCCCTTCTCCCCTGGGTTTGAGAATGAACTGTTTATTGCCTATCCTCATCCTGGGAGGTGTGCTCTTAGAAGGCACACAGGCACTGTGACTAGGCCAAAATGGGCAAAAACCAAATAAATGTGGGCCTGTTTGAGACCTGTTTGTTTACTCTCAAGTCCACTTCAGAAGCTTGTCTGTGAAGAACAGTGTCAATTAGATAGTGATTAGGCTAACTCTGTCTCTCTTTTAATCTCACGTGACATGAAACAGGATGTGTAACAGTTGCTTATAGCATTGTTCATATGTTCTAGCAGTCGTGGCACATAGACAAGCAATTAGTGGAGGCCAGAAAAATTGTGACATGGATGAAGGGAGAACATTGGTTCTCCCTTCACTGTGAAGAAAATAGAAGAGACAGTCACTCAGTTGAGAGTTTGAGTCCAAAGCAGGAGTGGGAAGAGGAGAACAAGGAGGAGAAGAGATGGGAAAGATTGCCACTCCCTCCTCCAGTTGATATCTCCCTAAAAGCAAAGGAGGAGAAAGACGTCCAAAACCCTCAATCTAATGCCATGAGAAATTAAGCAAATCACAGCATCAAAATATTTTATTCTTATTCTTACATACCTCTCTTATCTTACTCTTACATAGACAACAAATATAGAAAAAAACACAGAAGTATATCATTCTGTGAGAAATATTGTATCTTTGAGTAAAATGCTTAATTTGTGGGTTTGTGTAATACATGGTTCCCTCATTCATTTTTCTGGGAGACTTAGGCTTTTAAGATGTGATTTGACAGTGTTAAGCAAATTTTTTTTCCTTTTTTGGTATCTGTGTGAGTGACCATTGTATCATTTGTCTCTTGTCTTAATACTGTTAATTCAAATATTCAAACATTTCTGTTTATTTTATGGTCATTGTTCCTGCCAAGATTCTCTAGGGCTTTTCCCTCTGTCCTTTTAAAAATGGCCTTTTCCGTGGAAAAGTGGAAGAAGCACCAGGTGTTGTTTTTACATCTCTGCTAGGAAAAAGAGAAGAATGAATGGAATTTTAGGAAAAGTTTTTTGGTAGTCTTAGGTTGCCAGGTTTTACCCTGAAAGGGCACATATCATGCAGTTTTTAAAGAAAGAAAATATTAAGAAAACTCTTGCATTTACACTTACCATATCAGTTTACTGCAGTGAAATACCTTTTTGCCTCTAAAAATGCAGTTATGCAAGAAGGTATCCGGTTCACTTCTTAATGTGATTACAACATATTTTTATGAGTTTTCTACCTAAAAGTATGTCTCCCTTTAGAAATCCTGCTGTGGACATTTTATTCCCTTGCCTTATGTTGTTTATGGTTACTGGGGAAATTTCCTCTGTAAAGGTAATAAAAGGAATTTGCAGCCAGGTTCACTGCTTCGGAGAATAGTTATTTGTAGCTAATTTTAATGATCATATTCTCTTAGTTTCCAAGGTGATTATTTTGGAAGTTTTTCTATGATTAAAGCAGAAGCCTCATGTTAAATGCAGCAAAAGTTGTTGTAACTGTTTTTCCTTGAAATTTTTGTAGTTCTCCAGTGTTATTTGTGATGGAAGGAAGGAATAGGGTGAGCAGAATAGAAGTAGCAGGACTTGGAGAGTTGGAACTTGTTTATGTGTTTGAGTGATCATCCAGCATTCTGCCCTTGACAACATGGTTCTAGGTCAAAGATATATACTACATAAAGGGTGTCCCCGAAATTGTATACTCACTTTTAACAGCTGATAGCTCAATTGGTGTTTCTTTCTTTTCAAATTTAACCCATCCTATATAATAAAAGGGTAATAGGCTAATTGATCCTAACGGCAGAACAACCAGGAAAGACCAGTCGCTATGACATGCACTGACCACCAGGGGGCAGATGCTCAATATAGGAGCTGCCCCTGGTGGTCAGTGTGCTCACGCAGGGGGAGCTCCGCTCAGCCACAAGCTGGGACCTCTCCCACCTCTACAGCAGCACTAAGCTGTCAGTTGGATATCCCCCAAGGGCTCCCGGGCTGCCAGAGGGATGTCTGACCGGCAGCTTAAGCCCAATCCCCCGATGGGTCCTGGACTGTGAGAGGGCGCAGACTGGGCTGAGGGATGCTCCAGCAAGCATGAATTTTTGTGCACTGGGCCTCTAGTTGGAATATATAATTATTCAAAGTGTATCTTTTGGGGATTCTCCTGTATTCCAGCAGCCTCACTTTTCTAAGCAAATCAATTCTTGAACCATTGAGGAAAGAATATATATGTCAACTATGAAACTGCATTTAATAATCCAGAAAAATCATATTACAATTCACATTCGGTATGTTATGCTGTTTTAAAATATACTAGGGGCCCAGTGCACAAATTTGTGCACTTTGAAAGGAACTGTGGACCACAAGGCTGTGGTGGGAACCGGGTCAGGTCTCGGCCCATCCTCTGAGCCCATGCTCAGCCCCTCCTGCCACGGCCCCCGGTTCCCTGTCTGCTGGCAGCCCCACTTCCACCGCTGCCACTCCCATGCACTGATGGCACTGGCCCCGATCATTTTGCGCCATCAGTGGGTATGAGTGGTGGCTGCCAGCCCCGATCGCCTCTCAGGAGCAAAGGAAGGTGACTGGGGGGTGACTGGGGCTGGCAGCTGCTGCTCACATCTGCTGACAGTGCCAAGTAATCGGGGTTGGTGCCGGGTGCCAGCAGTGGGTGTGAGTGAGGCTGATGCCGGCAGCAGATGCAAGCACCAGGCAAGACTGTGGTGTGCAGAAGCAAAGAATTTCAGTAACCACCAGAGGCTCGCCCCAATGACAGCGACCAGCACCCTGCCTTGGTCCGGCACCCCTGCTCACCTGCTCCACCACCATGCCATGGCTGATGCCTGCCATGTTCTGCACTCTGCTGCTGACGCCTGTCATGTTCCATGTGTGCCCCCTTGTGGTCAGCACATATCATAGTGACCAGTTGTTCAGTTGTTCTGGCTATGTGTATATTAGGGTTTTATATATAGATTAGAGGCCTGGTCCAAAAATTCATGCACAGGGGGGATTCCTCAACTCAGCCTGCACTCTTTCTAATTGGGGACCCCTTGTGGGATGTCTGACTGCCATTTTAGGCCTAATCCCAGGGATCAGGCCTAAACAGGCATTCAGACATCCTTCTCACAATCTGAGACCACTGGCTCCTAACTGCTCACCTGCCTGATTGTCCCTAACTGCTTCTGCCTGCCAGCCTGATCACCCCTAAATGCCCTCTCCTGCAAGCCTGATGTCGCCCCCAACTGCCCTCCTCTGCTGGCCAATTGATTCTGATTGGTCATTTCCTATACCAGCATCAAAAGCTTCACCTTCTAGGCAGCCATTGGCTCCCCATAGTACCCAGATTTGGTTTTCATTGTTTGGTTCCTTTGCCAGTCAGAGTCAAAAGATCTGCCTCCTAGACAGCCATTGGCTCCCCACAGCACCCAGATTTGGTTCTCATTGATCAGTTTCAAAGCCAGTCAGTATCAAAAGCTCCACCTCGTAGGCAACCATTGGTTCTCCATAGCACCCAGATTTGTCGGTTCCTATGCAAGTCAGCATCAGAAGCTCCACCTTCTAGGCAGCTATTGGCTCCCCACAGCACCCACTTTTGTTTCTCATTGGTTAGTTCCTGTGCCAGTCATTGTCAGAAGCTCCATCTCCTAGGCAGCCATTGGCTTCCCACAGCACCCATCTTTGGTTCTCATTGGTGAGTTCCTGTGCTAGTCATTGTCAGAAGCTCTGCCTCCTAGGCAGCCATTGGTTCCCCACAGCACCCACCTTTGGATCTGATTGGTTGGTTCCTATGCCAACCAGCATCTCCAGGCCTATCTCTGGGCCTGATCAAAGAGACAGGGCTTAACAGCAGACCCCAATGGAGGCTGGGAGAGAAAGAAAAGCCTGGCTGCTGGGGAAGATTAGAAAGAAAAAGGGAGAGAAAGAGAGAAATAAGTGCACTAATCAGCAGCTTCCACTGAGGCTGCAGATCAGACCCTGACTCACTTTCTGGGTCTTAGCCACCTACAGTCAGCAGTCAGTGTTGGACTGCCAGGCTGCAACTGGGCAACCAAGTGCTGACTTCTGGATTGTCTGTGTTTGATCACAGGCTGGGCCCTTTCCCAAGCCCCAGGCTTTAGGCTTGGGAAGCACCCTGCCCCTCTGATTACAGGCTCGGCCCCTCCGATGGCCTGGTGAGAGTGACCTGGGGCCCAAGTGTGTATGCAAATTAACCTCCATATTTGTTAGGTTAATTTGCATACTCACTCTGATTGGCTGTGGGTATAGCAGAAGTATGGTCGGTCCGTTTACATGTTTCTCTGTATTTGGTAGGAGAGGCAAACTTCCTATACTTTGTTCTCCCTCATTTACCTATTATACTTATCTTCATTCTTTTCTTTTTACTTTGCTTTTCCCTCTCAGTACTGGTTGTGATTATTAAAATTAACCTAGGTATTTCTGGTATAAAAATGTCTCTATAAGTCAGCAATTTTTATTTCTTTCTGTGAAGATACTTAAAAGGGGGAAAAAAACTACAAAGTACAATAAAAAGCAACACTAAAAATATATACACACACAGAAAAAGAAGGAAAATCTCACACACTTTATTTTTGGCAAACTAGGATATATATATCTTTAAATTTCAAAACATATATAAAAGCTAGCAAACAACAGTTGGGCCTGAGCAGAAGCCAAATAGCAGGAAATGAAAAGCATGAAGTGTAGATGGAGGGTCCAGTGGGGGTTGATTTCAGGAAAGGCAGCAAGAAAGACAGCTTTTGAAGGTGAGACAAGAGCTCTATCCACATTGTTTGCAACACAAGGTCCATGAACTGATGCGCGAGGCTGGCAGATGTCCTCCTGGACTGTTTATTTCAGAGAGGGAGAGGAAGTACACAGAAGACCACGTGGAAGGTACTTTTTCAGGAGTTAGTCTACCTTGGTGGCAGCTAAACTGCAAAAGCACCCTTCTTGCTCCCCGTACCATCAGGAGCTAGTTGAGAAAATTCAACTTCCTCAGTGATGAGTAGTAAAAGAGGAACACACACAGCATCAAAGACAAGAAAAAAAATGTCTAGTAACACTTATTAATAAATATTGTTACTAGAAAAATTAGGCCACAGGGCAAATGAAAATTGTGACCAAATATTTCACCATAAATAATAATTTTAAAAAAGCAGTAACTCTTTGGAGGGAGACTACAAAAATGAAATACAACATCAAAAGAAAAAAAAATGATTGGTCAACGAAAGAGATGCAGTGTGAGCTGGTAGGTATAGGAAAAAAGTACTAAGACTATCCCAAAAATGAAGACAAAATTGGAAAGAAAACAGGAAATGCTAGACAGTGCAGAAAACTCAACAAGAAACATGGGAGATAGAAATAATAAAATTGAATTTAATAAAACAAAAATAAGCTAAAAATAATTAGATACATAGACCAAGCTGATACAGCATCTGCATAATTTAAATCCCTTAAGGAAAAAGCAAAGTAGAATAAATATCGGAAGATGTAATTCAAGAAAATTATCCAAAAATAAATGGAGATTTATTTTAATATGTTAATGCAAATGTCACAAAAATTGAACCAAGAAGGTTAGCACTAAGACTTATATAATTAAAATTATTAGACTTGAAAAATAAAATAATAATTCTGGGGGGGGTGCAGGATGGAAAGGATCAATGCGGGGGCAGGGGCGGGAAAGAGGACATCTGTAAACTTTCAACAATAAAGATAAATTTAAAAAATAAAATAAATACTACTCATACAATCCCTGCCCTCCCCCAAAGAAAGATTATTTCTTTAATCAGCCAAACAAAAAATTACATCACTTAATTTAGGGAAAAACATCAGCATTACTTTAATCCTCTCTATCGCAACATTCCACAGAATTTTCAAGGAAAATGTGAATTAAGAATTTTATAGATATGCAAATTGTTTTTACTGTGTAAAGGCTCAAGACAGATTTAAAAATGCAAAAATTTGGGGAATTGTTCCCAAGAGTCCTTTTTGAAGAAACTATCATAATCATTTAATTTCAGCTGACCAATAGATAACTAGGAATGTTAGCGAGTTTTGAATGCATTTAAACTTTAGAACTAAGGAAGAAATGTGAGAATTAGGATGACTGAACAGGCAAGGCAGGGCATAAATATTATTTGCTCTCACAATGTAGAAATGATAATAGAGAAAGGTAAGGGAGGGGTGGGTGGGAGGTACAACAAATTCACTAAATGCCTAATCTCTAATAGCTGGGAGTCAAAGCATATTAGTTTAAGCAGCCAAATCAAGCAATAGAAGTACAAACATATTTAACAATACCAGAGTAAACTCTAAGAGGGAGAAAGTTATTGGCTAATGTTGGGTGGAGAAGGGAGGGGAAATACTATTTATATGGAATTATTATTAACTGAAAACAAATAGAAAAGTATTATAATCATATAAATAATTATTAGAGCAAAAATTACATCCCAAAAGGAAGGGAAATAAAATAACCATATTTGGTTTGTTAAAACTTTAAAAATTTAACTACCAAAACAGAAAGCATATCATAATAGAGGGAACTCTAAACAAACTTTCAGTTATATCAGTAAATATAAATGGTTTGATTCATCTAATAAAAATTATTCAGGTTTAGGTCAATGACCTTATAAGAGATAACTTAAGTTACAGTAATTACAACTATTGAAAATAAGAGTGTGATTAAAGTTATATAAACAAATATAAATAATAGAAAGTAGAGTTTCTATTTTCATAGAAAAGTGGAATTAAGGCCAGAAAGGATTAAATGAAATGAAGAGTTAGTTTTTATTGCTAAAGAATATAATTTAAAATGAAGATAAAATAATTATAAGCATATATGCATTGAATACATTCATAAAAAAGATTGAAAAAAAATTAATAATAAGACATGTTTGTTTGCCTTTGGGTCATGACAGATCAAGTGAATAAAATATAAAACAGAATATAGAAATTCTAATAAAAGGTAATTAACGAGGAAGAACGAGGGTATATTTAGAACACTACTCTGAATATAGACTATACTTTTTTTAAGTGTCTGTTAAATATTTACAAAATTTTACCTTTTATTATTTACAAAACTAGAATAAATTTTAAAATTAGGTTCAGTTCAATAATAGTAGAAACCAGAAAGCTGAAATTTTCTTGCTTTCTGAATCTACTCTTTTTTTACACTTTATTTTTATCTTTATTATTGAAAGTATTACATATGTTCCATTTTTTTCTCCATTGACCCCTTCTTAGTCAACTCTTAAGTATAATAAAATTTCAGAATATTTATAAAACAGTGATTATGAAAGCATTATTCACATATATAGGGTGTCCCCAAAAATGTATACACAAACTTTGACTAGTTATAAAGGCAGTGTTTATTAAAATACATTTCATTTTCAAAATTGTACTATCAGCTGTTAAAGTGTATATACATTTATTGGGGACATCCTGTATATACTATGCCAAAGCAGTGCTCAGATGAAAACTCATGTATATATAGTTAAACACTTATTTAGACATTAGGACAAGAGCAACAAAATAAATGATGATAAGCAAAAGGAAAAAATTAATAAAGATAAATGCAGAAATGGCATTAGCAAAACTATAGATAAAAAAGTTAATCTGAAAGTACTTTGTCTAATTTTTTATAGAAAGGCAGGTAATCCAGTTTAAAAAAAATAATAAATTTACAACATAATAATTAACATAATAATCAATGATTATAGACATGGAGGAAAATCAAAAAAGATATATTTCCATTAACATGGCAAATAAAATGTGAAAACTTGGATAAAATGGATGTTATTCTGGGAAAATAAAATTTACCAACTATAATTTATATGATATGTGAGTATGTGTGTGTGTAAATCAAAGAACTAAACTGCAAAGAAGTACCAGCCTCAGATGTTCTCAGAAAATTATAACACTCTCTCAAAGAGCAGAAAATTCTAATGCTATTTTAAACTATCCCAAAGCATAGAAAATTAAGAAAATCATCCAAATTCTTTTTATATAGCAATATCAAAGTCTCACAAAGATTTTATGAAAAAATAAGATTAGAAGCCATTGTACTTATTAATATTGATGAAAAATCCAAATTAAAAATTAGCAGATACACTTAACTGCACATTAAAAGAATTACTCATCATTGTCTATTAGGGTTTATTTTAGAGAATTCAAGGCCTTCCTTCTCTGAATTCAGTATTAAAAATCTATTTAAATAATATATCATATTAGTTGATCTAAGGAGAAAAAAATGCATTATCATCTCTGTGGATCCTGAAACCTCATTTTGATTAAAATAAAATTATTTAACTAGGGCGAAGTGGTTTCCTTTAATACACCTGTATATCAGGCTCACACGCCCAGATCTGGCCTCTTGCATAAGGAGAAACAGAAGGGTATTCCCACTAAAGTCTGGAACAGATATGGGTGTTTATAACCTCTGTTTTATATTGTGCTAAGTTTTATATTTAATTAACAAATAGATAAGAAAGAACATCACAGCATAAAAATTAGAAAGGAGCCAATAAAGCTATGGATATGAGAAGATTTATTCATTCATTCAAGAAGGTAGTTAGGGGTGACAAGGCCTGCAGGGGAGGGCAGTTAGGGACAAACAGGCTGGCAGGGAGCAGTTAGGCATCAATCAAGTTGGCAAGTGAGTGGTTAGAGGGTGATTAAGCTGGCAGGCAGAAGTGATTAGGGGCAATCAGGAAGGCAGGCAGGCAAGCAGTTGGGAGCCAGCAGTCCTGGACTGTGAGAGGGATGTCTGACTTCCTGTTTAGGCCTGAACATACTTAAATTGGGCCTAAATGGGCAATTGGACATTCCTTGAGGGGTGCCAGATTGGAGATGGTGCAAGCTGTGCTGAGGGACACACACCCCTGTGCACGAATTTTGTGCACTGGGCCTCTAGTTTATAATAGAAACCCAAAAAAGGTAACATCCCTAGGAATAAATCTAACAAGGATGTGCAAGGTACATGAGGAAATTTCAAACACTGTTGAAGGACACAAAAGAGACATGGAGTAAAGATGTCAATTCACTCTATGTTAATTTAAGAAGTTACTGTAATTTCATTAAAAATAACCACTTTTCTTGTTTGACCATTTGTTTATATTTTGAAACTGGACAAGCTAATTCTAAAGTACATATCTATACTAATAAAAGGGTAATATGCTAATTAGGCCGGGAGGCCTTCCAGATGTTCTTCTGAACAAAGCCATGGTGGTGGGGCTGAGGTAGAGACAGTTAGGGGTGATCGGGCTGTCAGGGGAGAGCAATGGGGGCAATCAGGCCAGCAGAGAAGGGCAGTTGGAGGCGAGCAGGCTGGCAAGGGGGGCAGTAGGGAGTAAGCAGAGTGGCATCAGGGGGCAGGTGAGGGCTATTAGGCTGGTGAGGCAGCAGTTCAGGGTGATCAGGCCAACATAGGGGGCAGATGGGGGCAATTAGGGCAGCATGGGGGGCAATTGATGGTGAGCAGGCTGACAGGAGGGCCAGTTGGGGGCAAGCAGGTTGGTGGGGGAGGTACTTGGGGGCAAGGAGGTTGGCAGGGGGGGCAATTGGGGGTGTGCAGGCTGGTGGGATAGGAGTTGGGAGCGGGCAGGCCAGTGGAAGGCCATTTGGGGGCGAGCAGGTTCGTGGGGGGGGGGGATTGAGGGCGAGCAGGCCAGCAGAGGTGGTAGTTGGGGGTGAGTAGGCCAGTGGGACAGTTGGGGGGCGAGCAGGCTGGTGGGGGGAGTTGTTTGGGGATGCTCTGGCCAGCAGGCAGAGTGGTTAGGGGTGATCAGGCAGGCAGGCAGGTGAGTGGTTAGGAGCCAGCAGACCTAGATAGCGAGAGGGATGTCCAAATAACTAAACCAACAGTCAGACATCCTCTGAGGGGTCCCAGATTGGACAGGATGCATGCCTCGCTGAGGGACACCCCTGCATGCATGAATTTTGTGTGCTGAGCCACTAGTGGAAAAAAAAAAAAAAAGATTTCTGAGTAACCTAACTTCATATCCTTGTACAAACATAATAGAAAAATGGAAGAATAGATTCAGGATATGCATATTTCAATTACACTAAAGATTGAATGTAAAAATCAAAACTATAAATGTATTAGAATCAAAACAATGTGGGAGAATATTTTGGACATTTAGAATAGAAAAATCTTTTCTAATTATGATCCAGATTCAGAGACTATAGTGTAAACAATTGGTAAATTCAAATATATTTTTAAAAAAGCAACAAACTTCTGCAAGTAAAAAAATACAAGCAAAAACCATACTATAAGCTAACTATAATGCACAAGTGACACACTGGAGCAAAATATGCAGTCAGCAGTGCACACAAAGGTTTAGTAGAAGAAATTAAAGAATTGAAGAAATTGTACAAATCAATAAAGAAAATATCTACAAATGAAGAAAAATGGATAATAAATATGAAAAGACTGTACATAAAAATGAAATACAGATGGTTTTTAGAACACATGAAAAGATGCTCTCTCAGAAAAAGTGGAAATCAAATTTTAAAATATACTGATTTGCTACTTTTTATATGTCAGACTGGAAGCTAATTAAGTCTGATAATATACTCTATTGATGAGGCTTTGAGAAATGAGCATGCCTGCTTGCATGAGAGTAATAGTTGGTGAGATTATTAATGAAGGGGGTTTTTCAATATTTAAACACATTGCAAATGCATAGACCCTTTGATCGCCAACATTCACTTCTGAGAATTTATACTTGTATATGAAATGGCCTATTGAAAGTGACCCAGGACAAGGTTATTTATTGCAGCATTTTGTATGCTAGTGGAAGTTTGGAAGCTAACTAAATGGCCATTCATAGGGGAGTTGATAAGTAAATTATGTCATATTCTTAGTTCTACAAAGGAAGGAGGGTGTCCTTTATATTTTTACTAGAGGCCTGGTGCATTAAATGCATGCATGAGTTGGAAGGGTATCCCTCAACCTGGCCTGCACCCTCTCCAATCTGGGATCCCTCTCACAATCTGGGACCACTGGCTCCTCACTGCTTGCCTGCCTTTCTGCTTGATTACACCTAACTGCTTCTGTCTGCCAGTCTGATTGCCCCCTAATCGCTCCCCTACTGGCCTGATTGCCCCCAACTGCTCTCCCCTGCCAACCTGATCGCTCACAATTGCCCTCCTTTGCTGCAACCCGCCTCCTCTATGTGAGATGGTGGAGATGCTGGGATCGGCCTTCTCTGCACTGTGCAGTCGCAGGATCCCCATGCCTTACTGTGGAGAGCCTCTGCTGTGCATGTAGCCATCTTCTGGCCATCTTGTGATGGCCATCTTGTGATGACATCACATGAGGACATGATGCCACTTAGGCTTTTATTATATAGGATAATGGACATATTCCAAGACCTGTTGTAAAGTGGAAATCCCAAAGTTCAGAATGATGTATGTAATATGCAGCCATCTATGTGACTGGCGGGGAGAGGGGGTAGCGGGAGGTGGGTAGAAGAATATATATTCAAATTTGCTTACATTTGCATAAAACAGCATTGGAAAGAAACTGATTTAATGACTGATTCCTTGGTAAGAAGAGGAAGGAGGACATAAGAGAGGAGGCACAAAGTAGGAAGGTGAAACTTTGAATAATTTTTAATTTGGGAACCATATGATTGTTTTACCTAGTCAATAAACTTAGAATGTAAAGTGAAATTAAAAATGATTTCTTCTAGGAAAATGGCCAGTCCAAGATATATTGTAGGCTGTAAATTTTTCTCTCCCACACTTTTAAATTAAGCAAGACATAAAGGGAGAGTGGAGATGGTGTCAGTACTAATAAAAACAGCCCAACGTGCATGCCTTCCTGAAAGTTGGCAAATAACTTTTACAGACACAAGCTCAGCACATTTTATAACTTAAATCATAACACTGAAGCCACTGGCTGTGTTTCCTGTGTGTCTGACACCTAGAATTGATTGAGATGCTTTAAAAGGTATCATGTGAAAATTCAACTCTCATAACTAGAGAGCAGAAAGCTGGTCAGTGTGCCTTCCCCATTTTTGGTTATTTCCTCTGATCATTAATGCCTCCTTCTATGAAAGCAAAATAAGGAATAAAACTAAATTAGTTTAGTCGTGTGTGTGGCAGGTCACTCTCTATTATGCCAAATATTATGGGAGGAAAGGAAAGGGGAGAACTCACATGTGCTGAGTTTACATTTTTTACATTTGGTCCTCATCATCATCCCATTTAGGTGGATAATTATCCCTTTTATTAAGTGGGTGAGGAAACCAAGGCTTAGAGGGGTAGGTCCTTGGAGTGAGGAATTGAACCTATGTCTGTCATCTCCTAACATTCCAGAAATGTGTGAGACAATTATCATCCAGTGGCAAGCATAAATAGCGTCTCTTTCCACCACACTATGTTTGTGTCATCAAGTTGTACGTAGTCCTTGTAAAGGTTTTGATGGGGACCGGTAAAAAGGAATGACCAGGAAAGTGAATAGAAGAGGAATATGTGAAGAATAGAGGAGAGGGGAGAGAGAAGAAAGAAAAAACATATTTTGTAGTGGAATTGATCCCTTAGGCTAATGCCAGGTATTTGGGGATTATTCCAAGCTTTTTGTTATCCTGATATATGATAATTGGGTCTAGCTTTTTTTTTCCCCCCCTGAAAAAGGGAAATATTGAAATGATGCCTCTTTGCACATTCACCTAAGATGGCCTTAACTTCTCTGCTGCAGAAGACTTTGTTGATGAGCTGTGTTTTGAAACTCCTTTCCTTGAAGGCTAATGGAGCTGACTCAGCCAGGTGGCTGTCCCATTGCATCTTCATTGCTGATAAGAAGTGCAAACATTAGAGCAAGATTCATATTTTTCCATGCTGTTTCACAGGGAATAACTTTGCTTGTCCTAAGTGGTTAGTTACGTTCCAACTACTAATGGAAGGCCTATGTCCTCAGTGGTAAATATGGCAGATAATATGTGTGTGTGTGTGTGTGTGTGTGTGTGTGTGTGTACACACACACATATACACACATATATATAAATTTAAACCTCAACTGCAGACAAGAGCATATCTCTTTTTGGAGAAGATGGAAATTATCTTCCTGGTACTTTGTTTCACAGCATCCTGATGAGAAGAGATTGGAAGGCCTCTCCAAGCAGCTGGACTGGGATGTTCGCAGCATTCAGCGCTGGTTTAGACAAAGACGCAATCAGGAGAAGCCAAGCACACTGACGAGGTTCTGTGAGAGCATGTAAGTTGCTGTTTTTCTTTTTGAAAGAAAAATCTGCAAAGTAACTCATACCATGCCTGAGGTGAAAAATAAAGGCTTGGTCCAGGCTCCAGCGGCCCCTAAAAAGCCATCTAGTGGGGAAAACAGTCCATAAAAAACTGGGGGAATAGTAGTACAAGTTTGTGGTTCCACTTTGGATGCAGTGAATGAAGTTGGCTTCTGCATGGAGTTCCTACAAAGAAGACATATTACAGAACCTACAATGGAATTTTTAGTCAGCCTCTTGAAATATAACACTAAAAATCATTACATTTATAGTTTGAATTTTAATAGAGTAGACTTTGTTATGATGTTCTTTCCACTAATAAAGCTGAGATACTGGAATATATTATCAGAGGGTCACACTGATGACCTACATTCCTGGAGATTTAAGAAATGGCTGTATTATATTCTTGGGTGAGATTAATAAAGCATTGCTTGAAGGTGGGGCATGGAATGAAATTCTCTACTATTTTGGAAATGTGAAGTTTATGGTGTGTAAATTATATCTCAAGGAAGCTGTTAAAAATGATAGAAGACCCAGCAAGAACTCTTCTAGGACAGGGATATTTTGAAGTAGTGACACTCAATACATGTATCTACAGGAAAGTTAGAGAAAGGAATATTGAAGCATTGAGCACATCCCCCACAGAAGGAGGATTCTGCCTCATTGTTCTAGTTGGTTTTCCTCCTCTGGGATACTTGGTACTTACGTCTAACCATTCTTTCCTTTCTTTGGGAGCTTTTTCCTGACACCTGGTCATTTAACAGAAGTACTGTCTGTGTAGCTCCCTCCATTGCAGGCTCTTTCTATTTGTGGTTAAAGTTACATTTTCAGTTCTGGCTTTCAATTATGCCCCAAAAGTGTTTTAGCAATTGTAATATAAAGCTTAAAGGAAAACCTAATCTTCTAGGACAGTGGTCGGCAAACTCATTAGTCAACAGAGCCAAATATCAACAGTACAACGATTGAAAGTTCTTTTGAGAGCCAAATTTTTTAAACTTAAACTTCTTCTTATGCCACTTCTTCCAAATAGACTCGCCCAGGCCATGGTATTTTGTGGAAGAGCCACACTCAAGGAGCCAAAGAGCTGTATGTGGCTAGCGAGCCACAGTTTGCCGACCACAGTTCTAGGAGAATGAGTGAGAGGCAGAATAATGTCATAAATCCTAGGGCTGGATAAATATCGGGTGCATTAACAGGGTCTTCAGGAGGTCAGAATATTTATAAAACATGGGAAAACAGCCTTGTAGATACAATCTGCAAAACCCTTCCTGTAAT
Organism: Lasiurus cinereus; assembly: GCA_011751065.1. Taxonomy (NCBI): domain Eukaryota; kingdom Metazoa; phylum Chordata; class Mammalia; order Chiroptera; family Vespertilionidae; genus Lasiurus; species Lasiurus cinereus. The sequence goes on along the minus strand of JAAGEH010000393.1, from coordinate 18,292,401 downwards.
TGAAGTTAGTGGCAGATTATGGAGGAAGGATTTATGCATCTGAGCTCCTGCTCAGAAGCTGGGATTGCTTCCTGGCCTGGTCCTGCCAATACCCAAAGGGCCAGGGGTCCATCCTAGAACTGCAGGTCTGAGTAGGGGTGAAGGGGGGTCTTAGCAATGCCCACACACTGAAGCTCAGGTGCCATCTGCTCCAGCTCCCACTAACTTACTTGGTAACTTTGTGCTAGCCCTTTCTACACTATGCTGAGTCTATATCAGCGTGTGTAGGAAGTAGTCAGTCACCTGGATCCTATTAAAGTGCAGATTTTGATCCAGTCATTCTGGGATGGCAGCTGAGAGGGCATTGTTAGCAAATTCCTATGCCATGATGCTGGTCCATGGATCACTTTGACAAGCAAAGCTCATGTCTATGTCTTCTCCCTGAATTCAGCTGGTTCTTATCTGCATACCACAATCACCAGGATGATTACTATTACAATTAGTTAAAAATATTTCAATTAGTTAAAAATGTCATTATATTTAAAATTGTTTTTCTTGAAATATTAATGCTTATTGCATGTAAATGGCTAATTATTTTGAATCTACGACCTAGTAATAGATTTTTGTATATTATAAAAAAAACCAATGTATCTGTTTTAAATTAAAAAAGAAAAAAGAAAACATTATGCTAAAGGAAAGAAACCAGTCAAAAAAGGTCACATATTGCATGATTCCATTTATAGAAAATGTCCAGAACAGGCAAATCCCTAAGACAGAAATCAGATCAGTGGTTGCCAGTGGCAAGAAGAAAGGGTTGGAAAGTGACAGCTGACAAGTACGGGGTTTTCTTTTTGGGGTGATAAAAATGTTCTGGAATTAGCCCAGCTGGTGTTGCTCAGTGGTTGAGACTATATAGACAAGCTATGAAAAGATAAATAACCAAGAGGTTCCCGGTTCGATTCCTGGTCAGGACACATGCCTGGAGTTGCAAGCTCAATCCCCATTGCAGGGCGTGGAGGAGGCTGCCAATAGATGTGTGTCTCTCATCAATGTTTCTATCTCTCTTTCTCTCTCTTTAAAGTCAATAAAAACATATTTTTTAAAATGTTCTGGAATTTTAAAAAAATTTTAAATGACTGCTAGAGTCATGGCAATGTGAAGGCACAATGTGGGGGTTGGGGTTGCATAAAAGGTATCAATTATGATCCTTTCCCTTGGGTAGCTTATTTATAATAGTGTCATGTAAAATGTAATATATCTCAATATGTGAGAGTCAAGACAGGTACTTAAAAATAACCAGATAAGTGTGCTAAACGATTGGTATGCACAGTCAGTAACTAAAGATTAAAGATAAAGATCAATTTTGGGTTAGAGCACACACAGGGGTTGCTGGAACTAGAACTGAGTCATTACCAGTGGCCTTTGACCCTTTTGCAGAAGATTGTTGATGAACTTTGTTTTGAAACTCTTCTCCCTTGCCCTCTGGGTTGACAATAGATTCTCCTATTGTTTGCATCATTTATTTCTTTATTTTCGTTATGGTCTTTAATGGGCCACTTCTCCCGATTCAGTCTTCCATCTCTCATTTCCCTTTCTACCTTCCATCCTCTGTGTAAAAGGAGTTACTTTCTCTCACAACTTCTTCCAAAGTCATGTGTCCAGTGCAAATGTTTCTTCTGAGTCACCTCCAGCTGGCAACTCTGATTTGCTTCTACTTCTAACTTCTCTTTTTCTCCTATTCTTGTATGCTTCTGTTCTGTTACAGGCTGAACATAAACCAACCAGCCCAGAGATCCATTAGTTAAATAGATCCATTCATGCCCTAGTCCTGATGGGTCTCATAAATCCTATTATTTATCTGATATGCTTGTTTGCTGTAAATTTTTTTTTACATTTTTCTAAAATACTATTATCTCCATGGCCTACTGCTTTAAAACTTTAATGATTTTCCTACAACAGTAGGATCAATATTAGGCTCCTTAGCCTGATCTAGTCTAGCCTTCATCTGTTTGATGTTAGTTACCCAGATGACCCCTTTCTTCCAGAGGGCTATGTTTCCACTGTCCATACTTGGTTTATTCCTGCCTTAATTTGTTCCATGCTTCTGATTGGAATCCCTACCTTCCTCTGCCCCACCCATTTACCCCATATCCATTCTTCAAACCCCCTCGGAAATGTGCTGTGACAATTGGGTTTGGAGGGAGCGCTACTTCTTCTGAATTCTTAGTCTTTATTGGAAGAGCTAGTCACTTAATACCGAGTCCCGAGTTTACTTATGTGGTTATTTATCTTTTCATAGCTTGTCTATATAGTCTCACCCTAATTATATGTGCTCCTTGAGGGCACAAGAACCATATCTTGTTTTTCTTGCATTCTTCTCTACCTTTACCACAACATGTAGACGCTGCTGAATCAATATTTGTCGAATGACTCTATGTTCAGATGACATTGTTTTGGAAGAATTTGCTGATCTAAGTTGGCATACTGCCCCTACCTCCAATGAAGAGTTGTCCAATATACTTGGATTTTACCTAAAATTTATCTGGGGATTATTACTGAACTATGGAATGCTCCAAGACAATTTCAAAAGCAGAAATCAGGGAGAAAGAATGGGATAGCAAATAAGTACATTTAGATAGTACCATGGAAAATAAAACAATTATATTGTTCTGTGCATGCATACATGTATGTCATAGTTATTTACTCACCACTTTAAAAAATAATCTGGTAAAGCCATCTTAACCAGGGATGCACTTCATAATCACTTGGTAAGCTTTCCAAAATATGTACACATGCCCAAGTCCTACACCAGCATGTCTGATTAAGTGTGGGGACTCAGGTGGGTCTTGGGCATGCATATTTTGGGAGAAATATCCTGAATACTGATGACACACATCTTTGGTTAAGAAGCACTAATCTCTGAAAAGAGATGACTGCTGTTCAAATCTACTAAATGAGCAAGGCAACACAACTTTGGAGCTTATAGATATAGGGCTGCAATGGAAAGATTCTGTAGTTTTTTTTGTTATGTAAGTACTGCTTTAGAAACCATAGCATCCCTCCAGGGGAATTGATTTCATCTGTCAGCAGCATAGAATGCACCAAGATGCATGCCAAACAGTGCTTATAACCATCTGCTGGCATGTCCAATTTTGGGCACACCCATTTAACACAGAAGGACTGAGTAGGAGAAGCTGTTCCACAAGTAATGTGTTGAAACATTGATGTGATTTTTTTTTCTTCATGCTGATGTCAGCATTTACAGCTGTATTTGTTTTGATGAATTCCAGAAGCATTTCAATCTTTATTAGAAATTGAAATAGACATTTTCAAGAGGGAGTAAAGAATTTATAAAAATGAGATGTCATGTGAGACATTTTAGGAGAAACTGGTTCTGAATGGGAGTCATTTAACTGGGGTATCAGGCTTTGAGGCTTCACCTTCCTCCTCTAACAATATCTGGATAACATAAAAGTAAATATCTGAAATGAAGATATCTGCAGGAAGGGGCAGAGATAAATTTTCAGAGTAAAATGCTTTCCTCTCAATTGTGCCCTATTTATGCTCATTAGTTTTGAATATTGTGCCATAGGTTTAATAGCACACATCTGGGAGTAAATATTATGTGTGGTTTTCATTTCAGCAGTCTCTATTTGATTGGACAGATAAATCTCCCACACGATAACCTGAAAATGTAGGGGAAGGAATAGTCATGCTTCACAGATTAGTGGTAATTTATTTGGATTGAAGTTTTATCCGTGTGGAGACTTGCTATAAGATGCAGATCCAAGATTGTCTTTTGTTTAGGAATTCCATTTTAGACTTGATGCTGATTAAAATGACCCCCAAATGCTTCTGTTTCTGTATGCTTCTGTTAGTGGTAGCACAATGACCAAAATCTGGGAACCATTTGAAATTGGGTCTTCATTTCTGCAAAGAAGGTCTGTGGTCTTCTTAATTTATGATTTCATTGAACTAAGGATAACTCAGCATGAGAAATGAGTGGCCTAACCAGTTGCCTTCATGCTACCAACTTGGTCACTGCTTTTATTTGTTAGCTGTTTTATTTGGACAAATCAGCAGTGCTGTCTGTGACTTCAGTACAAAAGTGGAGCCTGATAATTGAGGGCCGAAAAGGATTGGGGTTGTACAGGAAGCAACAAGTTGAGTCTCATATTTCTTTATTTCAGATCAGTCTTTGATCTGAGGAAATTGTCTGGTTTTTATAACTCAGTCACCTGTTTGAAAAAAAAATCAACTGCATATTTTTAAACTGCTTTAGAATCTTCCATATTCCACGCTAATGATGGACAAACTTGCCAAAAAACAATTCAGTTTTGATGATTTTCTCCATTAGATCATGACGTGAGAATCTTTTACAAAGTTCACCATCAAAGTTATGCTGGAGATTGATGCAGTTTCAGAACAGGAAAATAAGAAAAGTGATGTCTTCATTTTATCAGCACTGGGATACATGATCGGCAGTGTGTCAATACTGATCATAAGTTTGAAAAAACAATCATAAATTTGGGGACAACTACTCAGGCCTTGAATAGTATAATGTTGAGTTGTTTTGTTGCTGTAAAGGTGGTGATTATTTTTCATTAATACAAAATGATTCCTGGGTTGGTGAACAATTTCCATCATTCAAAGTCCAGAGTTACTCTGGCCTCATTATTGTTCAAATTTGGTGTTGAAGCTATTCTTGACTATTTCCAGTGGTTTTGAATCGGTTGGGTTGTATTCAGGTCAGTTTTGACATTGGAACAGAAGTCAGGAAACTTTTCCTGTAAATGGCCAGAAAGTAAATATTTTAGGCTGCATGAGCCTGGTGACAATTACAACTCTGCTCTTATACCACAAACAGCCCTAGACAATGCAAATGTGCATGGTTTTCAATAAAACTTTATTTACAGATATTGAAGTTTGAAGTCATCATTTTCAAGTGTCATGAAGCATTATTCTTAATTTTTTTCTCTCCCAGTAATTTAAACATTTTACAACTATTCTTAACTTATGGGCTATACAAAAACAGATGGCCTTCTGGATTTGGCTGGTGAGCCATCGTTTGCTAAGTGCTTTAGGATTACAGTAATATTAACAGTTCTTTAAGAGTTTCAAGAAAGAGAATGTGTTCTTGTAGCACCAGGCACAGTAATTCATTGCTCAGAGTGTTGCCATGTAATAGAAGCATTATGACAGTTCTGTAGTTAGTCCTGAGACATGGTGCCTTAATGCAGTTACATTTGGCTCAATCAAGCCCTCTTTGAACTTATTAGTATTCTTAGGCAGTGTCACTTTCACTACAAACATTATGAAGATTGATGAACCTGACTATAGGCAGTCTATTTTTTTGCCTTGAATAAGCTCTTAAAACCTTTCTCCCTCTTTCCACTCCAGATCTACCATCTGTAGCAAGTTAACTCGGGTTTTCCAATTAAATCAAGCCTCTCACATTCCTTGATGGCATATGGCTAGGCCTCTAATCCATGTGTACTGGATAATTAAGGAAAACATAGTTTTTCTAAAAATATCAAAGAGTCTGTACTTTGGTCAAGCTGGCTTCATACTCAGTATTGTTGGTCAGTTTTCTTTAAATATTCAGTTTCTTAAGGCTCTGTAGCCCGGCATTCCAAGTTCCAATAATTTTGTTCAACATGGAGTTGGAGAGTGATGAAAAGGACAGAGAATAACCCTGGCCAGGTGGCTCAGTTGGTTGGGATATCATCCTGTACACCAAAAGGTTGTAGGTTCAATTCCAGTCAGGGCACATATCTAGATTGCAGTTCAATCCCCAGTCGGGGCATGTATGGGATGCAGTTTCTCTCTCATATTGATGATTCTCTCTCTCTTCCTTCCTCTCTCTCTAAAATCAATAAACATCTGCCAGTGAGGATGGAAAAAAAAAGGGTAAATTGAAGAATAACTGAATTTATTAAGGCCTAATATTCTTATTTAATTCTCGTCTGCCATATTTTGAACTTATACATAATTTCTCTTTGTTGTTTAATCTATTTTAAAAGTTATTTATTGTTTAGGACAAAATTATGAAAATCATTATAATCAACTTGATTATAGGAAATATATAAAATATTTGTAAATTTTAGAGAAAAATCCTCCAAAGCCTACCAAGCAGAAATTAATACTTTAATCTTTTCTACTTATACAAGATTGTAGTCTACATATGTGCCCACACAAATACACATACATGCTCTGTATCTAAGTTTGGTGCCTGCCCTTCTCGAAACTTTTTTTTTTTATAGAACACACCTCATCAGTGTGTCTGAAGAAGACTATAGAAACATTGTGTTTTATGCTTTGTCTTCCGAATCTGTAAGTCACTATTCTCTGAATGGCAATACAGTCAGTTGTGCTATAATATGATGTATACATTCCACAAAATTGCATAACAAAACAAAACAACACATGGTTTATGAGTAAAATGAGTCAGGACACAACACTCAAAAATTTCATCAGTGACATTAAAAAAAGAGTTAAGAACCTAGTAAAAACAGGTGAGTATAGTGTTATACATGTTAAATGGTTAAAAAATAGAGTTTACCTTTTAAAAAAATCCTGATATTTGCTTGTAAATTTCTGCTGGGTACTAGTTTGCTAGAGCTGCCATAACAAAATTCCACAGACGGGGTGGCTTAAACAACAGGAATTTGTTTCTCACAGTTTAGAAGCTGGAGGTCCAAAATCAGTGTGTCACAGGGTTAGTTTCTCTTGATACTTTTCTCATTGGCCACCTTCTCCCTGTGTCCTCACATGTTTTCTTCTCTGTACATGCTCACCCTTGATGCTCCTTCTCATAAGGACACCAGTCATATTGGACTAAGACCCCAAACTTAGAATCTCATTTAACCTCAGTTGCTTCCATAAAGACCCTATTTTCAAATACAGTTACATTGGACTTTAGGGCTTCAATGTATGGACGTTGGGATGCACAATTCTGTCTGTAACAGTATTGGAAGGGTTACAGCTCATAATTTCTCTGAAGCAGAGAAAGGAAGATGATCCAAAATCGGAGAGCAAGTTGTGACACCAGATGGGTGTGGCTTGTAGCACGTGTGAATTGAGGTGGCTTGGAGATGTTTGAGAGGGGTGTGAGTGTGTTGTCTATTCCTGCACTGCTCAGGTTAAGTCAGTGTAGTTCTCTGCCGTTACCTAGAGCTTCTGGCAGATGAAATCACACATAAGCAATTATGAAATTTTTGTTATACTCACATAACACTGAAAGGCATTCGTGGTTTCACAACAAGCTTTGCAGTGAGATTAATGGGACAGGGTAGTGGTGTGGTGGAGGAACTCTGGAGCCCAGCGGTCTGAGTTCCAGTCTTCTCTCTAGGAAAAACCTCTAGAGTCTAGGGTATTGGGACAGATGTTTCCTTTCCCCCCCTCCTCCCCCTCCCCCCCACACACATAATTTTAGTTTCTTTCTTTGTCCAATGGGCAGGTAGTGCCTGCCTCATAGGGTCATTGTGGAGGCTAAATAAATGAGTTACCATCTATACAATGTAGAAAAGTGTGTGGCACACACAGGGGTAGTGAATGTTAGGTACTGTCAATACCATCACACAGCCAGTTGTTAGTCAAGCTGGTGTAATAGGAGCAGCAGCAAATAGCTAGTATTGTGTCAAATCCGTGCCCTGGCAGTGTGGCACCCCTCCCTTCTCCCTCCCATAGGACACTACCTACCACAGGTAGCTCCAGTGTTCATTTTTGGAGGAGAGATCCAAGTAGAACAGGTTCTCAATTTAGATGAAGTTCTTTAGTTCTGTGGAACCCCAAGGAAACAGAACCACGTGACCTTGTGAGGTCACAGGGCTGTTAACATGGACTTTACTTACACACAAGAAAGAGATGCCAAACACGTCTGGGTTCAGAGGGCCAGAGGCCTGGGCTTGCTGTTGTGGAACAACATGATAGAAGTTGGTGAGAAAGGGTTTCTTACTTTATCAGGGACCTGTGCCCGCTGTGCCTGCAAAGGCCAAGGCTTTAGAGGCATCACATGAGAAATGTCAGAACACACAGTGAATGTCTTTGAGCCACAGTGGTTTAAAATTTGCCAGGTGATTCTGCGGAGGACACAGCTTTTCTCTGCCAGGAGGGAGAGGGAGCAAAGCGTGGAGCCCAGCAGGGCTGGCTTTAGTAGCGCCACCTGTGCGTGCTAGAACCAGGACAGTCTGATCAGCTGTGGGAGGGGCTGGCATGGCCTCTCAGTGTGGGAACTTGAGTTAAATGTAATATTTACTGGTTACCTCCTATGTGCTAAGGAGGCAACTGACCTTGAGCAAATTTGAGGCTGGGAATCAAATGCACCTGGCTCATGTCTTGGCTCAAGCTATGGTACCCTTAGCCCCTTAGCAAGTAATTTAACTTTGCTAGGTCCCAGGGGCCTCTTCTGTAAAGGACAAATGACTCTTCCTCACAAGGTCATTTGGGAATTAAATGAGGGTTACATATAATGTGCGTCTCTCCATGCCTGAGGCTTGCAGAGTTGAACAATCATTTTTGACCTTGTGGGACTAACAAGGGCAATTGATTCTCCTTATTAGTAAAGCTGGTCAAGATGTCCGATAGGGAGCTGTATAACCTGTGATACTTAAGTGATGTGACTTATTTCTAAGGCCTTTTCCTTATTGCCCTAGCCATGGAGCTTTCTGGATCTTGTATCTTAATGTGCCATCAAGAGAACTAATTTTAGATTATTGAGAAGGAAACACTTTGTTGCTTCCTCTTGGGAATCTGGTCCAGTTTGCTCTCTCTTTTTCTGTCCTTCTCTTTACCCTGCCTCCTGTTGTTCCAGGGCCAGAGCTTCTGCTTCCCTCTGGCTATTTGCCCTCCTGTGAATAGCTCATGGCGGCCACATCCCTTGGCAAGGGGCAGACAGGAGCCCAAAGAGAATCCTCAACCATGACTAATTTGACTGTAATTGTCTTAAAAGTTGGTGCAGTGCACATGACTCTTGATGTGGAAATATAGAAAGAGTCCTTTGAGGAGTGAATGTTTGTGTATAAGGTTGGTGGTAGAGGAGTGCAGGCATGTGGACAAAGTAGCAGGAGGCCCAGCCATTTCCTCTTTGGGAAGATTTGAGCAGATTCCAAGTGACTATTGGTGAAGCAGATCTTTGGGGTTTCTCTTGTTAATGTAAAAAACCATTGAAACCTGTAAAAAATTTTAGTGAGTTTATTTGAGCCAAACTGTCAACATATGCCAGGAAGCAGAGCCTTAGTGAATTGAGATAATGCTCCAAAGAATGGTGGGTTACATTTGTATTTATACATTGTAATCGAAAGAGGGACATAGGTGGGTTACATGAAATTCATTGGTGATAGATTAAGGAGGTGGGATAAAGCAAAGTAGTAAGAAATCCCTGGGATTGGATAAAAAGTAAAATGATGGACTCATATTTAGATGAGTGCAGGAACAATTAACATGATAATGAAGGAATTTGTGGTGTCTCTCCTGGAACCCAGCACATTTGGTTGTGCCCCAGGGGCTCCAGAAAAAGGGAAGTTACAAATTACCCAGACATCTCACAGATATGTTATCTTAGAGGCAAAAAGGCAAATGGGCTCAGTAAAGATCTAAGTTGATTTTTGTCAGGGAAAATATCGGCTTAGGACATGACTGTTTGTAGTTAAATATTTAATTTTCAGACCATCTTTTGTGGTTATCTTGGGTCTTTGAGTTTGCACGACTGTCACACAGGCCTCCCCTGAGCTTGTCAGGTTAGCATGTGGCTCCTTTCGTCCACACTCTGTAGGTCTCCCCAAATTCAAATTCATAATCAGATGGGAAACTTAACTAAATGCAATTAAGGCCAATTACTTTCATTGTAAATGCAAGTCAAGCTGCTGGCAGTGTCCATTGGGCTGTCTTGACTTGAGAGAATTTAAGAATTGTAGAAAAATGACTTTAAAACCCAGCTGGCATGGCTCAGTGTTTGAGCATCCACCTATGAACCAGGAAGTCAATGTTCGATTCCTGATCAGGGCACATGCCCAGGTTGCAGGCTCGATGGGGGGTGTGCAGGAGGCAATCAATGACTGTCATCATTGATGTTTCTATCTCTCTCTCCCTCTCCCTTCCTCTCTGAAATCAATAAAAAATATATTAAAATTATTTTAAATGTGGACAGTATTTCTTATTTGGCCTATATACCATCTCATAGCAGTTGCTATGTAGAATAGAGATTTTTCAACTGGGGTCCATGAGAATTTTTAAAATAAATAGGCAGTACCTTACCTCTTTTCCCTTAGGTTATCAAAACCAAAAATTGACAGCAGCAACACAACAATAGCTGTCCAGTGTGAATGAATTAAAATTACATCTATTTTTTACAGCAAAAATGTATTTTCGGTATGCAGCAGAATTTTAGTAATTAGTTTATGTATGTTGTGAGATGAAAATTGCTAATGTGGGAAGTTAATGATACTATTTTTCGAAGGATACATTGCAAATGAGGTGATGGAGCACCATGACATACTAGTAGCAGAATTGGCATTAAAGGTTAGTGCACAAGTCTTGGACATTCCACTTAATTCTTCAGGGTTCTGATAATATCTGTACCCCTTGTATTTATCCACAGATACGGTGACATTTTATGTTTTCATCTTACATATGATTACATAACATTAGGGTTTTTTGCAGATGTGCTGGACACGTAATGCTGGTAGGAGAATTAGATCCTAAGTAAGAAGAGGAAAACAGTGTTTACTGAGGTTATGTTTTATTCCGAATACTTCAGTAGTTCTTAACCTTTCTAATGCTGTGACCCTTTAATACACTTCCTCATGTTGTGGTGACCCCCAATCATAAAATTATTTTCATTGCTACTTCATAACTGTAATTTTGCTACTGTTATGAATTGTAACGTAAATATCTGTGCTTTCCGATGGTCTTAGGCAACCCTGCTAGCGGTTCTCAAACCTGTGGATCACAGGACCTTTGTAGTTGATTCTTATCGCCAATGTTTTTAGTATGCTGAGTATTTAAAACCTTTTGTACTCCTGAAGAAACTGAAGCAAAGAGAGATGGAGTAACAACCCATGTCACACAGCTAGTAAGTGACAGAGTTGGAATTTGTACCCAAATCTGCCTAAATCTAGAGGCTAGTGTTATTTCAGCAGCACAATGTTATAGAAAGCTCAAGAACATGGTATATTCCTACATTCAGAGCAAACATGGAAAGGGGGCTCTTTGGTGTTTTGCACATCCTGGTCTCCTTTCTGTTTCCTGTTCCCCTGCAGTTTATGAGGGACTAGGATTCAATGTCGTTGCTTTCCCCTTGTTCCGCTGACTGCACTTTGAGTCATTCTCTACTAGTGCACTTGGAAACTTGCTATTTTCACTCTTTGGGTCTCTCTCCACTATTAAGCTGTCTACTGCTTTGGCTGCTGGACTGTCGTCTTCATCTTCTCTTCCCCACGGCTCAGCATAGTGCTAGTACTCAGTAAACCCCAATAACTGTCTACTTAATGAATCAATTATTTGGATTAAGGACTGGATTGAACCTCTAGGGGCGAGAGGACTGAATTTAATTAGAAGAAGCTCAAGTTTATTTTCTTTGAAATAGTCCTAGGGAAGATTGAGGTGGGTAGGAAAGAGGCAGGAAAGGCTTTTTGGAGGAGGTAGCACGGCAGTGTTTTTAGGGATGATTACATTGGCCAGGTAAAGAAAGAGAGTGCGGTTGCCAGAGGCTCTCCAGGGAGTGGGAATTGCCTGTGGAGAATGGGGGGTTTGAGAAACCCCAGTCAGCAGGACTGGTGGCCAGGAGAGGGAAAGCCAAGAGGTGGGTGTGGACCTCTTGCCAAGCTAAGGCCCTGGGCATTTCTTCCCACCCTCTCCTGCTCTAAAATTGTGCCTGTTTTCACAAAAAGTCCATCTTTACTGACTGCTTGGCTCATTTAAGAATAGAGTTGTGTTTTATTATCAGTGCCTCATACCAATGTCTGACTAAATTTGAACCCTTTCATTCTTTTGTTAGAAAAAACACTTGCTCATTGAACATAAATCTCTAACGTAATAGAAATGATTCTGAGCAGGCACCTTCCTTGTATGGTCTGCCTTGCAAACTTTATCATATCTACTATAAAGGATAATTCAGTGCATTGAATTGGCTTGATGACCTCCTCCTCTTTATTCCCCACCTCCCGCACAAACATGCAAAAATTAAACATCCAAAGGAAAAAGAAAGAAATCTAAGTTAAGTTATCGTCTCACTATTGGCTACACCAGCTGTGTCATATTTTACAGAAAATTACATGCTGGTGTTAGGCCATTAACTCAGCCTCTGCAATCAAGGTCCAACCTTGAACAAACAAGCAAACCAGGGTACACAGTCAGGAAAGATTGTACCAGAAAATCCAGAAAAAAGTCATGCGCAGGACTTAATTCACTTCAAATTCCCAAATGGTTATGGATGACCTTTGTGTCGCAGGGGTAAGTGCTGAGGGATTTAAAGTTAAAAAGAACAAAATGGCTATTCCCTGGTGCTCTGTATAGGAGAGAAAGGCACAACCACTTAGAAAAAGCTCTAGGCGCATCTAGGTGTCCTTGGCGACAAGAATGAGTCATTGTATTTTAATGAATTCTTGTGGGCTAGCAAACTGAATTTCAGATAAACAAATCTAAGAATTGGTCAATGTAGAGAGCTTCTTGTAGATTATTTTCATGATGGATGTGAGGGACAGAATTCATTTTGAAGTTTATAAAATATTGAATTTTGTTTGTGGAATTTTTATCTTTAGAAGAACATTATGCATCTGGTGCTGTCCATGGAATAACAAGTGATCATGTTGTAATGGGATTGTGCCAGACCTTCCTACGATGAAGCATATACCATGAAGCCTCACTGTGTTTCTGTCCTGGGTGCTAGTAGAGTCACCAGGCCTGCAAATTCTTTTCTTGTGATAGCCCTTATTTGGTGCTTCTTCTCTGTAGAAACCAGCTTTCACCTGGAGACATTATTAATCTTTCTTTCAGGTCTCCTTTCCTTCTCTGTGGTTAGAAGAATAGGATGGGAATAAGTCAGGGGCTATGGTGTTAGGTGGAAGTGCTTTTCAACTTACATCAGGTCCAACCTAATGAGCTGAAGGTTGGGATACTGTTTTCAAGAAAAGTAAATTCTCAATGTATGGGGAATGTGGTACATGTCATGCTTTGTGAGATAAGATTGAGGAGATTAAACCTGTACCTGTAGCACTAGTTGGTAGGCCCATGCAGATCTCAAGAACTCCAAGTACAGCATTTCCTCCAGTGTTGTTCTTTATATGTGTTTTCAGTGGAAACTCTTGGTTTTTGTTCTCTTTTCATTATTCATTAAGATTATAGTTTTCATCTATTTTCTCTCCATTATTTATTTTAGTGGTAGAAATGTGTCCAATTTGAACTTATTTCAGTTGTTTTTGATTTTCTGAAATAGGACTTGAACCTGTGGGCATGATTTCAATTTGATTCATTCAAAATTATTGTTTTATAATGAGTTACGAAGTGTTTACTTGAAACCTAGCTTAACCCCTGTAATACTAGAATCTAAAGCTCCTCTGGCTGCATGACTCACAATGTTTTTATTTCTGTCCTCCACCCCCCCCCCCCCCCGCCAGAACTTACTTAGTTCAGTTAACATATTTTGAGCATTTACTACATGCTGGGTTTTATATCAGATACTAGATGGAAATATAGGACTATATTTGATGGATAAAGGACACTGTTTCTTGCTGAAACCGGTTTGGCACAATGGATAGAGCGTCGGCCTGTGAACTGAAAGGTCTCAGGTTCCATTCCAGTTAAGGGCATGTACCTTGGTTGCGGGCACACCCCCAGTAGGGGGCATGCAAGAGGCAGCTGATCAATGTCTCTCTCTCTCATCGATGTTTCTGATTCTCCCTCTCCCTTCCTCTCTATACAAAATCAATAAAATTTCTAAAAAAAAAAAAAAAAGGACACTGTTTCTTTACCCTCTAAAACTTAGTTTCCTTATCTGTAAAACTGAGCTAATAATCTAAAAAAAAAATGACAGAATGAAATAAAATAATTCCTATAAAGCATCCTGAATATGACAAAGTAAGAACTCAAGAAAAAATTTTGATCGATTTGAATTTCTGTATATTCAATCCATTCTGACACAATGGATTGAATTCCTCTACCTAGTCAAGTACTATTTCCAATTTTCTTAATACTCTAGGGCACTGGTCGGCAAACTCATTAGTCAACAGAGCCAAATATCAACAGTACATTGATTGAAATTTCTTTTGAAAGCCAAATTTTTAAAACTTAGACGTCTTCTAATGCCACTTCTTCAAAATAGACTCGCCCAGGCCGTGGTATTTTGAGTAAGAGCCACACTCAAGGGGCCAAAGAGTTGAATGTGGCTTGCGAGCTGCAGTGTACAGACCACGGCTCTAAGGTACTGCATTGCCATTATGCATTTTTTCTAGGTTTTATTTCCCACATGTCTGAAGATGTAATTATTTGGTAGATCTGATGTAATAGCTTTTGTTGGAGGAAGTAAAACTGATAATTTAAATGTTTTCTTCTTTGTGTTAATAAAATGCTTCTTTTGGAGATCAGTGAGAACATGGTTTTCTGGCTTTCTGACTTTTAAAGTGGCGTGTAATTTGTGACCACAATTTTATATGTCCAGACGCAGGATAAGGCCCTTGTAGTGTAATTAGGAGGTTTATATCTTAAGCAAAGAAGTCAGAGCTCACAGGGCACAGTGGGCATGAGGAGAAAGAGCTGGTACCATAGACTCTCATGCTCACTTGCTCTAAGGCATGGATCAAAATAGTATTTCAGAATTAAAAGAGGTCCACAGTGTTGTTGTGAACATGTAAAGCACTCATGCTTTTCAAGCACTTGTAATAACTATTAGCACTTATGCTGATGATCTTTAGTAGTAGCACTATAATTATCACTAAGGCAAAGCAGGACCATCCCTGTCTAGACTCACTTCTTGAGCAAGTTCTAGTGATTCCTAAGAATTTTATGAGGATCTATAAATATTGATTTATTTTTGGCCTGTACCACTAGTGGAGGTGCTATGCTAGACTCCCCCTCTTGGCCTTTGCTTATGCTGTCACCTCGCCCTCCCAGCTTCCCATCCCCAGCCTAGAATGCCCTTTCCCCAGCCTCATCTATTTGATAAATATATGATCTCAGTTCACTTCCATTTGGCAACCTGGGGACATTTATTGAATGACTAATTCATGCCAGGTACTGTGCTTAATGTCTAGTTGAGAGCAGACCTGGAAACTGATCATAATAACCTCTATGATCTCATGTACTCATTGAAGGAGGCATCATACTCCTATTCTCTTTCCCCAAGTAGAACTGACAGTTTCCACTTTTGTGTACCTATTTCATAATAATGATAATAGTTCATTGCTCTTACTTATGTTTCTTAATACTCTAGGGCACGGGTCGTAGATAGTCTGTAAGCTCCTTTAGGGCAAAGAGTCTATATTATCCTTGAATATCCAGCACTTGGATTGTGCCTATGCATAGAAGGTGCCCAATTAATGTTTTTAGAATTAGTGAACCCATATTTTAGGGCTGATGATCTTCTAAAGATTGTTTGCCATGTCTTTTTCTTCATGTGTTGCCCAAA
This sequence comes from Lasiurus cinereus, assembly GCA_011751065.1. Lineage (NCBI taxonomy): Eukaryota > Metazoa > Chordata > Mammalia > Chiroptera > Vespertilionidae > Lasiurus > Lasiurus cinereus. The sequence goes on along the minus strand of JAAGEH010000393.1, from coordinate 18,276,803 downwards.
TATATTTTGAGTGTTTACTGTGCCAGGCAGTTCTATAAGACATTTAAATGGGGAGGAGACAATAGACAAGTAAGGAAAATATACAAGATATTAGTTGGCATGGAGTATCATGGAGGAAAATTAAGCTGAATGAAAGATCAGGAGTGTGTGTGGGTATGAGCATTTAGAGGTTGTCAGGCAGTCATTTCTGAGAAGGTGACATTTGAGCCAAGGCTTGAGGGAAGTGAGAAAACCTCCTTCAGCAGAAGAGCAGCTGGATATATGAATAGGGAGTCTAGAGACAAGGCTTCAGATGTAAATGTGGCAGTTATCAGGGCATAGATTTAGAGCCCTGAGACTGTGAGGTCAGGATAAATACAGAAAACGTCCAAGGACTGAGCCTTGAGGCATGTTCCTGTTAGAGATGGCAGAGCTGAAGAGGAACTAATAAAGGAGATTGTAGGAGGAACCAGTGTGAAGGAGGAAGCCAAGAGAAGGTGTTAATGACCCACTGTATCAAACATTACTCATGAGTTGTGCAAGTTGAGGAGTGAGAAGTGACCGTTGAATTTGGTCATTGGTGTCACAAAAGTCATTAGTGTCTTTGACAGCAGGTTGAATGGAGTGGTAGGGTGATATCTCAATCTAAGAAGCCCAAGAGAAAATGGGAGAAGAAAAATTACAATATGGGGAACTCTCAAGAAGTTTGTTGTAAAAGGGTGGTTCAGAGAAAGAAGGTGGTCCTTGGAGAAAGAATGTGGGATTACATATTTTTTAAGAAGGGGAAAATTATGAAATGTTTGTATGCTACTAAGAGTGATCCAATGGAGAGGGAGAAATTGAGGATGTGAGAGAGGGAACAGATGACAAAAGCCATGTCCTCAACTAGTCAGAAGGAGCTGGGATGTGGTGCACATGTACCAGCTGCCTTAGGTAGGAGCATGAGCAGTTCACTGGTGGTAACAGGAGGGAAGCCATACCTGAACAAGGATGCAGGCATGTAGAGTCCTGTCGAGAGCTCATGGCAAGTCAAGAGATTATCTCTATCATCTCAATAAATAGGAAACAGTATCATAGGCAGAGAATAAGAGAGAAGGCAGAGATACTGGAATTTTGAGGAGAGAGGAGAAAGTATGAAATGATTCTCTGTGTGGAGTGTATTTACCTGTGTGTTGGGGGGTAGGGAGTGGGCATCAGTAGTTTGCCTTTTTAGAAATGAAGAGTGTTGGTGTCAGGAGTGTGGCCCTCCACAGGTGCTCCTCTTCCAATCCAAAAGTCTGCTGGGCTGGGACAAGTCTTCACAGTGCGGTGACTGGCTACTTGAATGGAAAATTAGGTTGAAAGCAGACTTGAGAAGGTTAGAGCCTTTGGTACATCTTTAAGGTAGGCATTTATCAGACCAGACTGTGAAACTGGTTTTAACCAATGTTCTAGGTTGAATGACTGTGGCCTTCCAAGATTCCAGTGTTGAATTCCTAACACTCAATGTGATGGTATTTGGAGGTGGGGCCTTTAGGCGATAATTAGGTTTAGATGTTGTGGGGTTGGGTCCTGCATGATGGGGCCAGTAGACTTATAAGGAGAGGAAGAAGAGCACCAGAGCTTTCTCTCTTCTCTGTGCTTACACAAAGAAGTCATGTGAACACATAGTGAGATGGTGGCCGCCTGCAAGCCAGGAAGAGGGCCCTGAACAAAATCTGTACCTGCTGACACTTGGATCTTAGACTTTCCAGCCTCCAGAACTGTGAGAAATAATTGTCTGTTGAGTAAGTCACCCAGTCTATAGTATTTTATTATAGCAGCCTGAGGAACAACCAAGGAACTACTCATTCTTGGACTTTATCATTTGCCCATTCATTGTGTATAGGAACTCTTTCCTAGGGCAGGAAGGGCAGGTCACTTATGCCCTTTAGTCAGTCTGTAACTTTACAGACATGCAGGGAACAACAAACCTGACCTGTGGAGCCTATTTGGCATGCTCACCTTTAAGGAAAATGCCCCATCTTGATAAAGCACTCTTCTGTCTTTTACTTCATTATCCTGTGAGCTGCTGAGGCAGTAAATTCTTATTAAATTGGATGATGTTCCATTCCATCCTCCCTTCTCTCCTAAGAAATTCTGTGCCACATGCTGAAGATTTTAAGCTACCACATGGATTTCTCTTGAGCTTTGAATGATTTGATGCATTAGGTATTTTTAATTTATGCTTTTAATTTTAAGAAACACCTCCAGATATGCCTGCAGCCAGCCAGTATTCTAAATCTGCATATAAATATGAGATAAGAGAAAACAGAAAGAAAGAAAAAAAACAGTATTTTTTTTTTCTTTGCCAGTTTTTTCTCTTTATACTTTGCACACTGCAACTTCATTAAGTGTTTTAGGTCAGAGTTCCTTCCTTTAAAAATAAGGAATTCATTAGGCAGACAATCAAATAAGTAAATAAAAAATATTAGGGAGCTGAAACCGGTTTGGCTCAGTGGATAAAACATCAGCCTGAAAGGTCCCAGGTTCGATTCCAGTCAAGGGATGATTTCGGGAACATCCCCAGTAAGGAGTGTGCAGGAGGCAGCTGATCGATGTTTCTCTCTCATTGATGTTTCTAACTATCTCTCTTCCTTCCTCTCTGTAAAAAAATCAATAAAATATATTTTAAAAAATATAAGGGAGGTATTATCATAAAATCCCATTAGTATAATTTTTTTGACATTTAAGAAGTAATCATATGCCTCTGATAATGGTATCATATAAAATCCTTTTATCCCTACAGTTATTAAATGTTTAATTAAATGTCTGCAAGATAGAATTTAATGGCTTGATTCAAAGCAAAGACATATAAATATAATAAAGTTTTAATTTTAATAGCTGCAAAGTAACAATTCAGTTACTGTTAACTTTTAATAAGGAAATATAAACATAGGCACAAAAGAAGAAAGAATAGTATAATGAATTTCTGTGTATCCATCATACAGACTCACCAATGATATACATTCAGCCATCTCCTTATATTTCTTAAGCTAAAAGTTATAAACATTAAAGACTTTCTTTTTTTAAAATAGATAAAATATTAATAGGGGATGTGAGTTACAAGCTAATATATATGCTTAATATGCTTTAGGATGAAGCATCCAAATTAGAGATTAGGGCAAAGGTTGTGACATGGCCCTGACCCTTAATTCTCATGCTCTCAAGTTCACAGGGCTTACCAGAGAAGAAGGGGGGAAGGAGAGAGAGAGAGAAACATCAACGATGAGAGAGAATCATTTACCAGCTGCCTCCTGCAGGCCCCACTCTGAGAATGGAACTCATAACCTGGGCATGTGCCCTGACCAGGAATCTAACTGTGACCTCCTGGTTCATAGGTCAATGCTCAATCATTGAGCCACACCTGCTGGGCTCACCAGTACTTGTTCAGTCCCTTCTTGCATGTTAGGGGTAACTGCTTTGAGTTCTCTGTACTTGCTGTCCCAGGGCCTTCCACATCCTCTTTTTCTCTGCTTTCTATTCTTATTTATGTCATTGAAGTTCAGTTCAGGTTCCTCGTCCTCTGAGATTTCCTCTCATCACCCCATCCCTTACCTGGCACAGGCGTACCCACAAGGAGCGCCCGTAAGAGCACTGCCTCTCTCCCTATCTCTGCTCTGGAGTAAAATCTACTAGTAAACGGGTCATCCTGGTCTACAGAGCTGTGCATCATCTGGCTCTTGGCTGTCTCCCTCTCTGACCTCATTCCTCTCACTCTGCTCTAGTGACATCAATATGTTCTCTGTGTGCCAAGCTCATCTCTGCCGACAGGCCCTGCACTTGCTGTCTTCTCATGCTGGAATGTTCTGTCCCACAGTGGTGACTCAATATGAGTAAAATCCTTCCTGACCACAACAGTGCTTCTCTTTCCAAGAAATAAACACCATACCACTTTTGTGATAGTCATTTCCTTACTTTTACTTTCAGTCCTACCATTAAACATGTGCTTCAAAACAACATAATTTAGTTTGCCTATTTTTTAGTTTTTTACTGAATTTATTAGGGTGACATCCTATATAATAAAAGGCTAATATGCAAGTTGTTCCCATGACCAGAGTTAAACCAGAGGACAGGGCCATCCGGCCAACCGCCCATGAATACTCCTTCCAGCCAGCCCTGCTCCAGATTGGCCCCTTCCATCCCATCAAGGCAGGCCAGCTGGACCCCACCCATGCACGAATTCATGCACCAGGCCTCCAGTTGGTTAATAAAATTATATAAGTTTAAGGGTTGCAATTTTATAATACACCAGAAGCCCAGTGCACAAAATTTGTGCATGGGGGGTGGGTGTCCCTCAGCCCAGCCTGCACTCTCTCCAATCTGGGACCCCTTAAGGGATGTCTGTCCAACAGGCAGTTGGACATCCCTCTCACAATCCAGGACTGCTGACTCCCAATCGCTCGCCTGCCTCTGCCTGATTGCCCCTAACCATTTCTACTTGCTAGCCTGATCACCCCCTAACCACTCCCCTGCCAGCCTGATCAATGCCTAACTGCTCTCCAACTGGCCTGATTGCCCCTAACTGCCCTCCCTTGCCATCCTGGTCACCCCAACTGCTGTCCCCTAATGGCCCTGTCACCCCTAACTTCCTTCTCCTGCAGGCCTGCCCCCCCCTCAACTGTCCTTCTCTGCAGGCCTGGATTCCCCTCCCCCAACTGTCCTCCCTTGTAGGACTGGTCTCTCCCAACTGCCCTCCCATGCTGGTCTCCCCCAACTTCCCTTCTCTGCTGGCCTGGTCAACCCTAACTGCCCTCCCTGCTGGCCTGATTTTTCACAACTGCTCTCCCCTGAAGGCCTGGTCCCCTCCAACTGCCCTACCCTGCTGGCCTGATCTCCTCCAACTGCCCTCCTCTGCTGGCCTGGGTCCCCCCAATTATCCTCCCCTGCAGGCCTGGCCCCCCCAACTGTCCTTCACTGCAGGCCTGGTCCTCCCCCCACCCCCTGCCAAATGCCCTCTATTTCAGGGCTGTCCCCCCCTTCAACTCCCCTCCTCTGTAGACTTGGTCTTCCCCAACAGCCCTCCTCTGCCAGCCTAGTCACCTGTAACTGTTCTTCCTTGCTGGCTTAGTCTCCTCCAACTGACCTCCTCTGCTGGCCTGGTCACCCCCAACTGCCCTCCTTTGCTGGCCTGATCACCCCTAACTACCACAACTGCCCTCCCTTGCAGGCCATCTTGTGTTTACTTGGGGGCAGCCATCTTTGACCACATGGAGCGGCCATTTTGTCCTTTGGAGTGATGTTCAGTTCACATATTACTATTTTATTAGATAGGGAAATCTGTATATTGTATTCTATATTCACCACCCCAAGTCATGTCTCTTTCCAACACCATTTACACCCCCTTTCCCTTCTCGTGCCTTACCTCACCCCATTCCCTCTGGTAATAACCATATTGTTGTTTGTAGATCATCCTCTGTATGATTTTTTACCTTAGAAATATACTGAGTTTTCTTTAAAGTACACTATATGGTCAGTGTTTATGAAAGGTCTTTGTATGCTTAAAAAACTGGGAATTCTCTAATTATTGTTAATACTGTTGTGCATATTTCCATTTGGTGAAGATTTTAATCATGATCCTCAAATCTATATTCTTACTGAATTTTAAAATCTCCTTATTCTTTCAGTTACTGAGAAAAATCTTTAAACTCTCCCATTATGATTATGGATTTTTCTGTTTTATTAATTATGTTTTGGAATTCTGTCAATTATTGCATTATAAATATTTTAGGCTGTACAATTAGGTCAATATACATTTAAAATTATAATGACTTCTTAGAACTGAATGTTGTATTAATATGAATTGATTCTCATGATATCTAATAAATAGTGTTTTCTTTCTAGAGTCAGTTTTGTCTCAGTAATATAGCAATACCAATTTTATTTTATTGGTTATTTGCATAGCATATGATTTTCCAAAATGTTATTTAACCCTTTTGCATTCTTGTATTATAGATTTGTTTGTTTCCTATAGATAACATATGATTGGATTTCATTTTAATTCAATTTGAAAAAATTTCTTTTTCTACTGGATCACAGCTCATAGACATTTGATATAATTTCAAATGTTTTTATTTAGGCATCTTAGTTTGTGCTTTCTGCTACCCTATTGTTTAAAAAAAATGTTCTCCTTTCTTGATTTCTGAATGCATTTTTTTTCATGATCCCATTTTTCCTCCTGGTTTTAAAATTATACACTCAATTTTTAATTACTTTGGTTTTTATTCTAGAAGTTATAGTGAGTATACCTAATTTATCAAAATCAAGTGCTAATCCCTCTTTTCCCTTTTCTCATAAAATCTGAGGTGTTTAGAATAATTTATCTCCATATACTCACTGATGACTTAATGCTTTTGTGTGTGTGTGTGTGTGTGTGTGTGTGTGTGTGTGTGTGTGTCTCCCATATGGAATTACTTAAGTTGTGTCTGAAGGTCTTTGAGGCTTGATAGGGATGAAATCTCTTAATTTTTGTTGTCTTAAAGTGAATGTCTTTTTCCCTCAGTCTTGAAAGTTTTTCTCTAAGTAGAGAATACTAGATAGGCAGTTATTTTCTTTCAGTACATGGACGATTTTTCTCTGTCTTATTACTTACATTGTTGCTATAGAGCAGTTGGCAATAAGCCTATTATTCTTTTGAAGATAATGCCTAGTTTCCTCTCTGTATGCTTCAAAATTTTTCTCAGTTTTTGTCTGCCTGTATTTTCAGTATGCTATCTATAAGTACAGTTCTTTTTTTTCTTCTTTAAATTCTTCTCAAGAGCTTTCAGGCCTCTCTAATCTATAGATTTCTATCTTTCATCAGTTCTAGGAAATTCTATAGCCATTACCTCTTCAAACATTACCTCTTCCCTACCCTATTTTCTTCTTCTGTAACTATAATTAAATGTATTTTAGGCCATCTCACTCTGTCTTCAATGTGTCTTAACTTCTCTTCCATTGTTTCCCCCTCTGGCTGTATATTATATAGCATCTGACCTATCTTCCAAACCACTACTTCTCTTTTAACCCTTTATAATGTATTTCCTTCTTTTTTATTTGGTTAGAAGTTTTTTTGTGTTTTTTTTTGTAGAAGTTGTATGTGTTTTTTTAAAACCAGCATGGTTATATTTTATAGTTTACTAGAGGCCCTTTTCACAATATTAGTGCAAGAATAAGCCCCTGGCTTCACTGCCAGTTGCCAGGAAGTTGGCAAGTCCTTGCTCCTGGGCTGCCTGGTAGCCCAGAGCCGGCAAGTCCATGCTTCTGTCTGGAGCACCATTCCAGTAGCTTCCTCTGCCGCCCATCCTTCCCCTCATGGCAGGCTTCACACTGCTCTGTGCCTGAATATGCAAATTAACCTCCATCTTTGTTGGGTTAATTTGCATACTCACTCTGATTGGCTGTGGGCATAGAAGAGTGATGGTTAATTTGCATGTTTCTCTTTTATTAGGTAAGACTAGAGGCCCGGTGCATGAAATTATGCACAGGGGGATGTGTCCTTCAACCCAGCTTGCTCCCTCTCTAATCTGGGACCCCTTGAGGGATGTCTGACTGCTTGTTTAGGTCCGATCCAAGTAGGTAGGATAGGGCCTAAACAGGCAGCTGGACATCCCTCTTACAATCTAGGACTGCTGGCTCCCAACTGCTCACCTGCCTGCCTTCCTGATTGATCCTAACTGCTTCTACTTGTCAGCTCCCAACCACTCCCCTGCCAGCCTGATTGCCTAACTGCTCCCCTGCCTGTTTGCCCTTAACTGTGCTCTCCTGTGGGCCTGGTCACCCTTAACTGCTTCCCCTGCAGGCCTGGTTCTCCCCAACTGCTCTCCCCTGAAGGCCTGGGTCCCCCCCCCAACTTTGCTCCTCTGCTGGCCTGGTCACCCCTAACTGCCTTCCACTGCAGGCTTGATCACCCCCAGTTGCCCTCCTTTGTAGGCCTACACCCTCCTAACTGCCCTTCCTTGCTGGCCTGATCGCCCACAACTGCCCTCTCTTGCAGGCCTGGTCCCTGCCAACTGCCCTCCCCTGCTGGCCATCTTGTGGTGGCCATCCTGTGTCCACAAGGGGGCAGCCATCTTTGACCACATGAGGCAGCCATCTTGTGTGTTGGAGTGATGGTCAATCTGCATATTACTCTTTTATTAGATAGGATAGAGGCGTGGTGCACAGGTCAGGGCCACTGGTTTGCCTTGAAGGGTGTCCTGGATCAGGGTGGGTGTTCCCTTGGGGCATGGGGTAAGGGGCTTGTGGTTGTTTGCAGGCTGGCCATGGCCCCCAGTGACCCAAGCAGAGGCCCTAGTATCTGGGATTTATTTATCTTCTACAATTGAAACTTTGTAGCCTGGAGTGGAGCCAAGCCTTATTCTCACTCCAGGGAATCAGCCATTGAAACCTTGTTACTTTAAGCCTAGGCCTTGGCTGGCCAGGGTGTGCAGAAAGCTTGGCTTCCTCCATCACCAGGGGCAACCCAAGCCTCCCTCCTGCTTCTCTGTGGTAGCCATCTTGGTTGGATTAATTTGCATACCTGCTCTGATTGGCTGGTGGGTGTGGCTTGTGGGTGTAGTGGAGGTATGGTCAATTTACATATTACTCTTTTATTAGATAGGGTTCTCTGCAGATACATTTTACCTGGTCTTGCATTTCTGGACATAGGATAAGCATAGCTGTTCTATAATCTGTATTTGAGATTTCCAATATTTGTGGATATTTTACTGCTTCCGATTCATGGGACCTTTTTCCACTTGTGCTATAATTGTGTGCTACTCTTGGTTCTTAAAAAAATTAGGGGGTGATTCTTGAGGCCTAGGAAGAAGATGCCTTTCTCCAGAGAGTTCATATTTATGCTCCCATCAAACATTTTTAGATACTACCATTCCAGAATCACCTTAAGCCAAGACAATGGTTGCCATAGTGAATTTAGGTTACTATCATAGTATGGGCCTTTGACTACAACTTTCATGTCATTTTTAAAATTTCCTTTTATTTCTCCTAGTAGAGACCCTATGCACGAAATTTGTGCAAGGAGCTCAGCACTCACAGCCCCTCACAGTCCCTTGAAGCCTCAGTCAGCCCTCCCAGCCCCTTGCAGCCTTTGCAGGTTCTTGCAGACCTGGCTTCATCAGGATGGGTCGTCTGGATGGTCATTCTGTTTGGTATAATTAGCATATTAGCTCTTTATTTTTTTCAGTGCCAAGGCAAAGGCAACCATCCCTGCAGTTCCCCAAAGTTAGTGGTAGAAATTGAGTTTATATATGGTTCACACCCATCCTATTGTTGTAATCCTTTGAGTTCCCAGCTTAATGTGAACAGTGTCCCTTATAATATCTCCTACTTTGAGTGGGCTCCTGGGCCTTGACTTTTTCCTCCCTTTCTTTTAGGAGGCTGCCAGAACAGAAACCCACATGTACTGGTTGTGGCAGATGCCCTGTTTCCCTTAGTCCTAATAGCTCCACACTATTATGTCACCTCCGATGCTTTCAGGGATTTGTTTTAGCTGAGCAATTTAATTGTTTTTAGTAATTCTGGCTATTGGTTTGAATAGCCAAGTCTGCTTTTTCTGAGAAAGGGAATAATAATACCATCTACTGAAAAAAAAAAACTGTGGGATATACATACAGAGGTTTGGAATGTGGTAGGTAAAGTATTTTAAGAGCGAGTATTTTTATCAACTTGTATTTTATATGATACATCATTATAAGTTGATGGGAATTTAAACAAGGTCAATTTGGCCTTATATCCAAAGTGACTCCCAATTTTAACTACAGCAGTTTCTTAAAACTGCATATAACAGCTTTCCTAATGAGCTAGCAAAATAGCCATCTTTGCTAAGTACCCACAGTGTATAGTTATGGTATTAAAGAGATCCTGAAGAGCATGGCCTTTCAGAGATAGACATAGGTTGGCCTACATTGTTTCCTGGTGTGTACTAGGCAATGCTTGACAAAAAGATATTTGTCTGCTGTATATCAGAAAACAGTGTAGGCAAGGCTTGCACTCACAAAGCAGTGCACAGACAAATGTTAATTTAATCAAATATTAGCCGGTTTGGAGAATGCTAGTTATATGCAGCACATGTTGATTAAATTAGTAGTGTTAGCAGAAAATGTCTCTTATAGGCCAGGAATCTTGAGTACAGTTTTGAACCTTAGAAATGTGCATTAATGACAGTGTGGCATGTAGATTGATTGAGAGGTGGAGGGAAGTCGAGACAAGTATGAATAAGTAGTGTATGGGGATAGACAAACATGCCCTTTTGACTCCACCAAGAAAAGGATTGAGAAATGAACCTGCTAAGAAAGGTCTGAGAAAAGAAAACATTTTAGTTCTGACATTCAAGGAACATCCCCAATCCTGTCTGGATGGGGGCAAAGTTCAACTGCTGCCAGTTCTTGGGCCAACCACAGAATCTGTTTAGTCTTCCTTCTTTCTCTTTTGACCTCGAGGAAAGGGCTGTGGTTTAATCAAATATGATGACCTGAGACCACTTGGGTGGTCTCCCTGGGTCTTAGACCTTCAGAGAACAGTTCAAAAATACTAAACCTTAATATTGTCAGGGTTGTTTTAACTTTGAGAAAAGGATAATGAGCATGAAGTAAGACTATCAGAGGACTGGATTGCTTCGAATTTTTAGTTAGTTGAAAGGCTACTAGGTCAATTTCTTCATGTAATTTTACTTGCTCTCTCACACTGATGTATCATTGTCATGCATGGATATAGAATGCATTCTCTCATTCAGTAGAATGAATGGAGATTCTGTGATGAGGGTTTTCTCAGGCACTGTCAGCATTCTCTCTTTGATAATTATTTTATCAGGCTTTGCCATTCTGGTCTGACCTTTTGTCATCATGATAGCATATAACATTTAATAAATAACTATTATGTGTCAGGATCTCTATTTATGTCATCTTATTTAATCCTCACAATACTCCCATTGGGTAAGTGGTTTTAACTCACTTCGCAAAAGTCAAGTAGTTTGCATTTAAGCAGGTCCTGGAATAACATCATTTAGTTATAACATTGATGATACCCTTTAGGAACTTAACTCTTGTTTAAGTTGGCCTATGGTTAAATCAGCTTCATCATATATCTTTTCACTTAAAGTCACAGAAAATATTGATGACATTGAAGACTAGCTGTATTTATAATGAAACTAGAGGCCTGGTGCATAAAATTCGTGCACAGGTAGCGTCCATAGGTCTGGCCAGTAATAAGGGCCAATTGGGGCCTTCCAGCTGCTGGCTGGACCTTCCTTTGTTCTGTGCTGTCCCCTGGTGGTCAGTGCACATCATAGCAAGCGATCAAACTCCCGTTCTTCCAGTCAAACTCCTGAGGGGACAATTTGCATATTAGTATTTTATATATATAGATGTACAACAGAGTCGGAACCTGTGTATGACCCACTCATGTTTCTTCTTCCTCACAACCACTGAGATTGTAACTTTAAAAATGAATTTTATTGAAGTTTAATTCCTAACTAATTTCCACCAAAGTTGCCTTAAGGGTTGACCTTCTCTAAAAATGTGGGTATTGCTGATTTTCCTTTTATTGTGGAGTCACAGACCTACTAGCTACTCCCAGTGAGCTGCAGTGAGATTGTATGTTTAAAAGAAAAATGTTTCAGCTCCTATGTTTTTGGTGTTTGTGGTAGAGAGACCAAATCCTTCTCAGTTGTTTTTTTCGTAATATGTTTACAGAGAATTTTGTAGTGAGCCTGCATGTGTGGCGTGTGTGAGAGTGACAGATATAGTGGTAGTGTATCCACATATCTCTGACCAAATTGTAGGAGCACACACACAGTCTGTGGTTCTTACTGAGATTAAATTTGGCCACAATTTCTCCCTTTCACTGGGAGCTCTCCCCTAACAGTGGGTCATATCAGCTCTTCAGTTTATTGCAATGACTGGCTCAGAATAGATAATGGTGTGATATTAGTCACTTAGGGTTGAGTAACACTATTTGAATTTAAATCTAATCTCATACTTCAAGACATTTAATTGAAGTTGGGAGGTGCTAATTGGCAATTCACCATGGAGAATTTGGGGCAAGGCTTTTCCTTTTTTCCTTTTATTTTCCCCCCAAGGACATTAACAAAAACAGCTGCAAGAATTCTTGTGGGTTTTTTTTGTTTTGTTTTATGGCATAAAATAAAGTGGTTAAGAGCAGGACTTAGATTATTTCCCTTTGAAATGGTTGGAGGAAGTAGAAAATACATACGTAAATCTCTAGATTAACGGCTGCATTCATTGCCAGTCTCTGGAACGCCCTAAATGGAAGAGACTGGCAGAAAGAGTTCCCAAGATTTCAACTCCTGTCTTAAGAATATAACAAAAACAAAAGTCAAATCCATCTCTGCTATGCTACCATGGGTGGTTGATTCATGGTAGTGAACGTGCAGGTGGTCTGTGTTCTTTGACCCATTTCAGGAAACACACTTCTCACTGTTTCTTTGGGGCCCAGCCATTAATAACAGTGAGACACACGCTCACAGGATGCTGAGCAAACAGCACCTGCCTGAGTCCGGGCGGTGAATTTGAGATAATATTTTTGCTCACTCTCCTTATTATGGTATTATTTCATTTATTCCATAAATATTCAGAAGCGCCTGTAATGTGCTGGACAATAGGGGCAGGAGAGACAGTGGTGGACAAGACACAGTGTCAAACCCCCAAGGAACTCATGTTCTACATTCATCTCCAATCACCGTCTCTCCTCTGAAAAGTGTGGCCTATGGTTAAGTGCCCAGACTATGCAGCCAGTCAGACTTAGATTAAAGGACTCTACTTACTAGGTGTATGACATTGGCCAAACCACTTTTGCCTCAGTTAGACTTCCTTTCTCCATCTATGCAAGGCAGGCCCTGCAGGTAAGGAGGTTTCACAGTGGCTGTGGCATAGCCAGGTTCTCTGGATGCGAACCATCTCTGCTGTGGTTGTGGTCATTGTTATGACTGACTATATTCTGGCTTCTGAGTTTGTGAAAAAGGAAACCTGTTTGAAGTTAATTGGAAGAAAGTGGCTGCTAGTATGCCAGAGGGAGCAACCAAAGGCTCATAAACACCTCTGCTTCCCAGGGAAGAAGGTAAGGCCCAAACTTTGCAAATGGGGAACTGTATGTCTCCCTGTATAACTTCCTTTCCCTTTCAGGCATTATTTTAATTTGACTCTTTTTAGGTTTAAATGTTGGGTAGTTAGAAAGGGAAACACACAGTGCACTTAACTCTGGATCTTCCACCATGTTAAGCACAGCTGTGCTGGGCCAGGGAGCCCAAATGTGGAGAAACAAGTAGTTCTTTGTTGAAGACATGGGTATTGGGTAATCCTCTTACATACTTAGCCCAAAGAAAAAGCTGCAGAATGGCATTTAGATTCTTCAGTATATCCTGAGTAGCATAGCTTGCTAGTAGCAGATTAAGATACGAGAGGAGAGAGAGAGAGAGAGAGAGAAAGAGAGAGAGAGAGAGAGAGAGAGAGAGAGAGAGGGGGGGGAGAGGAGGGAACGGAATAGAAGAGAAGAGAAGAGAGAGAAGAGAGAGAAGAGAGAGAAGAGAGAGAGAGAGAGGGAGAAGGGAGGGAGAGAGAAAGGGAAAAAGAGAGGGAGAGGGAGAGAGAAGCTTACCAAGTATGCTGCTATCTTTTAGATATTCAAATACTTACAATTCAAGAAAATCAAGAAAAGCAACATTGCTTCCCTTGCCCATTATAAAACACTTAAAAACCATTTGTATAAAGCATCCCTCATTTATTTATTTGACAAAAGCCATTCTATTTCGGTGGAAATTGAAAGATTGAGGATAATTTGAAACCAAAATTTTCAACAAATACATAGAAGATGTGTGGTCTGTTGGTTTCCTCCTTAAATACCTTGAGGGAAGTTTTAGAAGGTTGTCTGGACTTCAACTTATTTAGATAACATATTTAATTTGTTAACATCTTAGAGCAGTGGTTCTCAACCTTCCTAAGGCCGCGACCCTTGCATACAGTTTCTCATGTGGTGGTGATCCCCAACCATGAAATTTTGCTACTGTTATGCATCGTGATGTAAATATCTGCATTTTCCGATGGTCTTAGGCAACCCCTGTGAAAGGGTCGTTCAACCCCCAAAGGGATTGCGACCCACAGTTTGAGAACCGCTGTCTTAGAGGGAAGTGGTGACTAGTAAGTAGTGGAGCTGGGATTTGATCCCAGGTAATATGGTTTTGGAGCCTGAGCTCCTACTATCCTGCTTTCATAGCCTCTCTCATTATTCAGGTGTTGCAGCAAATTAAAACAATGAAGTGTTTATGATAACAACTGAGCTTCTCCCCTAGCTCCAGTACCATGCATGTCTTAAAATTAATCTTTGATAAATTTGGTGTGTTTTCTTCCAGACTTGGGTGGACATGGGTGTATTTATGTATTTATACTAGAGGCCCAGTGCATGAATTCGTGCAGAGGGATGGGGGTGGGGGAGGGACCACAGGAGTTGGCCTGCAGGAGATGTGCTAAGGTAGCAGCAAACAAAGACCACAGACAGAGTGCCCCCAAACCACCTGAACACCAGCTATGCTCTGAGATGGAAATATAGCCCTACTTCCTTGCTTGTACTTGGGCTGCCTTACTCTCCCTGGGGTGGAGTTGCTGACAGACAGACAGGTCAGGTCATCTCTCCTACCTCAGCCGTACATTTTCTCGGGGCTCCGCTCCCAAGCATGATAGGTAGCTGACTTCAGCCAATTGGAGGAGCACTAGCCAATCAGCGATTGGGAGCCCAGAAAAGCACGGGGCCGAGCTAGAAGTGGCTGATGAGGGACAAGGGTAAATGGTACAGTGTGATGACAGAGGTAAGATGGTGGTGGTGCTTACTTTAAGTTTTTGCAGTTAGGTGGCTATTTTGCTCCTTCTGCCTCCTCTGAGCTGCTACTCTGTCTTGATCAGTGTCAGGTCACTGTCCTTCTACAGACTTCCCAGATCCAGATTCTCTGGTGTCCAGAGCCTTAGCCAGGGGGAGGGATGAGCTAGGGGAAGGGACTGCGGGAGGTTGGCCAGCTGCTGGCCACAAGAGGTTGGCTGTGGGAGTTCACTGACCACTAGAGGGAAGCCCCTACATTGAGCATCTGTTTCCTGGGGTCAGTGAGCATCATAGCGACTGGTTGTTCTGGTCTTTCTGGTCGTTCAGTTGTAGAGGTTGCTTAGGCTTTTATATTTATACTAGAGGCTCAGCGCATGAAATTAATGCACTCGGGGGAGTGAGGGGTCCCTCAGCCCAGCCCGTGCCGTTTCCCAGTTCTGGAACCCTCATGGGATGTTCAATTGACAGCTTAGGCCCGACCCCCCTGGCTTTTCTACCTCCTTCTGCTCCCCTAGGGAAAGGGCCTAAGTGGTCAGTTGGACATCCTTAGTGCAGCAGTGGAGGCAGGAGAGGCTCCTGTCACTGCCACTGTGCTTGCCAGCCATGAGCCTGGCTTCTGGCTGAGTGACACTTCCCCTTTGGGAATGCACTGACCACCAGGGGGCAGCTTCTGTATTGAGCATCTGCCCCTTGTTGGTCATTGTGCATCATAGAGACCGGTCATTCTGCCATTCAATCAATTTGCATATTAGCCTTTTATGCCTGAGGGATCAGGCCAAAACCAGCTCTCCAACATCCCTCAAGGGATCCCAATTGCAAGAGGGTGCAGGCCAGGCCAAGGGACCCCACCAGTGCATGATCAGGACTGGAGAGGGATTCAGGAGATTGGCCAGCCAGGGAGGGACTGCAGGAGGGCTCCAGGACATGTCCGGCTTGTCTTGCTCCATCCTAATTGGCTGGACCCTAGCAGCAAGCTAACCTACTGGTCAGAGCATCTGCCCCCTGGTGATCAGTGCACATCATAGTGACTGGTCAACCTGTCAACTCTCTGCCCCCTGGTGGTCAGTGCACATCACAGTGAGCAGTTGAGCGGCCTTAGCATATCATTAGCATATTATGCTTTGATTGATTGAACAGACGACGAGACACTTAGCATATTAGGCTTTTATTATATAGGATATATATATTATACACATTATATTATATAGGATATATATAATACACACACACACACACACACACACACACACACACACAGTGGTACCTCGAGATACGAGTGCCTTAACATACGATATTTTTGAGATACGAGCCATTGAGTGAGCGATTTTTGCTTTGAAATACGAGCAACATTTGAGATAGGAGTAATCATGCGGATCGGCTGGCTGCACACAACCCACCAGTTTACCGTGACTCGAGCGTCTCATAGTTTCCCACGCCTCAAGGTTACGGAACGAATTAAACTCGTATCTCGAGGAACCACTGTGTGTATATGTGTGTGTGTATATATATACACACACACACACACACACACACACACATATATATATATAAAATTTTTAAAAGGGTTGCTTTGGTCGGATGGCTCAGTTGTTTGGGGCATCATTCCATACACCAAAATGTTGGGAGTTTGATTCCTGATCAGGGCACATATCTAGGTTGTTGGTTCAATCCCTGGCCTTGGCGCATAAGGGAGGCAACCAGTCTCTCACATGGATGTGTTTTTCTCTCTCTCTGCCTCAAATCAATAAATATATCCTCTTGTGTGGATTAAAAATAATAAACAAACAAACAAATAAATAAATGGGTTCATGCTTTGCATTTTGTTCTGGTACTTCTTCTGCCAACATTATTTATTAAAAACATCTTTCCAGGTCAGGACATATAGATGTACCTCATCCTGTCTACTGACTGCATTTGGCAGATACTTAATTTATTAATTATTTCTTTAATGGTTTAACCATCGGGAGAGTGGGCTTCAAGGAACATTCTTATGTGCATATTTCATATTATTTAGGTTTTTCTTTTATTTTGTTTTTGCAGAATAAGCTCCCAAAAATGAAATTTCTGGGTTAAAATGTATATCATTTTATGTTAGGCCTGGAGTTAAAAGCTGAGTCACACAGACCTGAGTTGAAAGAAGACCTAGCCAGATGAAAGACCTTGGCTGCCTGAAATGTGTTAAACAAGTACAGTCTCTGGGAGAGAACTCCAGACTGGGAGAGGTTCCAGCTTCAGGGAGTCCCAACAGATCAGCTAAATATGTGACCTTGTGCATTTGTTCAGGTCACCAAGAGCTTTCTTGCTGTGAAATTTCTTTCACCCAGGCAACTGAAAGAGGTCATGGTTATAGTGAAAAGAGATAGAACAGTGAAGAATTTCTGTCGGAAGGATATGGCTTCATTTGACATTTTTGGCATTTCTATATTAAGTTGAGTAATTTAAATAGACTATCATATAAATAACTAGAGGCCTCGTGCGTGAAATTTTCGTGCACTGGGTGAGGTGAGGGCATCCCCTCAGCCCAGCCTGCACCCTCTTGCAGTCCCAGACCCCTTGCTTCTTACTGTCTGCCTGCAGCAGAGGTGGGAGAGGCTCCTGCCTCCGAGGCAGCTCTGAAGAGCAGCAAGAGCCTGGCTTCTGGCTGAGCAGTGCTCCCCCTGTGGGAGCACACTGACTACCAGGGGGCAGCTCCTGCATTGAGCGTCTGCCCCCTGGTTGTCAGTGCATGTCATAGTGACTGGTCATTCTGCTGTTGGATCAATTTGCATATTAGGGTTTTATTATATAGGATGGGCTGTCTGGTTGACACTTTCTCTGTGGCAGTGGTTCTCAACCTTTCTAATGCCACAACCTTTTAATACAGTTCCTCATATTGTGGTGACCCCCAACCATAAAATATTTTCATTGCTACTTCATAACTGTAATTTTGCAACTGTTAATGAATCATCATGACCCACACGTTGAGAACCGCTAGCAGGGTCACCTAAGACCATCAAAAAATCATTTTATGGTTGGGGGTCACCACAACATGAGGAACTGTATTAAAGGGTCTCAGCATTAGAATGGTTGAGAACCACTGCTCTAGAGGGAGTCTCTGACTTCCAGGGGAGAATCCTAGTAGGTTAGCATTCTCACACGAGGATTCTGGGACAGGATGGAAAACTCTCGATGTTGGGCCGGCCCTCCAGGGGATGTTGTGAGGACTGGCGGATGCCAGGAATCAGGATGTGGAGGAGAGGACAGGCCGCACATGCATGAGTGCCTGTACAGCCAAATCAAGTCGTTTCATGGTTGCCTTTAGGAAAGTTCGCTGGATCCAGTGTCTATGGCTCTCAGCAGGGGAAGCATAATACAAGAGGATAAGGAGCAGATGTTTTTACATGCAGCGCTTCTGAATAATTTCACTCCCAACTCCTGACAGTCAGGTGGTGAGATATTCCGGAGAACATTTTCAGTCTGAAGAGAGGAATTATTGTTTAGCCTGACTTTAGCCTGCATTTTCCTTTCATGTGCCTTCTGCATGAGTGTTCTTAGACCAAGGTTAAATTTAATGTTGAGGCAGTTTGGGCACTTACAAATCAATGAACCAGAGACAAACGTATGTATAAATGTTGTAATTGCAATTCATTTATTTCTCTCTTTTTTTCTTAACTCCTGTATCTCCTGGCATTGGATTATTTATAATACTGACTTCGACTGATTTGAGTGATATAGCATTAAAATGTTAACTTACATTTAATAAGAGGCTGATGGTACTTATGAAGGGTATCTCTCATTTAACATAATTATCAGATATGCTGCAGCATATGAATTTTAATGGTTTGAATTGATGTCATCTTTACTTTTTCGTTATACAAACATTAAATAATATCCCCTAATGTTTGACTCATGGATGTTGCCTTACAGTTGGCAAAACAGTGTGCTGCTGTTTGCACAGTTATTTAAGATTCTTGGAGGAGATTAAAGAGAATTTATTGTTTTTTCTTTGGGGCAGACTTTCTTATTTAACTTAAGTAGATTTAAGGGGCCTCATATTTTCTTCCAGATACAATGGAAAGGTGCCTAAAATAGCAAGACTTTTAAAGTTATTATTCTGAGGTGCTAGCTGAATAGCTAGCTCAGTTAATTAGAGTGTCATCCAATATATCAAGGTTGCAGGTTTGATACCTGATTGGAGCACATACAAAAAACAACCTATGAATGTACCAATCAATGGAATAACAAATCCATGTCTCTCCCCTCCCCCCTTTCTCTCTCTACCCATTTCCATCTTCTCAAATCAATAACCATTAAAAATTTTTTTATTATGAGAACTGCCACAAAGTTCAGTATTTGCTAAGTTTTCACACAGTTGGCTAATAGACTTGGATTCTAGTCATGAGTCACAAAAGAAAGAAACTCTGTTGTAAAATGAGTGGCTTTGGTTTTGGATTTAATTGAGGGCATTTGCTTAATTGCTGATCACAGGGTCATGCAAAATTATACCTTAATAAGCTGGAGACTAGATGATGTGGGCAGAATTCTGATTCTTTGGCCAGTTTTTACCTATTTCCAGTCTCCCTCCAGCATGCTTTAAGGAAATGCAGATGAATGGATTCTGCGGGTCATAACGAGGGTGGAAAAATGTGAGGCAAAAGGAAAAATTCACAATGAAGTCCAATGCCTTTTTATCTGAGCCATTCAATTGTTATTTCAGGGCCCTGTCCCTCTTAGTACATAAAATTTGTAGTTAATAGCAAATGTTTCAGAGTTACTACAACTTTCTGTTTGTTTGTTTATTTAGGGTTTGTTTGCTCAATTAGAAAGTTTCAATGTGAGAACTTTGACAGTCTGCCTTGTTTCTTTGAAATAAAATGTTCTCTTCCTCTTTCTTTGCTATTTCTTGAACTCTACTAACTGAGCATTGAACTCAATATTTTGACTAACTACTGACTCACTTTCACACTACTGGAAAATTAGCTTTTATTTTACTTTTTCATTTGCCAGATACCATAGATGGGCTAAGGTAGAAGGCAGGTCCAGTTCCCAATAATAAGATAAAACATGTTTAAGGACCAGTGGAATATATAAACCTTTGGAGGTGGAATAATATCGCACATACAATATACTAACAACTGGTATGTTTATTTAGCAATAATGTTTTTCCTGCTCACTCTTATGAACCAATTTATTCAAAGCCTGCATTTTTGACATCTTGTCTTTAACTTCACTGGATTTACTTTGAAATCGTCTAATGTGGTGGCTATAGTATATGCTCTTCACTAATTTGCATATAAATCTCTTCCATCTAAATTGCATGGACTTTCATGCTTTTGGGCATCCACATTATGAAGTTATTTCTAAATTTTATTTCAGGCCCTGGTACACAATTCAGACTTATTTTGGGCCTTCTATCTATAGGTGTATGTTTAAGATCTCCAAAATGTAACCATTTTCTGAACTGTTTTTAAAAGAGATTTTTAAATGGCTTGTTTATAGTGGTATCTAATATGAATAATTATTAGGTCACAACCCTATAATCACTAAGATTATTGAATTTCTTTGCTTCCTTAAAATAGCTGGTTTTGCCCTAGCCAGTGGATACAGCATCAGCCTTCGGACTGAAGGGTCCCGGGTTTGATTCCAGCCAAGGGCACATGCCTGAGTTGGGGGCTCGATCCTCATTGGGTAGCAGGCAGGAGGCAGCCAATCAATGATTCTCTCTCATCATTGATGTTTCTATTTTTCTCTCCTCCCTTCCTCTTTGAAATCAATAAAGAAATATATATTTTTTAAAATAGCTGATTTTATCAGCTGACCTTTTTAAGCATCTCAAACTATCATGAGATTGTTGCAGATTTGATTGTCTTCATCCAGAGAATACTTTTTTCTAAATAAAGTACTTGAGGGAGTATTCTATAACTAAGAGACTGTGTAATATATAAGTGAATATATGGCAGTTCTCTCTTTTGAAGGGAGAGAAAAGTTCTTAGTATATTTGACATGGTAATTAACCAAAGGGTTTTCCTCTTTTTTGCACATCTAGAAAAATTGATTATTTTTTGTTATATATTCATATATTTTTTAAAGGTGGGAAAAACAGTTACAAAGATGTATGATTTATGGAAGAATAGGGAATTTAAGTAGACTAATGATTATCATATGGTGCTTGTATAACCTTAATAGTTAATAAGTTGTAATCCAAGAATAAAATGCCATTATGGGATATAAAACTGCAGAATTAATAGAAAAATAGGACTCCATTCCCTAACCAGTAAAGAAAAAAAACTAATTACCTCTTACAAGATGTTCATTAATCTCCACTTCTCCAATGTAGATCTAGCTCTTGACCTTTTCTATCTTAATTTCCATTTAAAGTGGTGTCAAGTATTGTGGCGATATGACAGAAAAATGAGCACAAAATCTGAGCATTTTCTTAGGGCAGTGGTTGGCAAACTCATTAGTCAACAGAGCCAAATATCAACAGTACAAAAATTGAAATTTCTTTTGAGAGCCAAAAACCGACTTCTGCGCATGGGCCATGAAGTTTAAATCGCATTGTATGTGCATGCCTGCACGTGGTATTTTGTGGAAGAGCCACACTTAAGGGGCCAAAGAGCCGCATGTGGCTTTCGAGCCGCAATTTGCCGACCACTGTCTTAGGGTAATCCAGTACATTGGAAAGAGGAGGCCTATAAAGGACAGGAGTCTTACTGAAATGACCACAATTAATTCTCCTCTCTTGAGATCTGTTTCAGCTTTTAGCAAGAGAAACATGTGTTAGAAGATGCTGAGAGAGCAAGTGGGCAGGTTATGATAACAGTTAATTTGACACTTGAATAGCTCTGTAATTTTCAAGGAACTTGTGTGAGTGTTATTTAATTCCATTATCACAACAACCTGAGGTACAGATTATGGAGTTAGAAGGATTCCCTCCTCTTCCTTGTCCTCTGTTTTCTTTCTAACATGTAAGGAAAGTGAGGCTCTGAGAGGTTATGTAAATTGACCAGGTCACCATGCAGAAGTTGGGCAACAAGAAACAGGCCACTTCTCTGGGTTTGGAAAACCCTGATACCATTGCACTGTGTGTGTGTGTGTTTCTAGCCCCTGAAATCCTATTTCTCACTTATTTCTTCTAGGACATGTGAAACATAATTAGGAATGTGCTTTACAGGTGATTATCATAGAAATGCTCCCCAAGGGTCATTATTTTGTGAAGAAGGGCAGCAAATTCTCATCCTTTCTATATTTTCCTCTCTGCCTGTCTACTATTGCCAGTAATAAAAATGCAGGTACACTTAAGAACAAAGAAGACATGAGTATATTTTAAAATGAACATTGTCAGAGTAAATCCAACTGTAGAACTGCAAGAGTTTATTATCTCATTCTGAAAGGCTTCTGAATTTACGTAATTTGGTAATTACCCCCCACCCCCCCCACACACACATTTTTTAGGTTAAAAGAACATTTTTTCTCTAGAAATAATATTGGGAAAGAGATCATTTGCTGACGTTCAATTGAGAACTGTGTAACATTTCTTTGAGATCTTTATATGTAGTTTTATATATATTTGAAAAATTTCATATAGTTTGAGGATTATATGAAGACTTTTAGACCAGAAAGTACCCACTTTATTAAAACACTCTCTTAAACTTCACAGGTACAAGCTGGTTGACAGTCTTGGATGAATTGGATTAAATGTCACAAGTATTTATTGCATTCTCAGTATGAGCACGAAGTGGAGCTGAGGGCAAAGGGTTAAGCTCTTTCTCTTTAAAGACTACATGCTGGTAGTAAGCACAAGAAGAACAAACATAGCTTCAGGGCAAAGGTGGGTAAATAATGCAAAAGGAGTAATAGAAAGGAGCCCTTTCAGGGTTTAGAGGGTGTGTGCATTTCAGATTGGGAATATCAGGACCAGCCTCACAGTTTGGAGGAAACATGGTGATAATGGGAGTTTCCATTGGAGAAAATAGAACAAAGACTTGGAAGCAGGAAAGTATAGGGTATATTTGGGAAACCAGGACTGACTTTAGAATGACTGGAAGAAAATAGAGGAGGTGATTGTGAACATGGCACTTTCCAAAGGTAAGGAATGTATTTGTGACCATTAGGTGAATTTTAATTTTCTTGGGAATTAGGGTGAAAATTTCTTTTCCTTCAAACATTTTTAAAAGAAGGAAAAAAGGAGGAAAGCTAGCTGTGTTTTGAACTCAGAGATATTTAAGCTATGTGAACATAATACTACCTACATTGACTACTGGTACACTGCTTCTACTGTATCAAACTCAATTTGACAGAAAGGTGAGTCTTTATTGTTTTGATCACTCTCCTTTTATCCAGAACCTTCTTGCTACCAAGACTCAGCCTGCAGGAGAGACACAGAAATCTCTGTTTGGCTCTTGCCATGTTTCCTCTAACCACTCCTCTGTTATCCTTTAAAGATATACTTTCACATTTCTAATGAATTAGTTTAGCAAGAGTTTTAATACTTGATGATGCTTTATTTGATGCTAAAGGCCTGTTGCACAATATTCATGCAAGAATAGGCTTTTCTTCCCCTGGCTTCATGCTCAGTCGCCCGAGAGTCAGCAAGTCCTTGCTTCTGTCCAGAGCACTGCTCCTGTAGCTCCCTGGACGCCCCTCTTCCCCTCATAGCAGGCATCTGGCCCCTCCTGGCCACTCTGAGCCTGCATATGCAAATTAACCTACATCTTTGTTGGGTTAATTTGCATACTCACTCAGATTGGCTGTGAGCGTAGCAGAGTAATGGTTAATTTGCATGTTTTTCTCTTATTAGGTGATATGTAGTTTGAACACAGGGATATTTGCATCTTTATAGCCAATTACTCCTTATCCAAGGGTTTTTGTTTTAGTTTTATCTCTAGTAGTAGAATTTTCAAATACTGGCAACATATATGTGGGGATTTGGAACCAGAATGGGCTTTGGAGTCAGAATCACTTGCGTAAAAACCTGGCTTCCCCTCATATGAGGCTTTCTGAGAACTCCTTGTCTTGTGAGTTAGTGATGCTTACCTCATTGGGTTGATTGTAAAATGCATATAAAAGACTTTAATGCGTCCTAGCATTGCTTCCCCTTTCTCCTTTCCTTTCTGAGCATGAACTTTAGAAATGACAGTGGTGTCTCCTGAGTCATGGTAAATGTATCCAGCTTCCCACCCTGCAATTAGGAAATGACCACGCTTCTCTCTGAGCAGGAAACCCTCCATGTCTGCATTGTTGCTCCTGTTCATGTGTCTCCTCAGCTTCCAAGGGTTTCTACTGCTCAGCACTGGGCATCTCACTCCTTCTTTGAAACACAGAGGCACCTTGATGGTACTGAGATAAAAATACTCTGTTTTTCTGAGTTGTGCTTATTTGTATATTTCTTCCATCTCACTTCTTGACTGAAGGTTCTAGAAGACCAGTAGTTGGCAAACTCATTAGTCAACAGAGCGGCAAACCACGGCTCCCACCACTGTTTTAGACTTACACTCCTTGTAGGCATCTTGCCATTTCCTTTGTTAACCTAATACAGTATCCTGTGTTCATTAATCTTGAGGTTGAATTAAATTAATCTGATGCCTGTGTAATGCTCACATATAAACAGTATCCAAAACTAGTTCTTACTTTTCCATGGCATAAGACAAAGTTAACGACCACCCCATTTGTTTACCAGTATACTGAAAAACATCTTCAACGTGTCTAGAAACATCCCAGCCCAACAGACCTTGTGGATTGATTTCCTCTTCTCTCCAGAGCAAATGTGAAATTATTACCATGGAATCCGAGGCTTCTCTATCAGTTTCTGCACACTCCCTGCCACCCAGTACTTATTACACTTCAGCCTACGCCCTATGATTCAGCCAGGCAGATTGGCTAGATGTACACTCCTTAACAAAGGTGTATAAAAATATCCATTGTCAGCTGACATAACAGGTGGCTTTCTTTACCATCTAGAATTCCATAAAAAAATGTTGGCATAGTCTTCCACATAAGGTCAAGGCCTAATCGGGGAAGCAGTGTTGAGCCAGCTCCTGTGAGTCTCAATACATCTCATCTCTTTCTTTCCTTGATGTTAATTCATACTTTAAATTAAAGTTAATGTGTATTTAATATCAGTGTTGCATGTTCATTTGCTGGTTGCTTGTTGACCTCTGCTTTTTGAAGACAAAGACCAATGATGAATTCTCATTAAACAGTCTCCTTGTACCAGTGTTCATATACTCCAGCCCTCCCATTTTATAGGGGAGGAAATTGAAACTTCTCAGGCAGACACTAATTTCTGAGTCTAATGGGGCACCTTTTAAAAACAAATTTAATTCACAGGCCTTATGTTTGCATGCAGATTTGAGCTTGAAAATACAGAAGTAGAATATTTTATTTTTTCCATTTTTTATTAATGTATTACAAGTGTACATATCTTCCCATTGCCCATCCCCCACCCCACTCTCATATGTGCCCTCACCCCCAGTGTCTTGGTGTCCATTGGTTATGCTTATATGCAGGCATACAAGTCCTTCAGTTGGTCTCAGAAGTAGAATATTTTAAATGGCTTCTAGAAAAGGCAGCACAGATCAAGTAAATAAAATTGATTGCCCTTCTAAACCACAAAGTCATAAATACTGTAAATGAAATGCCAAGCCAATCGGGCTGATTTAGACAGGGTTCTGAGACAGTCAGTATGCTATGTACATATTTTGATAGTAATGGTAAAACTAAAGAACGTGGTGGTCACAAATACCAACGGTATTGCATAATGTGAGCATTGGTTGGTTCTTTTTTTTTAAATGTCATTTAAAAAATATAAGAAAATAAATTTTTACAACCTATTTCAGATCAAGTCACATATAAAAAAATCAGTTTAGCAAAAGTAAAGACCGTAGAGGTATTTAATAAATTTATTTCTGAGTGCAACTAAGAAAAAGTACTAAGGTACTTGAATTTTCTGCCTACTATAGTACTTCATACCCTATAATTTTGGTATCTTCACAAAATGTGTAAGTGCTAAAATAATATTGATCCACTGCTAGAAGCAATAGCTTTAAATCCAACTTTTTATAGCTTTAATAAGTAAAAAAAATCACTGAGATCAACCTGCCTACGTGGATAGACTTTTTACAGAGGAACATGTAGTCAGATGACATTTTGGGCCATCCAGAATTATGCAGTGCTAGTATTCAGAGTTTAAGAATTCAGATATGTTTTTTTCTCCCAGGGATCAGAGAGTAAGTAATTAGTATCTATGCATGCATTGTGGTTATTGGATGTGAATTAATTTGAATTCATTAATCTCATGAGTTAACAACAAGGACAGGGAAAAATTTGACCTGATGAAGTTCAGGGTTTTGGTTATCTGTATGTGCAACAAGAAATGGACTTTGGAATTTGACCTGGGTTGTCACCTTTTGGGACTTGGACAATATGTGACTCTCAGCCCCAGCTTCTCAGACCTTAACTGGTTAGCATTAAAGAAAAACAATTTCCTGTAATACTATGTTTCCATTTCTGTTGCATAGATACTGAAAAAGAGGGATGGTTGGGCTATGTGCTAAATTTATGTTTAAATTTCTAAGAAACTATCAAACTGGTTTTCAGAGTGGCTATACCATTTTGTATTTCTACCAGCAATGTATGAGGATTCATTTCTCTACATTCTGGAAAGCACTTGGTATTATCTTTTTTATTATAGCCATTCTAGTAGGAACAAAGTGGTATTTCATTGTGGTTTTTAATTTTTATTTCTCTCATGAATAATGAGATTATCTTTTCATACGATTATTGGCCATTCATGTATTTTTAGTGAAATATCTGTTCAGTGCTTTTGACCATTTTTAATGAGTTTGTCTTCCTATTGTTGAGACTTAAGAATTCTGTATATATTATGGGTGCAAATTCCTTATTAGATATATGACTTACAAACATTTTCTTCCAGTCTGTGGCTTTGTATCTTTTCTTAATGGTGTCTTTTGAAGGGCAATGAATCTTTTTTTTAAATTAAATCTTTATTATTCAGATTATTACATTTTCTCTCTTTTTTTCCCCTCCATAGGTCCCCTCCAACCAGCTCCCACCCCTCCCTCTACCCTTACCCGCCCCCCGCACATTGACCTCATCCATAGGTGTATGATTTTTGTCCAGTCTCTCCCTGCACCCCACTAACCTCTTTCCCCCTGAGAATTATCAGTCTACTCCCTTTCTGTGCTCCTGATTCTATTATATTCCCCAGTTTATTCTGTTCATCAAATTTTTAATTCACTTAATTTTTAGATTCACTTGTTGATAGATATGTTGTTGTTCATAAATTTTTATCTTTTACCTTTTTCTTCTTCCTCTTCTTAAAGAATACCCTACAGTATTTCATATAATACTGGTTTGGTGAGTATGAACTCCTTTAGCTTTTTCTTATCTGTGATGCTCTTTATCTGCCCTTCAATTCTGAATGATAGCTTTGCTGGATAGAGTATTCTTGGTTGTAGGTTCTTGCTATTCATCACATTGAATATTTCTTGCCACTCGCATCTGGCCTGCATAGTTTCTGTTGAGAAATCAGCTGACAATCGTATGGGTGCTCCCTTGTAGGTAATTAACTTTTTCTCTTGCTGCTTTCAAGATTCTTTCTTGTCTTTTGCTCTTGGTATTTTAATTATGATATGTCTTTGTGTGGTCCTCTGGATTTCTTTTATTTGAGGTTCTGTGTGCTTCCTGAACTTGCAAGTCTCTTTCACCAGATGTGGGAAGTTTTCATTCATTATTTCTTCAAATAGATTTTCAGTATCTTGCTCTCTCTCTTCTTCTGGTACCCCCACAATTCTGATGCTGGTATGCTTGATGTTGTCCCAGAGGCTCCTTACATTATCTTCACATTTTTTTATTCTTTTTTCTTCTTGCTTTTCCAGTTGAGTGTTTTCTGATTCTTTATACTTCAAATTTTTGACTTGATTCTTGCCTTCCTCTAGTCTGCTGTTAGGTCTCTGTATAATATTTTTTATTTCAATCAGTGTATGTTTAATTTCTAGTTGGTCTTTTTTCATCTCTAGTTGTTTTTTTTAATCTCTAGTTGGTCCTTTTTCATATTCTCTTGGGTCTCGCTAAATTTATCCATCTTTTCTAGGGGATTCTTGAAAAACCTTGTAAGCATGGTTTTGAACTCTATATCCAGTCGTTTGTTTTCCTCCATTTCTTTTGTTTTTGATATCTTCCTTTGTCTCCTCATTTTTACTATGCCAGGAGAACTTCTGTGTTGGATTCAGCCTTATGTCACAAGACTTGCAAAACTGCAGAAGCCTCTCTGTTGAGCTTGGGATGGGTGGAGTCCCAGGGCTAACGGACCGTCTTGCCTTCCAGTCAGCCCTGCCCTACGTGGCCCCTGGGTCTCATGTGACTCTGGGTAATCACTGAGAGGTCCCTGTGCGCAAGTGCAGTGCCTCTAGACTGATGCCTTTCCAGCTCCCCTGCGCTCTGGGACCATATGAATCTGGGTCCCCAGGGTCTCACCCGAAACTGGGGTTTAGTGGAGTTAGAAGTGGCACAGTCTGTAGGCTCTATCTCCTGCCCACAAGCCAGCAGCACAATCAGCAGTTTGTCCTCTGTGCACAGCAGAGTTTGCGCCTGCAGACTTCTGCCCTTTCGCGGCTCCCCTAAATTTCTGTGCACTTCTCCCTTTTCACAGTCCAAACTCCCGCGTATGAGTTTTGGCTGGACCTGGGTTTCAGTGCCGTAGGATAAGGAGTTCAATGCCATTTAGAGTCTCCGTCTCCCTCCTGCCAGAGAAAGCCAGCCAGGCAGTCCATCACCCGCTCCCTCCACACTCGCGTCTCCGTACCTCAGCTTTTTGCAGCTCCTCTGGTCTCTGAGAGCCCCTCTCTTTCCCTCTAGTTGTAGAATTTCCACTCAACCAGCTTTCCTGTGGTTCTGGATGATGTCCGTTCTGTCTTTTAGTTGTAGTTTTGAAATTGTTGTGCGAGGCAGCAGTTTAGGTGCTCACCTATGCGGCCATCTCGGATTCTCCTTCAGCAATGAATCTTGAAACATGAATTATGAATTCTTGACATGGAATTAGTTCCAAGAGTTTTCTTCAATTTAATTTTTTTAACTCAAGCTGAGTTTTATAGGACCTTGAGGGGCTGCTGCAATAATAAATCAATAGTTGGGTTGGTGAGAGTGTCACCCTTTTGAGAGGTTTTTAATATTTTCTATGCTTACACAGAGTACTAGTGCTAGAGCTCTAGCCAACCCTATGTTTATTCATACCTGTTTCCTTCACAATTCCTATGTAGGGTATGGCTATCAAGGGTAACTTCAAGTAGAAGAAGTTATCTTAGATGGTTGGTTTCATCCTGAGGATAGTCTAAAAGTTCCACTCTTTCAGGTCCAGGAATAGGACTGCTCCTTTTTTAATTTTTTCCTTCTCTTTGCCTCCTCCAGCACTCATCCCTTTAAAAGTTTTGTTTTCCTCTCAAGACTAGACTTTATGATGTAAAAAAAAAAAGGGGGGGAGATATAGAGTAGAAAATTGAACATAAGAACTAGCTATGAAAGTCCCTGGAAGCAATTAGATGGCCCTATTAGCCAGCAGATGAATGGCATTGCTATTGGTGAGCTCAGGCAAGTTGCTTGATCTTTCTATAGTTCCTTCCACATCTCTAAAATGGGAGTAATAATAGTATCTACTTGTGAGGATTCATGAATTAGAGCATGTAAAGTGTCGAGAAGTGTATGTGTTGGTAATGACTCAGTAAGCATTAGCAATTATTATTCTTGTTGTTATTGTTAAGTGATAGACACAGCTTTAGTATCAGACATTCTGGATGACAACTTGAGTTTGGTTCCCTGCTCCTCTATTACATAGTATCAATATTCCAAGAAAATTATAAATACATGCTATTTTTATCATTTGAATTGTTTTCTTATTATCATTTGCTATCATTTATGAGATGTTTTGAATGAATGATTTGCTACAGTGACTCTAGTTCTGAATTTCTTACTTTTGCCTATACACATTCCCACCTCCCACTTCCCATGCCCTTTCTCCTTTCTTTATACATTTTCAAACTTAAAAAGCCTATGATCAAGACTTTGACAATATGGTAACTATTTTGTAATACATATTTCTGATTGTTTCTCAAAGTGTGAACATTGATATACCTTTACTAATATTTTTATTTGGAAAGGCAAGAAAAATATAAGAATATAGTTATTCTTTTTTAATCCTCACCCAAGATATATTTATTGATTTTAGAGAAGTGAGTGAGGGAGGGAGGGAGAGAGAGAGAAAGGTAGAGAGAGAGAAAAGACACTGAGAATTGAACCTGTGACCTTTAGTGATAGGACAATACTCCAACCAACTGAGCCACTTGGCTGCGGCAAGAATATACTTACTCTTTTCTTTTCTTTTAAATACATTTTATTGATTTTTTTACAGAGAGGAAGGGAGAAGGATAGAAAGTCAGAAACATCGATGAGAGAGAGACATCGATCAGCTGCCTCCTGCACACCCCACAGTGGAGATGTGCCCGCAACCAAGGTACACGCCCTTGACCAGAATCGAACCTGGGACCTTTCAGTCTGCAAGCTGAGGCTCTATACACTGAGCCAAACCGGTCTTGGCTTACTCTTATATTCTTGACATATTCAAACATTCTGATAAATGTTTATGTCAAGAATTCTTTATCCCCAAGTTCTTTTCTGGTCCTGAAAGGTACAAGAATGGGCCGTGCTACCCCCAGCTTTTGTCCCCATGAGCTCTTCTTTCACTATTCCACTAACAGTGATTTCCAGACTCTTACTATAGTCCCTTTCCCTTGTGTTATAGCCACTGATGCCCTGTCCATTTCTTCTTCCCTATTTTACTGCAAAAGTCTTCAGAGGATATGGACATTGAGGAAACTACTGGGCCCAGTGGAATTTTCTCTTAGGTCTGTGTTCTGCCTGATCCTCTGCTGCATCTCCACCCTACCACTCTCTCACTGCAGCTCACCTAAGGAAGGAATAGGGTGTGACACCATCTCCTCCTTAAGAATACCAGACCTGATGTCAGGAGACTGAGCTTTCCATGCACTTTTCCCTAGTGACAGTCAGGCATAATGACCTTGACAAAGAGGTTACCGTCCGGATATTGTCACAAGATGGGAGTGTGGACAAGAGAATATGAATGACTTCTTAGAACAGATAAGGCTTACTTAGGTTCACAGCTGTAGCCCATCAAGAAACAGCTTCATAGATCAGCTCCTTAAGGAAGGGACCATGACTTACTCATATTTATATCCCCAGCATCGAGTCATTCGTCTCGGCATTTAATAAATTCTCAATATATCTTCCTTAGTGAATGGCCATCTGTTTGCTTGCATAATTACAAATAGAATTTCTTTGATTTGATTTCTATCCGTTTTTGTTGGGTGGACAGTTTCCAAGAATTGAGCAAGAGTTCATAAGGTCATTAGAAAATAAGGGTGAAATTTTACCCATGCGAATTCCATGCCCCGGGAAAGCAGAGAATTCCATCCTGGCTTGTTCATGCAGCTTTGAGAGTAAGATTAGGAATAAAACCTCCCACCCATCTCTGCCACATACAAAAGTAAAAAGCTCAAATCAAAGATTGTAAACTAGTGGCTCCCAGTTGAATCCAGCCTGCAAGAAGAATTTTGTTTGGCCTGTACGTATGATGGTTTATTTTTAATTGAATTAATTGCCAACATTTATTTTAAAAAATCAGATTTCATGTAAAATATCTAAAATATCAAATTGCCGGCTTTCTCTGAAAAATGGGGAAAACCTAAGTTTGAGTTTGCATTCTTCCTTGACATTTGACTGGGTCTTATTTCAATAGGGGTATTGAAATGGCCGCAGCCCCCAGCACCGCCTGTCACATTGCCAGCTGGAGGCTGGGTGCCAGTCTCCATCCCACCAGTACTCAGAGCTAAGCCTGACCGCCTCCTAGTCTGCCCCTCCTGCCTGTTCCCCACAGGACTTAAGTTTTCAGCTCATTGTTTAGAGTCTTTGGGTTTAAAGGTTTTAGATGATGACCTTGAAGATTAGATACTTAATTTTGTGGCTATCAAATATCTGAATGCTAAGGAGTTTAAGAACCCATGAATACACATAACTCATTTTGTTCACCTGTATGTTTTCAGTGGTTGATTTCTTCACATATCATCCCTAATTTATAAACCACATTGCCATGGAAATTCGTGGCTGTACTTTTCACTTCCCAGCTCTGCTAAATCTTACTCTTGACATCTTCAGAGACCCTTGTACAATGTGCAGATATAGTGTAGTAGCAATCTCAAGTGGCTTTGTAACATTAAATATTAAATAACTTCAAAACTGCAAACAAGGGAAAAATCAGAAGTCAGCCAAATCCTGACACATGAATTTAATAAGTAGCGATAGAGAATCTCTCATTTACATGACCTACTACTTAACCTCTTTAGTAGAATGAAAGTCTTCTCCACACTTGTATCTTCTTCAAATCTAACATGAAATAGCTGTCCTTGAGTCATTCCATAGTTTAATAGTCTCTCCAACCATGGGCATTGCCCATACAGTTAATTATAAAACCTCGTTCAGAAACCATGTATTGAGTGCTTGACATATACCTGCTATATAAAAGTAGTAATTATGGCCCTGGCCAGGTGGCTCAGTTGGTTGCAGTGTCATCTGTACACAGCCTTCCTATGTTGGTCCTGGGTAGATCTAAAGGTTGCGGGTTTGATTCCAGGTTCAGGGGCATACAGGAGGCAACCAATGGATGTTTCTCTCTTACTTTGATGTTTCTCTCTCACATCCACCTTTCTCTCTGCCTTCTTCTCTCTCTATAAATCAATAAAAACATACCCTTGGGTGAGGGTTTAAAAAATAATAATGATAGTTGAGTTATTGAACACCTGTCATGGGTTGAAATGCTATTGTGTACACTTTATAAGTTTCATTTCATTTAATCTTCACTCCAACCCTTTGAAGTAGGTGTTATCATCTTCATTTTATAGATGAGGTGATAGAGGCACAGGGAGTGCCCCAAATCACCCAGATGGAGTGAAACTGTAAATATAGTGTTCCCACCCAGGCCCTGTGAACACAGCCTCCTTGTGTTAGTCCTGGGTAGATCTAAGACACAGATTTATCACACAGTGCCAAACAGCCAACTGGTTGTTGGTCACATAAAAGATAACTAGAATATAGATTGTCTCCATATTAGAACAGTGTATTCATGGGGACAAACATTGCTGCCTTGGGAAGTGGAGACCAGAGAAGACTTCAGAAAGATCGTGTTAAGTTGAGGAGATGGAAGGCAGCCCTGACACCTGGGTGATAATATTTGTAGGCAGTACATGGAGACAATTAGGTATTCATTATTTACAAACTTAGGTTTAAGTTAAGGTTAAAACAAAAAGGTATCATCATCATATGTTGGATCAGGAATGAGATTTGTCAAGTCGTCTTAAAGAGGTGATTCTAGGCTTGGTTGGGGCAACATTTGATTAGCTTCCCCCAGTTAAGAAAAGGATGGGAGCACAGAGATGCTATAGGTTCTTCATCGTAGGGGACCTCTGAGAGACAGTGTGGCTGCATGTATTAAAGTAATGGGGAAAAGGAGTGCTATCTTACAAAACGGCAAGACTTGTTCTTTGATGAAAGTGCCGTAGGCCCATCTCAAGATCACCTCTTCTTGTTTTGTTGCTATTTTGCAATCAGTTGCTTGATTATACTCTGGATTTCTGTATAGATTTGCCTATAGGAATAGAAACTCTCATTCATGCCAAAGAAAATATTCTGGACTGAGTTGCTGTTCTCTTTCTTATGACTAAGTTAATCAGTTGTTATTTTGGCTTAAATGTCTTTCCATGGAGCTCAGCAAAGCCCAGCTCACCCTTTGAGAGAAAGATGAACACTACATGTGCTGGATTAGAGCAGAGGCTGATGGGATGGAGCAAAGAGAATATGTGAAAGGACTATTCCCAAGGTTGGACCTGAGATTTGTTGACTGATTAGATGTAGGGGTTTGAAGGAGGAGGAAGACTCAAGGGTAGGAAACTGAATGGATAATAATGTCTTTGACAGACATGGGAGGCAGAAAAAGAGTGGAATTCTGGGAGAAAGGTCACAAATGTTTGGTTTTTGATTTACAGTCCAAGGTGCCTATGTTGTTGAAGAGCTCCTATGTTTGGGTATCCAGGGTTGTGAAAACAGGTTGGACACAGCATAGAGTGAGTGGGTGAGTTCACCTAGAGGGAACATGGGGATTGAGGGGCTTAGGATAGAACCCTGGGGATCACTGACATTAGAGAAGAGCAAGGGTGTCTGTGCAAGAGGCAGGAGAGACAAAAGAGGGAAAGAGCAAAGTAGCTGGGATTCAAGCGAAAAAGAATGGCCAGTTTGTCAAATATTGCAGGATGAAAGTGTGGCTTAGACTTGAAGTGTAAGAGTTTAAAGAGACCTTAGACGTCTGATTACTTCCCCAGAAGAGTCACTTGAACTCGCCCAAGATCATCCTGAAAGCATCAGATGATGATCACAATGTTTCCCAATTGGCAGTCTTGTGCTTATCCTATTGTTTCATGCTGCTTATTGTTTTCTAATACAGCAGGTCCTCAAAGAACATCACTTCATTAATCATTGTTTTGTTATAATCATGACATGCTGTAGAAATTTTGCTCTTATTTATATCAGTTAGCCTATAGTAAAATTGGTTTCATTATATATCATTTTGCTTAAAGTTGCAGAACCAGTGTTAAGTGAGGACTTCCTATATAGCTTTACAGTTAGTGTGTAATACTCGCTGGTATGAGATATCATGATGCTTCTTTTAGGTGGGCAGCTCAGCATAGCTGGCAATGGCTCAGTGGTTGAGCATCAACCTATGAACCAGGAGATCAGGATCTGATTCATGGTCAGGGCACATGCCTGGTTTGCAGGCTCAGTCCCCAGTGTGGGGCTTGCAGGAAGCAGCAGATCAAAGACCCTCTCATCATTGATGATTCTCTCTCTACCTCTTCCTTCCTCTCTGAAATCAATAAAAATATATTTAATAAATAAATAAATAAATAAATAAATTAATTAATTAAAGTGGGCAGATCAGGAGCAGTTAAGATCTTGTTCCCCAGCACATGTCATCATTTTGGCTCAAACTCTTATAAAAAATTTAAAAATAATGAAAAATTTAAAAATTAAGCGGGCACCTCAGTCTCATTGGGTACTCATGCTTATAGTGAAAAGTGGGTCTTTGCTATTTAGAACATGAGTAGTAGGTGCTGCAGTATGAACATAGCTGGTAAGTAGGAAACACATTGCTCTTTCAATCAGCACTAACTCAACATGCCATCAGCCAGTCAAGAGTTGCATTGTGTGTGTTGTAACTGAATTCAATTTTATGAGATGGTTATTCCCTTATGAAAAAGTGTGAGTTGTCTGACTTTTTTGTGGAACCCTCAGTGATGACAATTGTCAGTCTTATTATGTCCCTTTCTTTGTAAGAGGAAATAGTAAGAACATCATCTTCCCAAATAGTAGCTATTAGATCAGAAACCTATGTACCTATATTTGTTTCCATTTGGAATATCCTTGATATTTATGGATTTAACTTGTATACATATGTATACATGTGTGTGTACATACATATATATAGACATATGCATACCTAAGCTTTTACATCTACATGTATCCAGACAACTGAAAAGTCCAGGAGAAGATTATGGTGATGAACGAGCAGAAGGAGCTGCGGCATGATGAGAGATGGGTGAGTATAGGTAGGAAAAAAGATTAGAAAAAATAGCCCAAGAGGCAAGACATGATTTTAAATGTTTGCATTATGAGACTGGTATGCTTGGTCTACATTTTCAGATGAGGAAATTCAAGAAATTTTATATTAGTCACTAGCGGCCTGGTGCACGAAATTCTTGCACAAGATAGGGAGGGGCTCCTTAGCCCGACCTGCACCCTTTCATAATCTGGGACCCCACAAGGGATGTCCAACTGCCGGCTGTCGGACATCCATCTCACAATCTGGGATTGCTGGCTCCTAACTGCTCGCTTACTTGCCTGCCTGCCTGATCACCCCTAACCACTCTGCCTGTCTGCCTGATTCACCCCTAACTACTCACCTGCCTGCCTGATCACTTTTAACTGCTCACCTGCCTGATTGCCCCTAACCATCCCTGTCTGGCTGCCTGATCACCCCTAACCACTCTGCCTGGCTGCTTGATCACCCATAACCACTCACCTGCCTGCCTGATTGCCCCTAATGACTTACCTGCCTGCCTAATCGGCCCTAACCACCCCTGCCTCGCCCCAGCCATGATTTCATCTGGAAGGACATCTGGAATGACAACCAGAAGGTCGTTTGGCTGTCAGGTCTAATTAGCCTATTATGCTTTTATTATTATAAATAGGCAGGATTTAGGGAAAAGTGAAGGTCTGCACCCTTATCTCTGTACAAAGTTTGCTACTCAGTCTCACATCCAGTTATGAGATACAGAATGGAACCCATGGCAGAAAACTGACACCAAACAGGACAGCAGAAAGGGAGAGATTAATTTCTGTCTTAAACTCAAAAGTACATACATTTTGAAAACTTAAGTACTGTGAGTTCCTTATTTCCTGATTCCCATGCAATCACAGCATGATGCTGAACAAATAACTGTTTGTCTTCAGTCTGCTTTCAGATAAGAAAAAACAAATTACATAGAGACTAGGAAAGCACTTGATGTTCAGGAGGCATGTAACATTCTTTTGACCTAAATGATAATAAATATTTGGCTGCTTTTGCCTCAACCACACACTTAAGAATTGGGACATCTGCAAATGCAGGCTCCAGAGTAATATTCACTAAATTTATTTTGGCAACAGAGCAGAAATTTTGGTTTTATTTTTTTTCCCCTTACCTAATTAAAAAAAGGTCCCCTTATTTTTTTCTTATTTTCACAACTTGACTGTAAATGGTCTTGAAGCTCACAATCATAAAAGCTTAGTCTGTATTCAGGGGACTTCCAAGAGCAATGAGGTAGTTTATAAGCAGAATGACCTAACAGAAGTATAATTTGTGGACCTTGCTTTTGAGCAAATGTAATTTGAGTATACTGTGGGCGGGGTGGGGGTCGGGGGGCGGACTAGGGCTGATGTTGGATAGATTGATGAAAAGGACAGATACTAGTGATGCTGATTTCTACCTAGTTGGCTGCTTGACAAGGAGAGAATAGGATGGATCTCAATAAAGAATTAAAGAATGGATCAACACATGGACAAAGCATAAAAAGACCCCATATCCAAATTAAAGTAGTTAATTTGAAGTAGTTAAATAGAAGAAGCTGAGCACAATAGATTAGAACTAAGTATAAAATGCATATGCTATCTGAAACACTTCCAAAGGCAATTTAGCCGTAGATGCATGAATGTAATGATGGGAAAAGAATAAAATTAATTGTGATACTTAGAAAGGGATGCTTTAGGTTGATGGCATAAAGAACAAGTCATTCATGGTTTCTAGATGTGAGAGAAGAAAAAGACATAGTCTCTTAATATATTTTTAGTGAGCATATTTTTTATTCATACTATCTTTTATAATACAATTTTAAATGCAGGGACTAATATAACAAAGACACACTCAGCTCTATCTTAATCCTGTTTTAAAGGACTAAAATATTACCAAACCAGCTGAAACTTCCTGAATACCCCTTCTCAGTGTCCTCTATCTTCTAGAGGTAATCTTTATCCTGAATTTGGGGATTATATTTCCTTTTCTATTTTTATGCTACATGTATATATATGCATATGTATGTATATGTGTGTGTGCGTATTCATGAGATATAGCATTGTTTTGCATATTACCAAACTTTACATAAGTACTTAGTTTTTTAAATCAGTGATTTAGTGAAGACTGTTTGGCTCAAATGAAGTTCACAGTTGACCTGAGAATGAACAATGAATAGGTTTGACTTAGCTCCAACCTCAGCAACCTTTCCTTTGATGTCTGTTGCTTCTCAGAGAAACACCTGAACCTTCAGTAAATGAGGAAAACTGTTTGGAATCTCAGAGTTAATTATTGATGGAGATAGAAATAGTTCAGGAAATGTTTACTTTGAGACTGAAATTCAAGTCTGTATATTCCGTGCATGGATGAGTAGCACGTTTTCCCTTACCCCTTACTTAGAGTATTTCATTGGACTCCCAATCTAATGGAAACTTAAAAGCTAGCCTGGGAATTTAGATTATATGTCAGAGTTTCTAAAAGAATTTTTCATTTCTTATGCATGTTTTGTACAGAATAGCTGGTAAATTATTTTATGTACTATTTTGCTTAAAATTAACTTAAAATTAAACAAATGAAGGGAGCGCTCATACCTTTAGTAAAAATTCACATGTCAATTTAGAATCTGTGTCTCCCCCCCCACACACACACACAAAAGACTGTTTGCAACCCAAGTCAGAGATCTGTGCCTGTAATCAAAATGAGATTTTTAAAATATGAGATAAAGAAGTAAGGAACACATCATCAGAGAATAGCAATGATTTTCATGTGGCAACATTTAGACAAGGTGACTTCATGGAATAACCAGCATTTGACATAAATCCCGAGGAGGGAGTAGTGTTTTAGCAGGTACAGAGGATGAGTGGCTAAGACAGAGAAGGGCCCCCTGGGTAATTACTGTTGACTTTAGTTGACAAGCGCAATATGGTTTCAACTACCCTGGTACTGAGAAAAAAGAACCAGTGCCGTCCTTCCTATTTCCAGTTTTGCAAGCAGCCAGTTTCCATGCAACAGGACAGAGACTCTTAGTATGTAGTGCCCATGAATGTTTCCTCAATTAAAAACACCATTTTAGCTGAGTGCATTGTCTTTAATTTTCAGGTGTATCGAATTAGGAAGAGGCAACATAGCCTTATGATAAAGAGCCAGGATACTGGAACCAAACTGCCTAGTTTTCAGTCCTGGCTCTCGCTCTCGCCCTTGCTACCTAGGTCACATTTATCAAATTGGTAAACTGCTCTGCACTTGTTTTCTCATCTGAACAACAACAACAACAAAAAGAGTGATAATGACAATAGTGCTGACCTTGTTGTGTGGAACAGTTGCACTAAATGATTGCCTAATTGTAGTGCTTAGAATAGCACCGAAGACACTCCAGAAATGTCAGTAAAATGGCCCATGTGCTCGCTCGACTCTCTCTAGAATGTTTTCTGAGTTGAGTTCAGGGGTCACTCTGGATGTTTTCCCCTTGCTGCCACTTTATTTAGAAATTGGGGTCCCTGTACAATTTGGGTGACATCTAGCAGCAAGACGTAAGACCTCAGCTCTCTGATTTCCTGCTTTTTTATGGCACATTTTATTGGTCTTGTTTTAAACAAAGAGCTGTTTCAGCCTTGTTGTGTAAGGACAATAAACCAAATTATGTGGGTGGGAGTTTTTACTACTTTTCATTTAATTTCTCAGGTTGGATGGATAGAAAAGGTTTCCCTGTCCAAACAAATGCAGTGGAACACACTGACTTCTCCAAGTGAAAAAGTGCACTTTACTTCTGTGGAATCTGAGAGTAGGCATTAGAGTCAGTGCTATGCTACGCTTGTGCTCTGGTTTTGCCACCTAGCAACAGTGTGGCCTTGGGCGAACTAATCCCTCAGCCTCTGTTTCCAATGGAGCGGCAATTTTCAGCTGGTGTGCTGTAGAACATACTGTTGGTAGGGGCATTGAATCTAATTAATTTGACTAGATTGTCAAATTAAAAAATGACAATAGCCAACATAACAATAGTTGTGCAGTGTGAATGAATCAAAATTATACCTATTTTTTCGGTCAGATTGGCAAGAAATACGTTTTTGGGTGTGCCACAGACTTTTAGTGATTAGTTTATGTGTGCACTAAATGATTGCCTAATTGTAGTGCTTAGAATAGCACTGAAATGAAAAAGGTGGAGGTTCCTCCCTTGCAGAGTCCGTTCCTCATCTGGAGTCTTTCTGGGATTACATGGTGCTTTCTCACTCATGTGGGATCTAATGAACAAAATAAACCGATAAACCTCCACCAACAGTTCAGGATCCAGCTGCTCCTTCTGCTTCCTAGGCTCCAGAATGGGGTGGTTGTTCCATTCCTATTTTCTGTGTCCTTATGAGTTTACTAGATGCCCAATGCACAAAATTCATGCATGGGTACGGTCCCTAGGCCTGGCCTGTGATCAGGGCCATCTTCCCCAACTGCCAGTAGCTGGCCCCGCCCCCCCCCCCCCCCCCCCACCCCCAGTTCCCCATTTACCATCTAGTCATCAGGTCATCGGAGCCTGCCAGCTAGGGTGAAGGACCGAAAGGTTGGCTCTTACTGCCTCCTTGCTGACCCCATCCCCTGCTACAGGTTGCCCTCTGTGTGTGGGGCAACTGGCAGGATGGGGGTCCTGACCTGGTGCTGCCCACCTCCTCCGCCATCCACCCCATTTCCCCATTCCTCATGGGGCAATTGGGGCCTGCGTGCTCGAGGCAGCTCCTGCATTGAGCATCTGCCCTCTGGTGGTCAGTACACATCATAGCGACTGATTGTTCTGCCATTCAGTTGATTTGCATATTACCCTTTTATTACATAGGATGCTTTCTTAACAAAATCACTCTTCTGCCTGCTTAGTGCTACATTCATAGGGGCACAGAGGTAAATGCATGCATTCAATTTGCATCTTTCACCAGGAGTCATCTTTACATTTTTAAAGGAACATTCTTTTTTTTTTTAAGGCTATATTGTTTAAAGTGTTACATATGTCCCCCTTTTCCCCCCTTTGATGTCTTCTAGCCCACTCCTGTTTCCCCAACCCCAGGCCTTCACCACCCTATGGTCTGTGATCACTTACTCTTTGAGACAGCATGAAGGGACCTGGAGAGTATTATGCTAAGAGAAATAAGCCAGTCAGAGAAAGACAAGTGTCACATGATCTCACTCCTGTGTGGAATCTAATAAACTGATGAACAAAATAGATCCAGGGACATAGACGCATGGAACAGACTGTTGAAACTGAGAGGGAAGGTGGGTGGAAAGAGATCAACCAAAGAATTTGTATGCATACATGCATAATCCATGGATAAAGGAATATTCTTTAACTATATATATATTTTTGTTATCATAACAACGATGTCTTTCAAAATTTTCCTGTAAAATAATAAATTTAATGGTTTCTTTCTTCACCCCCGTTTTTATTAATATGTGAGAATTCATTTCTTCGTTGTTGTTGTTACATATTTTATATTAAGTTATTCCTTAAGAACAATAGTATTTAATTTGACAATGAAATATAGGACAATTATTTCTGTTGCTAACTATAGTCCCTAGTCCTTTTATCCTAAAGTTATATTTTTGGAATTCTTAATTTTTATTTGTATCTTAGTGGCTTGGAATTGGCATAAGTTTTTTAAGGAAAGGTTAATGAGTAATGAATTTTTGGAGCCTTTAAATATGGAAGACTGTTTTTCATTTTACTTTACAAGTGACAGTTTGGTTGAAAATAGCTTTCTTTGAGTGAGTGTTCTCTTCTGAAATTTAGTAATACACAGGAGAAATTTAAGAGCAACTGGACA
This sequence comes from Lasiurus cinereus, assembly GCA_011751065.1. Taxonomy (NCBI): domain Eukaryota; kingdom Metazoa; phylum Chordata; class Mammalia; order Chiroptera; family Vespertilionidae; genus Lasiurus; species Lasiurus cinereus. The sequence continues at coordinate 18,235,484 of JAAGEH010000393.1, read as the reverse complement.
TTTGTTCCATAAGTATTTTTATTTGATTTGTGTGTTGACTTGTTTTGTTTTCATGCCTGAATACTAAAGGACTTTTATTTAATTTTAATTATAGTACTCAAAATTTTTGTCAGAATGTGGGTTTGAATTGTATATTGTTTGAAATACAATTTAATCTTTTTTTCAGTTTAGCTTTTAAAAATTGTGCCGCTGATTATTACTTCTATTTCAGGTCTTCACTTATGTTTTCTCAGAAATAACTGTCATTAGACAGATTTTTCTGATCTTTCATCTATTGGTGTTCTTTTACCTATTGGTTCTTTTCTCTGGCCTTATGTGGCTGTTTATCTTTTACATCAATGATTTAATTTTACATAGTATGTATTTACCCCCCCCCACTCAAGTGGGTAAAAATTCTGTCTTTTCATTTTTAGTTTCTTTATTTCACCTGCAGTCTCTTTTTATCTTACCCAATAGTCCTTATTGATTTATGGTTTTCCAATTTCATTGTTCAGGGACATATCTTCTTGTATCATATTAACAATGCCAAATATTTTTTTAAAAATATACTTCTGATTCATCTAAGACTCTAAGAAGTCATTTTTAGGGTATAGTTCTTCCTTTGAATCTTTAGCATGCTCTTTTCTTTCCATACTTATGCAATACTTCTTAATAGTCCTATGCTGATATTGATCGGTTATTTTCATTATTCCTTCATTTGGAAATATCCACCTAGACCTGCTCACAGAAAAGGTGCCTGGGTTGCTCTTGGCCTCACTCTCTGTCCTCTATTCACCAGTAATAGTCCCTTTTTTAGATCTGTAACAGGTTATAGACTCTGCTATATTCTTGATAAACTAGAAAGAGTTTTATCTAAAGCAACTGTCTCCAATGCCTTGTTCTCTGTTACCCTGTATATGGATTATATAAGACTCTAATACCCAGAATGCAATGCCACCATATCATCTTGTCCATAAATCTGTTTGTTTTTTTTCTGCAGGACACTAAGTACTTTCCTTTCTTCACACTCATTGTCAGAAAGTAGCAGTCACTACTTGATGGGGTGGGGGGAGTCTCCTGCTTCCTCACAAAGCATCATTTAAGGCAGAGAGCTGACTAGGTTTCTGAATGATACATATTTTTGTATTTCTGTATAATATAGCAGAAAGTGGAGAAAGGAAGATTTTCCTTCCCCTTCAAGATTCATAGCTTGTTTTTTATTGCTTTTTATTACATTTTAAAAATCTAATTTATTCTTTTTTTTTCTGCTGTTAATTTTTTTCTCTGATTTTTGGGATAGGTTGAAGGTTATTCTCTCCTTTTTGTGGTTATATACTTTTGTAGGAGGTCGGGAGAGGCTTTTGGGCACTTAGTAGCTAGACACCATTTAAAACTTTAACTTGTATGAAACTACACAATTTTTAAAAAGTACTTTCTGCATGTGGCAAAATGCTTGAAAATTTTGCTTTCTGCAGACATTTTATGCAAATAAACTTTCCCTTGTAAATATTCATCACAAGTTGTTATGAATTCATGAAATAGGTTGGATTAATATAAAAGGGATTGAGAGTGCCTAGAGAGAAATGGGGGGATTACTTCTGCTATCAAGTCCTTGGGCCACCAGTATAACATCAAAAGCAGTATAATATAAAACTACTCTCCCATTATAAAGATAGAACTGAAGTGAAGGGATATTAATAGATCTGTCCAAAGTTTGGAGACCCTATATGTCTTAACCAGAACCAGCTACATAATTTGCAGGGCCCAATGCAAAATAAAATGGGACGCCCTTGTTCAACAGTGATTAAGAATTTCAAGATAGTGACAACAAAGTATTAAACCAAACATGGGACCCTATGTGACTTGTACAATTACATGCTCTTGAAGCAATCCCTGAAGTTCTAAGCTCTTCTCTAAGTGTAAGTTCTAACCTTAATTTCAGAATGTTTGGAGAGTCTCTCAAACCAGGAACAAAACTCTGAGGGACACTTGTGTCTTCTGTTGGGTCTTACTGTCTCTTACTTTAAGGTAGCTGTCATTTCTTCCAGAAAATTTTGTCTATAACTTGAATCACCTCCTAAGATAACCTTTTTCTTTTCACTTTATTTGAAATGTTTACATAGCTTGCAAACACAAAAAGCAGTTTGCCTCCTGAAAAATTGAAGTTGACTAGTAACTTTCTCAAGTTAATTTACAAGTTATAACTTGAAGTACCCTTAACACCGTTAATAACATAACCTAAAGAATGATATTTAATGAAATCTAGCCAGCTTTTAAGGGTATTTCATATATTTCATATGTTTTCTGAGCTATTCACACTCAGAAAACATATGAAATAAAGTTGGGAATTGGATACTAGCATTAAGAGGGTAGTCTCATCTGAGCTTCAGTTAAGGCAAGTTAATATCTGAATGAGAATTTAAAAATATCTATGTAGCTTCATTTTGTTGAAATATATCCCTTCATGGACTATTAACAAGAGGACATTTACATGGGGGAAAAAGATGATGAGCAAATGGGCAAATACATTAACTAAGTAAAAGGAAATTTAAATTGTGAATATAATTACTAATATTTAAAACATTTGCAGTAAGCTATGCACATGAGTGTATGTGTTCAGCTAGTATTGAAATTGCTCATTAAGTTTAATCTCGGCTTGGGACAGGGGCGGAGGTGGGGGGTAGAAAATGTAATGGACTTTTTCACTCATGTATATCAGAATATGCTGTGAAATATAAAAACTGAATGTCATAGAATTTTTTTAACCTTCTACAGGTGGAGATTTTCATTTTACCTTTACGTATTTACCTATGGAGTCCGGTTCCTGAAAAAGGTATGATCTACCAAGTTACTTTATATAATTCTTATGTAACTGTAAGCCTAGATCTCTCTCTCTTTTTTTTTCTTCTGTATGACAGTTGTAATAGTTTAAACAATCATAACAGGCTCCCTATGAATTGCTTGCACATTTTTCTTTGACTTACAAAAATACTTGCAGTTTATTCTTTCATAGTATGTAATTTTTAGGCAGATTCTTAACATACTTTTGTAAATAATTTGTTTTTCTGATAAAAAGGTGTTCTAAGTCCTCTAACCACTCTAGTTGGTTATTTATTATTTGTGGGCTTAAGAACCTTTTAAAAATTCATCTGAGGGCCGAAACCGGTTTGGCTCAGTGGATAGAGCATCGGTCTGTGGACTGAAAGGTCCCAGGTTCAATTCCGGTCAAGGGCATGAATCCTGTTTGCGAGCACATCCCCAGTAGGGGGTGTGCAGGAGGCAGCTGATCGATGTCTCTCTCTCATCGATGTTTCTAACTCTACCCCTCTCCCTTCCTCTCTGTAAAAAAATCAATAAAATATATATTTAAAAAAATCCATCTGAGGCTTGAAAGAAGTTAGTTTCCACATCACACATCACACAACTTGAAAAAAAATCAGTTGTGACGTACATTATCATTGTGGTCTTCATTAAAAAATTATATTTTAATGTCTTTATAGTTATTAACAGGGTAACATCGACTGCTGGTGGAAAATTCAGTTCCTTTCATAGATTGTGTTTCCCCTGCAGCTTTGCAATTCCTGCATCTTTGAAAGCAATTTCCTGAGGCTGCCATAGTCTTCTTGGTTATTTCGATGCTTAATGTCATTATGAACACTTAGGCTGCTTATTAAAATCAAGACTCGTGAAGACTCATCTTCTCGTAGTCATGCACATATAAACAAGAGTGATTTTTTTTTGCAGAAAATGGGGAATTATTTTTAAAATATTTTGTATTATTAATCTTTATAGTTAAATCAAAGTTATCTTTATTTAATTAAATATTTTTTTCCAAAATAGGGCATTGTGCCAAGTGGTATGTCTTACTAGTAAATTTTCATGTAAATATTGATGTGGAAATTGCAAATACATTTTTATTTTAAACGTCTAAGTTATAAGATATTGTCTGCCTGTGGCAAATTCTATTCTAAAGAGTGGCTGTTTTTCAATATCATGTTTTCCTAAAGGAAATATTCTTTTTACTTGCTGTCTTTTTTTTTAGCAACTACACTTATCTTGCACTTAATAAGATCTCATGCCCCAGAGGCCATTTGAATAGATTTAAAAGGATGAGCTTCATTCTGCGGGCTGTCTGAGCATGAAGAAATTCCCCACTTGGATAAATAAATATGGTGGAAACTGCTTATTTTGGAACCCTACTGTTCTGTTTTTCAAACTTACTTATTTAGTGAAAAAAAATGGAAAGGATTGCTGTAGAGCTTTTATGCTTACAAGTTTATTACCTTTGGAGAGGAAGTAGCTTTGCATGAAATTTTAGCTGACAGGGCAGAGCTTGGCTTCTTGAGAACGCTGCCTTGCTAGCTGAGGTGAACGTTTGGAATTCATGTTGGGTTCTATTGGTGAAGGGCTTTGATGGAGAGCAAGGGAAAATTCTGAGAGCCAAGAGCCCTTTTTCTGCCCTTTCCCCCAGATCTGCAGGACATGATCTCCTTTAGCACTCATACAGCCAGCCTATCATTTGTCATCAGAACAGGAAGCACTTTGACACTTCACTCTGTTCCTAAGTAAACTAAAGAATACGTTTAATCATCAAGTCCTCAGTGATTCTGTAGAAGGCTGAAAGAGGGCCTGTCAATAGAACATTGTTTTGAAAATTGTTTTTCCTTAAACTATACAGTTCCCTTTCAAATGGTCCCTAAAATGCTTAAAAATAAGAAAAAGAACTAGATGTTGTTCTTCATGTTGAATGACTTGTATTTTGGGTTTCTTCCTTTAATACTCTTTAAGATGCAGTCAGTTGTGTATGAACTGTATTGTTTACTTTAGTCATAGAAAAGTGCACTTAGAATCCACATGACTGAACTAGCAGTGGAAGACTTTATAAGCCATCTTGTCCAACCCCTCTTATTTCACAGCTGAGGAAGCAGAAGCCCTGAGAGATGGGTGGCCTTCCAAGGTCACACAGTTCATTTATTAAAATGAAACTGAAATGAAACACACTGCTCTCTCTTACTCCAGTATTTTTTCCCCTTTACCAGTCTGCCCTAACCTCAGCATGATTTCCAAATAATTTTCTTCTTTGGTTAAGTTAGCAAAATTGACCTAATGTAGCCCATTATTTCTATTGTAGAACTTTAAATACTTTAATGGATATTGAAAATATATTTCTATTCACTTTCTTGGAGTGGACAATGTATTTGTCCATACAACCTGGAGGGGAAAAATTACCATGCAGGCAGCAGTAGAAAAAATCAAAAGAAGGTAATGAAAATTTTCACAATACCCTAAATGTTTAAAAAAAAATACCATGGCAGTGGACTAATATTAAGAGGTGAGAAACCACAGTTGCTTCTCACTTCTGGCATCAAAAATATGGATTATTACATTGGCTGTCAGAAATCTGACTGGACAGGTTATGCAGCCTTTAGGCAATTTTCTTCTGCCTTTAGGTCAAATGAGCCAGATACATATCATTTTCTAGGGTGGATTAAATAATTTTTAAGAATACTTTTTATCCTGAAATTCTATAATTCAGTTGAAAAGATATTTCTCAAATGCAAAGCACCACAATCCCTCAGTAATGGACAGAGAATCCTAAAAAGTAAAAGCAAACAAATTAATAAAAATTGGAAAATCATAGAGCTGTAGATATAAAAGTTATAAATATTATCTAAATACCTTATTTTATAGATGAGACATGAAATATCAATCTCTAGTGTAAGAATATCTTTGGATTTCTCTTCCATGTTGAAATATATTCAGGATAAATACTAAAGTTTTATCAAATGCTGTTAACTTTTCCATCTTGAATTGGCTTAATACTATAGGAAGGATACAAGTATACATATTTCTCTGGGTTTTTAGTAGAATTTCAACATGTAAATATAACTGACTTAAGTGCCCTTCATTTTAAAATATTTTTTTGTATTTAGGAATAAGGCAGTTAAGAATTTTTTAATACATATAAAGTAGGGTTATGTAAGTAAACATTTGTACTGTCTTAGTCTCGGGCCTCTGAGAAGGAGACACGAAGAAACAATTAAATGTGTAAAAATTTGATTAGGAGGAATGTCGTGAGAGAAAATGTAGAGTGGGGAGATTAATTAGAAGAGCTTTCTGACTACAATATGAGATTGACCCTGAGTGCAAAAGACAGGGAAGGAAGGGAAGAAGGTTGGGTGAGGCTCTAGGTCTGCTACACCTTTCTGAGTAAAGCCATTGGGGAGCCCTGGAGCCATAGTTGACCATCAAAAGAGACTTGTGCCTTCCAGAAATGGAGTTGCCTTTAGTATTCCTATCCAGCATGGTCTTCATGCAAATGTAGCTATGGATTTTATAGCATAGCAGTTGGGCCTTGGGTTAATTATAATCTCAACCATCCAAGATCCAAGAGCACATCCATGATTGCCATGTATGCTTTAAAAAAAAATTCCAGCTATTCTGAGCAAAGCCAAAGGATATGTCATGAAATAAGACCCTATATATTAGAAATTCTGTTTTCATATATAGGATGCCTAGAAGCATAGATAACTACTCATCTATCATACCTTTTTAGTTGCATTTGACTTAGAGGTGTACTTAATCTTCATTATGTCATAGTTCTTCTAGTGGATGTGTAAATGTGTCTTTGGAGCAATACACAGGATGAATTCCCACATGAGTTGGGTAACCACACAAACTGTCTTAGGGTTAATTCCCTCACATTTTCAGGTACCTTCTAGACTAGAGTATGTATGTTTATTTATATGAAATTAGCAAAGTGTTTTTGTAGTTTCATTGCTGACATGTAAAGGAATGAGCCTCATTTCTAATGATGTGATATTGCTCAGGTGTGCATATGTTATATGTTGTCTTTGCTTTAGTTTATTAGCTTAGAGCTCCCTATATTGATAGCACTAACTGGTCATGGAAGTAGACTCTAGAAGGCATTGATTTTACAGACATGTTAGTGAACTGTTAAGTAGTTATTGCAACATTAGTAGGAAATATTTAAATAAAGATAAGTCTTGCTCAATAGTCTGTTCCCATAATTGCTGGACAAAAGTGATTATTTGCCTATTGATGTGATTGGCAGAGACAAGTACTTTTATAAAGGAAGAACCAGGATTACTTCAAGTGGTCTGAAATCCTACCACACAGCATGTTCATACAAATTAACACATTTTTCTAGGTCCTAAAAGAAACCACAGATGAAGCTTTTAAAAATAGAGAAAGCCACCTCTCGTGTACTATTACCTTCCTTCTCATTGGTAAATGGAAGTTTGTGTTGGATGGAGTTCTTTAGTTTTCTTTGAGTTCCTTTACATACATATATATATATTCTTAAATATTGTGTCACAGGAAGGCAATGCAGATATATGTGCAACTAGGATTTAGGTAAATATTTTTTCTTATAATCTACATGTTAGGCTAATGTATTTCCAACTTTTTTGACTACATGTTGCATTTTATATCACAATCCATTTTGTACACATGCGTGTATGTAATTAAAATATAGCATTTACTCAAAATGTACCTAACCTCCTTATCAGTCAGTGTTGCATCAGGAGACAGAAACCACAGGAGTTCTTTTAGAAGTGACTATAATATGCAAAATCATTAACCATAGGGAAATCACCATGACTGTGTCAGTCTAAGTAATTGATCTGCTGACGGTTCGCTAACAGTCTGTGATAACGAGTTTGACCTGAATGTAAATCAGCTCACTGCTTCTTTTTTTGAGAAAATCTACCTATGAAGAAAAGTCAGCTGAATGGCACAGTGTGCTTAGTGGAGGTTAATTCACATTCTGGTGAAGCAGTAGCTAACATTTCAAGGACTAGCACTGTGTGTACGTGACACTTTGATTAGCACTGCACTGAAATATTACTGCAGTATGTAATGTCAGGAAGAAGTTCCCTCTCAGAGGACTGGGGCGTGTAGGGAGAAGGTTGGATTGTCAGAACCCAGAAGTTGAAGGAGTCAGACAAGACTTCTGAAGAGAGAATGTTGACCAGGTAGAGTCTGTGAGGGACCACAGTGAGGCAGTGAGGCTGGTTCTGGAAATGAGGAAAACCACACACTACAGTAGAATGAACTGCCACTGTGGGGGTGAGGATGTGGGGGAGGGGGAGTGAACAAGAACAGGGAGCAGGACAGAAAGGATACATGGAAGGCCCTTAAGAAGGCCTCAGAAGACCAAGCCGTTAATCAGTTTTATGTCCTTAAGCAAGTAATTTAATCTCTCTGGGATTTCATTGCTGCATCTCCAAAATCAGCAATGTGGACTAACATAACATTTTCTAAACTCATACTCTGTAATTCATTGAAGAATAGCTAATCATTATGGTAAACTGATACAACTTATTTAGAAAGCAACATGGTTTTTTAGAATAATAACCATAAGTATGTTCATATACTATGACTCAGCAGTTCAACTCCTATGAATTTATTCTGAGAAAAGAATTGTATAGAACTGAAAAAAATACATTGTAAAGTTATTTATTACAACTTAAATATATATATATATACTTATATCCTATATAATAAAGAGGTAATATGCAAATTAACCCTCATGCCCTCACAAGAGGGCTGCCTATGACCAAGACGGCAGTGGGGTGAGTGAGGGTCGATCAAACGACTAAACAGCAGGCTGCGTGGGGTGTGCAGGAGACAGCCCATCAATGATTCTCTCGTCATTGATGTTTCTATCTCTCCCTTTCCTTTCCTCTCTGAAATCAATAAAAATATATTTTTTTTAAAATTCCATGTATATGGCTAACGAGACACAGAAGTTTTGTCAGATAAGTCCTACTGTTCAATTTTGTCTGGTTTTCACGACCCTAATCTCTGAATTTCCTCTCAGGGGTTCCCTTTACTGGTCGTAGTATTGCTCAGAATGCCCTGGAACAGCATATGTTTTCTAAGAAGCTTTTTTGAGTCTCTGTGAGGATTCTGGTAAAATTCAAGCTTTGTTTGCATAGCAGGTTTACATGGCCTATGTTAGATAATAACTTGGAATTCTTTATTCCATACAGCATTTAAAAAACTTTTCTTCCAGTGAGTCTCACCTCTTTGGGATTGAGATAATGACTTGGAAACACAATTGGCTTAATGCACAGCTTGGATGAAATTTTGAAACACTGATAATAATTATACTGGTGATAGCTATCTGGTACTGAGCACTCACTATAGGCCAGGCATTATGTTGATCACTTGGTATTCATTTCTCATGGGCTGCTTAATGTAACTCCTTATTAATGAAGAAATTAAGGTGAATAAAAGATCAGTAATTTGTCCAAAGACCTAGAACTTGTTGGTAGGAGGCTGAGATTTAAATCCATATATTTTGATCAAATGGCCTGCTTGTATCGAGACTTCATTATTGACTCAGTAGATCTACTGGACTGATCAGGGTTTGCCAGGTAACAAGAAAAAGCAAAGGTTCTGTCTTATAACTATATTTATTTTAAGACTACAGAGTTAAACTTAGTGATGATATTCAAAAGGCCTAAATTAAACACCCAACTTGCTTATTTATCTACTTTCAAATGAAGTCACATTGACCAAGCCACAAATCTATAGCTTGCTGCATTCATAGTATTTTTGCATCTCATCAGAAATTATCTGCTACCCTGTTTCCCTGAAAATAAGATAGTGTCTTATATTAATTTTTGCTCTCAAAGATGCGCTAGGTCTTATTTTCAGGGGATATCTTATTTTTCCATGAAGAAGAATACGGTACACATTTATTGTTGAACAACAACAACAAAAAAGGAAATTTATTACCTGTATACGATACAGTAGTAGTTGTCATCACAAACCAGCTCACTGATTGGCTGCAGTGCAGCCAGAGCTGTTCAGGAAGTGTGAAGTTTCTTTAAATCAGGAGTCAGAGGCCTTACGGTAGCTTCAGGGGGCCTTATATTCCTGGGAGGCCTTATTATCGGGGAGGTCTTATTTTTCAGGGGGATGCCTTATATTACCGCGAGAGGCAAAACTGGAAGTAGGTCTTATTTTCGGAGGATGTCTTACTTTCGGGAAAACAGGGTAATTTTCAGACTGGGTATAAATGTCTTTTTATGCAACCCAATGTAATTATGCAACTCAATTTTCTTCTTCTATATACATATTTACTTCCTACTTGGGTGACTAGCAAACCATTAATATACTCTTCACAGTAAAAAGCTGATTTGGACACCTCAGTATTTTCTACATTTCAGGAAATGTGTTTTAGATGAAACTATTCATTGTCTAGGACAGTGGTCGGCAAACCGGGGCTTGCACGCCACATGCGGTTCTTGGCCCCTTGAGTGTGGCTCTTCCACAAAATACCACAGCCTGGGCAAGTAAGTCTGTTTTGAAGAAGTGGTATTAGAAGAAATTTAAGTTTAAAAAATTTGGCTCTCTAAAGAAATTTCAATTGTTATATTGTTGATATTTGTATCTGTTTACTAATGAGTTTGCCAACTACTGGTCTAGGATAAATGAAAACTTGTTCATATGGTAAAACCTTCCATCAACTGAGGTTATACCTTATAGTGTTTCATTTAATGAAATGTAATAGTTTAATTTTGGTTGTGTAAAATGTTCTCCAAAAAGCACGGAGAAGCAAAACCAGGTTGTCTTTGCTTTGTGTTCTGGCTTGAACAAATGACATTCACACCAACGGCTTTCTCCAGATGGTGAGTAGAAGGATTTTAGGATTTACAGGAGATCTTGAAGCTGAAATGGATTTTTGTGGGAGGAAAGGTGCTTGTGTCAACTTGCAAGTACTGGTGGTGACTGCTGCCTTACTGAGTGATACTTGCTCTATGTAATTATTTATACAAGGATTTGTGGATTTGATGCTTGGTCAAACCATGAGTCTTAACTTTTCAGCTCACTTAACAAAATACCAACTTTGTAGAAACTGTAGAAATAAAAAAACCCACTATATTTCATAGGCTACTAAAATAACACTGATTTAAATATGACGTTCATTATTAGACAGCTCCCTAAAGGCATAAACTTATATGTCTCAAAAGTTTAGAGCTGAATTTGACAACGAAAACATTGCTCCTCATTTATATGCTGTAACAAAACTAGTGCTACAGGCTTCCTTTAGCTCAGGCCAGCACCTGAGAACTGAATGGCGTTGGTATTCTTCTCCCATTTCCATGGGGAATAGAATCTAGTCACTCTCAGAAGAGTTCATGTAATTTGACATGAAATAATTGATCCATATATCAAAATCTGTACCTGCATTAGCTGAATCATCGTCTGACACCTGAAGAAAATTCCTTTTCTGAATTCAACAAGGAAAGCACTGTTCTCATTAAATTTTGTTTTAATAAAGTCTGTGAGTTAATGAATGACTTTCACAAATAGTGGTCATCATCATTAAACATTTTCCTTATCAACAGTAACGAGACCAACAAGATGATCTTTGCTTAAATACAACAACTTTCTGGGAAAATTAGTGAAATGTTCTACTTCTCTTTTTGAAATTGGTATTCTGTCCCATCAGGAAAGGTCCAGTCTTGTGTATATGTGTTTGGAGTAGGGTGGAAGTTCTTAAGACTTCTATTTGGTGTGGAGGGGAGCAGTGGGCATTCCCACCTGACCAGCTAATGCTCTGATTATGGCTCCATGTGTAGCTTCAAGAAACTAGTTCAGAGAGCTTTTGGATACTGGGTCAGCTAGACTCAGGTGGAAGGTGGGACAAATGGTTTTGTCTTTTTTGATTTTGCCCCCTTCTCTTTTATTAATGCACACAAGAATAGTCCCGCTGCTAGAGGCCATTGCTGTCTTTGTTCAGGATTTTTGTGTGCAAAGCCTGGTAATACCAGTCACCTTGGAATGTCTGTTCCAGCGCTGAGAGAAGATGGCTCTTTTGTTCTCAAGGAATGCAGGCTTCCATTAGGTAGTGAACAATGAAAAGGATAAACTATTTTTTTTCAGGAAAAAAATAATTTATAGTGCTAGAGGTAAGTTTTATAAGTTGAGGGAGTAGAGAGGAGAAAACCTACTAGAGTGCTGAAAATCTAGCTCTTGATCTGGGTGCTAGTGACATAGTATATACACATATAGATATGCAATGTAGGTATATGTACATGTAGACATGCATCATATTCCTGTGAACTTAGATTTATATACTTTATTATATGCAAGTTATATTTCAATGAAAAATAATGAAACCTGATAATGGTTTCTGTTAATTCTGTAGCTGCCATATAAGCAGTCACTGCATGTTGTTAAGTGGAAATATGGGCACAAGATATTTGAGGAGCAAAAGCTTATTATTTAAAGGGTGTTCCATTCATATTTAAGAGCTTCTGTCTATTACTGATGGGGAATACTGAACACTATTCATTCTTTCATTTGGTATCTGGAGCACCTACCCTATGACAGGGACCATGCTAAGTACCAAGGATAAAACTGTTAGCAAGACAGACTGAATCTCTGAGCCATTGTTGTTCTTCCCTTCCTTGGGAATCAGTAACATAGGAATTTAATTCAATTTAGTTCACATGTATTAAACATATACTATGCCAAAACATAGTGGCAGAGAAGAGAGGGAAGGCATGGTTCTGCCTTTAAGGATATTATCTAATAATAGACAAACATGTAAATTGACCATACCTCCACTATGCACACCAGCCAATCAGGAGTGAATAAATTAATTTACATATGCAGGCACAGAGTGAAGACTGAAGACTGAAGACTGAAGGCTCCTCCCAAGGCTTCAGGCTTGGCTCCACTGAAAGCTGAAGGCTGAAGGCTGAAGACTGCAGGCTTGGTTCCATTAAAGGCTGAAGGCTGAAGGCTGAAGGCTCTGCCGGCGGCAAGAGCCAAGCCTGAAGGCTGCAGGCTTGGCTCCACTGCGTCCTGGGTCCAGGGTGCTGGAGGAAAACCAGTGCCAGCAGCCAGGGGAAGGAACATCTATTGCACAAATCTTTGTGCAATGGGCCTCTAATATTGTAATAAGGCTGAGGACTTAAAATTTCTCTATAAATACTTACGAGATGAGACTTTGTTATAAATGGTACAAGTACAAGATTCTTGCCCAGCTGGCTTAGCTTAGTGGTTAAGCGTAGACTTATGAACCAGGAGGTCATGGTTTGATTCCTGGTCAGGGCACATGCCTGGGTCGCCAACTTGATTGATCCTCAGTGTGAAGCATTCAGGAGGCAGCCAGTCAGTGATTCTCTTTCATCACTGATGTTTCTGTCTCTCTCTTCCTCTCCCTTCCTCTCTGAAATCAATAAAAGTAAAAAAATAAAATAAAATAAAAATTAATGCTTTCCCTGAACTGATAGTTTGAATTCTGTTCAACTTAAGTGATTAGTACATTTTTTTCTGTGATTAGTACATATAATTGTATGATTAGTACATCCTCTTATATGATTAGTCTATCCAACCAGATCTACCCTTAGAACATTAGTTATGAGTAGTTGATTGGATGTTTCCAGTATTTTTTGTCTTATGTTTAAAGGAGCATATGTGTGTGTGTGCGTTACCCATGCATGCAGTATGGTTAGTAGAGCTGTGGTGACTGATACTCAGGGTCTCACTGGTAGGAGGTGATTGAAAGATGCTTCAGGATATGTAAGGGATTCCATTACTGCAGTGTTTGTTAGCAGTGTAATCAGAGCATCAAACTGATTCTCAGGCCCTCAAATTGAAAGGTTAGGTATTCCCTCTTCTTTACAGTATAAGATGTCCTCGTGGTATAATAAAAATTGCCGAGTGGAATATAACCAGTTTCCCTTCCTGTCCAGAATAGATTAAAGGCCCATTTGCTCAAGGCCATTCATTGGTAATATTCTGAGAATTGTCTGTAGTGATTTGGATACTAAAGGGCATGAGTCACCACAGCATAAGCAAACATAATCTGTTCTCCCAGGCAATAGTCCTGTTGTGAGCTGTCAGCCTCTCCCCTGTGGATTTGTTTCTCTTCATAGCAGATCCTTCATGAGGGTGTTAGATATAAAAGATAAAATATCATAACACAGAGTTTCTTGAAAGGAACATGGTGTTCATCACAAGCAGAAAAATTAGTTGGCTCCAACTATTCAATACAAAGGGGTGGGTAATAACTAGATTGCAATGCTCTGTGTGTGTGCATGCCCACACATGCACACACATCATGGGTATATGAAGCATGAATCAAGAAATAGTTCTTTCACCTTGTTCCTAATTATGGCTCCTCTCACCCTCATCTCAGTTGTTTTTCTTAAAATAACAGTTAAAGCTATAAAGAAATTAATAAAGTGGTACTTTGCCAATTATCTTGACTTCATGTGAATTATGAAAAGAGAGCCATGTAAAAACCAAATTAGAGTACTGTGGATATAATTTGGTTTGGGTCCTCTTGATCTAATTTACAAGATCCTAGATAGGAAAATTATTTCCCACTTGACTTTTCTTGTGAACCAGGCCTTTAACCTCAGAGAATGAACTCTTCTAATTGACTTCTAAGTAGTTGCAAGAAGTGTTGATAGACAGGAAGTGTGCTTAACAAAGGCAGGCGAAATTCTGATGACCCAATAATTGATTACTACATAATAAAATTCTGATTACTATAAAGAAAAACACAGGCCTATAGATACTTAGGTAACTTATGTAGCCCTCTAGATGAGAGTGTAGAAATTAAAAGTATAGATTAGCTTTTGATACTGGTTGATTATTATGATAATTAATAGAAGCCCAGTGCACGAAATTCATGCATGGGGGGGACCGGGGTCAGGGAGGGTGTCCTTAAGCCCAGTCTGCACCCTCTCTAATCTGGGACCTCTCAAGGGATGTCCGACTACCTGGTGGGATTGGCCTAAATGGGCAGTCTGACATCCCTCACAATCCAGGACTGCTGGCTCCCAGCTGCTCGCCTGCCTGCCTTCCTGGTTGCCCCTAACTACTTCTGCCTGCCAGCCTCATCACCTCCTAACTACTCCCCTGCCAGCCTAATTGATGCCTAACTGCTCCCCTGCCAGCCTGTTTGCCCCTAACTGCCCTCCCTCCCCTACAGGCCCAGTTGCTCCCAATTTCCTTCTCTGCTGGCCTGGTCACCGTAACTGCCCTCCCCTGCAGGCCTGGGTACCCTCCAAATGCCCTTCCCTGCAGGCCTAGTCACCCCCAAGTTCCCTCCTCTGCAGGCCTGGTCACCCCTACTGCCCTCTTCTGCTGGCCATCTTGTGTCCACAGGGGGCAGCCATCTTTGACCACCTGGGGGCAGCCAGCTTGTGTGTTGGAGTGATGGTCAATTTGCATATTACACTTTTAGTAGATTGCATGGTAATCCCTTATCAAGATGTGACATTCGCTGAGACCGGTTTGGCTCAGTGGATAGAGCATCGACCTGGGGACTGAAAGGTCCCGGGTTCGATTTCAGTTGGGGGCATGTACCTTGCTTGCGGGCATATCTCCAGTGGGGGGCATGCAGGAGGTGGCTGATTGATGTCTCTTTCTCATCGATGTTTCTGACTTTCTGTCCCTCTCCCTTCCTCTGTGAAAAATCAACAAAATATATTTAAAAAAAAAGATGTGACATTCATTCATTCAATAAATAGATGTTCATGTTATGAAAACAGGCTTTTAAAAAAATTAGGTATTGTATGGTAATACTATATAAAAGTTGTACCTTATGGCCATTTTAAAGTATCTTGTTGGAAATGCTATTCTCTTAGGTTTTTTAAAAAATTATTCATGGATTTTTTAGAGAGAGAGAAGTAGGGAGAAGGAGAAGAAGGGAGGGAGGAAAAAGATAGAGAGAGAGAAAGAGAGAGAGACATTGATGTCAGAGGGAAACATTGGTCCACTGCCTTTTTTATGGCCCCTGCCAGGGATCAAGCCACAACTTGGGCATATGTCCTGACTGGGAATCTAACTAGCAACTTTTTGGTGCATGGGATGAAGCCCAACCAACTGAGCCACACTGGCCAGGGCTATTCTCTGCTTCTTATAAGTTCCTCCTGACATACATTTGATTTTTTTTTATTGCAATTACTATAACCTTGCAGTTTTTTATCCTCATGTACTCAATTTGGCAATTCTAGGCCAAGAAATTGATAGAAAAACAGAATGGACTCCCTCTGAATAATAGAGAAATTGGCATTGTCAGAAAAAGTACTAATTTATAGCTTTTATAACTTTAACTCTATTATGCCTGGTATGAAAAAATATTTTATGTAGTAGTTAACACCATTGAATGTGCTCATACTTGACTGTTGCATGCTCAAACTTTTAAGCATAGATAACATAGATTTTCAATTGGTAATAGCTTCTGTTTTTGTTATTTTAAGACTTAAAATTTTTTTTGTGTGCTAAGAGTATATTTGGAAAGTCCTTGCTGTTTTTCACATTTTTTTTTCTCATAGCCTTTGCTTCAAAGAAATAATATTGTATTAGAATATTTTATCCTTTTTACAATGCATGAAATCCTGTTGATTGCCCAGGTTTAAAATAAAATGTTCCAGGAGTAGTTCTCAAACTTGAATGTGCCTGAGAATCACCTGGGGGGCTTGTTAAATCAGAGATGACTGGGCTTTCTCCCAGAGCTCTTGATTCAATAGGTCTAGATGAGGCCTTAGAATTTGCATTGCCAACAAATACCAGGGTAGTGATGATGGCAGTGCTGATCCAGAGACCTCACTTTGAGAACTACTGTGTTATAGTGCGGTGCCCAGAAATGCTAAATACTCACTAATCATGTGCATTAGTTTTCTGTGGCTTCTGTAACAAGTTACTACACACTTAGTGGCTTAAAACAATGCAAATTTATTCTCTTACAATTGTGAAGGTCAGAAATCTAAAATCAGTGTCACTGGGTTAAAGTCAAGGTACAGGTAGAGCTAGTTCCTTCAGGAGACTCTAGGGCTTTTCAATTCCCAGGGGTTGCTTATATGTTTTGGCTTGTGGCCCCTTCTTTCATCTTCAGAGTTCATCTCTCTAATCTCTGCTTCTGCCATCAGAAGGCCTTCTCCTTTTCTGTAGTCTGGTCTCCCTCTCTATTCATCTGATAAGGACACCTGTGATTATAGCTAGGACCCATCTGGACAAAGCAGAATCATTTCCCCACCTCAACATCCTTATCTTAATCACATCTACAAGTTGCTTTTGCCATATAAGGTAACATTCACAAATGTCAAGGATTAGGTCTTGAATGTCTTCAGAGCTAATTATATAGCCTACCATACTGTGAAAATCTGTTCATCTTTCCTGATCTCTCAGGAGGCATTCACTATATATCCAGAGAGAAGTGCCACTTGGCACATTTAAAGTTAAGTCATTTTGCATCGCCTCTCATACAGAGATGAAGATGATTGGCAGGTGGTAACACATCTGCTTCTGCAGTAAATGTTCATGTTATTCATTATCTTAAAAATCATGGGAAAATAATTTAATTAAATTCTATAACAACATTTTGATTTTAATTAAGAACTGGGAGAGCATAAAATCTGGAGTTTTCCATGAAAGTACCACATATCCCTCATCCTTAAAGAACTTACAGACTAATGCAAGATGCAACTTGCTCACAAGTACATATGATATCAGGCAGCACATAGTGAAAGTCCTGTAACAGTGGTACACACAAAACTAAGATTAGAGAAGGAGGAGTGGGGATTTTTGACAAGGTGCTCCGCTAAGACTGAACTAAGCATGTGATACTGAGATTGAAAGATGCAGGAAGAGGCTTCAGCTGATGATAATGAAAAAGGAAGTAAAAGGAAGAACATTGTCTGGAAAGAACAGACACAATAGAACTTGAGGGAGCTGTGTGTTTAGAGATAGAAGAGGGGAGACAGCAAGTATGATGATGATGAGAGGCAATGGGGCAGATGGGCATGGGCCATGATTGCCAGATCAAGAATTTAACTTCTAAGCAGGTAACATAGGGAAGAGAGAATTAAGAGATGGCAGGCGATTGAACTGGAGCTAGAGGAAGGCCGGTTGTTTCCAGGGTGAGGAATGAATTAGAAGAAGGCAAAACTGGAGGCAGGGACACCTGTCTTGGCCACTGCAACAGTCACTATAGCCATTATGCCGGCATTGGCCCGCTTGCTGTTGAGCAATGGCTCTGGTGTGTTAGTGTGGACTTTCCTGTCAGGTGCGCCCAAGAAAGGCAGCGGGAGGTTTAGCTGCAGACAGATAAAAGCATGTGCCTGTTATGAAAGCTTACCCAGTACCAAAGAGTTAGTGTTGAATTTTAAAAAAGAAAAGAGGAGGCAGGTTGAATTTTAAAAAAGAAAAGAGGAGGAATGTTCATGGTGTGTTTAAAAGTGACTTCTAAAAAGGGGAAAAGAAAAAGTGAAACTCTAAAAAAGATATCTTCTGCTCCTTTTTACCTGCCTGCTTACTGCAATGTGGCTCTTTCTGTTATGATCTTTTTCCACAAATGTAGAAAGCACTTTAAAAAAAATGTATTTAGAGTCACTAACTTAGCAGAAGGGAGGAAAATAAATTAAAAGATATCCATGCTTCAGTGAAGATAGTGAATACTTTTTTTGAAGGGAGACAAGACTGCTTTTTAAAAAATGTTATGTTTAGTGCATAATACAAATAATTTAAAAATATAATTTAGTTCTGTGATATTTAGAGACAAGGAGGCAGCTGACTTTTAGGGAATGAGAGAGAAGAGCACACAGCTGTGGCAGCTGCGTGCTTCCTCAGCCTCCTGCCCCCTCAGCCTCCTATCCCCTTAGCCTCTTGCCCTGTGCTGCTCTGTGCATTGTGGTATTTTATCAAACTTCTCCCTAATTCTCTGAGGTCTGTGCGATTACCCTAAGAGAAAGGAAACAGCCTCATAGAGGTTAAGTAACTCTAAGTGGCAGGGCTGGTACTCAGCCCCAGGTTGTGTGATTCCATGCCCACATTTGTCACTGTTAAATGACCTCTCTTAGTAAAAATACTCCATCTCTATAATCGGTCAGATCCCAAAAAGCAAACTTATTTGTTGAATGCTACCTTATGGCATCAGTCTTCATGTGGATCTCTAATGGCAAGAAAGAATGGAAGAGAAAGGATAAAGTGCAAGAATATTTTTAGTTGTAAATTAGATAAGCATTGGGTTTTCAGAAATCCTATTTTTACATTTTTCAATGCAAAAAAGATTTAAACTCCCTGTGCAAAAATGTAGAACATTTTACTTTGTCATGGGAAAGATCTGCTTTCCTCCTCTGATGACAACTCTGCAAGGGTTGGACATTGTGACCT
The DNA here is from genome assembly GCA_011751065.1 of Lasiurus cinereus. Classification (NCBI taxonomy): domain Eukaryota; kingdom Metazoa; phylum Chordata; class Mammalia; order Chiroptera; family Vespertilionidae; genus Lasiurus; species Lasiurus cinereus. The sequence continues at coordinate 18,216,332 of JAAGEH010000393.1, read as the reverse complement.
CACTCCTTCCTGACCTGGCTAACTTCTGCGGGCTGCATAAGTCTTTGTTCCAGCTTCAACTCCCTTTCCATTCCCTTCCTCTTCCCCTTTTTCTCTTCCCTCTAGGATGTCTATCCTAAGTCTCTGCCTCTCCCACATCACAACACACCTGGCCCCATAGTAGACCCTGGAGAGTTTGATTGCTGTACTTATCCCAGGGCAGTGGTCGGCAAACTCATTAGTAAATAGAGCCAGGTATCAACAGCACAACGATTGAAATTTCTTTTGAGAGCCAAATTTTTTAAATTTAAACTTCTTCTAATGCCACTTCTTCAAAATAGACTCGACCAGGCCGTGGTATTTTGTGGAAGAGCCACACTCAAGGGGCCAAAGAGCCGCAGTTTGCCGACCACTGCCCCAGGGTTACCCATGTGCTTCCCCATCCTTATTTTAAGCACTTCTAGGTCAGTTCACGAAAATAAATTATTAAGAGTTGTAGAACCAGATCTGCTATTTGTGCATGATGTAGATGAGGTTACACTGATGGCTAAGTCAGTTTAATTAGGTGTAGTAAAAAAATGAGACCATTCAAGTAGAGAAGGGGAAAAAGCAATAGGAAAGTAAACATTCTTTAAAAATTTTTAAAGGGAGCTGCTGCCTCACATACTAATACTTTGTAGTTGCTTACTTATTCCAGGTGTAATTCTAATGTTAGGAAAATAGATGGTAAGACCCAAAGAAACTCTTGTGCACTTGGGTAGGGTAAGATGCATCTCAAGTTTCCACTTCCCATCCTGCAGACATTGGAGTTGGTGGGAGGAAGGGGACAGGGGTCCCAATGCCAAGAAGTGCCCAGCAGGCCCAATAAAGAGCCAAAGGAAAAAGTGCCCTCTACTCTGTTGTTATGTCCGTCTGTACCATCAAATCATTGACAGAGCAGATTAGTTTATTCCTATAGCCTTCTCTTCTGCTCTGAATACTGAGAATGGCCCATCAGTTGTTAATGTCTTTGCATTTCTCTGGCCCTACCAACAAAATATCAATGTCTCCTTAAGTGAAATAGCCTCATTCCTGAAGCACTTAACTCACTACCTGTTTAATTCACAGAGAGATCTTGGGGCAATTTAAAGTAAATTCTCCCCCATTATCTATTTATTACATTCCAGAGGCAGGATCTGGTTGCTTTTACCTACTTCATCTGACTTCTAGTGATTTTTGCATGAGGGTTTGCCAGAAATTCTACTTAGTAGGTCTGTGCTGATGGCAGCTACATGCATGGTGCATTAGTGTGGCCCTTCAGTTATCATGAAAATCTCTTCCATAGGATTTCTGTTCAATTTTGAATATGCATTTTTGTTTATGCTGCTACCAAATAGTCATCTTTGTAAAAGCAACAACAATTACATATTGCCACATATCTCAAGTGTCATTCTTCTTTTTTTTAATTAAATCTTTATTGTTCAGATTATTACATTTGTTTCTTTCCCCCCCTCCATAGCTCCCCCTCCACCCAGCACCCAGCCCCCCTTACCCTTACCTCCCCCCGCATTGACCTCATCCATAGGTGTATGATTTTTGTCCAGTCTCTCCCTGTACCCCCTCACCCCTTTTCCCTCTGAGAATTATCAGTCCATTCCCTTTATGTGCTCCTGATTCTATTATATTCACCAGTTTATTCTGTTGATCAAATTTTTAATTCACTTAATTTTTAGATTCACTTGTTGATAGATACAGTGGTACCTCGAGATACGAGTGCCATAACATACGAGATTTTTGAGATACGAGCCTTCGAGCGAGCGATTTTTGCTTTGAAATACAAGCAACATTTGAGATAGGAGTAATCGCACAGATCGGCTGTCTGCACACGACCCACCAGTTTACTGCGACTCGAGCGTCTCATAGTTTCCCACTCATCAAGGTTACAGAATGAATTAAACTCGTATCTTGAGGTACCACTGTATGTATTTGTTGTTCATAATTTTTTATCTTTTACCTTTTTCTTCTTCCTCTTCTTAAAGAGTACCTTTCAACATTTCATATAATACTGATTTGGTGTTGATGAACTCCTTTAGCTTTTTGTTATCTGTGAAGCTCTTTATTTGCCCTTCAATTCTGAATGCTAGCTTTGCAGGATAGAGTATTCTTGGTTGTAGGTTCTTGCTATTCATCACGTTGAATATTTCTTACCACTCCCATCTGGCCTGCATAGTTTCTGTTGAGAAATCAATCAGCTGACAATCGTATGGTAGGTAATTAACTGTTTTTCTCTTGCTGCTTTCAAGATTCTCTCTTTGTTTTTTGCTCTTGGTATTTTAATTATGATGTTTCTTGGTGTGGTCCTCTTTGGATTCCTTTTATTTGGGGTTCTGTGTGCTTCCTGGACTTGTAAGTCTATTTCTTTCACCAGGAAGGGGAAGTTTTCAGTCATTATTTCTTCCAATAGGTTTTCAGTATCTTGCTCTCTCTCTTCTTCTGGCACCCCCACAATTCTGATGTTGGTATGCTTGAACTTGTCCCAGAGGCTCCTTACATTATCTTCACATTTTTGGATTCTTTTTTTTTTCTTGCTTTTCCAGTTGAGTGTTTTCTGATTCTTTATACTTCAGATTTTTGACTTGATTCTTGCCTTCCTCTAGTCTGCTGTTAGGTCTCTGTATAATATTTTTTATTTCAGTCAGTGTATGTTTAATTTCTAATTGGTCCTTTTTCATCTTCTCTTGGGTCTCGCTAAATTTATCCATCTTTTCTAGGAAATTCTTGAAAAACCTTATAACCCTGGTTTTGAACTCTATATCCAGTGGTTTGTTTTCCTCCATTTCTTTTGTTTGTGATCTCTTCCTTTGTCTCTGCATTTTCACTATTCCAGGAGAACTTCTGTGTTAGATTCAGCCTTATGATACAAGACTTGCAAAACTGCAAAAGCCTCTCTGTTGAGCTTGGGAGGGGTAGAGTCTCAGGACTTAATGGACTGCCTTGCCTTCCAATGGCCCTGCCCTACTTGGCCCCTGGGTCTCATGTGTATCTGGGTAATAGCTGGAGCTGTCCCTGTGCACAAGCGCAGTGCCTCTAGACCACTGCCTTTCAGGCTCCCCTGTGCTCTGGGACCGTATGAGTCTGGGTCCCCAGGGTCTCCTCTAAAACTGGGGTTTACTGGAGTTAGAAGTGACACAGTCTGTAGGCTCTGTCTCCCGCCCACAAACCAGCAGCACAATCAGCAGTCTGTTCTCTGCACACAGTGGTGTGCGTGCCCTCAGACTTCTGCCCTTTCACGCCTCCCCTAAATTCCCGTGCAGTTCTCCCTTTTCACAGTCTAAACTCCCCCCATATGAGTTTTGGACAGACCTGGGGTTCAGTGCCATAGGATAAAGGGTTCAGTGCAGTTGGAAGTCTCCCATCTCCTTCCTGCCAGAGGAAGCCAGCCAGGCAATCGGGCACTTTCTCTCTCCATATCTCAGCTTTTTGCAGCTCTTCTGGGTCTCCATGAGCCCCTCTCTTTCCTTCTCAGCCAGCTTTCCTGTGGTTCTGGATGATGTCCATTCTGTCTTTTAGTTGTAGTTTTGAAATTGTTGTGTGAGGCAGCAGTTTAGGTGCTCACCTCTGCAACCATCTTGGATTCTCTCTCAAGTATCATTCTTCTTGAATAACATAGGGTAAAAATTTTCCTTCTGTTCTTGGATTAGGTAGAGGGGCTGGGTGAGCAGACTGGAATGAGGAGTAAGTAGCATGAGGAGATCATGTGGTAAGAGAAAGGAGAGTGAGGATACTGGGGAGAGAAAGTTTCCCTTTGTAATGGAATAAAGAAGTCTTCTTGGAAGGGAAGTGATTAATCTGTGTTGTAATTTTTCTTAAATGATGAGAATTAGACTTGCTAGCTACTTTATATATAGCAATACTGAGATTACTAAAGAGGAGTTTGACTTGTATTTTACAGCAATGATGTTGCAGTGGATCACTGTGGATAGCAGTCTCGGCTATCTTTTTACCTGGGTTTTCATGTCTTATGAAGATAGCACTTCTCTTCCTCTTCTTAAGGACAGTCTTTTAGGGCCAAACAATATGAGTCTCCTCTAGAGTGGTCATTCTATGCATGTTAGCTGTCTCATCCCTAGCCTTTGGAACAATAATAAATTAGTTCTGTGAATTAAAGGGAAGAAGAAAGAAGAAAATAATTTATTTAGTGTTTTTAAAATGTTAATCTGATTCAGGTCTAACACATATAAGCCCTGGTTCAGTTTCCAAATATGTGTCTTCTTTTTTATTGATTGAGTTTAATTTTTTTATTTATCTTTATTGTTAAAAGTATTACAGTTATTCTTTTTTTTAGAGAGAGTGAGGAGAGAGAGAGAGAGAGAGAGAGAGAGAGAGAGAGAGAGAGAGAAAGAATCAAACGTTCAATGTATATATAAATTCACTGAGTTGTTCTTGTATGGTATGTGCCCTGACTGAGGATCAAATCCACAACCTGGGCATATCAGGACAACACTCTTAGCAACTGTGCTATCTGACCAGGGTCTGTGTGTTTTGTTTACCTATCTGTAAATGTTCTGGTCTATTTAAACCTGAAATGTAAGAATGGTTTAAAAGATAACAATGAACAATTTGTTATTTTTTCTCTTTACTTTAACCACAACCTGTTTATCAGGTATAAGGACTCAGGATTTAAAAACCATTAATGAGTTATGCAGTTTACTAAATATGCTTGAGTTTCTCTTGAAAAAGAAGGGCCCTGATCTCAGATAATGGTGGCATGACTGAATCTCGATGGTCAAGCAGTAAGTTAGTAAATTAACCTGCATATTTTGAAAATAAATGTATTAGGGTTATTTATAAACTTGTTCCTGTCATTAGCTAGTTTCCTTTTTTTAGAGGCAGTGTTTTGATCATCCACCTGAATGGAGGCAAGAATCCAGAGTTGAACTGATATGAGAAAGTAAAAAATTTCAAATTTTTATTAAATAAAGGTACAAAAACAAAATAAGGGAAAACTAATATTTTTTTACATAAGTAACAACAAAAACATCCTGGGAAATTGATTCTTCCCTCATTCTCCCCAAGCTAAGCATCAGGGAGCCTCTTGCATCTATCTTACAGGAATCATGCTCTCCCTCCTGCTCTGTCTCACAAAAACACAGATACAATCTCTTTCACATTCATTCAGTTTTATTCCTTGTAAGGGTAAGTGAAAAGTCATATTGGAAAGATCACTAGAACACATGCTTTAATTCTGTGGCCAAGTGACTGTTGTCTTTTTCCAGTTGATAATAACAGTACCCATAGACATCTTTGTCCAACAACATATGACCTTTCTATGTGTTGTACATTTATCTATGTGTTGTACATTTAGATACATGGAGTGCATAATATGGACATGAAGTCTATCTTCTCTGAAGGTAACTGGGCAATAGCATAATTAGGTTATTAGAAATAATGCAGCTGTGAAAAAATGTTAACAATGTCGTCACTAGAATTAAAGAAAACCATTTAAAGGTTTGCAAGTCCCTTGGAAGCATAATGTAATATACTAAATGCTCTGTTTTTAAATGACTGCTTTTCCAATAAAATCCTGAAGGGCACATCTTCTGACTCTCTATTGCTCTCCCTTCCTCTCTGTAAAAAATCAATAAAATATATTTTTTAAAAAAGAAAAGAAATAATTATAAAAAATAAAATAAAACAAATAAATAGAAAATTGTCTGCTTGGAAATGGTTGTCAGATGGCCCCTTCTGTCATCATGTTAATGTTGAAAAGAAAAAATACTGGCATGAGATGATTCCCATTATCAGCAATTCTGTAATGGGCCTCTCTCAATATATATTTCTAATGAATTTTAAATTTGAAAACCTTTGGTTTTCAGTTACTAAGCACTTAAACTCTAAGCTCAGATTCTTCATGCATCTCAGGAACCAAAAGACATCAGAACCTAAAGAAAGAAAATACAAGTTGATTTAGTAATCTCATATAAAGTATTATGTAAAATGATTTGATTAGATTTTGTTTGTAGTCATGGGCATAGGTGTTGCTAAAATCAAGGTTATAGTTGACTGTCCATCATGAAGGTCTGTGAGTTGGCTATATGTTTTTTTAAATGTATACAATAACTCAAAAGCAAGACATATAGAAGCATGTGGATGAATCATGGTGGCTACACCAATGAAAAACCAGCTCTAAGTAAGCACACTCTGGCCATCAGTGCTGCATTTTATGTAAAAGTATATTTTATGTCAGGATATTTCAAGTTCTGTTTCTTGAAGTTTAGTGATGATCCCAATGCATAGCTCATGCTTTTATAGAACATATTTACTTCCACCAAGTACCAACAATACATTTCTACCAATAGTCTCAAGAATTCTGTGGTAAACGAAAGATCTGAAGGCCAATGTAGTTGATGCCATCATGATCTCTTCACACAATCCGGACACAACCAAGGTTTGAAGCTAAGCCTACTTATCCAAAGATGGATGTAACATGCTGTAGACCACAGCCATGCAAACACCCTTAATAATACAGACAGTGTGCATTTTGGCCTTCAAGAGGGAAGTACCATCTTTGCTTGTGGGCTTCTTATTGAGTTTCAATTTTTTTCAAGGTTGATAGATCTTTCTTCACAAAGAGATCTCAAAGGTTAAGAAGAGAGAGTATGCCTTTTTGGTGGCAATCATTGAGTCAAACATGGTGATAGCATGCATCCTGAGTTGACTTGTGTACAAAATGAGAAATATGTGAAAGTTTTAAAGTGATAAATGCACATTCAGGAGTTGTCAACATTCTCAAGTGTCTGGGTTTGGAATGGAGTTAGGATTCTGGATAATATGTCCTACCTACATAGGTGGGTTTTTATGATACATCTTAATTCCTCTGGTCTTGGATTTCTCCTTCCTTTGCAGCAGGTGAAAAACCTGGACCTAGATTATACATACATTTAAAAAAAAAAAAAGAACCTCTCTCAATCTGGACAAAATTTTTTTAAAAAATTGATTAAATGTATAATCAGAAGAAAAATCAAAAGTGCATAAAGTCGAAGTTCAGAAAGTAAGATTGAAGAGGCAAAATTTCAAGAGTTTCTTCCTGTTAGACGATGGCTATTTCTCCTGTCCCCATTTTACCTGTTGCAGGACAGGTAGTAGTACTTACTTGTAAATGTTTGAATAGCTTATCATAGTATTGTGAACTTTTAGAAAAAAATCAGTGTCCTCTTTTAGATTTCATACATTCACATATTGAAGGAGAATTTGAAATTATCCTCATTATACCATTTTCACTACTTTCGCAGTTTACACTTGGTCCTTTGTGGTAATTGAATGTACTTTCCAAATGGCAATGTCAGGACATTGGCAGAGGCAGGGACAGGTTGCTAAATTTCCCTAGAGAAGCTATTCTGAGCCTAGCCATGCTGGACAGGCTGTATCAGAAACCGGAGTTTATGCTTAGAGGAGATGGAAATTTTGATAAATAAATGCCTTCTCATTCCATCACTTCAGTAACTAATATTAAAGTTCCAAGAGGCTATGGCTTGTTTAGTATGTTTGAAAAGAGCAAATTGGTAATTGTGATTCAAAAAAGAGCAAATTGGTAGTTGTGAAATAGAGGACAAAGGGAAAAACAATTGGAGGAGAGGGATATTGCCTTCTGAATGTTTTCATGAATGGTTAGCAGGACTGATTAGTAGAGTCATTTGACCTCCCTTATTTCACCCTCATTTTTTTTTCCTCATTGGTATTGACCTTATACCTAGTTTCCTGGAAACAGGAAAACATTTTTTATTTTCTAACCAAAATTAGGGACACATGAATTGACAAATTTTATATTTCTTTTTTTTAATCCTCACCCAAGGATATGTTTTTATTAACTTTAGAGAGAGAAGAATGGGAGAGAGAAACAATGATATGAAAGAGAAACATTGATTCATTGCCACCCATATGTGCCCCAACCAGAGGTCAAACCTGTAACCTAGGTATATGCCCTGACTAGGAATTAAACTCACAATCTTTTGGTGAATGGGATGACACTCCAACTAACTAACCTGGCCAGGGCAAAGAATTATGCTTAAAAAAAGGGGGGGGGGTGGGCAAAAGGCATTTTATTCTGGGAGTATAATTTTGATATCAGTATGTTGAGATTTTGAAGACATTCTGATAGTTTTCAAAATAGAAGGGCAGAATTTTTGATCACTTAAAATGTATTAAGAAAACCTTAAGTATGTAATCTCTGCAACTGGGCACCTATTCTTCCTTAAATCATCTATAAAACTTTTTTAAGGGCCTTGCTTTTGGCTGTATATAAAGACAATTAGCTTTTTTTTTTCTCGCTCTCTTTTTTTTTAAGTAAGTGGATGGTATTATCCTTAAGGAATGTTTCCTTTACAATGAGTAGGGTTTCCAACCTGGTCAGTAAGCATGTGGGAGATACCATGTATATTGATGGCTGCCATTCTTTCAAAAGTAGCTGTGTGAGGTCCATCTCAGGCAGTGACTCATCATGGCTGATGTGTTTGGGAAGACCATCTGTCAGATGAGATGTGCAAGTTGAGGGGGAAGAAATCCATGCTGCCATAACTGGGAGTTTTTCATATGCTGTAAGAACCATAGCATAAATTATCACAATTAAAAGCACTCTCCATTGGTTTTTGTCCTATCATGGGTTTTTTTTGTTTTGTTTTGTTTTGTTTGTTTGTTTGTTTTTACCTCAGGGAGAATTTCAAAACAAATAGTAGTTATGCTGGAGAACTAACCAAATAATATGTGTGGAACTTGCCTTTGGTATAGATTATGTTTTAAAATAACAGTGCCTTTTTAATATTTAAAAATACTTTTGTAGCCAACTTCATGTTTGTTTCGGATGTAAAAATGTTTCATTTTAAGTTAGAATGTAGGGCGTATGAGGGTGAGGATATGATTTCCCCATCTACTCCTTGGTCCAGAGAAAAATCAGGGTACATGCAATCCATTTGGCTTCATAAACAGCTATTGAAGACTTGCTCTATGCCAAACACTGCTGGTATTAGGTATATATAGATAAAAAACAACAAACAAACAAACAAACAAAACATATAATCTCTGCCCTCCCACCCCCGGAAATTTACTTGAAGTCTGATAGGGCAGATCAGCTCATCTGGCTTGTTATGTATTTGTAAGGTCATTGTAACTCATTGCTATTCCCTTCAAATTACAGATTTTTTTTTTCCTTTTCACATATTGTATATTACATCCAAATGTTATAACATCTGCTTGCTTGGCAAATTACAAATGTGGATTACTCAGACCAAGCTACACAAAGTGCCACTGGACTTTGACACAGTGTGCTCCCAGACCGCTGTTAGATTTTTAAATCCCTCTTGAAGAAATCCAGTAGGAACAGTGGGGGAGGCTGAGCACAGGGATTCGCTATGGACTGGGCTGCACTAACAGAACACAGACCATGTTGAGCGCTCTTATATAGACCTGCATAGCATGTCATAAGAGACAGAGCTGGTAGACGTGCTCTCGAGCAATTAGACATTTCTAGGGGCCATTTTCTGATGCCTCTGCATCTTGACATGATGCGAATAGTAACTGAATCTAAGCCCTCCCCTGACGCCCATCACTACCAGCCTTGCAACCCAAAGATATGGAACAAGCTTTCCTTTACATGACATTAAAGTTACTATTAAGAGCCTAAATCTTGCAAGAAAGTAAAGCTACTCTATGGTAAGCCTTTATCATTGTGCAGTGACTGATTGGCAGCTTTGAGCTGATGGGTGTAATACAGGTTATACAACAACGCCACAGTCAAGAGCCTGTCTCCCTGGGTTGGAGTCTGGGTTCTGTCATTTACTAGATGTGTGAATGTTACAAGTTACTTAACTGCTCTGTGCCTCAGTTTCATTGTCTGTGAAATTATATGATAATTGGATCTACTTAAGAGTCTTATTACAAGAATTAAATAGCACAGCTTGATCCATAGTTTATTTTTAATATAAATACTTATGCAAACCAAATATAAATAGCTGTGCCACAAATTATCTCTTTTAGGATCCTAGAATGGGTTTTGGGGAAGTAGATTTGAGCTGCACCCTATAGTAGAACTGAGGCCTCTATTACTCTCTTCATCTTGGTGTGATGGAATATACTCATCATATTTTCTAAGAAACAGCCTGGCATGGTTTCCCCATTACTCCCTTACGTCGGGAGCGAGGTGATCCTCTGGCCCCTGCTCCTTGCTAGGCTCCTGTTTCTTCAGAAGGGACTCTTTGCTGGGGCATCGGAGTCTTGCACTACTGCCAAGGACTGCAGTCCGCAGTTTGGCCGTGCTTGGTGCCCTGGAGAAAGCCTGGGTGAGAGGAAATGTGAAAATGAATGTGTAAACAGCTGCATGGATTGTGTGTCTGCCTTTTTGCCAGGCGCTGCGCTGAAATGTGTACAGGTATTCACTTATTTCTCACAGATTCCTGTGGGGCAGGTAAGGAAGCTGAAGCACAGAAGAGTCAAGTAATTTGACCAAGTTCTTACTGCTATCACAAACAACAAACTTCCTAGTGGAGCCAGGCTGTTAAGAAGATAGGGAGTACTGCGCCTCTGGAGTGAATTGGCCCTCTTCAGCAACGCTTCTGTGTGTGACGCTTGGTGTGTTGCCCCCAGCTTCTGCTGGGAGTCATTGTGGGAAGCAGTCACCGGAAGCCTTTTGTCGTGCTTGTTATGAAAATAATTCGAGAGAATTCTGTGTGGCACAATGCCTTCTGTGTGAGGACTCCTAGGAGAAATGTCTCTCGTTTCTTCATAAAGAGAGTTGGTTAACTCCCTGAGCAAATTAGCCTGCTTTTATTTCCTGGATGTTGTCAACTTCCCCCTTTTGAGCTCATCACTAGAACGCTAGCAATCAAATTTGTAGCCCACCTTTGCTTTGTCATTATGGTTTTGTCAACCTGGTGCCAATTTGTCACTACCTTTGCTTTGCCTTTTATTTCATTTCGTGTTGACAAAGTCATTTTTTAAATTCATATTATACATGCACATGAAAAAAATTGAGATGCTATAGAAGACCATAAAAATGAAAAACCTCCTTCCCTCTCCCTCACATTAATTTCCACCCTAGGTTTTAAATTGCTTCTTGAATATGTGGAATATATTTTATGCATAAATAGCATGTATCTGCATTATTTAAAATAAAAAAATGTGCTAGTATACCTTGTTCATCATATTTTTTAAATCTCCATTCTAACTAGAGAAATTTTCATTCTAACTAGAGATGTATAAACAAGAGAGGTTAACACTAACCCCTCACTCACCATTTCTCATCTCTCCAAGTATGCAATATTAACTCTCCTCAAGGTCCCTTATCTTAATTGTAATACTATCTTGCTATTTTATCTTTTTTTTTTTAATCACCTGAACTGTGAACTCTTTGGAAGCCTGGAGTGTGGCTTGGTGATGATACTAGCAATGTCCCTGATGACTGGCCCAATGAGCATTTGATATACAATTAAGGCAGTCACCCAAATGAGAGAGCATCTGGATAAAGAAGTGACTGCCATTCTCTTTGTATAGAACATTCTACAAAAGAGCCACAAAGGAACCTGAATATTACATTATGACACAAAGTCCAGAAAACAGGCTTTTCCCTATTTGATAGGGGAGAATATTAAGATGGAAAAGTGGTCTGCCTGGCGTGAGCATATATTTTCCATTACTAGTAAAACAGCAAGGGCACCTGTCCTTACAGGACTGTGAAATATAAATGAAAAGTCTGCCCATGTTCACATGTTTGGCTGGGAAATTCACTCCGCAAAACATTTACCACATCTCCTGAGCAGCCTTCATGTGCAGGTCTCTGGTTTGGGTCTGAAGCTACTGCAGTCAAGTCATAGTTTCTGCTTTTATTGCATCTACAGAAAGAATCTAGAACTAGCTTAACCCCTCTCCTCGTTTCCCCCCAAATAAAGAAGATTTGAGAGAACCTTCTAACTTTATATTACCACATCATGCCTGGGCAGTTTACATCTCATAAGTGTTTTCCCCAACATTCTAAGAATTTCTTCTTTTTATAAGTTCCCTGGTAATGCTTTCTCCTATAATTAGTAATGACTTATCACATGAAGCATGTTTTCCTGAGGTGTGGAATTGAAACACAATCTAAAAACAGTTGTATAAATGTTTATAGACTGTGTTCCAACCTCTGTATGAAATATAAAACAGCTGTGACCTGTGGCTCAGTGGTTAGAATATCAGCCAGTACACAGAAAGGTCAAAGGTTTAATTCCTGGTCAAGGGCATAGACCTGGTTTGCAGCTTCAATTCCTGGTCTGGGTCAGGGTAAGTGTGGGAGGGAACCAATAAATGTGACCCATTCATATCCATGTCTCTCTCACCTTTTCCCCCTTCCCCTCTCTCTAAAAATCAATGGAAAACATATCCATGGGTGAGGATTAATCAAGAAAGGATGAAAGGGAGGGAAGGAGGGGAGGGAAGGAGGGAGGGAGGGAGGAAAAGAAAAAAGAAAAGAAATATAAAACAAACATATGGTTAAAACATTTGTTCATAATATATTTTGACCACTATATTGTCTCTGACTTTTCAAATGTGTCTGGGAATTGGATGTCTTTAAATAGCTATATCTTCTCTGTGAGAAAAAAAACAGTGGCAATACTGTCATTATCTTTAGGTATCCATTTTCTCCAAAGATTTCACCATCTGTCGCTATCCAATTGTCTTTTTTTTTATTATTTTTCTTTCTGCTTTAGCTTGATTCTGAATCATTTTGAAAGAAAAATTTATCTCTCTTTTTAAAATAGGTAAGTTTGTTGCATAATGGAGTGAAAATATAGAGCAATTGCAAACTTGAGTATATGCTTTGGCTCCCTTGAAATTTGGCATTTAAACATACAGGCATGGTCATTAGAAATGTCTTCTGATTTTCACGTAACAGAACAAAGAAGGTTGCATTGTAAGTGCATGCAATAAATCTGTAAAGGTTCCTATCTGGAGTGGGGGTTGGGGACTGAGGGTCATCTACAGTCAGGACTATCTGGGTTGCTTCTTAGCATCAGCAGTTCTTGGGTACCTCTGTCTTGGGAGGATGCAGGTGTGACTCAAGAAAAGAAGGGAAAAAGAATAAACCAAATTAAATCCAAGTATAGTTGTGTCATAACAATGAATACACTGGAAAAATGCTTATTTAAACTTGCTATCATTGACGTTCTTAATTATATATTTAAATGAAATGAGGATAAAGAAATCATTTCAATTAAACATGAACGATTACCTACTAGCGTATCATCTGGAGAATTATGATGTCAATTAATTATAAGTACCAAATGTACCATTTGTAGAGAGCTGTAATTTCCAAGTTACAGGCAATGAATGAAAAGGAGCACAGTGGTCTACATTTTTCATCCTGGACAAAGCCTTTTTCCTCATTGAAGGTTTGGGAAGGCACTTTGCATTTCTTATCCCTTGCTTATATTTCCTCCAGTTATTCATTAGGAGTTCAGAGGGCTATTGTTTCCCTAGAGCAAATTTAATCCTGACATTTTCACTCCTCAGATTTAGAATGAGATTTTGTCTTTTTTGGTGTTTTCAGGGCTAGCAATGTAAAGTTATCAGGGTATATAGCTAAGAATCACCAGCACCTTTGAAAACCAGAATCCCTACGGAGAGCCAAGTACACCAAGTAACAAGATACAGCAGTATTAATGCTGCAGGCTTGCTTTCCACTGGGCCACGCATTTGGGCTCCTTTTTTCTATTTTTTTTGTATTAGATTGCTAAGAATCAAAGTTCTTTAGACTACTTTTACCAGGAAAATTATGTAAATTGATTGGCTTTCAAATATAGCGTTATTTCTTTTAACCAAGACTATGCATTCTGTTTTGTAATAACACAGCTGGCATAGCATCAGGAAAGACTATTACAATAACTGAATTCCAAGTAATAATTATTTTCAGCTGAGACCCTTGAGCTCTGGTGTACCATTCAGTACTCTCTATTTTTAAAAATTACTACACTCACTTTCTCATATTCCTATAAACATGGCTTTTGTTCTTATTTTTGCTAATTAGAATATTCTTTTTATTAGCTTTAGAAAATTATTTTGGAGCCAATACATTTCATATGCTTTGTTACCTTTTATATTATATTAGACTAGAGTGAATTTCATGCAGCGGGACTCTAGTCTAATATAATATAAGGCTGTCCTTAGCCCAGCCTGCACCCTCTCCAATCTGAGACCCCTTGAGGGAGTTCAAACTGCCTGTAAAGTTTAGACCTGACCCCACTGGGCCTAGCCGGCCTGCAAACCACCACAGGCCCCTTGCCCAGGCCAACCCACACCCCAAGGTAACCCCCACCCTGATCTGGGACACTCTTCAGGGCAAACCAGCTGGCCCCCACCTATGCACCAGGCCTCTATCCTATTAATAAAACAGTAATATGCAGATTACCATCATTCCACATGTGGTCAAAGATCCTGCCCTCATGTGGACACAAGATGGCCAGCAAGAGAGAGCAGGAGGGAGGCCTTGGTTTCCCCAGTGATAAAGGAAGGTTAGCTTCCTCTCACAGTCCAGGACTGCTGGCTCCCAACTGCTCACCTACCTGCCTTCCTGATTGCCCTTAACCGCTTCTGCCTGACAGCCTGATCACCCCCTAACCACTCCTTGCCAATCTGATTGATGCCTTACTGCTCCTCTGCCAGCCTGTTTGCCACTAATTACCCTTTTCCTGCAGGCCTGGTCACCTCTAACTGCCCTCCCCATGCAGGCCTGGTCCCCCCAACTGCCCACCTGCAAGCCCAGTCACCCCTAACTTCCCTCCTCTGCTGGCCTGGTCACCACTAACTGCCCTCCCCTGTAGGCTTGATTGCCCCCAACTGCCCTCTTTTGCAGGCCTGGTCCCTCCCAACTGACTTCCTCTGATGGGCATCTTGTGTTCACATGGGGGAGGATCTTTGACCACATGGAGGCAGCCATCTTGTGTGTTGGAGTGATGGTCAATCTGCATATTACTCTTCTATTAATAGGATAGAGGCCTGGTACATGGGTGGGCGACAGCTGGTTTGCCCTGAGGAGTGACCTGGATCAGGGAAGGGGTTCCCTTGGGGTGTGTGGTGGCCTGGGCAAGGGGCCTGTGGTGGTTTGCAAGCCAGCTATGTCTCCCAGCAACCCAAGCAAAGGCCCAGGTATCTGGGATCTATTTATCTTCTACAATGAAACTTTGTAGCCTGGAGCAGAGTCAAGCCTTCTGCTTGCTCAGTGGTGGCAGCCATTTCTGTTGGGATTTATTTATCTTCTATAATTGAAACTTTGTAGTATAGAGTGGAGGCCTGGGCTGGCCAGGGTGTGAAGAAAGCTTGGCTTCCTCCATTGCTGGGGGCAACCCTAGCCTCTTGCTCTCTCCAGCTCCATGGCTGCCACCATTTTTTGGGGGACTTATTTATATTTTAAAATTGAAACTTTGTAGCTTAGAGTGGAGGTGTGAGCCAGCCAGGGTGTGCAGAAAGCGTGGCTTCCTCCATCACTAGGGGAACCCAAGCCTCCCTCCTGCTCTCTCCATGGCTGCAATCATCTTGATTGGGTTAATTTTCATACTCACTCCTGATGGGCTGGTGGGCGTGGCTTGTGGGTGTGGCTTGATGGTGTGATGGAGTGATGGTTAATTTGCATATTACTCTTTTATTAGATAGCATGATTGTGGGATTTCACACAATTATTTATTTTGTCTAGTACATTAAATAACAGATAAACCAGTGGAAGAGGAAGGGGTGTAGTGAAAGGAGGAACAGCACTGGTGAAAGGGTGAAGATAAAGCAGTGTCTGAAGGGAGCAGCCACACTAGCAGAAACCCTGGAAACAAGGCCAGACTCTGTGAGCTGGGGTCCTCCAGCCCAGGCTTCCACAGGACAGGGAATATGTTGTAAAGTCTTTGGAGTCTCTCTTGCTAAACATGTTGACACTATTGACCTTAAGCAGATAGACAGCCAGATATTTCTGCAGCAAAATGGGTTTATTTGGGAACAACAAAGAATAACAATTCAGGCCTAGGCAATTTGGCCCAGTGAACAGAGCACTGGCTTGCAGACTAAAGGGTACCAGGTTTGATTCCAATCAAAGGCAGGTACCTCACTTGCAGGCCTGATCCCTGTACCCAGTCTGGGTGCATGCAGGATCAACCAATCCATGTGTCTTTCTCACACTGATGTTTCTCTTTCTTTGTCTCTTCCTCTTTCTTCCACTCTCTCTAAAAATCAATGGAAAAATATCCTCAGGTGAAGATTAACAACAACAAAAAAGAAGAATTCAGGACTTGCAGTCTAATGGTGAGCCATGTGCAAGTCCCAAGAAAGAAAAAAGGGAATTGCTTTTTTATGGGCTTGTGAGAGGCTTTTGTAAAGGAAGAGCCCGTTGGAGGAAACTGAAAGTTAGAAGTATAATGGCTTTTCATTGACTGAGCTGTGGCAGTCTCCTATTGGCTGAGCTGTTACTGAATGGGAAGGAATCTTTTTTTCTCCTGTTGAGGTGGTGGAGTATCACTTTTTGTTTGAAATGCAAGGTACATTTCCTCTTTTTGGGATCACTAGTCTGCCTTGAATGACACCTGTATGGAAGTCTTGTCTATTGTCTATCTCTGCATAGAAGAATATATAAGCTCTGGGAGGCAGCTATCTTTGTGTGTTTCCTGCTCTATATTGTGTGTCTATAACAGTGACCCTAACAATACAGTGGTTGCTCAACAGATTCTCACTAAAATGAAATAAGAGAGATTGTATCACTTGCTATATTCTGAATTATGTGTTACGCTAGATTATTTTTCAAGCTACTTGTTTTTTCTAACTGTTGACAAAGTACTGTTCTGAATTAGTTATTAAATGACTTGAAGGTTTTAAGGTAATGTTCTATTTTTTAAAAAATTAATAGACTATTTTTTTAGCACTGTTTTAGGTTTGGAAAAAATTGAGCAGAATGTACAGAGTTCCTTTATGCCCTCGTTTCTCCCCTTTCCTCAAACTTCCCTGTTCCTAATATTTTGCATTAGTATGGTACTTTTGTTGATCCATAGTTTACATTATCATTCATTCTTGGTGTTGTACATTCCATGGGTTTGACAAGTGTGTAATGACATGGATCCATTGTAATATTGTACAGATATTATTTGTACTACCCTAAAAGGCCTCTGTGATCTTCGTATTCATCCCTCACTGCCTAACTCCTGGCAATTACTGATTTTTTACTGTCTCCATAGTTTTCTTTTTTGCCAGAATGTCATATAGTTGGAAACATATAATATGTAGTCTTCTCAGATTGGTTTCTTTCACTTACCAATATGAATTTAAGGTTCCTCCTATATCTTTTTGTAGCTTGATAGCTCACTCTAAAAAAATCTTTGTGCAGTATTCCATATAATTCATTATATGGAATTACCATAGTTTATCCATTCACTTATTCCAATCTTGGTTTCTTCCATATTTTGACAATTATAAATAAAGCTCCTCTAGACATTTGTGTACTGGTTCTTGTGAGAACTTAAGTTTTTAATTTATTTGAGTAAATACCAAGGAGGGTGATTGCAGGGTTATATAATATTCATT
This sequence comes from Lasiurus cinereus, assembly GCA_011751065.1. NCBI lineage: Eukaryota > Metazoa > Chordata > Mammalia > Chiroptera > Vespertilionidae > Lasiurus > Lasiurus cinereus. Next base: position 18,198,800 of record JAAGEH010000393.1, on the reverse strand, counting down.
TTATGTCTTTATAATGAGCTTGCCTTAGGAACCAACACTGAGAAGCAGTTTGAAGTAGGAATGAGTGATGCTGTACGTTTCCTCCTTCAGACTCTTCTCTTGAAAAGAGAAAATGCTATATATAAAAGATCTGAAACACATACATAAAATATGAATAAATTATTCTACAAGGGCTCAACTTAGTTCTCATGCTCTTTGTATTTCATAATATTATACCATGTCGCATTAATTAAAAGGCACCTTACACACACCTTCAATTCTTTTTGATAATTTTCAGCAAAAATAATATGTGTTATAGAAAGCTGGCAGAAATGTTCACCTAGGACAAGGTGAGGCACCTCTGTTTTCTATGCCACAGCATGACATTATTTTCCTTTATAACAAATCGGAGAAGATAAGCAGTATATTTCTGAATTAGGATTTGTTGTGTTTAACAAATGGCACTGTCCAGGCTGTCCTTTAGGCAGGGAACCCCCAGACCTTATCTAACTGCACTTTATCCAGGTCGGAGGCATAGCTGAGGGTCAACAAGTGGTGCGGCACATCTCTGTTCTGCTGACGGGCTGTTTTTGAAGCGGCCGCTGTGTTCAGTGATTTGAAGATGATTCCTATTGTGTTCGTCTTTATCTAGCCCGGCCCTGCCTCTTGAGTATCCAAGGCTTTTCTCCTGCCTTCCTTTCCAAACGTGGGCTATCGATTAAACATTCCTGAAGTATTTTGCTGCATGAAATGAAAGCATCTAAAATTGCCCTGCTTGTGCCAGCTATTTGGCAATTTTTTCTATCCTTTTCTGATCCTGTTTCTGCAGATAAAAGTCACCACGCTATTATTCACCCAGCCCTGACAACTCAACTAGGAGTCATCATTGATTCCTCTGTGTTCCAGATAAGGAAAACAGAAGAAGCAAAAACACAGAGGCTTGATGTGTGAGCCTCTGTTAATTACATAAGTATTGGAGGACTCATCTGCTTTGATGCGCTAGAGCCAAGATAAGAGATAGAGCCCTCAAATAGTTTTGTCTAGTGTGGGAGGTATTGTTATATTTGCAATGGATACATGTTATGAAAGAAATATGCATGGGCTTCTATGGGTTTGTTTGGGGGAAACTGTATGTGTGACTTGAGCATGAGGTTTATGTTTGTGTTTGGTTGGACCTTGTGGGCAAAAAGACAGAGATGTTAGAAGGCAGATCCAAAAAGTTAGGTTGAAATCAGGTTTGAAAACTGCCTTGAAATCATAAGGAGCCTGGACTGTATTGAGTAATCAGTGTGGAGTTATTGAATGTTTTGGTGTGTGTTTTTAACACAGAAGAACAAGTGAGTCTGGATTCCAAACTGTTTTCTAACCTTCTCCAGGACTTTGCATTTGTATCCCGTAGGCATCTCAAAAGTTCTTCAAGGTTAAGCCAAACTCATTATCTTCCCTCCCTCTACTCCTCCTCAGAGTTCCCCCTTCTTATTGATGAACATCACCATCTACAGTAACTAACCAAGCCAGAGATCTTAGGGAGATCTCTTCCTCTTTATCCTCCACCCCATGATCACCAAGATAGCATATGCCATTGATTCTTTCTGTGACATGGTACTCTAGTTTATTTCCATTTTCAGTTCTAATATTTTATCAGAGTTACTGCCATTAAATTGCACTAATTACTTTTTACTTGAAGAGATAAGGCAAATTATTATGTTATTGCTTTAGCACATGAAGCTGAAACTTTATTAAATCATTGTAATAAGATTGGAGTTGTGCAAATGTAACATGCTTTTTAAGGATATTGGTAACAAAATCAGTCTATTAGGAATTCATAAGATTGTTACTATATGCATTTGAAAAATCTCACCTTGATTTCATATGTCCTTTGGCATTCATCTCTATTATATTAATTAGGACTAGGTTTGGAGCATATAGCAATAATAATAATAATAATAATAATAATAATAATAACAATAATAATAAATGGCTTAAGTAAGAAAAAAGTTTATTTCTCATATAAAATAAGTCTGGAGGAAGGCAGTTGGAGTCTGATTTGATGACTCCATTGTGTCATTAAGGATATAGGGACATTCTGTCTTTCATAGCTTCCATCACTATGCACAGCTTCCACCTTCAAGATTATTTGCTGGTACAAAACAGCTGCTGGAGCTTCAGCCATCGCATCAATGAAACAATGCCCCAAAATAAGGAATAGTGGACAGGGAGACAGTTGCTCAGCAGCTGAGTCATCTTTCAGTATCTGACCTTTATGGACACCTCACACCATTTTTACTTCATAAGCCAGAAGTGAGACCTGGAGCCCACCTCACCATAAGAAGCCTGGGCAATGTCTTCTCTGTTATTTCAGGAGACAATGTACTCCACTTAAAGTTGGGGTCCTATCACTAAGAAAGGGGCAATGATGCTGGTGTCGCCTGGTGGAAGAGGACAAGCAACTCTGTTAGGATATATAAAGCTCTCTTCAGAGGGGGCAAAAAACCTATTATTACTGCTACTATTGGTGTCTCTCTCAAGTCTCAGATACTGTTGCCATGTGGATGGAAAGTATTTTTTTATTAAAAATACCTTCTGGAGAATATTTTTTTTCCTGGTCAAGCTTATTGAAGAATTAAGTATTTATCATCTGGTGTCTTCAGAGTAAAAACACAGCTTCAGAGTTCTGATTATACTATGAGTATGATGTCTCCAATGAATTTATTTCTGTGTTGCTCATTTTGTTGTCTTCTATTATTACAATACTAGAAGCTTGGTGCATGAAATTTATGCACGCGGTGGGGGATCCCTCAGCTTGACCTGCATCCTCTTGCAATCCGGGACCCCTTGAGGAATGTCCAACTGCCAGCTTAGGCCTGGCTCTCCATGGGGATCAGGCCAAGCTAGCAGTTGGACATCTCTTTCACAGTCTGGGACCTCTTGCTCTTTACCACCTGCCTGCTTACTGCTCCTTACCACTCAGTTCGTTGGTCCTTAGCGCTGCCACAGAGATGGGAGAGGCTCTTGCCACTGCCACTGTGCTCACCAACTGTGAGCCCAGCTTCTGACTGAGCAGTGCTTCCCTTGTGGGAGTGCACTGACCACCAGGGGGCAACTCCTGCATTGGGTGTCTGCCCCCATGGTGGTCAGTGCATATCAGAGTGACCAGTCATTCTGGTCATTCCACCGTAATGGTTGCTTAGGCTTTTATTATATACACCAGAGGCCCAGCCCAGCATGAAATTTGTGCAAAGGGAGCAGGGGGCCTCAGCCCAGCCTGCACCCTCTCCAATCCAGGACCCCTTGGGAGATGTCCAACTGCCGGTTTAGCTCCAGTCCTGGGGATCAGGCCTAAACCAGCATTCAGACATCCCTCTTATAATCCCGGACTGCTGGCTCCTAATAGCTCACCTGATTGCCTGCCTGGTCACCCCTAACTGCCCCCCGGCACTAACCTGGTTGCCCCAACTGCCCTCTGTGCTGGCCTGGTCACCCCACGCAGCGTGCTTGTTCAGTCATTTGGTCGTTCCTCATTAACCACCCTGCCAGCCTGGTCATACACAGCCATCTTGTGAGGATGTGGCAGTCAATTTGCATATTACCTTTTTATTATATAGGATGTTGTGATTAGAGCACTCTAGGGAATAAAATCAGTGACTTCCATTTCTATGATATTTATACTTTTAAAATTCTTGCCTCTGTTTAGCTTCAGTTTTATAAAATCTAGCACAATAATCAACATGGCCATTTTATAGATCTGAGAATTGAAACAGAAAGTCACATGATTTTTTTTCATTTGACAGCATGTCAGTTTAAATGTGAAAGCAGGTCCATGCATTAAAACCAGTAAATTTATCTACACTGGTTTTTCCATTTTCATTCTCCACTTGCCAGCTCTCCTCTCCTAGGTCTTATTATCCCTCATTTCAGTTTTCTTTCCAGGAAAGTCATAAGTGGAATTAACAAGGACCACACCTAAGGATACAACTTATTACTCACAAATGACACATAAACTGGTATTTTGAACACACAGGTGTTCAAAACACAGGTGTTTCACCTCTTGAAAGCAGAGATGAAGTTATTGCCAATTAAAATCACAATTTCTATCTCTTCTATTCTTATTCCTTTCTTCTGTGTAGCTGGCTTACTTTATTTACATATAAATAAAGGTAGAAACTAATGAGATCAAGTCAGACAAGTAAAACTTCTAGTGACAGGTGATTTCCTTCAGATTTTGCTCAAAAATCACCACTTGAGTGACATTTTCCATGGCAACCTTTATTAATGTCATCTCCCCATTACAGCTTCTGACATTTCAAATTCCTTTTCCTACTGGATTTTCTCTCCTTAACCTTCATCACATGTAACATACCGTTTATTTTTGCTTATTTTTCTTGTTTATTGGCAGTCTTCTCCACTAGAAAATAAGCCTGTGGGAGCGGTCATTTTCTGTTGTTTTGTTCACTCCTAAATCCCTAGAACATGGCTTGCCACACAGCAGGTGCTGGATAAGTGAATTTTATTGCATGTTTCATGAGAAGAGTGTATTGGGAATTTAATTGTTCCAGCATTCAGTTTATTTTTGTACCACTTAAGTGGTATCATTTAAGTAAGTATAATTTTAAACTGGAGAAATCCTTTATTCAGCTGACCTTCTAGTTCTGTCTTGTTACTATTGGAACTTATTACAAATGCCAGTTTTCCCTACATTTTGACAGTTTTTGATTACTTCCTGTTTGAACTAAATGCAAATTTTCTTCTCTTTGGATATCCTCTTAGTTTTCCCAGGGACATAATCACAGTCAGTCCCATTTTAAAATAGTTTGATATTACAAATTTAATCCTGGGTTAAATTTTGTTCAGTGGAACAGAAAATACATTATAATACAATTCTGTTACAGTACCTTAGGTAAGAATGTATGTTATTTCTACTTAAAACTAATGGTATCTGAAAATGAGGCAATTCTTTCCAGATGCATGTTCTAGAATCAGAAGGTTAATTGATGGATTCTTACTTAGTTTATTTTGTAAAACATGTATTTATAGAATTGGTCACTGGTAATATTGAAGCACTCCAAATTGAGCCATCCCTATAGAGTTGAAAATATATGTATAATAGCAAAGCCTCTATTAGAGTATCTTAGACACTCAAATTGAAGAACAAAAAATATGACTGTCATTTACCTTAAAGGATAATTGGACCTTCGCTCCATGTGAATTTTCTAGATAATATTTTCCAATGATAACATTATGTCTTCTCAGCTCAAATTCTAATATTGTTTGTACTGGAGCAAGTAAAATGTCATTTTCTGTGACTCTTTTCATTAAAAGATTACCTTGTGCATATCTCCTGAGTAAACTGAAGTCATGAAGTCATGAAGTCATTTGTATACCTTAGTCTGGAGACTGATGGCTTCAGGTTGGTTCAATGTCATGGCATTTTCAACACTGCCAATAAATACCCTTGTTTTTCGCTGTTTGCACGGCAGGTTCTGTAATTGATAGTGTATGTGCCTTAAGAGTTAGGTATTTGGCAAGTAATAAGTATAAGCCCATGAGAGCAAACTACAAGAGAGTAAACATTGATGGGTTAATATTGTGGACATCAGTGAACTCAGACATTCATTAGGTGTTGAGAATAACACAGCAAAGAAGCATTTAAAAGATACAACAGGAAATAAAAAGGAACCTGGTTCTACTTGCATAGAAAGGTTGGTTGTACTTGGCTGTCTTGTTTTTGCTTCCTGGTAAATAGTTAATTTTAGATTATGTTTTCAGTATTATGCCAATTTCATTAATTACCTCATCTTTCTGTCTCATTGATTTTAAGGGCTATCTTTATGGAGAGGAAGGCTTTATCTGATATTCAGCAAACTACTTCTGAATTGCTGGTGCAGCCCCTTGATGTAATTCAGTTGCATTCATCTAACCCAGTGGTCAGCAAACTGTGGCTCTGTTGACTAATGAGTGTGCTGACCACTGATCTAACCTAATTACATCTTGTAGCACCTCCCCGCAAAAATGAGTTCACATTTTTGGAAGATCAGAAGCTGGGAAGGCATAAAGACAGGGTTCATTAAAATCAGACACTGCTGGTCAAAACTTAACTGCATAAATATCAATTCCTTCTTTGTAATTAACTCAGCAACTCAAAGGATAATTTCTCTATTCTAATTAGAAGATAAATAATATATAAAGATGTACCACTTACTTAAAGGGTATAGTTTGATCATTTGTGCTATTAGTATTAAGTAATGATAAACTGAATTGTGTGTTCCCTTCTGAATTTTAATATATGAAAGAGGCTGTAATGGAAAAGGGGTAATTATTTTTCTAAAGTAAAATATCATCAAATTTTTATCAGTGTTGAATTTAGAAAATTTTAATATTTAATACCAAGTACAATATAAAACTTGAACCTCACAGATAGAAGACCCATTGGAAAGCAATTTCTCACTTTATGACTTTTACTCAAACATCATAAAATTGAGCAAAATTAGCTTTTTATTATACTGATTACTAATAATGCTCTAATTGGATTGAATAGAGTGACTTAATTTTGTCAGTGATTCAAAAAATCTAAATTGCAGTGGATAACTAAAATACTTTCAAAAAAGAAGGGAAAGGTGGGGATCCTCCTCTGCTGTTGGATTTCCATTTGTGGGGTGTCAGAGTCTGCAACATGATCAGAGCATGGGCAACTAGGATCTTGTCTTTTGGGAGAAAAAAAGGAGGCAAAGAGGTTGGTGAAATGAAGGACTTGAAGTGATCATAGGAATTATTCAGTCCAACTCCTAATTTCACACATGAGCAACCAAATGGATGAATTGACTTACCCACTGTCACCCCACTGGTTAGTGGCATACTGAGGCCTGGCAGCAGGCTCTTGTATCCCTTCTGATTCCTTCTTCTCTATCTTGTGTTCTCTCAATAATTGCAGGGTTTGGGAGTTTATGAAACTTTGGTTTCTCTACTTCTAGATTCTCCCGTCTTTCATAAAAGTGGTGTTCTCTATTTATATAATTGAACATTGCAGGTATTTGGATGCTTTAAAAGTCTCTGATTTCTGTATTTTCCTGCAACATTATCAAATAAAAATAGCACAATATAATTTTTCTTCGAACATATTCACTCATAGAAATAATGCATCTTCTATGGCCAGATATTGTCACATCTAGATAAAATATTTAGGAGTTGGGGAAACATAAAGCTATTCATTTATAATATATTTGGATCCATGATTCATATAATGTTGTAGGTTTTTGGATATAATACACAAATATGGTGGGAAGATAACATTAAAAAAGCAAGTTAAACTTCATACATAAGAAAAATCAATTCTAAAGTTCACAATAATTTTAAACAAGAAAGTGAGCTATTGCTTTTCACCATTTTCTTTTTTTTTTATTGTGTTACATGTATACATATCTCCCCATTGCCCCCCCTCCCTCCCAGGCATACCCCAACCCCCAAGTGTCTTATGTTCATTGGTTATGCTTATATGCATGAATACAAGTCCTTTGATTGATCTCTTATCTACCCCACCTCTCCTTAATCTTCCGCTATAATTTCACAGTCTGTTTGATGCTTTACTGCCTCTGTATCTATCCTTTTGTTCATCAGTTTACAGTGTTCTTTATTATCCACAAATGAGTGAGATCATGTGGTGCTTCTTCTTCATTGACTGGTTTATTTCACTAAGCATAAGGCTCTTCAGTTCCATCCAGGTTGCTGCAAATGGTAAGAATTCCTTCTTTTAATGGCAGCATAGAATTCCATTGTGTAGATGTACCACAGTTTTCTGATCCACTCATCTGCTGACAGGCACCTAAGCTGTTTCCAAATTGTAGCTATTGTAAATTGTGCTGCTATGAACATAGGGGTGCATAAATCCTTTCTGATTGGTGTTTGTGATTTCTTAGGATAAATTCCTAATAGTGGGATTGCTAGGTCAAATGGAAGATCCATTTTTATTTTTGAGGAAACTTTATACTGTTCTCCACAGTGGCTGCACCAGTCTGCCTTCCCACCAACAATGCACAAGGGTTCCTTTTTCTCCGATTCCTCGCCAAACTTGTCGTTGGTTGATTTGTTGATGATTGCCATTCTGACAGGTGTAAGATGGTATCGCATTGTCATTTTGATTTGCATCTCTTGGATAATTAGTGACTTTGAACATGTTTTCATGTGTCTCTTGGCCTTTCTTTTGTCATCTTTTGAAAAGGATCTATTTAGGTCCATTGCCCATTTTTTTATTGGATCGTTTATCTTTCTTTTATTAAGTTGTATAAGTTGGCTGTAGATGTTGGAGATTAAACTTTATCATTGATAACATTTGCAAATATGTTCTCCCATACAGTGGTCTTTCTTGTTGTTTTGTTGATGGTTTCTTTTGCTGTGCAAAAGCTTTTTATTTTGATGTAGTCCCATTTGTTTATTTTTTCTTTAGCTTCCATTGCCCTAGGAGCAGTATCAGTGAAGAAGTTCTTTCGGCATATGTCTGAGATTATGGTGCCTGTGGATTCCTCTAGTATTTTTATGGCTTCCCTTCTAATGTTTAAGTCCTGTATCCATTTTGAGTTTATTTTTGTATTTGGTGTAAGTTGGTGGTCCAGTTTCATTTTTTTAGCATGTGTCTGTCCTATTTTCCCAACACCATTTATTGAAGAGGCTATCTTGGCTCCATTGTATGTTCATGCCTCCTTTGTCAAATATTAGTTGAGCATAGTGGTTTGGGTGGATATCTGGGTTCTCTATTCTATTCCATTGTTCTATATGTCTGTTCTTATGCCAGAATCAGGCTGTTTTGAGAACAGTTGCTTTGTAATATAGTTGAAATCCGGTATTGAGATCCCACCTACTTTATTCTTCTTTCTCAGAATTGCTATGGCTATTTTTTTGTTCCAGATGAATCTATGAAGAATTCTTTCTAGGTTTTTGAAATATGTCATTGGTATTTTAATGGATAGTGCATTGAATCTATAGATTGCTTTGGGTAATATGGACATTTTAATGATGTTGATTCTCCCAATCCATGAGCATGGTATGCTCTTTCATCTGTTAACATCTTCCTCTATCTCTTTTTTCAGTATCCTATAGTTTTCTACATATAGGTTTTTTACCTCTTTAGTTAGGTTTATTCCTAGGTATCTAATTTTTTTGATGCGATGGTAAATGGGATTGCTTTTTTAGTCTCTCTTTCTGTAATTTCACTATTAGTGTATAGAAATGCCACAGATTTCTTGGCATTAATTTTGTATCCTGCTACATTGCTGAATTCACTTATTAAGTCAATTAGTTTTGGGATGGAGTCCTTCGGGTTTTTTATGTACAGTATCATGTCATCTGCAAATAAGGACAGCTTTACTTCTTCTTTTCCAATTTGGATGCCTTTTATTTCTTCTTGTTGTCTAATTGCAATGGCTAATTCTTCCAGTACTATGTTGAACAGGAGAGGTGAGAGTGGGCATCCCTGTCTTGTTCCTGTTCTTAGGAGAAATGGTTTTAGTTTTTGCCCATTGAGGATGATGTTAGCTGTGGGTTTATCATATATGGCTTTTATGATGTTGAGGTATGATCCTTCTATTCCCACTTTGCTGAGAGTTTTTATCAAGAAAGGGTGTTGGATTTTGTCAAATGCTTTTTCTGCATCAATTGATATGATTATGTGATTTTTATCTCTCAATTTGTTTATGTTATGTATCACATTTATTGATTTGCAGATATTGTACCATCCCTGCATTCCTGGGATGAATCCGCTTGGTCATGGTGTATGATCTTTCTGATGTACTGCTGGATCTGATTTGCTAGAATTTTGTTGAAGATTTGGGCATCTATCTTCATGAGAGATATTGGCCTATAATTCTCTTTCATTGTGTTGTCTTTATCTGGTTTTGGTATTAGGGTGATGCTGGCTTCATAGAAGGTGTTTGGATGTGTTCCTTCTTCTTGAATATTTTTGAATAGTCTGAGGAGGATAGGTTTTAATTCTTCCTTGAAAGTTTGGTAAAACTCTCCTGTGTAGCCATCTGGTCCTGGGCTTTTATTTGCTGGAAGCTTTTTGATGACTGCTTCAATTTCTTCCATAGTTATTGGACTATTGAGATGTTTAGATTCTTCCTGATTGAGTTTTGGAAGGTTATATTTTTCTAGGAAAATGTCCATTTCTTGCAGGTTGTCCAATTTGTTGGAATAGAGTTGTTCATAATATTTTTTAACAATCCTTTGTATTTCGGCGGGGTCTGTTGTTATTTCTCCTCCTTCATTTCTGATTTTGTTTATTTGGGTCTTCTCTCTTTGCTTCTTGTTGAGCCTGGCTAGAGGTCCATCAATCTTGTTTATCCTTTCAAAGAACCAGCTCTTGGTTTTGTTGATCTTTTGAATTGTTTCTTTGATTTCCATGTTGTTTATCTCTGCTCTGAGCTTTACTATTTCCTTCATTCTACTTACAATGGGCTTTTCTTGTTGCTCTCTTTCTAGCTCTTTGAGTTGTAGGGTTAAGTAATTTATTACCATTGTTTCCTGTTTTTTGCAGTAGGCTTGTAGGGCTATGAACTTCCCTCTCAAGACTGCTTTCACTGTGTCCCATAAATTTTGTATTGTTGTGTTGTCATTGTCATTTGTTGCCATGATGTTTTTTATTTCTTCCTTGTTCTCTTTCATTATCCAGTCATTGTTTAATAGCATGCTGTTTAGTCTCCATGTGTTTGATTTCTTTCTGTTGTTTTTATTATAGTTGATTTCCAGTTTTATGCCACTGTGGTCTGAAAAAATGCTTGATATGATTTCTATCTTCTTAAATTTGAAGAGACTTTTCTTATGACCCAACATATGATCTATCTTTCAAAATGACCCATGTGCACTGGAGAAGAATGTATATTCTGTGGCTTTGGGGTGAAATGTTCTGAAGATGTCAATTATTCCATCTGGTCTAGTGAGTCATTTAGGATTGATATTTCTTTGCTGATTTTTTGTTTAGAGGATTTGTCCAGTGGTCGCCTACTATGATTGCATTGCTGTCAATCTCTCCCTTAATATCCTCCAAGAGTTTTTTTTATGTATTTAGGTGCTCCTATATTGGGTGCGTATATGTTTACCAGAGTTATTTCTTCTTGTTGGATTGTTTCCTTTAGTATTGTGAAGTGGCCTTCTTTATCTCTTGTTATGTCCTTCACTTTGAGATCTAATTCATCAGATATAAGTATTGCAACCCCAGCTTTTTTTTCATTTCCATTTGCCTGAAATACCATCTTCCATCCCTTCACCCTCAATCTGTGTGCATCTCTTTTCCTGAGGTGGGTTTCTTGTAGACAGCATATATATGGATCATGTTTTCTTATCCATTCGGTTACCCTATGTCTTTTGATTGGAGCATTTAATTCGTTTACATTTAAAGTTATTATTGATAGGTACTTATCTGTTGCCATTTTTAGTCTTTACCCCAGAGTTCCTTCTTCACTTCCTATTTCTTTTTATTACAGCAGACCCTTTAACATTTCTTGTATTGCTGGTTTGGTGGTAATATATTCCCTTAGTCCTTTTCTGTCTGTGAAGTTTCTGATTTCACCTTCAATTTTGATTGAAAGCCTTGCAGGGTACAGTATTCTTGGCTTCAGACCCTTCCTTTGCATGACTTTGTATATTTCATTCCTTCTGGCCTGATGAGTTTCTGTTGAGAAATCGGTAGCTAGTCTTACGGGGGTTCCTTTGTAGGTAACTATTCACCATTTTCTTACATAATTCTTTTAAATTGTTCTCAGAAAAAATAAGATTTTTAAGTAGGTAGAACCTTACTTGGGGTCAATTCACTTAAAGAAATGTTGACTTATAAAAATCTTGAAAGTCTTTTAGGCTGTATGGTCTTGAAGGGCAATCCTTATTCTCTTCCCATCATTGGGGATAATTGATTAAACATTGGGTATCTCCACCTTGGCAAAAAGAGTCTTCCCACCTTCAGCCTGATGCAATTCTATGGCTTTGGATTCTTGGGGCTAATTTTGGTGTGTGTTACAGTCTGAAAAAGGTAGAGGTGGGAATGCATCAAATTGAGTAGCAGATATAGTTGATGTATCCTTGCACTTGCTGAATATTGTTTATTCAGTAAATAGGTTTAAAGGAACTTATTTCCTGAGAATCAAGGCTCTTCCCATTGTGTGTATCTGTTGCCATATGAGGCTTGAATTGGTCAGGAAGAGCACTAAACTGCAGTTATGTAGCAAAGAGGTCCAGAAGCACAGTGGCTTAAAAAACAAAGAAGTTTATTTCTGCTTTATGGAACAGCCCAAATATGAGTAGCCTATGTCAGTAGGGCACCTCTGCTCTACATGGTCTTTGGAGACTTTGCTTCATTTCACTTTGTTGATTTGCTATCCACAGTGGAGTGATTCTCAAACTCATTGGTTTCAGGAACCCTTTACACTTTTAACAGTTATATAGGATTTTAAAGACCTTTTGTTTTTATTAGTCATGTCTATCAGTATTAATAGTATTAGAAATTAAAACTGATATATTTTAAAAACATCCATTTATTCACAAATAGTAAGAATAAATTATTACATAACATAAATAACATTTTAAGAAAAACATAAAATAAAAGTGAGAGATTTTTGCAATGCTTTTTTTTTTAATTCTTTCTAATATCTGGTTTTAGTGGAGGAGAGCTGGATTCTAATTCCTGCTTCTACATCCTATCTATTATGATATGGGGTGTTTGAGAGGGGGAGGAGAAGTGGGGGTTGAAATATATGAAGAAAGTCTCAAAGACATGGAGTTGGAAATGGCAAAAATATCCTAATAGTGTTTTTTAGAATCCTATAGATATTAATATCACACCAAAACTTGACAAGAAGCAATTTCTTTAATGTCAGTGAACTTTTTGTACTTGTTTACGTTCACATCCATTGATCTATCATTCCCCTTTGCCTAGGCATGATTATTTAATGTCAGGAACTGGTCATTTGGGAATTATTTGTTCACTGAGTTACACAGGTCTTTCAAATGTTGACACATGTCATTATAAATATCAAAAACATATTTTTTAATGTTTTCACTGATATCCTCAGAAATGTTTTTAACTAATGGGAGACTGTTAAGCATATATGTATTTTCTAGAATATTATTTGTTTGAAAGCTTGAATTGTATCATCAAGAAATATTTTTATTTGATTTTCTTGAAGTGACAATCTCACTTGTTCATTTTTAAGAAAATGTCTACAAATATTCAATTCAGAATAACAAGCCTTTGTGATTTAAAAAAACAAAAAGAGCCAAGTGTTTACTCACATTTTATTCTAAGTTCCTTGTTTTGTTTTTTTCACGTTATATCCACTTTCACATCACTTCTTCTTTCTGTCCTGAGCATACATTAAAGATAGGAATGAGAAGACCATTCTGTATGTGGCAATGACCCTTGTGGGAGGCTGTGTGGTGCCAGCAGCCATATAAGTCCTTCTGAGTAACACAGAAAACTCTTCAGACAGACCTTTTGTATTAGTTGCTCACTGAAGCAACAGTGCGTAGCCTAGCTCTTTGGGGTATCTCCTATTTTCATAGGATGAAAAGCGAAGACTCTGTGTATCCAGATGTGTAAATTTAGGGATCTTGTGACGGAATTCTCCTTTTCCTCTTTCGCATCTGGCTCCAGCCCCAGATTGGCTCTCTTTCTTTCTGCTTGACAAAACTGTATCCTGTTCATGAAAAGCAGCTATTTGATTTGAAAATATTGTGCAGGGATTAATGACTTACACAGCTAGTATATGGTTGAGAGAAGCTTGGATTCTCTGCCACCATAGTCTGTTCTCCTTATAGCTTTTGTGAAGTTTACAGTGAGCATGTCACATAGCAAAGCAAGAACTTTGACAAGTGACAAGAACTGACAAGCTGTCTAGCATTATGCCTGACAGCAAGATGGAGCCCAGTTACCACACATTTATTTTATCACTTGCCTCTTTATGCTGATCCATATTGCTCTTATTCACAAGCCATATCCTGTATTCTGCTGCTTTTTGTATGCTTAGAACTCTCCTTAAACATTGATAATTGGCTAAAATAATACCCAAAAATGTAAAACCACAATGACGCATAATAGTCACTTTTTGAACATTGAGAACTAATTTGTGAACCACACCCTTTTCAAAGAAACTGGAGTTCACTGGAGAGGAAGACCTACAAAAGACTGCACAAAACGGTTTCAGGAAGCAGAGGGCCTACAGACTAGTACCTGGAAGATTGATCAGGTGGCATCAAGGCAGAAGGGTAGAGATGACAGGTGGCACGCAGACAAGGAGACCCAGGAATTAAGACACACCAATGGGAATCAGTGGACAGCAAGGGATGAGCAGGGGATGCTTACTGGGAAGAGTGGACTTAATCTTGCATGGTCACCGAGACCAAGCTGTGCTCTGGGAGCATGGACAGTGAGGCAGAAGCATTTTACCTTCTCAGATAGGAAAGAGGAAGAGGCTCTTTTTTTTAATTCTCTAGAGAATAATGCAAGGAAATGATCATGAGGAAAAGTGATGTTGTTGGGAATAACACATGGCTTCTGAAAGATAGGGAAGCCTATGTTCTTCTATCTGGCAGTTCCTCCCCACCTTCTGCTTGGGCATCTTTATGGCTTCAGCTACGATGACACCTCCTGGCAGGACCTTACTCTCCCACCTTACTCTCCATGACTAGGCTAGGTGTCTTTTTATGTACAACTTCTCTGCATCCTATGGATACCTTGCTATATCATATAATTCTTTGGATTACCCAGGAGATGGCAAGTTCTCCAAAAATGGAGAACTTGTTTTATTGTATCTTCAAGCTTAGCAGAGCTCCTAATTCATAGTAACCACTCAATAAATATTTGAAAGAATGAGTGAGTGAGGAGCATCCTATCTAATAAAAGAGTAATATGCAAATTAATTGTCACTTTGCCAAAAAGATGGCAGTGCCGAAATCGGTTTGGCTCAGTGGATAGAGCATCGGCCTGTGAACTGAAAAATCCCAGGTTCGATTCTGGTCAGGGGCATGTATCCTGGTTGCAGGTATATCCCCAGTAGGGGGCGTGCAGGAGGCAGCTGATCGATGTCTCTCTCTCATTGATGTTTCTAACTCTATCCCTCTCCCTTCCTCTCTGTAAAAAATCAATAAAATATATATTTTAAAAAAAGATGGCAGTGCCCACAGCCAATAAGGAGAAAATATGCAAATTGATGCAACAAAGATGGTGGCACTGGCCGGATGTCACAGAGCAAGTGAGAGCGGGCAGAGGCAGGGGCTTGGCTTTCTTGGTCACCCCAGCCAGTTCTGTGGCCATCTCACAGACATAGCTATAGTGGCAGGGCCAAGGCAGAGGTGGTTAGGGGCAATCAGGCCAGGAGAGAAGGGCAGTTGGGATGATCAAGCCAGTGGTGGGGAAAGTTGGGGGTGAGCAGATCAGCAGGGGTACAGTTGGGGGTGAGCAGGTAGGCATGGGGGTGGGGGCATTTGGAGGTGAGCAGGCCAGCAGGGAGGGGCAGTTGGAGGTAAACAGGCCAGTAGGGGGGGGGGCAATGAAGCCTGTAGGGGGGGCAGTAGTGGGCAATTAGACCAGATTAGACCAGCAGTTGGGGGGGGGTGCAGTTGAGTGTGGTCAGGCCAGAGAAAGGGGGATTTGGGGGCAAGCATGTGGGGGGGGGCAGTTGGGAATGATCAGGCCAGAGGGAGGGGCAGTTTGGGGCAAGCATGCCAGCAGGGGGGCTCTTGGGGGTAAGTAGGCCATTGGGAAGAGCAGTTGGGGCCAAGTAGGCCAGCAGAGGGATGCGCTTGGGGGTGATTAGACCATTGGGGGCAAGCAGGCTGGCAGAGGGGCAGTTGGGGGCAAGCAGGCTGGCAGAGGGGCAGTTGGAGATGATCAGGCTAGGCGGGGGTGGGGCAGTTGGAGGTGATCAGGTCAGCAAAGAGGGGCAGTTGGGGCACGCAGGCTATCAGGCAGAGTGATTAAGGTTGTTGAGGCAGGTTGGCAGGTGAGCGGTTTGAAGCCAGTTGGTTCCAGATTGTGAGAGGGATGTCTGACTGCCGGTTTAGTTGGGCCTAATCCAGCAGTTGGACATCCCCCAAGAGGTCCCAGATTGGAAAGGGTACAGGCCAGGCTGAGGGACACCCCCCTCCCCCCATGCAATTTCATGTACCAGGCCACTAGTACAATAATATTAGCACAAAGATATGAGGACCTAGTTGATTTAAAAGTGGTAAGGAAGAGGAGACCTTCAAAATAAGAGTAAGTGGATGGGCAGCAAAATGGTTGCTCACCAAATAATGAAGGCAAGATTTATTCTAGATTATCTGCTTATCTTATTTTCTCATACTACATTCTCTTAATTGACAATTTAGAATTAAATTATTAATGATTTGTTTATACTTTAAATGTCACTATCAACATGTAAATACTCTGAAGGCAGCTATTTCATATATTAGCTTTTAGTTTAAAGTTAATTAGAATTCTTGAATAATTTGAGTGTAGCAATATATTATTAATGCTATTAGTCTTGTTTGTGAACAGAAAGTAAATGTGTGTGTTTTTTAAATGAGATCTGTTAAAAGTACATGAACTTTGGCTTTTTATGATTTTTTAATAAGACCTATTCACTGCAGAAAAATGTAGTTATAATTACTTGTATAATCTAATAATGACATACAAACATTTAAGAAAAAAAAAGTAGAAATCACCAGAGATAATTATTATTTATATAGCGCTAAGTAACTTTTGGCAAATATTGCCAGGCATTTTTCATTGCACACACTTGTTTTGTGTGTGTGTGTGTGTGTGTGTGTGTCTGTGTGTATGTGTCTAAATACATGCCCACTTTTAATAAGGTACACTGTTTATTTCCACATGTAATCTAATTGTAACCTAAAATGTGCATATGTCTGTTGCATGTCTTTAGCCATCTGATGTGGTGGATAGTTCCATGCACCTCTGACAGTATCCCACCTCAAGCTGTGCTATATCTCTGTTCCCACTTTTCCCAAAAGCACAAGGTCACCTAAACACATGAAGGTACAGCCTAGAAATATGGAGCCATTCATTAATACTGAAACCTCAATCAATGGGGGTGGGGGTTATAGGATAAATGCCCAGCCTTCCCGTCCCATTTCCCGGTCCTGTGTTGGGAGAATTATAAGTGGAACTGAGATGCCTGCAGCAGTTATCAGCTTGATCCTGAAAACCATAAAGGATTATCCCCCTCATCTGCCTTACTTTCTCCATTTCTCTGTTCCGTTTCCTGGGATCACCTCTCAAATCACAACCTGCATCCATACCCTTGTCTCAGGATCTGCTTTCATAGAATCCCATGTAAGCACATGCTAACCTCCCATTATTGAAGTTAGATTTGTTTGAATTTATATTACTAGAAAAAAAATTACAGTGTATATCCATGCACAAATGCCTTTATATATAGGTCTAAGTTTTTTTACAATCAGTGTTGAGTCAAAGGATATGCAAAATTTAAAGATCAAACTACTCCTTAGAAAGGTTATTAAATTTGTAGAGTAGTATTTAAATTTGTAGATTTTATACACTGCTGACTTCTATGTGCTAAATTCTTTAAATATTTTCCAGACATGGGTAAAAAAAAATATCTGTGATATTTTTGCATATGTTTTTGATTACATATATTTTTGTCTATTGTGTTTCCTGTTTATTATTCTTCTCCCCATTTTTTTCATTGGGTGTTTTGATATTTTAATAAATTTTTGTGGGCTCTTTGCGTATTAGAAATAGTAACTTTTGTAATGTATTATAATTTCTTTAATTTTTTAACTAATTTTGTGCTTCTTAATAACTGCTCTCACTGGCTTCATTCCCAAATTTTACTCCCTCTCTCTCTCTGTCCTTATCCCTGTGTTGACATTCTCATCAATTTCCCCTCCTTCTAGGCCTTTCACCTAATTTTTTCCTCATCTTTTTCCTTCATGTTTCCTTTCTCCCTAATTTCTGTTCTAAACATGAAATTGATTGATCAGTCCATTCTGCTTTGCAGTGATTCTCCCTGGGTGTGGAGGATAGTCCACATCTGAATCAGTGGGAGAATTGGGTTTTTAAGCTTCCTGTTACTCAGACTCTTGATAATCACAGTCACAGTTAGTTAGGGGTGTGTGTGTGTGTGTGTGTGTGTGTGTGTGTGTGTGTGTGTAATTTCTTAGCTAAGCAGAGGCAGAAAAAATTGGGAATCACTGGCTGGCAGGTCTTAGAAGGCATGGAAATGCGACTCACATTTCTCTTCTCTTTGTTTCTATGATTAAACCCACAGAGACCCTGTGCCCTCAAGGCCCATCTCCAAGAAACTCCTATTTATGTATGCTTGGCAGCTCAGCAAATTACTTTCTAAATTGATTGCTGAATATGCTGAAGGCGTACACTTGACCAGGTCTAAAGGACCAGCATCTTTTTAAAAGCCCAATCAATAGGAAAGGCTGCTATCTTTATATAATGCCTCAGGGTCAAGTCCAAATTATATTTGCACGTCAGGGGAGCTTTCAAAGCTCAGGCAGATGCCAGGGGCCTCCCGGGAGGAGTCACCGGTCTGCATTGTAGATTTATAGTCACATTTCTACTGACTCAGGAAAGGAGGAAAGGATACTCTTGCATCCTGAGAGCATTGTAGACAGCTCATCACTGACCAGCAGCATCTTCAGGCTTCATTCTTTTCAATTTATCAAATTTTAAACTCACAACGCATGAAATATTTCTTTGCACTCTGTGTTATTTTACAATGTGCATTAAATATTATTTTGAATGGATTTAATTTATATTAATTCATTTAAATCTACAGTTGAATGTTTCTGAAAGGAACTTGCAATGTTTATGTAATAACATTATTAATATAAATATTAACATCCAAGTTATACATAAAAGGAAAACTAAGCAAAAATGTTGAAAGACAATCCCAGTTGCTATGACTGAGCTATAGAATTAGATTTCAGCTTCCAAAATCAAGGAAGAAAGATAGTGGGGTAACATAATTCTCACTTGGTAAGAGGAAACTTATTAAGTATTCACATAAAGGAAATACTTCTTTCCCCTTGGACTACATTTAAAAGGAAGAATATCAATGGAACATACCCTTTTGACTGAAGGTAACTTCGTGCGAACCTTTCTAATTAAACCCATTGCAGACATGGAAGCATTTTTTTTTCTCATGTTTATTTCTTACAATAAACCCTAGGTAAAATCAATCCAAAGGAAAAAGTTGATATACCTGCACTGATACATCATTATCACCCAAAGTTCATTGTTTATATTAGGGTCACTCTTAGTGTCTCACATTCTATGCTTGGACAACACTGCCTTGAATTTGGTGACAATCCATCATCATGCTAGGTGTTATGGAAACTGAAAGGTAGATTTTTTAAAATGTTACTTTTCAGAAGTATGTCAATGAAACTTTAAAAAAGCAAGCCCAAACCTATCTAACACTAGATGGTAAAGTGAAATGTTCAGATCTGACTTATTTTTTGTTCATGATGAAACCTCTACAAAACTGCTGATTAAAAGAAGAAACTAGATAAAAGAGCAGATTTACTGACATTTAAAAAAGCTTCTTTAGTTTTCTTCTTTTCAAAAATCATGAAGTAAATAGCACTCAACTCTTATGCATATGGTCAAAATGCTAAAGAAGCTGGCAGGGTGACCACCAGCAGCGTGTCTGACCTCCATCCTGGTGCTGGGGTTGGCTTTGCTCAGGGTAAGAAGAGCCCCAGAAACCTTCCACGGGACACCGTTATTGATCGATACGCTTGTTGCCAAGTTTTGTCTCCAGTGATGTATCTGGGAGCAGATGTGCATGAGATAATGAAAAATCCCATTATACATTGTGGTTTTGATGGAGAATGTTGGAAGTCATTTCGAATTTACTGTGTTATGGTCCTAGTCTTGCTCAGATGCTTTATAAGTCTTCTTAGATTGAAATTAGTTGATGTGTAGTTTAATAGCTATTAAGCACCATTTATTAAGCCTTGTCTCATGATGCTATGTGAGTCAGCTCAGAATGCCATAACAAAATACCACAGACTGGGTGGCTGAAAGAACAGAAATTTACTTCTCATGGTTCTGGAAGTCAGAAATTCCAGATGGAGGTACTGCAGAGTTTAGTTTCTGGTGGGAGCTCTCCTCCTGACATGCCACTTCTCACTGCAGCCCTCACATGGCCTTCCCTCTGAGCATGTGAAGAGAGGAAATCTGTATGATTGGATTACAGGGGAGTTAACAAGATTATGTGCTCTCTTGAGGATGGTTACACCTCTGAAGGGTCTGGGAAAGAGGATTACTCTGGCATTTCCAAGGAGTGTTAACCCAGATGCCCCAGAACAATAGGCAGGGCTGCTTAAGCAAAAGGTAAGCCTTGTATAGGCCCAGGGTGTGACTACCCATTTGGACCTCCCCAGTTGGGAATTTAGGATTAGATCACCTTGTGAAGTTAATTTCAGTCACTGAAATTGTCAGACTTTTACCCCCTTTCTCATTCACATCCTCATCCTCACAGATATTGGGTGAAAGGATATGTGTTGCTTTCAGGGAAGCAGGTACATTATCACACTACAGAAGGCAGCAACCCTGATCTGGGACGAAATAAGGAGGTTAGGTCAGTACAAATACATCCCACACTAAGCTTTCAGTGACATTTTGAGATGCATAAACACATATGGATTGGATTAGTGATTATGTTCCTTAATAATGGGCAAATGTGTATAGATGTATATCAAAATGTGTATGAATGTGTACCACAAAGTGCTATAGCTATAGATCAGAGATGCAAATAATTACAAACATACTACAAAAATATGAGAAAGTTTGTGTTGGTATCATTGAATTATTCAGCGGCTGTTTAAATCTTCCTAACTCCTTCCTGTTCATTACAAATGTGTTGAATCTGTGTGTACAATTAGATGTCCTATCTGATTATGCAATGTTGTAAACCAAGCATGTCAAACTCAAAGGCTAGCAGGTACCCAGTAAACAAGGTTTAAGTACATGTAGGCCACAAAAAACAAAAGCTTTAATTTTCGTAGAAACATAAGTTTATTTTTATAGAGACATGCAGAATACAAAGGGCTGAAATATATGAGTAATTCTATCTAATAAAAGAGTAATTCTATCTAATAAATGAGTAATTCTATCTAATATGCAAATTGACCATCACTCCAAGACACAAGATGGCCACCCCCATGTAATCAAAGATGGCTGTTCCCATGTGGACACAAGATGGCCACCACAAGATGGCCTGCAGGGGAGGGCAGTTGTGGGCAGTTAGGGATGACCAGGCTAGCAGAGGAAGGCAGCTGGGGGTGACCATGCCTACAGATGAGGGCAGTTGGGGGAGACCAGGCCAGCAACAGAAGGCAGGTGGGGGGGACCCAGGCCTGCAGGGGAGGGCAGTTGTGGGGAAGCAGGCTTGCAGGGGAGGTAATTGAGGGGGATGAGGTCAGTAGAGGAGGGCAGTTGAGGGGAACCAGGCCTGCAGGGGAGGGCAGTTGGGGAGGACCAGGTCAGTAAGGGAGGGCAGTTGGGAGGAGGCCAGGCTTGTAAGGGAGGGAAGTTGTGGGAGGACCAGGTCTGCAAAGGAGGTCATTTAGGGGTGACGAGGCCAGCAGAGGAGGGCAATTGGGGGAGACCAAGTCTTTAGGGGAGGACAGTTGGAGGGTGACCAGGTCAGCAGGAGAGGGCAGTTGAGGTGGGGGCCAAGTCTGTGGGGGAGAGCAGTTGGGGGGGACCAGGCCTGCAGGGAAGAGCAGTTGAGGGGAGCAGGTCTGCAGGGAAGGGTCATTGTGGGGGGACCAGGCCTACAGGAGAGGGCAGTTGGGGGTGATCAGGCCAGTAGGGAGGGCAGTTAGGGATGACTGGACCAACAAAGGAGGGCAGATGGAGGAGACCAGGTCAGCAGGGAAGGGCAGTTGTGGGCAATTAGGCTAGCAGGGAGGCAATTAGGGGTGCCTGAACCAGCAGAGGAGGGCAGTTGGGAGAGATCAGGCCAGCAAGGGAGGACAGTTGGGGGGGACCAGGTCAGCAGGGGAGGGCAGTTGTGGGAGGCCCACACCTGCAGGGGAGGGCAGTTGTGGGTGATCAGGCCATCAAGAAGGACAGTTAGGAGTGACTGGGCCACAGAGGAGGGCAGTTGGAGGAGACCAGGCCAGCAGGGGAGAGTAGTCATGGGCAATCAGACCTGCAGGGGAAGGCAGTTGTGGGCAATCAGGCCAGCAGGGAGGTCAGTTAGGGGTGACCAGGCTAGCAGAGGAGGTCAGTTGGGGGAGACCAGGCCATCAGGGAAGGGCAGTTGGGGGGGATCAGATCTGCAGAGGAGGGCAGTTACATGGGCCAGGCCTGCAGGGAAGGGCAGTTGTGGGGGAGACCAGGTCTGCAGGGGAGGGCAGTTGGAGGGCCCATACCTGCAGAGGAGGGCAGTTGTGTGGGCCAGGCCTGCAGGGGAGGGCAGTTGGGGGATCAGGCCTGCAGGGAAGGGCAGTTAGGGGTGACCAGGCCAGCATGAGAAGACAGGGATGACCAGGCTGGCAGGGGAGTTAGGGAAAGTCAGGCTGGTGGGAGCATTTGGTTATTGATCAGGCTGGCAGGGGAGTGGTTAGGGATGATCAGGCTGGTAGGCAGAAGTGGTTAGGTGCAATCAGGCAGAGGCAGGCGAGCAGTTGGGAGCCAGAAGTTCTGGATGGTGAGAGGGATGTCCCAGATTGGAGAGGGTGCAGGCTGGGCTGAGGGGCACACCCCCGACCCTTGCACCAATTTCATGCACTGGGCCTCTAGTCATTAACATAAAATAATAGAACATTTTAACTTACCAGACACTGAATAACTGCACAAATTAATAAGCGTAATGCAAATAAACCTATTTTTCTTGTTCTCCAAAAGTGAAATATTTCCTGTTGTGCACACCAAATAAGTCAGTCCAAGACTAATGACGTGGCAATTGGCTGCTAAAATTTTGC
This sequence comes from Lasiurus cinereus, assembly GCA_011751065.1. NCBI lineage: Eukaryota > Metazoa > Chordata > Mammalia > Chiroptera > Vespertilionidae > Lasiurus > Lasiurus cinereus. The sequence goes on along the minus strand of JAAGEH010000393.1, from coordinate 18,175,871 downwards.
TGCTAGTGTTAGTGGAGAGAATCGGTGCACTGTGCATAAGGCACGTAAGGAAATGAATGTAACATGATTATAGTAGTCATTCATTAGCGAACATTGTAGTTCATTTTTCATAATTATGTATAAAGGATATTATAAAAATTAAGTTATGAAATTTTTATTAAAAAGTTTTTTACATTGCCCTAACCGGTTTGGTTCAGTGGATAGAGCATTGGCCTGCAGACTAAAGGGTCCCGGGTTCGATTCTATTCAAGGGCATGTACCTTGGTTGCAAGCACATCCCCAGTAGGTGTGCAAGAGGCAGCTGATCGATGTTTCTCTCCCATCGATGTTTCTAACTCTCTATCCCTCTTTCTTCCTCTCTGTAACAAATAAATATATTTTTAAAAAAACGTTTCTTATATACCGTTATATTGGGTAGCCCACAAAAATATTCATTGTGGTCTGCATGAGGCTGGGAGTTTGACATGCTTGCTGTAAATCAATAAATTGCTGTGAAGTCAAGAATGATTGTTTTGTCTTTATGACTTTGACCATGAGTCAGGGGGTGGAATGTGCCCTGAGAGCTAATTCCCTTAGGCCTGGAATTAATCTGAGGTGTCCTACTGAAACAAGAAGTTCACCTGCCTGTTACTGAACCTGGTTTAAGGCATGGAACAATTGGTTAACAATGTTGTTTTGTAAATATTGGATTGGAGGAGTTTTAGGGTACATTGTTCATTGATAACAATGAGGTTGATGATTTGCATCTGGCTTAGGTGAGACCTCCGAAGGGCCCTGCTGCTGAGGCTCATTGCATAGCAGGAATGTCTCTCTGGCCAGCAAAATATTAAGACACCAACTAGGACTCTACCCCAGAAGTAGCCTGAAATACTACCAGTTGAGTATAGACTACCCAGAGAGAAACTGTGATGGGACACTAATTGCTTTACTATCTTCTTAAGTTCTTCAGTTCTCACAGAGGTAGATTATTGAAATACCCAAATATTGCAGGTTGGTGGAAGAACCTGTCATAAATATCTCACCCTGCTTCTTTTCCAAAATATGTAAAAATATCTTTCTTTGTCATTTTTTAGACACCCTGGTTGTGGAATACAAGGCACTGCTGGTACAACTACCCCTATCAGGTAAGGAGCCATTGCTGTCTGTTTTTTTATACACATACAATCCTTTGGTGAGTTTTCTGATTTAGGCAGGTCCATTAGGTTGGGCAGCTGCCTGGCTTTTTGGTCCCCTGCCCCCATACCTGTGTCTTGATGCTACATGTAGCCTAGTGTGGGAAGTAGTTTGTGTCTGAGTGAAGCTCAGAATCAGAGCTTAATTGCTTTAGCAGATGGAGTAAGCGTGGAAAGGTGCATTTGCTGGAGAGCAAGATACAATCAGTTCAGCAGGTGGATGATTTCTGTTTCTAACAGTTGATCTGCTTTTAATTACTGAGGAAAGGCTGACAACAGCCCAGGCCTGTCTTAGTACTGAGTGGGAAAAGCTTGTGTGGAGCTGTAGCAGGCCTGCTGACTCCAGTTCATGGTGTGGCTTAGGCCTAGCCTCTGAGTATGTGGATCAAACACCATTTTCTTGAGCACAGAAAAATTGGCATGTACCATTACACACACACACACACAAAAAAAAATAATAATAATAATAATAATTGAAAATGAGATGAGATTAGAATCATATTCCAGAAAGGGAGTATTTCAGATTTCTGCCTACTGATGTACCTTTGTCTCTGTCTATGAATTATTATCATATCTGCTAGTCCCTAGATCAGTTGCTATTTGAATATCAAAGTTGGGACTTTTCTAGAAATTTCTTGCTGAAAAGTTTCTAGATCAATTGGGATCTGAAACAAATGCAACCAGGTATTTTGGTGATGCAATAAGGAGACATACATTATGAGAAGTAACTTGGATATTTGAGATTAAGATTTGTCAGGGCTGTCTTTTTGGTGCACATAAGGTTAATGGGGAACAGGTGTGCCCTGTGTCTTCTCTATCACCCACAGTGTCTAAACTGGGTGGGAAATGGTGTTGGATACTCCTTGGGCAAATTCAAGGTTAGGAACATGTTGAAATGCATTTCTATCTCTTTCGTGTAGTTTATTCAGATTAGAAAATAATGTAAATAAGCATAACATGGTTCAAGAGAACTGAGTATTTCAGGGCCATTTCATAGAGGCTAAAGCAACACTGAAACCCAGTCTCTGTGGAACACAATTGTAATTCTGAGGCCCAACTGCTGTTTTACTCTCTTAAATACTTGGAATATTGTCATTTACAGCTCTCCTTGTATCCTGTAATGGTACACTGAGTGGAAAAACCCCTATATATCTAGAGTTCTATTTATAAAAACACATCAAAGCCTTCCAGGAACCTTACCTCGACTGCTGGCGGGGCAGCTGCTCTAATGCACTGCATTTATGAAGTAAATTCCGTCCCGTGAACGGCACTGAGACAAATGCCAGATGAAATGTAATACCCACTCTTCTTCATAACTGTAATGTGATCTGAAATAACTTTCACATTAATGGCGGGAGCTGAGCAATTGCTTATTTCTGAGAAAATGACTTGCAAGAGGAGTGGCTCAAAATGTAGCTGAAGACTATTTCACAGATGGAACTATAGATTCCACCTGATAATGTGAGGGTCTGTCTGTCTGGTATATACAGTTATGTTTATATAAAATGAAAAGCTTCTTTAGTATAGAAGGAAAGATGCCATATGTGGGGATTCAGATAAGGATTATCTTCTACTGATAAGACATCATTGCTTATCAACGAATAATTCGGCAATTAACTCCCAGAATCTAGGACAAGTTCATGATCTCTCATGGAAAGAGTGGTCATTCTTTTTAAATATATATATTTTATTGATTTCAGAGAGGAAAAGAGAGGTAGAGAGAGATAGAAACATCAATGATGAGAGAAAATCATTGATCTGCTGCCTCCTGCACAGCCCCCACTGGGGATTGAGCCTGTGCCCTTGCCTGGAATCGAACCTGGGACCCTTTAGTCCACAGTCCAACACTCTATCCATGGAGCCAAACCAGCTAGGGCCAGCGTTCATTCTTGATATTTTTCTTATACTAATAAAAAAAACGAACAGTTTTCTTTTCATGTTTGTGGGAAAAAAAAACATTAAATAGCATATAATTATTATGCATGTAGTTATAGTGCTTGTGGATAAATACATTTATACTAGAGGCCCGATGCACAAAATTTGTGCACGAGGGATGGGTGTTCCCTCTCCGATCTGGGATCCCTTGATCCTAGTTGGATTGGGCCTAAACGGGCAGTCGGACATCCCTCTCACAATCCAAATGATCACCTGGCTCCCAAATGATCACCTGCCTGCCTTCCTGATTGCCCCTAACTGCTTCTGACTGCCAGCTTGATCACCCCCTAGCCACTCCCCTGCCAGTCTGATTGATGCCTAACTGCTCCCCTGTCAGCCTGTTTGCCCCTAACTGCTTTACCCTGTAAGCCTAGTCACCCCTAACTGCCCTCCCCTGCAGGCTTGATCATCCCCAACTGCCCTCCTTTGCAGGCCTGGTCCCTTCCAACTGCCCTCCCCTGTTGGCCATTTTGTGGTGGCCATCTTGTGTCCACATGAGGGCAGGATCTTTTGACCACATGGGGGCAGTCATCTTGTGTGTTGGAGCGATGGTCAATCTGCATATTATTCTTTTATTAGATAGGATAGAGGCCTGGTACATGGATGGGGGCCAGCTGGTTTGTCCTCAAGGGTATCCTGGATCAGGGTGGGGGTTCCCTTGGGTCATGGGTGGCCTAGGCGAGGGGCCTGTGGTAGTATGCAGGCCCTTGTATATGGGATTTATTTATCTTTTACAATTTAAACTTTGTAGCCTGGAGAGGAGCCAAGCCTCCTGCTCGCTCAGTGGCGGCAGCCATTGAAACTTTGTTGCCTTAAGCAGAGGCCTGGCCAGCCAGGTTTGCAGAAAGCTTGGCTTCCTCCATTGCCAGGGGCAACCCAAGCCTCCCTCCTGCTTTCTCTCTGGCCAGCGGCCATCTTGGTTGTGTTAATTTGCATACTTGCTCTGATTGGCTGGTGGGTATGGCCGATGGGCATGGTTGGTGGGTATAGCAGAGTTATGGCCAATTTGCATATTACTCTTTTATTAGAATAAATATATAGGTCATAGTTCAGAGGCAGTCTCATGCCTTAAGAGCACTTTTTAAAATTTATATATTTTTATTGATTTCAGAGAGGAAGGAAGAGGGAGAGAGAGAAAGAAACATCAATGATAAGAATCACTGATCAGTTGCCTCCTGCACACCTCACACTAGCAATTGAACCCGAAGCCTAGGCATGTGCTCTAACCAGGAATCGAACCTTGATCTCCTGGTTCATAGGTCAACGCTCAATCCCTGAGCCATGCTGATCCCACTTAAGAGTACTTTTTAAAATGAGCCATACTCAATGAAACAGATTTATTGTGTCTTTAGCACATATATTAAATAAATAATTGAACAGATTTTTAGATGAGGAGTGGTCTGTTTCAATTTTATTAAGGATACACTGCTCCTTATGTATGAGTGTGCATATTATTTATTACATATATAATGGTTTTCATATACATGTGTGTATTTTAAGTTTAAAATAATGCAAAGTTGCCCTCTGTTGGCCCTTGTATAGCTTGTCATAAAGAGCACAAGTGGGGAATGGAAGCCCTGGTGGTGATCACAAGCCCTCCCTCACTGTGAGACCTGGGGTCAGCCTCCCTACTGAATTAACTGGAAGCAATTTCCTGTAACTGTACAATTTAGAAAATGATAGTATTAATTTCATAGGGCTTTTAAGAGTGTCAATGATATTATCTCATAGGTAAGCTCTGTCAACTGCAAAGGACTCCATAACTATAATAGTTATTCTAATATGATGCTCTCTTATGAACTCTGCAATTTCTAGAGTGCTCTCACTTGTCCTTATAGCCCAGGTGCAAATGCAATAAGAAAGTGACTCTCATTAAAATTGACATTTAATCTTGGCTCCAAGGGTCCTAAAGCCAGCACTCTATTTTTTAGACCTTATTGCCATATGTCTGACCTGAGTACTCATCTCTCATTGCGAATAACTTCAGTTTAAAAAAAAAATGTGTGTGTGTATAATTTCCAAGAGGAAGGGAGAGGGAGAGAGATAGAAACACCAATGATGAGAAGAATCATTGATTGGCTGCTTCCTGCACAACCCACACTGAGAATTGAGCCTGCAACCCAGGCATGCGACCTGACCAGTAATCAAACCATGACCTCTTGATTTATGGATTGATGCTCAACCACTGAGCCACACTGGCTGGGCATAAATACCTTCAATTTTAAATATATTTTATTGATTTTTTACAGAGAGGAAGGGAGAAGGATAGAGAGTTAGAAACATCAATGAGAGAGAAACAACCTTCAACTGCCTCCTGCACGCACCCTACTGGGGATGTGCCTGCAACCAAGGTACATGCCTTTGATCGGAATCGAACCTGGGACCTTTCAGTCCACAGGCCAACGCTCTATCCACTGAGCCAAACCAGTTCGGCAATACCTTCAATTTTAAAAGGCCACTTCCAGGGTGGTGCTGAGCTTGGTAAACACACTGATGCTCAGAGCTTAGGATTGCTGGTGGGGAGAGTATCCTGTCTTCTCTGGTGCTCCATTGCCAAAGGTCAGTGAGTGGAACAACTGTTTTCCTTGATGCCTATGCGTAAAGTCAGTAGAGTTGGTGGTTGAGTGAGTACCAGCTTCTTGTAAAAGTCGTTTGTTTTGCTGCTGTTGGTTTACAGAGCTTTTAAGTTTCCATTGTATTTACCACCTATACTATTACTGTGTGTGTAGATATGTTTGTGTGATGAGTTTAAAGTCTTTGATTTATTCTGGTAAAGTAAGACATTTCATTACAGTTCAATAAACAAAACTTGTTGAAAATGTGTTTGTTTTTTTAAACAAGAAAAACACTTTCATTTTGTTTTTATGGATTTATGTGCAGAATAAGTATTCTTGCGTTCTGCTGCCTCTGATCTTCTCCCCCTTCCTGGATCTGTGAGACAGATAGAACATGTGCCACCTCCTTTTACAGTAAATTAAGGCCCAAGTTTTATGCCTACGAAGCTGTGGAGGTGGGACTTGACCTCAGATTTCCTGGCTGGGTGCCTAGCCCGGTATCTCTTGGCAGCTTCCTTGTCCCTCTGATCTTTTAAGAAATGTTTTTGAATTGTCTTTTGTTGACATTTGCAGGGTACTGAAAGAAAGACCTGATTAATGCAGAAATGGGAAGTAGGCCTCAGTGACATACGTTGTCCTCCAGTTTCTGTCACCTCCCTCCCCTGTGCCTGTGCCATGGAATCTCACAGCAGTTAGCCAGGGGTATTCTTTTGTTGTGTGCATTGGAATACGTATATCTTTTAGGTCGCCTGAGGAATCTTGCAGATACTCATTCATGTCAAAAAACCATACATGCTATTGTTAAAGTAAATAGTGAATCGGGTACCAAATGTTCATCCTTTCTTTGGTTAGAGATAAAACTAATGCCCTCGGGCTGCAGAGTAGAAGGATTAGAGGCATCCTTCAAAGCCCCCCTTTATTCACAAAGAGAAGGAGGCTAGAATTTGTGAAGACAATAAGAGCATGTCACTTTTCAGCACTGAGCTTGAGATGTTTGGGACACAAATGGGGTTTCCTATTAACTATTAATCTTCCTTTTTTGTTTTCTTTGATCCACAGCCACTCACAACTGACCTTCACTACTATTATATCCTGGAGCTGTCGTTTTATTGGTCTTTAATGTTTTCCCAGTTCACTGATATCAAAAGAAAGGTAAGTGGGGTTCTGTTGTAAAGTGCCGACTGACAGGTGTCTTTAATAGGACCTGGCAGGTGGGTGTAGAGCCACAGGCACTCCCTGCTGTTTTCTCAGCAGAACTAGGTTCATCCTGCTTTCTGCTTGGATACATAAAGTTCTCTATTTTTGTTTGTGCTGTTTTGTATTTTATTCCCCTTGTCTCTTAGCTCTTCCTTAGTGTTCTTTTCTCTATGAAAATATATAACGAGTCCCGATAGCAGTACTTTCTCTCAGTCTGATTTACAAGTCCCTCTGTTCTCCAGATTAAATAAAGAAGAAAACTTTTATTTGTTGCTCCTGGGAGAGACTAACATCTCCAGCCCTACAGAATGAAATTTTCTCCAATTTAAGGGCTAACTGGCATGAAAAGATGTCATGAAAAGGCAGCATTCCTTTTAAATGAACTGTGATCTGGGTTTCACCCCTCCCTTCCGCCGGCATCTGTGGAGGGCAATCTTGACCTCCTGAGTGTTAAACCTGCTCATTCTAGTTCTCATCGCACCAGCCTCTGGACACAGGTGGCACTTTTGATTTTCCACTGCTTGTTTTTCACGATGCCATATTCTCCAGATTTTCATATTTGGATTGTTCCTTCGGAGCTGTGTTTGCTGGCCTTCATCTCAAGTGCCCATGCTCCACATACTTGTATGCTCCAGAGCAGCAGTAGCCTGCTTTTGGCCCTCACCTTGCACCAATGGTCTGCAGACCACCGGTTGGCAACCACTGCTCCAGGGTATACTCCTTCCACTCACCCGCAGCAGTGGTTTTACTTAGCTGGCAAAAGGTGGTCTTTATGCTTTGTGTGGCTGAGCAGCCTTAAGGTGGTGTATGTGCTCTGATTCTCAGAAGTGGGTGGTTCCTGTAAGGGCTAAGGCTTAGGTATAGCGGATAACTCGTTGACACCGTAACGTGTGGTTCTCTTACTCCTTGCACCAAACTTGCTGGGCCAGTTTCTGGGAATGTTTAAAGATCCTATAGGGACAATGTCCTCATCTTATGTGAGGAGCCTTCTTCATTCATGTAGTCAGAACTTGTAGTCTTAGTATCTCCTATGTGCCAGGCTCATTGTATATTTTATTTATTTCATTTTTAAATTTTTAGTAAAAATACAAAATATAAAATTTATCATCTTAACCATTTTATGTGTACAGTTCAGTACTGTTACACACATTCACATTGTTGTGCAACTGGTTTCCAACATTCTTTTCAGCTTGCAAAACCAAAACTCTATATCCATTAAACAACAATCTCTCATTCTCCCCTTCCCCCTAGGCTCCTGGCAGCCACCATTTTACTTTCTGTTGCTATGAATTTGCTCTAGGTACCTTATAAAAGTGAAATTAGAACATATTTGTCCTTTTGTGGTGGGCTTATTTCACTTTGCCTAATGTCCTTAGGTTCATCCATGTTGTAGCATGCATCAGAATTTCCTTCCTTTTTAAGACCAAATAATATGCCTTTTCTTTTCTTTTGAGGAACATTTTTTCCAGGGAATCGCACAAAACATGAGTATAACAAAGAAGGAAGTTTAAATATTCTTCCTATTTTGTAGTTAAGGAAATTTATGTACAGTAAGTTTATGTACATTTTTTTAAGGCTGTGCAGTTTGGGAATGAATTACAGCCCAAGTTGACCAAGCAAAGTACTGTGATTCCCTCTTAGATTAGACGAGTACACAGTTTTTGCATTGTCTTGCCTTGCCATGCTACTGACATTAAAGTAGTAATTTGCAGCTCTTTGTCATTGTATTGGTTCCTCTTTTGCTCAGTGAGAATTAGGGGTTCCATCTAGAGTCAAAGAGATTGCAAGACTGACTGTTCTTGGCTCCTAGTAGCCTAGTCTTAGTAAGATATATCTGCACCAAAAGTCACCAAGCCCCCTCCACTTGCTTGAGCTTTCTCATCACACATTTACTGTGTCTTTTCTGTGAGCCAAGAGCTGGATAATTCTTATTTAATGTGCAAAATGGGAATATGGCCACTACTCAGCAGGTTTTAATAAGGAAGGCTTTCTCTCTGTTGACATCTCTCATTAGTGAGCTGTAGCCCTTACTTTTATCATTTGCATCTTGTTGTCACTGCAGGTTCTTAGTGGTTCCCTCCTCACTACCTTACCCTTGGAGGGTCTGTCATTCCAGGCAGCAGCAAGGATTTATAGAATGTTCTGGCTGCAAAATATACTCCCCATCTTCCAGATTTTTAACTATTTACCAAACTCTCTAAAAAAGAGCCTGCTTCCTAATTAGGGAATAGAAATATTTGAAGGTACCCATTGACAACAGAGTATAGGAATCAACTTCTGAAGGCCATTTGTAGGGTTGTTAATAGAAAGGTTATGCACATGTTTAGTTGGCTTCCCAATTAAATGACAATGAGCTTGAGCAGCCATTTCTCAAATAGGGACCAAGGTTTATAAACATTGAATCCAAATGCATACCTCAAACTGTTAGAATCAGTACCCTAAAAGAGATTTAGAAATCATTTTTGTGACTTAATGGGTTCATGACTCTTTCTAAAATAGCTTTTATATTCACAAACTCTTCTCTAGAAGTGTCCTAATATTGCTTTTTTATTTTTAAATTGCTCTGTTTCAAAGTAGAATCTGGATCTAAAAATGAGAGGAAAGAGCCCATTGCTTCTCTCTTGATCATTTCTAGGGTTGGTTCTTAATTGGTCAGTGATAAATTATACTGTTAATCTTCCCAGAGGGAAGGAACTAGCCAAGATGTAGTCATTTGGACTAATAATTCAAATGACTTATAATTCTAATATTCTATTATAAGCTACCAAGATGTGTAAACCTTTTTGAGGATTTTTTCCTTCTCTTTTTCTTCTTGCTTCTCTTTATTCCTTTCCCCTTCCCTCTTCCTCTCTTCTTCCTTTCTTCTTTCATAAACAGAAATTATTCCAGTATTTTGGTATTTAACATTGTTTAAAATTTCTTATTTCTCAAGGCTTCATTTTTGTTAAAATTCTGTTTTTAGCACCTGTTCACAATAAGTATTTCTCCTTCACATCTAAATTTTCTAAGGGACACTAATAAATACGACTGTGCTGGAGCTCAGAACAGCTTGCTTGTGTCTAAGCACTATGTCCCTTTCAACTAAGTAGCTGTTGGACTCACAGGTCTGGGCCCGGGGCCAATAAGCTGGGCTCATGTTCGGAGTCCTTCTCAGGAAATCATTCATGGCCAAATTCCAAAGCCCAGCTGGTAAAATCAGCTGTTGCTCTTCTAGTCTTTAACCTAAGAGACAAACTGTATTTTGTAAAAGATTCCTGACAGAGATGTATGATAATTAAATTTAGCAAGAAGCTCATTGACAGACTTATATTTTCAGAGAGTAACTGGCATCCATTCCTATGGGTGCTTTACTCACTTGTGGGGGCCTCTCATGCTCCAGATCTTTCCTCCTTCAATTGGATTCAGGGTAGAAGATAATGCATGCTTTAATCTTTTTATAAAGCAAGCTGTATAGCATAGAATTAAATGGCATAATGTCCATGAAACCATCTAGTACAGTGCTTGACAAATAGAGCTTAGAATAGTACCTCTGTTGGCACATAATGACTAAAATTTGGTTGAAACAAAACAAAATGCTAAAACCAAAAACACTTCCAAAACATAATGGTCACAAGTTTTTGTACTTTTGGTCCATTAAAATTAACAAAACTAATTATGAAGAGGAACTAACTTAATGTAGCCACCCTTTTTTCCTAATATTTCCTCTATTTATAACTATGAATTCTTAAAGGAGAGGACATTTGAACATTTTCAAGGAGAGAGGACACCTTGTAATAAAGGTGTCCTTGTAATAAATCCTCTGTATTTATCATTATGGGAAAGTTCTGACACGCAAATTCGTGAAGCGTTCCATATTTTTTTCCTCTCTGTAAAAAATCAATAAAATATATTTAAAAAAAAAAGAAAGTTCTTATTTTTCTCATTTTTTTCTGGAGGGAGGGAATCATGGGCAATATGGCTTTGAGGTTAAAGGCATGTGCTCTGGAGTTCATCTACCTGCTGGGCACCACTCCTAACTTGGTATGACCTTGAGCAAGTTACTTCACCTCTTTGTGCCTGATCCAAAGGCTTTCTGATCCAAAGAATGGAGTTCATATAACCTACCTCACTGGAGTGTTGTCAGCATCAGGTATTATATGCTCTTAGCACAATGCCTGGCACATAATTAATGCTCAGCAAATGTTAGCTATGGCTGTGGTCTTTACTGTGGTTCCTCAGATAGTGCCAGCTCTCTACCCTCAGGCACATGTAGGATTGTACTTCTCAGCCATGTCCTCTCTTGTGGTTGTGACTGGTAGGTTGGGAGCAGAACTGACTAGAGTCACATTTGTACCAGGGTATTTGATTGCTGGTGTGAGATCCTCTAAACTCTCCTTTCCCCTGTGGTACAGTGATTGGGAGCATTTGAGATGGAGACTGCTGCCTCAGTCTGGTCCCTGAGTGACTGTGGTGAACAGAGTGAACCTCCACCCTTACCCTAGTGGTAACATTGCAGTGGGTGAGAAATAAGCCTTTGTTTTAAACCACTGAGATTTCAAGGGCTTTATTCATGTTTACCACATCATCGGGCTTATCCTGACTGGGGCAGTTGTTATTAATAATGTGACTAGTTATCATTTCCTAAAACAATATTTGAAATAATTTTTCTAAATCAGCAGTGCTCAAAGTGTGCTCTGCAGACAGTAAAGCTTCGAACAGACTGTGAAATTACAGCAGGAAGATTAAAGTTAGGTGAGGTAGATAAGAGATCAATCAAAGGACTTGTATCTATGCGTATAATCATAACCAATGAACATAGACACTGGGGGGTTGAGGTATGCCTGGGAGGGAGGGGGGGCAATGGGGAGATATGTATAAAAAATTAATTAAAAAAAAATCCTAACAGGTTAAATAAAAAAAAAAAAGATCCCTACGACTTTCCAGGGGACCTGAAAGGTCAAAACTGTCTTCAGAATAATAGTAAGATGTCATTTGCCTTTCTCACAGCATTGAAATTTGCACAGATAATGCAAAAGTAACAGTGGGCAAAATTGCTGGTAATGTCACCAACCTATATCAACAGTCATTCTTCACTGCCACTTGCTTTCAGGAAGAACTCTTGATAAAGCAGTAAAAAGTGTTAATTTTATTAAATATGCATTATTGAGTATACATTTAAAGATATTTTGTGTGATGAAATAGGAAATATGCATAAAGAACTGCTGTTGTGGAACAACCTACAATAGTGTGTCAAGAAAACCACATACAGTTAGCACCTTGCGTTGTGAGCTGAACTCGCTGCTTTTTTCCCCATGGAATCTTGCTTTTACTTGCACAAAGACTGGCAAACTATGGTTATTACCACTTGTGTTTTTGGTAGATATTTTCTTGAAAATGCAGAATGAGCCTGTCAAGTTATATCAAAAGACAATTATCATCATTTGTTGTCAATAATAAAACAAAGCTTTCAAGCAAAATTTGATTTTCGGAAAACTTGTGTTCACCAGCAAGAGCTTGATAGCATCTCAATGCTTTAAAACTTTTCTCATGATATTGATAGGGACATTAATTCATGTGATTTGAAAACTACTGAATAACAAAATATTTCATGGACTCAGTGAGCCAATACTTTCCAAGTGACTAATGCATGATGCTACAAAACCATGCATGAGTTTAAGATCAATTCAAAGGTCAAAACAGAGGAGAGGATTTTATGTAACAGAATATGAAAAGTTTATTGATCTGGTTTTAAATCCCATGTTGCAATTAACCTTTAAGAATATCCTGCTTTTCAAGTTTTGGTACAGAACCAAAGAAGGATATCCATAACTGTCTGAAAAGCCTAACAGGATACTTCATTTTTTAACTGTATGGTACTAGATTTTCTTTATATACTTCAATAAAAGTGACATCAGTTATGAGAATCCAGTTCTCTTATCTTAAGCCTAACAGCAAAGAGATTTACAATTATGTAAACAGTACACTCTTATTTAAAAATAAATGTATTTTTAAATTTTGGAAAAAATGTAGTTATTTGGGGGAAAATATTATGTTAATTAACAAATAATGGACTTTAAAATAAGTTATGTTCTGACATCTTTTTAAAACTTCTTAGTTTTAATGTCTAATGTGTTAAATATTGATAGTTATTACCCACATAAACAAACTCCTTGGTGTCCTCAATAATTTTTAAGAATATAAAAGAATCTTGAGATGAAAACATTTGAGGACTGCTCATTATCTTATTTTTAAATATTTTCTAAGAATACGACTCTGGGGAGTGCCTCGGAATGTATCAGCATGGTCTTTCCTTGAAGAGCTGAAATCCCACCAGGTGACACCTGATCCTCCTGGGAGGGAGGAAGATGTGAATTTGTTCTGTGTAACCTCAGTGCTCCTACTTACACACACAGGCAGGTCACTTAACCTCTCTTTCACAGAGGTGTAGAGCTGCTCCTCTGTGTGTCCACTTGTGATTGGAATGGTGATATTCTGCATGCAAAGCTTAGCTTTCTCCCATGGTAGATATTCCTGACTCAGGTCACTAGGTGTGTGTGTGTGTGTGTGTGTGTGTGTGTGTGTGTTTCATATTACAGTGTCTGAAGAAGGGAAGAAGAGGCAGCTCATTTTAGTAACTTACCACCTGTGATCAAAGCATTTCAAACCAGTGCTGTGTGCAGGTGAGTAGGACAATAGAACAATATTGTCTAAAAAAGAAATAGGTTTTGTGGGGCAATTTTATGGGATTTTATTCAAAGGCTATCTTAATTTACTCTGGTAATCACACTCCCAGGTTTTTTGCCAGGGGAGAGGTTTGTAAGCATCTTGAGAATCTACATAGTGCTGTCCAAAGTGTGGGAAGGTGCCAGGCAGGGACCTCTTCTTCCAATGAGGTGTAAAGACCCCAGGACCTCCACCAGTGCTGCTGGTCTGGGCTCTGGGTCCTCAAGTCCAGACCTCAAGAGTCCCACCCTCAATCAGGAGCTACTCGTGGGTTCCACATTCATTTGGGAGATTCAGTCATTCAGCCTCCTGTGGGAAGTTTCCCTCAAGTCATCCTAGGGGTCTTGGGAGAACACCCACTTTGGCTTATTATAGTGCTGTCTCCCTGACTCGGTGCATGCCCTCCATTTCTACCCCCATAAATATAAACAGGCCCATCGCATGTCCTCCCCTTTGGCTTCCAAATAAGAAGCGCCTTTCATACTCATGGCTGATCCTACACCTTTGCCCTGGACCCCCCTTCTCTTCCTTTCTTCTAGAAATGGACATTGTTCTCTTTGTTAGTCTCTCACTTAACATGTGTTTTCAGGAGTGTCCTCTCTCTGTGGCCTCCTTCCTCAGTCTTCCCTCTTGTGTTTGCTTCTGGAAAGCAGCCTGCTGGGATAGGAGCCTGCACTCAGGGATCTCGCAGAACAGCATTCAGATCTGCCTGTAGCCTGTCTCCATTATATGACTTTGGAAAAATCACATAGCATCTCTGTGCCTCAGTTTCTGCATAAAATTGAGTTCTAGTAGTACTTGCTTTATGGGGCTGTTGTTCAGAATAAATCAGTGTTCAACAGAACCTTTGGAGCTTGAGAATTAGGCAAATCAGAGGGTAGATAGAAGTTTACCAGGTCATCAAAGTGGAGAAAAGAAGAGAAAGCACAAGCCTTCCAGCAAGGAAAAAAAAAACAAACAAAAATTAAAAAAAAAAATACAATAGAAAAACTGCATGGCCAGAGGCTTGTTTGGAGAAATAAGTAACTTGAGGAGTGAATTCTATAGGTATGGTTTGTTTATGTTTGTAAAAGTAGGTAGAGAGCTCAGACAGCTGAAGGAAAAGGAGTTAGAAGAGAAACAACAAGGCTGATGATGATAGTGAGTTTCTTTGGACCCCTCCTGACAACTTACAGCATCATCCCAACGTAGTTTACCAGAAGAAAATTTTTTCCATCTACAGTCTCAAGCACAAAACTGAGTCCTTGATTATTCATTGTCATTTTGCGCTTCATATTTAAAGTAAATACGAGAATTAATGGCTTTTGAGTTTTGGGGATATTTCTGATTTTAGTTGAGCACACTCTGCCCCCTACTGATCATTCTGAATGTTTTCAACCTGAATGAATTTTCTTGACAGCAAGAGTTGCCTTTGTCCTCAGGAATATTGGAGGGAGGAAGAGGATAGGGAGAAAGAGAGGGAAGAAGGAAGGGAATAAAGTCTTCTTAACTTGTGCATCACTGAAGACTGTTTTATTGAGTGTATTTAAAATGTCTCAGAAGTGATCCTTTTAGCATTAAAAGCTGTACAAATTAGTGTGGCTGGGCCAAGAGTAATTTAAACAGAGCCCATAAAGTGTTTTAAAGACCTCCATCTTCTGTGCTTATAATGGGCAGGATTTGTAGTGATGGAGAACTTATGAAGATCCAAAGATCAATGAGAAGAAAGACATGCATGTATAATTAAGAAAAATATAATTGAAAGCCGAGTGCATTTGGAAGGGTGCTTTTGACAGGGAGAGTAAAGTATGAAGGAAGAAGGACTCCAGGGAGTTACAAATTAAGTTCTGTGCTCTGGCCAGGCACACTGGAAGGGAATTGGTGGCACTATCATACTGTTTTCTGTGTACAAATAAAATTTTATTGCATCCCCTGCTACAGTAATAAAATCAATTAAAGATTAATATTAACTAAATAATTCATAGTAGAAAAGAGATTATGAATTCTTGATTTTGAAATGGTATCATAAATGTTACACAGGAGAAAAATTGGGTAAACACTGCTTATACAGCAGTTCTTCACTCCATTTATCTAAGTTCCCAGAAGCTATAAAATAATGGCACATCTGGCACCAGAGAAAGTGCTGTTGCATCCAAAAAGCTCTTGTTATAAAAGCTGGTCAGGATTTTTAAATTATCTTGAAGTTGTAGTTATAATTTATCTTGAGAAGTGTATCGGAGATACCTGCCAAAACTCTTTTTTTAATAGTGTGTCTGAAATTGAGAGTCATATTTTATGGGTTACTTCAGAATAACTGTGAAAATTATATCTCTTACATATTATTTTTAAAATATGTTTTTATTAATTTTAAAGAGGGGCATGGAGATGGAGAGAGAGAAACACCCATGTAAAAGAGAAACATTGATTGGCTGCCTCCTGTACTTCCTCTACTGGGAATTGAGCCTGCAACCTGAGCATGTGCCCTGAGTAGGAATCAAACTGGTGACCTTGTTGGTGCATGGGATGATGTTCAACTAACTGAACCACACTGGTCAGGGCCTCTCTTACATATTCTTTATATGAAGAAAATGTGATGAAGCTGGCCATGATACTACACAGTTGGCACATCTTAGATAACATGACGAAGTTTCCCACAGTATGCCCTTTAGTGTGGCTATAAGGTCAGAGTCATCAAACTTTCTATAAGGGGCCATATAGTAACTATTTTAAATTTGTGGGCTATATAGTTGCTATTGAAACTACTCAACTCTACCACTGTAGTAAGAATGCTGCCATAGGCAATAATTAAACAAATGGATGTAGCACTCTTTCAGTAAATCTTTCTTGACAAAAACAAATGGAGGGCCAGATTTGGCCTCGAGTCCATAATGCGCCTTTTGATGCTCTAAAGTAGAGTAACCTGGACATGTATATTTGTTGAACAGTGAGGATGTCAGATCTGAGAATGGCTAGTGGAGATATTTATATCATATCAGTACATAGTCTTAGAAATATTTTGATAGCAACAATAGTAAATGTAAAGTCTTTCACCAAGTAATTTCTTGGCACTTACTGCATTTAGAATGTTTGTATATGACAGTCACCTCCCGTAAGGACCTAAGTCTCTATATATTTAGTCCAAAAGAGGGAAAATCTAGCCTACTAGGAAAACCTGTGAAAATAAATTTGACTCTAGATTTAATGTACATGAAGTTCTAGGCATGCCTGAATTTTAGAGAAGAGCTAATTAAATCATATCTGCCAGGGCTTCTCCACCTTATAGTTGTACAAATGTTTCCCAAATAAATCACACTTTTTAATTCCTTTCCAATTTCCACATAAATATTTACCCTAGTACACATAGGCTGTACATGCTAATAAAAGTGAATTTTAGTTACAGTTTCTGAGGAGCCTTGTTATTGGAAGTAGCTTTCTTTAAATGGCACTTTTAGCCAATTCTCTTTATAGTCAGCCAAAATTCAAGGCCACTTTAAAATATAATAACTGAATAAATTGTGGGAGATTGCAGATACCCAAAGGTTTACCTTTATATACATTATGAGAACTTTTCACTTCAGGCATTGGTAAGAGAAAGGTGTAATTTACTCAAATTGCTTAATATGGGACAAATCAGAATCAACTGATTTTTATAAATCACTCTGAGTATACTTTCATTTAGATAGATTTTTAGTCTTGTTTCTTTTCCTTTTTAAGAGGTTTTATATACATATGTATCTTTAGTTATCCATAACCCAAAGTCAAGAATCTGTTGTACTTTCAAATTGCTTTAGTGGAAAAAGTACTTAACTGTGGTATATGTAAGCTTCGTCTGAAATCCTTCTCATCTCCATCTCTGTATTTGTTCCGGAGCCTGAGCAGCCACTTTCCCCTGCACGGTGCCAAGTTATCCTCCTGAAGTCCACTTCCTGCATAGCCACGCCACTCCAGGAAGTTCTGGGAGTTTTACCCCCAGTTGCACAATCCCAAGTGAAGAGATAGGAATACTATTTGTTACTCTGTTGAAAGTCATATACATTTATATGTACCTTGAAGGCTTAAATAAAACTATTCTTGAAAAAAAAACACAAATAGAAATGAAAGACTTCTATTATTGCTGCAGTTTTCATAAAATGAAATCAGCTTTGAGTTATGCTGCCGAATTTCTATTTCCTAGAGGGTTTGAAAATATGTTCAATGAATAACCTGGTACTAATGATCTGATCTTCATTCATATGTTAAAGTTTATTAATTATTTATTAATTTTATTAAATTCAATTCAGAAAAGCTAGTGCGTGTCATTTGTATCTGAGAGAAAAGAGTCTTCCTTTAGCCTTGCAGTTTAGAAGTATGTCATATTCTTTACCATCCATGCACATCTAAATCAACCATTACTTCAAATCTTATTCCCTTGTTAAGAAGGTTCACCAATGATTTTCTTTGTTGCAAAGATTATCCCCAAAATAAACTACATAAAATTATAAGTACTTTATCAAGCAAATGAGAACTTAAAGAACAAGTTTCTTGTTTGTGGGGTTATCTGTCTTGTTGAGAAATGAGTTCATTTGTGTTTATAAAAACATGTACATGAAGATGAATTTCTGGTGCCTTCTGAAGACACAGTATTAATTCAAAGACTCTCTTGCAGCCTGATCATTGCAAAGGAGGCTTCATCATGTTGTACATCAGATACATTCTTCTAGATGAGCATGTCTTAATGAGAGGGTGATCCCTCTAGCTAATATAATATTGTGTATAACTACCCTCACCCCCTCCAGAGAACTGAGTTAAGGAATCTGACTTTCAATCTGATAGTTGAGAATGGAACCCAAATAGCTGGAATTTCACCTACACCCAGGCATTCTGAGGTGAAAGCTACACAGAACAGGCTGAGAGACTCTGTTCTAAGTTCCTAACTAGCATTAGGAAGTGTAGTAAGAGAAAAACATACACACTGTATTATCTTACCAACTTCTGGTATTAATATGGATGGCTCTTCCCTGAATTCTTCCATTTCACATTTATTCTAAAGGAGTTTAAGTCAAAACCACAGCTAATTTTTTTTATCTGTCTCTGATAATTAACATATAAAACACTGGAATGGAGGCTGAGATCGTAAATATTAGGTGGGAAGCAAAGAAGGAGCCCTTGATGATTGCTCTGCATTGTCCAAAGAACAGTATGGCAGAGCCGCAGGCGGTTGAGGAAGCCACAGAAGTAGGTCTCCAGGCCTGTCTGTTTTGAATAAAGGCTTTCAGAATCAGTCTTCAGTCTGAGGCTGACAAAAATTCGCAATCTCTCTACTAAAAATGCAGTGAAACATTATCAACTTAAAATGCTAAGGTTCCTGCAGCCATATGTGTGTCTACATATACACCAGTCGTTTTTAGCAGTAACAGACATAAAAATGGAAGTTGCCCACCCTGCATTGATAAAATCCAAATTGTGTTTAAAAACTGGTATTTGGACCAGACTGTCTCTACATAAAAAAAAATGTGTCAGGGTGAGATGTGTGAAAAACGTAAAATAATGATTCCATATTCCAAAGCTTTTATTAAAGATATTTCATTGTGTGTAATGCTTTCTTGAAACAGAAATGCAAGACAAAATTCATTATTCATATTCATACAGATATGACTGTATAATGAGAATCGGTCTTCTGCTATGAGCATAACTCTGAGTCTCTCAGTAATAAATGATTTTTGGAACCAGGGAAATTATATGCAGAAATCATCTTCACAAAACAAACTTTAAAAAGCAAGACTTTTGTTTTTGAGAGGATCCTTGATATATTGCCAGGGGCTTTGTGTTGTTTATTGACATTTATCCCAGATATAAATCAGGAAACTTAATTATAAAATGATCCTAATCATTCATAAGTGGATTGATTAAAATATAAATTTTAATCAACTTATATTTATTCATTTTAAAATTAAATATAGAAGATTTCTTTTTTCAGTGAGTCAGGAGCAGTCATTTAGGGCTGAACAATGGGAAATGTGAAAAGTATTATTCCGGTTAGGTACCCAGCTGGTTAGACTTAAAATCTGTGTAATAAGCATGGGCAAATATAAGCCCACTGGACTGTTGAATTAAGCTCTGTATGTTTTCATTTAATTATGCTTAGGAAACAGTTTAAAATATCAGTTCATAGGGTAGCTCCACTTTAACTGATTCATTGTTTTGAAAGAGCTATTGTCTGGTAGGTCATGGAGCCTAATAAATTTTGGATAACAGCCTGGAGAGAACACATGTGGAAAACACTATCAGAGCAATTTTTATTGTATACCTAAGACATTTGGGTATTGTCCAACTTTAGTGATTTAGGAAAATCCTAGATACTACTAAAACAGATAAAATCAGAAGTAGGTAAGACTGGTAAATTAAGTTGACACATGATCACTCATTAAACTCAGAGTACGATCATCATTTCTCTGTGCCAATAAGCTGGGAACTACATGTGAATGTATTCTGGAGGAAGGAGCCTGGTAGTAGGTCAATAGGTGGCAGAAGTTTGCAAGACTCAGTTCTGCAGTTCTATTGCAGGCAGATAGAATTAACTGATGCAAGACAGATAATCCTTCCAACAGCGGTATTCACCGTCAGTGCAACATGGCTGTGTTAGTTGAAAACATTTAAAATAGTTGCACTTCATTTAAAAAATTATCTAACCTGATTTAGGCAAGTCTTTGAGTAACACCATTTTGTTCATTCATTTCATTATAACAGTAAGATACTGTAGGTATATCAATTAGCCTGTGGTAAAATTGATTTTATTATATGTTGTTCCACTTAAAATCACAGAACCTATGAATGTCCTTAAGTAAGGGCTTACTCTGCCAGTAATAAATCAGAGTATATGGTTATCAATAAATGTTTAGCAAAAAAATAACATCTGGACATGTTTACCAAAGTATATACAGAGCCATTTAAACATTGTGGAATTTCTAAAATATACACATCTAATTTTATTTATCATTTTCACTTAAAGTTTGACATTATAACTATAAAGAGACATTTTAAGAGTTCTGTATCACAGGAATTTAAACATTAAAAATACTCATTGCTTTGTAGGTTCACAGTATTTAAATTAAAATCAAATAATTGGAAATGTTTTTGATATAGGAACTATACAATGAAATATATGTTTGAAGGACTTAGTAGGAGTGGTATTTTATTTCTTGTGGATTATCATTTTACTTTCAGGATCTAAACAAAGACTGTTGTTTGAATGTTTTAAAACCATTTAAAAATTGTAGAAGCTGGGCCTTTTGAAACTCCAAAGTATATGACACTGTTACTGAATAGAGGATATTTCATAATATGCTTTCCATTTTGGCTAATTTTTATGTGTCTCTACATGAATAGTCTAGAGGGGACTAATCCTCTTTCTCCAAGGTTTCAAGTATATCACCATTAGAGCCAATTCTGGTACTTAAGTCTCTGAGAAGTTCAAGCTTACTGTGGGAGAAATATAGATTAAATAAGAATAAAAATACCAATAAAAAAGAGACTATTTTTTAATTTTCATTGAATTTATTGGGGTGACATTGGTTAATAAAATTATATAGGTTTCAGGTGTACAACTATAATACATAATCTGTATATTGTATTGTGTCCAGCCCAAGTTAAGTCTTCCATCACCATTTATTCCACCTTTACCTTCTTAAAGAAACTGTATTTCTAAGCAACAGAAATTTTCTATCACAAGAAAATCATGTTCAGATGGTCAGGAGATATATTAGTATCTGAGAAAGATGATCTTTTCACATGAGCCAAGAAATAGCTTTCTTGAAGTTTACCAAAATAAGGATAGCCAATATTCCATTATTTTTGTTAAATTTTAATAACTATTGACAGATACTGCTAAAAATTCAGTGTTTGTTTGTGTAGGATCTATCAGAGAAGCCAGTATGTTACCATTCTCATTTTAATAGAACACTGAGCATATTCCAGGAGAAGGATGCAGAAGTAGTCAGAGAAGTGGTCCATTTGGACTGCACTGCTACCCAAAAGATTTTCCTAAAATCCTAACGTGGCTGTGTTTTCCCTTCCTCAAGGACTTCGGAATTATGTTCCTGCATCACTTGGTGTGTATTTTCTTGATTACTTTTTCATATGTCAACAACATGGCCCGAATAGGGACCCTGGTTCTCTGTCTTCATGATTCAGCAGATGCTCTTCTGGAGGTAAAAGTTTATTTCATCTTTCAGATTACAAATCCAAAAATTCAGAAGTCCAAAGACTATCACTTCTGTGTTGTTCTAGATGGTGCTGGGGATGAAAGTATATGACTGCGTTGAAACTGGGGGTATTTCTTTGTAGGTAAAATTGTTAAAAACAGACTTTTAAACTAGCTTATAAATTTTTATACTAAAAATTGTTATCAAATTGACATTCTTTATTAATGGAATAATGAACATCTTTACTATTCCACACTTAAGAAATGAATGTTTTACATTAAGGAAATTATTTCTTGTGCCCTAGCTTGTTTGAATTAGTGGAGAGTGTTGGCCTGAGGACTGAAAGATCCTAGGGTCAATTCCGCTCAAGGGCACATGCCTGGGTTGTGGGCCAATCCCCAGTAGGGAGTGTGCAGGAGGGAGCCAACCAATGATTCTCTCTTATCATTGATGTTTCTAACTCTCCCCCTCCTTACTCTCTGAAATCAATAAAAATATATATTTTTAAAAAAGAAAATTATTACTTAAATAGGTTTTCTTTCACATTGATTTATCCAGAAAGTATATATAATTCAGTTTAGTTATTAATGGAAGTTGTTTCTTTACAGAAAAACATGCGTACAAATTGCAAATAATATGTAAAAATTGTTTTCTGTGCACATAAGTGTAAAGAGTATCTGAGGATATATTGGTTGCACTTTGTTAACTTTCTAAACCATTATCACTTAGAATTATTTAAGTAGCAAAAAAAGAAAAAAGAAAAGAATAACCTTTCTAGCATATGTCAAAATATGAAATTTCCAGCAAAATGTTTATGTAGTATTTACTCAATTAAACACTCAGTAATGTTATATAATTAAATAAAAGTTTTTTTTCCTATACTAAGAAACTTATGTAAGTGGTCAAAAATAAACCTACTAGAGTATAAATCCATGTAGAAGTTGGTCTTAGAATCTGTATTCTGATTTTTATTCCTCTTGGCCTAAAGTTCTCCTTTAGAGCACTTACTATCACTGTGAATGTAGAATAAAGGTGCCCTTAAATAATGATTTGTTATTGCAGTATAAGCAGAAATTTCCCACACCATAAAATTGAATTTATATAGGCAGTTAATCAAGGTTTGAAGAATATATAGCATTTTATTAAAAATTTGGTCCCTATAGTTTATGAAACAGAAAAATAGTCCTAATGGGCTATGTCACAGGATAGTTTGGCAGTAAGATCTTTAAGTGCTTCAAGCTGGGCTCTATTACACATATTTCTTAAAGAAGGAATATCCTACATAATGAAGAGGTAATATGCAAATTGACCATCACTCCAACACAAAAGATGACTGCCCCCATGTGGTCAAAGAAGGCCACCCCCACGTGGACACAAGATGGCCACTACAAGATGGCTGGCAGGGGAGGACAGTTAGGGGGGACTGGGCCTATAGGGGAGGGCAGTTGCAGGAGACCAGGCATGCAGGGGAGGGCAGTTGGGAGTGACCAGGCCTGCAGGGGAGGGCAGTTGGAGGCAACCAGGCCTGGAGGTGAGGGAAGTTGGGAGGAACCAGGCCTGTAAGGGAGGGCAATTGGGGGCAACCAGGCCTGTAGCAGGGAGGGCAGTTGGGGGCAACCAGGCCTGCAGGAGAGGGCTGTTTGGAGGGACCAGGCCTGTAGGAAAGGGTATTGGGGGCAATGAGGCCAGAAGGGGAAGGCAGTTGGGAGGGACAAGGCCTGCAGGAGAGGGAAGTTAGGGGTGACCAGGCCAGCAGGGGAGGGCAGTAGTGGTGACCAGGCCCATTGGGGAGGGCAGTTGGGGGAAATTGGGCTGGCAGGGGAGCAGTTAGGCATTGACCAGGCTGGCAGGAGAGGTTAGGGAGTGATCAGGCTGGCAGGCAGAAGTGGATAGGGGCAATCAGGCAGGCAGGCCGGTGAGCAATTGGGAGCCCGAAGTGCTAGATTTTGAGAGGGGTATCCCATACTGGAGATCATGCAGGCTGGGCTGAGGGACACCCCCTTATCCTTCCCTCATGCATGAATTTTGTGCACCTGGCCTCTAGTAATTAGTATAAAAGACAATACCCAGAAAATCAGTTATCATTTGGTTAAATCCTAAGTATGCTTGTAAGTAGAAATTTATGCAGCACTGCACAGTTTTGAAATCAGTCCTGTACAGTCTGCCTACTTTAATCTCTGTGAAAATTCTGGCATGATACTTGGCAGAGCCCCGATTCAGAAAAAATGTTTGTGAGTCATCTTGTACCACTTTAATCCAGAAAAGAAATATAATCCAGAAATCCCAGCCATGTGGGTGAAAGCAATGGTCTTTATCACCTGGATCCTCTTTTATATTAGAAAATATTGCTCGAGAGTATCCAAATAATGAGATATGTTGACCACCAACTCTTTGAAGTGGAACCTGCGGCCCAAACTTGTCCAAAAAAATTGATACTTAATGCTTTTTTATTGAATACTGGTAAATGAATATAAAAGAACAACTACACTTCCCATTTGACTACCACATTTTCTTCTAATAATAGATGTTGGTGGCTATGCTTCTGGGATAGATTGAAATTGCCATTATCTGAAGAGGGAGGATTTATTTGTGCCCTCCTTCTATATGAAATGGTGGAACAGGAAAAAAAAAAAGAACAACTACATAGCTGCCTACCTAGAGGAGGTAGAAGATGCCTTTTCTCAATATAATTTGTGGTCTCATACCCAAAGTATTCATGAAAGTAAAAGCTTCCACTCAGTTAACTGGTATTTCCCTTTAGGAATCTAGTTATCTCATAGCTTTGTGTTTTATTTAAAGCTATTCAACATTAGCTTCTGTCAACAATCTTTTCAAGTTTGACTCAGCTAATTTTACTTTCCAAAAAAAAGAAAATAATTCTGAAGACTTAAATTTATAACCCTGAAGGGAAACATGCTTATGAATATTTGGAGAAAATGTAAAAAGAGGTGATCAAGCAAAATTATATTTTCAGTGTCATCTGTTTTTTGTTTTTTTTTTACTTAGAATCATCCGTAAATAGTAGATGGTAGAGAAAGGGATGTGATTTCTTCCCTAGTCTAATTTATAATATAAAGTCATTACTTAAATCACCACCATAAATATTAGAGTACTTCTTACAAACACTTGCAACATTAGTGATTTCCATCCAGATGATGACTCGTTAATGTAACATTGAAAATTATACCTAAAAGGATTCATTGAAAAAACATGATCTTGACACATTCTCCATTTCTAATTTTTTTTTTTAGAATAAGCCAAGAAACTATCTCCCCAGATACTATTTGTGCCTGTTTAAAGAAAACCTATAATTCTAAGGAGAAAGGAGAAAATATACAGGAAGGCTTCATATATCCTGTATAAATTTTTTCTCAGTGTTTGGGACTCATTGAAGGTTTAAAGAATTATATTACACTTTCTATTTTGACCTGTCATGCAACATTCTTGTTCTGGTGTGTTTAGCTTGCTAATATCATCTGTAATGCAAGAATTTTCTTATTTTCTTATTTTTCTGAAATAAACCATATAATTGAATTTTTCATGTTGCTGAATATTTGATTAAATCTGTGACAGTCAGTAGTACTACTTAAAGCTAATGCTGCATCTCACTTGACTTATGGGTAATTTATAAATACTGATGCATGATGCATGACATTGCAAAGCAGCAGGCAGTTTTGTGCATCTGATAAGCTATATCTTATAGGAGACTCATGCATATTGAAAGAAGCTTTTTATTTATCAATTTGACTAAATTAATATGTCATATTTCTTCTTTTCATAGGCTGCCAAAATGGCAAATTATGCCAAGTTTCAGAAAATGTGTGATCTCCTGTTTGTTATGTTCGCCATGGTTTTCATCACCACGCGATTGGGTATATTTCCTCTCTGGTGAGTGTGCCAGTCTTCTTTTCAATAGAGCTACCATTCCAGATAAACTTTATGAAACATTTTCCTTGGGAATTTACACCAAATACTTAGTAAGAGGTTTAAAGAAAGTGAGGGAGTAACATTGTAATAACTATATATGGTGTCATCTGGGTATTAGACTTATTGGGAGGATCACTCCATGAGTTACATAAATGTCTAATCACTATGTTGTACATATGAAACTAATATAATGTTGTATGTCAACTGTAATTGAAAATTTTTAAATTAGAAGTACATAAATAATACTATTGGGGGGGAGGGGAGTGAGAGAGGAACTCCAGAAACAGCTAGATTTCTTCTTCCCGAAGAGGGTTGCACTCTTTACTAGTATTTCCCAGAGGATAGTGAGAAAAATGTGGCTGCATAGGTTCTGAAGCCACTGAAAAGCTATCATTTTGGAGTCCAGTGTAGAATATGATTTAAAAATCTTAAAACATGAAAGTTGGACTTAATAAAGGGAATGTGGTGTTATAATGAGCTATCCATCAGGCTTCTCCTATAGCAGAGATTCATAAAGGGTGTCCCCGGACTGACAGCAACAGTGTCACTGGAGAACTTGTTAGAATTGCAACTGATTGGGCCCCAATCTGCGATCAACTGTATCACAGACTCTGGGGGTGCGGCCTGGCAACCTGTATCTTCACAAGCCTTCCTGCCGATTCTGCTCCATATTGAAGTTTGAGAACCACTGTCCTATATAATTCTCCTCATGTATGTATAGCTAAAGCAGATGGAAGGAATAATCTAAAACGAATCCCTAAAACTCGCTATGGCTAGATGTGTTTTGTTGTGTTAAGAGCTAAGAAAACAATGTGTCAGATATTGATGGAATTTGACAAACTTTCCTACAGAAAATAGATCCACCTTCATTAATCATTTTTTTGGAAGGCTATTACTCAAACTAGAAAAACATTGAGACTCCCATATCACTTATAGTCTACCATTGATGGCAGATTTTTTTCCCTCCAGTTTTAGAAATTGATTTGAATGGAAAATTAAAGCAATGGAAATGGGAGAAAGCTGAGAAATGAAAGCATGCAATGATACCTTGCTTTCCAGCCCCAGTAGAAAAATAAATGGGGCTTTTCAGTGAGTAACAGCTATCACTAGAGTTCCACACACAAATTTATCTCACACTCACACACACACACACACACACACACACACACAGAGTTTCTTCTTGAGGCTGATGGCACTTTTGGTCATGCTTTTTATTAAAATCATTTCCAAGCAGCAGTGTGTAGCCAAACAGCCACTTATAGTTTTATATGGTTGTAAGAAGGAAACATTCAAATAATTTTGAATATAATGTGTCTGTAATTATTTCTGGATCAGGGATCTTTCAAGATTATTAGCAAAACTAATGGTAAGAGTTTTAGTAGAAGAAATTTGAGCAAAATCCAGAAATTATTTCTAAAAGAATGTTAGGAAGATTTTCCTACTTTGTATTTCTGAGAAACCTGAATTTTTAAAAAGCTTTACTCTCAAGTACTTTGATTTATTTATTTTCCTTTAAGGGTAGAATTAAAATTGCAATGTATCTCTTCTTTCTAGGAGTTAATGTGTAAAAAAGCTCTTCAGGTTTAGACAGTAATGAGTTATCTAGAACATAGACTACAGAATATAGAAATGATGTAATCTATTCTAATAAAAGGGTAATTAGACTGAGAGACCTCTGGATGTTCTTCCGGACAAAGCCATGGTGGTAGGCCAAGGCAGAGGCAGTTAGGGGCGATCAGGCCAGGAGGGGAGGACAGTTAGGGGTAAGCAGGCTGATGGGGGAACATTTGAGAGTGAACAGGCTGGCAGGGGAGGGCCAGTTGGGGGCGAGCAGGCTGGTACAGGGGGTGGGGGCAGTTGTGGGTGATCAGGCCAGCAGGGAGGGCAATTGGAGGGCGAGCAGGACAGCGGGGTGGAGGACAGTTGGAAGTGAGCAGTCCAGCAGGGGGCACAGTTGGGAGTGATCAGGCTGGCAGAGGGCACAGTTTGGGGCAATCAGACCACAGGGGCGGTTGGGGCGAGAAGGCCAGTGCGGGGGGATGGTTGGGGGCAAGCAGGTGGCAGACAGAGTCTGTTATGAGTGATCAAGCAGGCAAGCAGGTGAGCAGATAGGAGCCAGCAGTCCCAGATTGTGAGAGGGATCCCAAATTGGAGAGGGTACAGTCTGGGCTGAGGGACACCCTCACCCCCACCCCATGCATGAATGTTGTGCATGGGCCACTAGTAGTTTTTTTTAAATATATTTTATTGATTTTTCACAGAGAGGAAGTGAGAGGGATAGAAAGTCAGAAACATCAATGAGAGAAATCGATCAGCCGCCTCCTGCACACCACACACCGGAGATGTGCCCGCAAGCAAGGCACATGCCCCTGACCGGAATCAAACCTGGGACCTTGCAGTCCACAGGCCGACACCCTCTATCCACTGAGCCAAACCAGTCTCGGCCACTAGTAGTTTTTATATGAAAATAAACTTGGGTCCTTATAACTTCTAAGCTAGAGGTTCTTACTCTTGGTTAGAACCTCCTGAAATTCTATGAAAAATGTGTGTATGTGTGTGTGTAATTTTTTCCTGGCGGTGGGGAGTATGGATTTATCAGATTCTCAGAGAGATCTGTGACTCCTGCCTTCCTTAAAAATGTGCCTTTTGGGGAACAGATTAAGTATACCCTATCATTTCTAGCTGGAAACTCTTAAGAATGTGAAGATTTCTAGTATGTCATCTGTAAGCTTTCTCTTCACTAGAAAGCATATTTAATTCCTTCTATTATCCCTGCTTATCATTCTCTTTTGTTTGATTCTCAGAATTTCTCTTGTCATGATGTTCCAAATGTGAACTGGCTGGTACAAAATATAATAAACCAGGCTTTATTTATAACTGTGTTTCTTCCCATTCTGGTTGCCATTGCATCAGATTTAATAAATAGCTTTCACTGTGTACCAGCGATGACCTGATAAACATCGGAGCTGCCTCATCCTAAATTTACTAGGTCTTCCTCAATCCTAAATTTATTTCATTTTTATATTTTTATCCCTAATTATAATTTGTATAATTAATTGTACAAATTAATATATTCCTGTTAGATTTCATCATGCTATTTTCCAACACTCTATTCCTAGAACTCCTAATATGAGGGTCATCTGACCTATATCCAATGCTATCTTTATTTCTCCCACCTTTATGCTACTTGCATGTATGTCTTTCATGCTTCCCCCAACTCAATGAAGAAAAAAGTTGCCTCAGATGAACCCCTGATACACTCCTGAAGAATTTCTTTAGGCTGGCCTCAATTTCTCAACCACCAGTCTTTCTTTATGATTTTTCTACTTATTAACATCTTAAAACTGCTGTCATCATGCCTGATATTTCTCCACATTTTTAAGGTGTAGTAAAAGACATATGCCCTGGCCAATATGGCTCAGTTGGTTGGTCATCATTCCTGTACACCAAAAAGTTGCTGGCTTAGCCTCGTAGGTGGTGTGCAGGAGGTAGCAGGTCAATGTTATGCTCTCACATCAATCTTTCTCTCTCTCTCTTGCCCTTGCCCTTCCTCTCTATATATTTTATAAAAGATATAAGAAAGATTCAAGGTCTTATAAAAGTTAAGATTTGCTCTGTGTTTAAGACATCCTCTGCACATGTACAGGAAGGGCTAAAAAAAAATAGTGGGTCCATTTGACATAACTTAATTTTAGGGGACCATTGTTGTCTCCTGGCTCCTTATTTTGAAACTAGAGGCCTGTCGCATGAAGATTCACGCAATAGGCCTTCGTTCCCCTGGCTGCCAGCACTGGTTTTCCTCTGGCACCCGGGACCCAGTCCTTCACTCCAACCACAGAAGGCTAGGCTTCTCGGCTTCAGCCACAGCGAGGCTTGACTTCTCTGTTCCAGCCACAGCAAAAAAGCCAGGCCTCAAGGCTTCTCCATTCCAGCTGCAGCAAAGAAGCCAAGGTCTTCAGTCTTCAGTCCTCAGTCATCTTCAGTCTTCAGTCATCTTCAGTCTTCAGTCTTAGTTCGGGCTGGAGCCTTCAGTCTTAGCTCTGCAACTGTGTATGCAAATTAGCCCTCCATCTTTGTTGGGTTAATTTTCATACTCACTCCTGATTGGCTAGTAAGTGTTGTGGAGGTATGATCAATTTTCATATTTCTCTTTCATTAGTGTAGAGTAGAGACCTGGTGCACGGGTGAACTCCAGCTGGCCTGCCCAATGGTCAAGGCCGGGTCAGCCTAGGGAAAAGGCTACAGGCAGTTGTCTGGTTGGCTCTGCTCCCGATGGGAGGTGCTAATCAGGGGCGGGGCCAACCAGGCCAGTTGGACAGCCTCAGTGGGCATCATAGCTATTCTGGCATTCTAGTCACTGGAATTTTATATATATAGATACTCGCCCTCATGTGTTCGATTATGTATCTGCAACACTGAGCTTGCCAGTCTAAAACTTCCAGTCTTTGCATTTTCCATGTTGTGTGAATGTAGACTGTTAATCTTCTCATTTACTACCATTTTTAATGTACTTAGTGAATTTATTGGGCACTTATGGTATAGCCAGTACTGGGCTGGATGCTGAAAGTTCAATCAGACAATAGGGCTTCCCTGGGAGCATTTGGAGCTGAATCCCTCCAGGTCCCCTCAGTATTCTGGTTTATAATTTTAGGGACGTAGAGATTATTTTTGTGGCCATTTACTGGAGATAAAGAATATAAATGGATTGCAATATTTAATAGTTTGGTTGAGGTGTACTAAGGAGTTCTGCCAGCTAATAAAGCATTATAGATAGAGTATGTGTATGTGAAATAGTCACTGGCTACTGGAGGGAAAGTGCAGGCAGTCAGTTGGACTTACGTTCTAATAAGCATTTCATCAACTTATTTATCCTTCAGATATTTGTGCTTCCTTTTGGAAGAATAAGCAAAATTATTCCCTATGCTTTCTACTTCTTTTCACTTTCAGTCCATTTACTATGGAATCACCAGTAAAACCTTCCATGTTCCTCCTGACTATATTTGTGTTCCCACATGAGCCATCAGAATTTTTGTAATTCATGAGTTTAATAACACATGTTTCATTCTCTGTTGCATCTTTGGTTCATTTGTGTCATTGCCTCACAAAGACATACAGTGGCCTTTTCAGAACCGTACACTGCCCAGGCTCTCTTTTTGGTTACAGTGCACCCTCCTAGAACAGTACTGTCCTATAGGTTTATAATTCAAATGTAATAGTAATTTTAAATTATCTAGTAACCACATTAAAAAATAAAAATGTGACATCCATTTCAGTGTTTCATTTAACTCAATATATCCAAAGTAATGTCATTTTAGCATATAATCCATATTAAAATGGAGATACTTGTATTCTTTTGTTACATAATGAATCTTCAAAATCAGGTATGTGTTTCACTTACTGCATCTATTCAAAAGTATTTTAGCCTTTACATTGTAGTTGGACAGTCAGTGATTTGGTCCTTTTTGACAGTAAGCTTATCCATCATTGTGAATTGTTACCATTTTCATTGATCTGCATGTCTTTCGTCAACTCCCTCTGTGTGTAAGCCCTAAAGTTCATAACAGTTTTCCATATTTTATGAAGCTGTGGTTTCTATTGACATAGAGTAGATTATACTCATTCTCATTATAGCATCTGTCACAATGCCTTGCTCACAATGGCCACTCAATAATACCTGTTGAGTGAATTAGGTACTTTTTATTCTAAATGGTCTCACATCTGTTTTCTTAGTTGAGCTCCTTAAATCATTGTGAAGTGAATAGGTCCAGTTTCTCCCTTATTAAACAGAGAAGACTGATTCATTTAGTCAATGATTTACCTACTTTCTCTGGACCCCGGTCTCCAGCCATTGGTTCAATTCAGAAAGTGCTTTCTAAGTTTCAGTTGCTCCTCCTACAATATAATATTATCTTCTTTAAGAGGTAGGCCCCCCCCCGACACACACACACTTATGCACAAGAGGTAATCCATAAAGTTACTTATGAAATACAGTGGTACCTCGAGATACGAGTTTAATTTGTTCTGTAACCTTGAGGCGTGGGAAACTATGAGACGCTCGAGTCATGGTAAACTGGTGGGTCATGTGCAGCCGGCCGATCCGAGCGATTACTCCTATCTCAAATGTTGCTCGTATTTCAAAGCAAAAATCGCTTGCCCAATGGCTTGTATCTCAAAAATCTCGTATGTTAGGGCACTCGTATCTCGAGGTACCACTGTATATTTTTTGGTAGTTGTTACATAAAGAGTTATTTTTAAATGATTTTTAAGTGGCCACAAAAATCATTCTGCCCCAGATGTAAGCATCGTCATCTCTCAGCCATACATTAGAATCTGGTAACAAAAAAGGCAAATCCACAAAAATCTTGAAAAGGAAGGAGCATTGTGTAGTCAATAGAAAGACTGCTTGCTTTGAGTCATAGTTCTCCCCTTCACTGTGTGTCTAAAGACCAGGTATATAACTTCTCTACATCTATGTCCTAATCAGAAAAATATTAATAATAACAAATGCTCCACTATCAGCCAGGAAATGTTAAGAACCAAATGAAATATTGTATCTATAACTATAAAGTACTTTATAAATATTAAGTACTTAAAAATAAATTGTTAAAAATGGAAGTTCCCATTGTGGTCATATATTCAAAAAATTTTATTATATTTTATAACCTCCTATTACTCTAGATTAATGAACCATAACCATAAGTATTTTGAAATAAAATTATCTCTCCAATTAAGAGACTCAAAACAATTTTATTTTAGTTACTTCTGTTCTTAGCACTCAGTGAGCATGCACAAGCCTGCATTATTCCCTCAATTCCCTCAATATCCTTAGCCACAATAAATAGCCAGTAATATTCATAGACTCTCAGAGATTTTTATAAAATGCAAGTAGGCTAGTTCTTTGCTTTAAGTCACAGACTCACAAGCCATTAGCCAGCCAACAGTGGGCATACTACAGTTGCTAGAACCTCTTCCCACAACCTCTTGATGACTTTCACATCACCATTCATGTTCCACCAATGCCAGCCCCTGGGCTACAAGAAAGTTAGTCAGATATGAACCTTTAATGGTCTGTAGCAATTCAGACAGAATCATGGGATTTCTTAGAATGTTTCTGTTGATCTCTGTTCTGCAAAATAGGGGAACTATTTGCTAGTTTGCAAGGTTTCTGCAATTAAAAAGAAAAAAAATTATGGAGGGTTCTTGATCATTTTTTACCATTTTCCATAATAAGATTTGAAATTCATATAGATGCATATGGGGATTTCATCTTCTTCTCTGATTATTTTTCAAAATATATTTTGTCACAGTAGTGTGACTATTATATGCTTTTCTGAATATCTGGTAAGATTAACCTCAGAGTTCACAAATTTGGAGAATCTGGTGTGTTTTTTTTTTTCCCTTCTGGAATTCCTTGATAGGTTTTTCTCTGAAATTTTTGTTGGTGCTAGTTTGTGTTAAATATATTTTAAAGAGGTAATATGAAACATGAAATCGTTAGCTGTTGGGTATTTTGGTATGTTTTTAGTAATACATATATTAGTATCAGTAAATACCTTTTTAAGATGAGATTGAATTATATGAAAATAATGTCAATTGAGATGTATTATCTCTTCATGTAAACATAATAATTTTAATATAATTTCAAGATTAAAGGAGTAGACCAAGAGTCAATAAACTATGGCCTGTTGGTCAAATCAGTCTATCACCTGTTTTTATAAATAACGTTTAATTGGGACATAGCCTTGCCCATCTGTTATATAGCATCTTTGGCTGCTTTCTGCTACAATGGTTTGAATAGTTGGGACAGAATATATGGTCCACTGATCTGAAACTGCTTACCAGCTATGTCTTTTTTTAAATGCTCACCTGAGGATATGCCTTTATTGATTTTTATTATATTTTATAACCTGCTGCTTAGATAGAGAAAGATCGGTGTGAGAGAGAAACATCAATTTGTTGCCTCCCATACATGTCCCAACCAGGGGTAAAACTAAAACCTTTTGGTGTATGGGATGAAGCTCCAATCAGCTGAGCCCCCATCCAGAGCATCATCTGCGTCTTTATAGAAGTTTGTCAACTTCTGAGCTAGGCCATTAAAATGAGTCTGGTGAGTCGTCAATGGAGTGTTCTGTTTTAAAAATACCCAAGTATTGTAATAAAGTCTAATGCCAGGTTCAGAGGTTTGAAAATTGTATATTTGATGAAGAGTCTCACTTACTGGAAAGCTATGCTTTATGGGAAATACTTAACAGATGAAGAACCCATGTCAGCTCTCTTCCATTTGCTTATGCTTTATAAAGCACAGTTGTATTACAGGTTAGTCCTCTCCTCCTGCACTCATCCCCACCTCTCTGAGTGTGAACTTGCCTTTCTGTCCATACAAATCCCCCTTTCAACAGTCCTGAGCTCAGCCTTGGCCCACCTTCTGCCTTCCCATTGTCTACTTCCCAGTCTGGACCAATACCTGAGCCATCCCAGAAACCCTTCCTGCAGAGCTCCAGTGTGCAGCGCTCTATGGCACTTAGGTGGAGGCCACCCTAGCTGGGTCCTTTCATTCTCAGAACTTCCTCTGGAATGGCAGACTAGGCAAAGAGATAGAACCTCAGCATCACTAGCTTCCGTGGGAGTCACCCTGTTCATCATGGGAATATAGCTTATCAGGTGTTATTATTTAACCTTTTATGTCATTAGGATAAGGGAGAAAACAATTTGCAAATTACTCATAGGCAATTAGCTGCCTTTTTTTTTTTGAGCCACTTATTCTTTATAGATCACTTCAGTGTACTTCACTTGTGAGTCTGCTATGTGTCGGGCACAGTGTGGATGTTAGGAATGTAGATATTGATTAGGTTATGAGCCCAGGAATATCCAGCACTTGAAGAAAAAATATTTGTTACATGAATGAATGAAATTTTAGAATCTCCCATGCACTTTGGCACAGTCACGACTGAGATTGCAACCCACGTGTGTCCTTTAAGCCACAGAATAGGCCAAAGATGACATGACTCATTAGCTTTCAAAAGCAGGAGCATTCCAGCCACTGAATCATTTTGCTCAGATAGAATTTATAGAAACAGAATTGTGCAATTATTTCATAAATACTGCCTGTGTCCTCAAATAACAAACAGAAATGCTTAATTTAAAATACTGATTGTCAAAGATTTGGAAATACAGGAATATATCATTTTAAAAATCATAGAACAAGTGGATATGCTGAAAAGGCAAATTGTGACCAGGAGTCTGGTCAAAGGAATGCAGAGTTCAAGCAGGTGGCTCCTGGTTGGAGTGGCATACTGGGAGGAAATCGTGGAGAGGTTCCAGGACAGCGTAGGAAGGGAGCAGCTGCCCAAGAGAAGAAGTAGAAAGAAAAGAAAACACAGAGCATCTTTCCTCCATCCGTGGGATAACCCTAGCAAGTGAGCAAGAGAACCCTATCCCAATAGTAATGCTGTCTGAGGGTCCTGGACAGTTGTTCCTAACCATCACTGGGCCTTCTCACCTGGCTTACATAGCAACTTGCACCAACCCAATTTAGCTGTCTTAACTCCCTTTTTTAATGGACAGTATCTAAACCCATGCCAAATTTTCAAAGTGTCTTAGACTACTTTATATTCCATAAAATCCCAAGTTGTGCTTTATTTTTTTTCCTGTAAAAAATTTTATTTTTTAATTAAATCTTTATTATTCAGATTATTACATTTGTTTCTCTTTTTTCCTGTCCATAGCTTCCCTCCACCCAGCTCCCACCCCTCCCTCTACACTTACCTCCCCGACATTGACCTCATCCATAGGTGTATGATTTTTGTCCAGTAATCTCCCTGCACGCCCCCTCACCCCTTTTCCCCTGAGAATTATCAGTCCACTTCCTTTCTGTGCTCCTGATTCTATTATACTCACCGGTTTATTCTGTTGATCAAATTCTTAATTCACTTAATTTTTAGATTCACTTGTTGATAGATTTGTATTTGTTGTTCATAATTTACCTTTTTCTTCTTCCTCTTCTTAAAGAGTACCTTTCAGCATTTCATATAATACTGGTTTGGTGCTGATGAACTCCTTTAGTTTTTTTTTATCTGTGAAGCTCTTTATCTGCCCTTCAATTCTGAATGATAGCTTTGCTGGATAGAGTATTCTTGGTTGTAGGTTCTTGCTATTCATCACGTTGAATATTTCTTGCCACTCCTGTCTGGCCTGCATTGTTTCTGTTGAGAAATCAGCTGACAGTCGTATGGGTGCTCCCTTGTAGGTAATGAACTGTTTTTCTCTTGCTGCTTTTAATATTCTCTCTTTGTCTTTTGCTCTTGGTATTTTAATTATGATGTATCTTAGTGTAGTCCTCTTTGGATTCCTTTTATATGGGGTTCTGTGTGCTTCCTGGACTTGTAAGTCTCTTTCTTTCACCAGATGTGGGAAATTTTCATTCATTATTTCTTCAAATAGATTTTCAGTATCTTGTTCTCTTTCTTCTTCTGTGACCCCCACAATTCTGATGTTGGTACGCTTGCAGTTGTCCCAGAGACTTTTTACATTATGTTCACATTTTTGGATTCTTTTTTCTTCTTGCTTTTCCAGTTGAATGTTTCCTGATTTTTTATATTTCAAATTTTTTACTTGATTCTTCCTTCCTCTAGTTTGCTGTTAGGTCTCCGTATAATATTTTTTTTTATTTCAGACAGTGTATGTTTAATTTCTAGTTGGTCCTTTTTCATCTCTAGTTGGTTCTTTTTCATCTCTAGTTGGTCCTTTTTCATCTCCTCTTGGCTCTCGCTAACTTTATCCATCTTTTCTGGGATATTCTTAAAAAACCTTATAAGCATGTTTTTGAACTCTATATCCAGTCATTTGTTTTCCTCCATTTCTTTTGTTTGTGATCTCTTCCTTTGTCTCTGCATTTTCACTATTCCGGGAGAACTTCTGTATTTGATTCAGCCTTATG
The DNA here is from genome assembly GCA_011751065.1 of Lasiurus cinereus. Lineage (NCBI taxonomy): Eukaryota > Metazoa > Chordata > Mammalia > Chiroptera > Vespertilionidae > Lasiurus > Lasiurus cinereus. The sequence goes on along the minus strand of JAAGEH010000393.1, from coordinate 18,139,288 downwards.
ATACAACACTTGCAAAACTGCAAAAGCTGCTCTGTTGAGCTTGGGATAGGTGAAGTCTCAGGGCTTAAGGCTCTGCCTTGCCTTCCAGTCTGCCCCGCCCTCCATGGCCCCTGGGTCTCATGTGACTGGGTAATTGCTGGAGCGGTCCCTATGTGCATGTGCAGTGCCTCTAGACTGCTGCCTTTCCGGCTCCCCTGCACTCTGGGTCCCCAGGGTTTTGCCCGAAACCGGGGTTTAGTGGAGTTAGAAGTGGTGCAATTGGGAGGCTCTGTCTCCCGCCCATTCGTGAAAGCCAGTGGCACAATCAGCTGTGCGCACCACCAGACTTCTGACCTTTCACGACTCCCCTAAATTTCTGTACACTTCTCTCTTTTCACAGTCCAAATTCCCCCCGTATGAGTCTCGCCTGGACCTGGGGTTCAGTGCCGTAGGATAAAGGGTTCAATGCCGTTGGGAGTCTCCATCTCCCTCCTGCCAGAGAAAGCCAACCAGGTACTCCGGCACCCGCTCTTTCCACACACGCTTCTCGCGTCTCCGTATCTCAGCTTTTTGCAGCTCCTTTGGGTATCCATGAACCCCTCTCTTTCCTTCTAGTTGTAGAATTCCCACTCAGCCAGCTTTCCTGTGGTTCTGGATGCTGAGCGTTCTGTCTTTTAGTTGTAATTTTGAAATTGTTGTGCGAGGCAGCAGTGTAGGTGTTTACCTATGCTGCCTTTTGGATTCTCCCAAATTGTGCTTTAAATAGAGCAGTCAGAAAATAAATATACAATTTTATTTGTTGGTTGCTAATACATGGTATTGTGATCTTTCAGTTATATATTTAGTGGTTATGAAGAAATATAATATGAAGCATTCATTGAAATATTTACCAAAACTTATTTGAGCCTGACCATCGTGGCTTAGTAATTGAGCATTGACCTATGAACCAGGAAGTCACGGTTCGATTCCCTGTCAGGACACATCCCCTTTGGGGAATGTCCAGGAAGCAGCCAATCAATTATTCTGTCTCATCATTGAGGTTCCTAACTCTTTCTCTCCCTCTTCCTTCCTCTCTGAGATCAATAAAAATATTTTTTTAATAAAAACTTGTTTGAAGAAAAGATTCTGAATACATTCTGCTTTTTAGTGGCATATAGAAATGGCCAGAATGAAACAATTATAGATGTTTTTCAACTCTGAGAGGTAAAGAAGTACTATTTTAGTTCCATAACAGTTTTAGATTGTCTTTTTAATTGACATGTAAATATAGTAAAATGAGTTTAGTGAAATGGAATAGTCCATTAACTATAATTTCATTGCCCAGTAGGATATGCTAGACACGTAAGGAAATATTTTGGATTATTTCCCAAAAGAGCCTCCAGGAAGTGCCTTGGGTTGCCTTTGTCCCAACTTAGTCTCCTGTTTTCTCACTGTTTTGATCTGCAATCACAGTTGGTGGGAAGGATGTTAATAATACAAGATTATGAACCATCAAATAATAGTAGGATATTTTTCAGTAACTTTTAAAAAATTTATTGTCTAAAGTTTTACATATGTCTCCTTTTCCCCCCAGTAACTTTTTATTATGCTTTTTGACTATTTTAAACAGAACAAAATAAGGAAAATTTTCTAATTATCATTATGTTAACCAGGATACCTCATTAATCAAGATTATAGTCCAACAGCTGTTTTTATTCTTATCCCATGGACATAGTATATAACAATGTCTTCTCTTGTCTTCTACTGAAGAACAAAGATCTTGATAAAGCAATGACTATTTTAAATTGATTAATTAAAGCACCATGTGAACACATTCTGCTCCATCAGTTCAGAAGCTTATGTGAAACACTGAAGACATTTTTCTTTGTGTAGAAATCTCTTAAATTACCTCCCTTTCCCAGAACACTACATTATGTTAGGAGCACAATTTGCAAAATCAGCACTTTATTTAAAAGGGTCAAAACCCTCTCCTACACATTAAGGCTACACCATCTTCCAGAAATAAGTCAGGTGCTTCACAAAATAGGTTAAAGCTGCTGTGATGAAGTACTGATGAGACAGCTTGATGCCTCTCCCAGTAGTGAATTATTCATGGTTCTTGCCCCCCTTTTCCTAGCCATATAATTACATTTCTTTCAAATTGTGTTCCCCTCATACCATTCAAAATTTAATTAGTTGTTTGAGTCTCCTACTCACAGTAGCAGTCACAGAGCATTTACCTGAAACACTGTTCTGGTGCTATATTGTTTGGTAATTATTCAGTTCTTATTCACCCTTCTCTACGCAGGAGTGAGTTGCTACGGGGCTGGAACCCTGTCCCTTTCTCCCTTTCAGTTCTGAAACTGTGACTCGTTGTGAGTTTGCTGATTTACCTTACAGATCTCTATGATTTATTGTAGGTCTTAATTCAGAATTCACTTTCTTAAAGGCATTCTCCCCAGGCAGGTGGTTTGTTTACATATTTCAGTGTAACAGAATATCTTTTGATTTCCTTTCTCCCTAATCCTGGGAGGAATATTCTGAATGGCAGAGTCATGCTTATTTAAATCTCCTCTTAAGTCACATATTGTAACTAATTTTGCTACCGTAACTTGCTCACCTCATGCTATCCCTTAAAGCTGGTGTTTGGAACAAGTTTTTTTTAAGTCTTGAGTGCAGGGGTCTGGATGTTGGGTAACCCACAACAGATATAATGACTTGTGACTATTCTTTCTTTTTTCTTTTTTGGAGCATGATTTCTACCCATTCTTCAAAGGTATGAGGAAGGTGATGAAAGCTTGCCTTATTCTGAAAATAACTGCATACACAACTAGGTTCATTGCTTATTTTTATCTCGCGATCTGTTTTTCTTTCTTTTTTCTTTTTTTTTAATTAAAGCTTTATTATTCAGATTATTACATTTGTTTCTCTTTTTTCCCCTCCATAGCATCCCTCCACCCAGCTCCCACCCCTCCCTCTGCCCTTAGCTCCCTCCCATTGATCTCATCCATAGGTGTATGATTTTTGTCCAGTCTCTCCCTGTACACCCCTCACCCCTTCCCCACTGAGAATTATCAGTCCACTCCCTTTCTGTGCTCCTGATTCTATTATATTCACCAGTTTATTCTGTTGATCAAATTTTTAATTCACTTAATTTTTAGATTCACTTGTTGATAGATATGTATTTGTTGTTCATAATTTTTTGGCTTTTACCTTTTTCTTCTTCCTCTTCTAAAAGAGTACCTTTCAGCATTTCATATAATTCTGGTTTGGAGTTGATGAACTCCTTTAGCTTTTTCTTATCTGTGAAGCTCTTTATCTGCCCTTCAATTCTGAATGTTAGCTTTGCTGGATAGATTATTCTTGGTTGTAGGTTCTTGCTATTCATCATGTTGAATATTTCTTGCCACTCCCGTCTGGCCTGCATCGTTTCTGTTGAGAAATCAGCTGACAGTCGTATGGGTGCTCCCTTGTAGGTAATAAACTGTTTTTCTCTTGCTGCTTTTAATATTCTCTCTTTCTCTTTTGCTCTTGGTATTTTAATTATGATGTGTCTTGGTGTGGTCCTCTTTGGATTCCTTTTATATGGGGTTCTGTGTGCTTCCTGGACTTGTAAGTTTATTTCTTTTACTAGATGTGGGAAGTTTTCAGTCATTATTTCTTTAAATAGGTTTTCAGTATCTTGCTCTCTCTCTTCTTCTGGCACCCCCACAATTCTGATGTTGGTACACTTAAAGCCGTCCCAGAGTCTCCTTACATTATGTTCACATTTTTGGATTCTTTTCTCTTCTTGCTTTTCCAGTTGAATGTTGTCTGCTTCTTTATATTTCAAATTTTTTACTTGATTCTTGCCTTTCTCTAGTCTGCTGTTAGGACTCTGTATAATATTTTTTATTTCAGTCAGTGTATGTTTAATTTCTATTTGATCCTTTTTCATCTCCTCTTGGGTCTCACTAAATTTATCCATCTTTTCTAGCATATTCTTGAAAAACCTTATAAGCGTGGTTTTGAACTCTATATCCAGTCGTTTTTTTCCTCCATTTCTTTTGTTTGTGATCCCTTCCCTTGTCTCGGCATTTTCCCTGTGCCGGGGAAACTTCTGTGTTGGATTCAGCCTTATGATAGCAGACGAAAAGCCGCAGAAGCCTCTGTTGAGCTTGGGAGGGGTGGAGTCTCAGGGCTTAAGGGACCGCCTTGCCTTCCAGTCGGCCCCGCCCTCCATGGCCCCTGAGTCTCACGTGACTGGGTAATGGCTGGAGCGGTCCTTGTGCGTGCGCCTGCGGTGCCTCTAACCACTGCCTTTCCAGCTCCCCTGCTCACCAGGACCACACAAGTCTAGGTCTACAGGGTTTTGCCCAAAACAGGGGCTTAGTTGAGTCAGAAGTGGCACAGTTGGGAGGGTCTGTCTCCCGCCCACTCGTGAAAGCCAGCGGCACAATCGGCAGTCTGTCCTGCGCCCAGCACCGTGCGCGTGCGAGACCAGACCTGATCTTCTGCGACTCCCCTAAATTTCCGTGCACCTCTCCCTTTTCACAGTCCAAACTCCCCCCCGTATGAGTTTCGCTGGATCTGGGGTTTAGTGTCGTAAAATAAGGGGTTCAATGCCGTTGAGAGTCTCCGTTTCCCTCCCGCCAGAGAAAGCCAGCCAGGTTCTCCGGCACCCGCTCTCTCAGCGCGCGCTTCTCAGTACCTCGGCTTTTTGCAGCTCCTCTGGGTCTCCGTGAGCCCCTCTCTTTCCTTCTAGCTGTAGAACTTACACTCCGCCAGCTTTCCTGTGGTTCTGGATGATGTCCGTTCTGTCTTTTAGTTGTAGTTTTGAAATTGTTGTGCGAGGCAGCAGTGTAGGTATTTACCTATGCCGCCATCTTGGATTCCCCCTCGGGACCTGTTTTTCTTAAAAGAGGTGAAATAAAGTGGTGCTTTATTGTGTATATATATATATATATATATATATATATATATATATGAGATAGCTAGATGATAGATGGGTAGATATTTTATATGTATATTCTATATATTTACCATATATAAACATATATCTTATTGATCTATACCTAAATAACCATGTTTTTACATATATTATTTATCATGTATAATTATATTTATAGATATAAATATCTACACTTACGTAAATAATATATTACTAGAGGCCCAGCACATGATTAAATGGTGCACATGTTGGGTCCTTTAGGCCTAGCCTGCCATCAGGGCCATGTCCATCTCAATGTGATGCCTCACACGTTGCCAGCACCCCGTAACTCTCCCAGCTCGCTCCCTTTCCCTGGGCCTCACTTCACCCCCCTACCCCCCCCCACTGCTGGCCACGTGCAACCCTGCCCCTCTCTCCACCTCCACTCACCACCCGGGGACCCGCTCATGCTCCCCGCCCCGCCCACCTGGCGCCCATCCCCAGACCCTCTTCACTGTGTGGCCCTGCCCTCTTTTCCCCAGGCTCCCCAGCCAACCTTGCGCAAGAGCCGAGAATCCCGGACCACAAGAGGTGCTCCATGCACCTTTGGTGATCGGTTGTTTGGTCATGATGCCATTTTGGTGCCATGACACCATTATGGTGTCACGACCACAAGTCTTTTATGATATAGGTTGATAGTTATATATTTTATTTATATACATATCATTAGTGAAACCTTTGCTTACTCTTACCAACATCAAATAAATAACCACACCAGCTGCTCCCATGAGTTTATGGGCTTTCTTTTCAGTAATTAAACAGCTGAGACTATTGATTGCTGCCTTCTGCAAAGGGAATAAAATTGAATGACGTATTTCCACATAAACTGGCTTTTAGTGGCTTTGAGATTTCAGATAAGGTAATTCCCTTGCATACATGAAAACCTAACAGTTTTATTAAGACTGCATTTTGCTGACACTTTTTGTACCTGGAGAGTCTTTACACTACAAACAGGTCTCAAACGTGAATACCATAATTTATCTTAATGCTCAGGATTTACTTCCCGGAGACAGTGTCTTGAGCATCTTGAAAAGTAGCCAGTAGATTTCCAAACAGATCCAGACTGTTGTCTCCTAAGGAAAGAGGAAAGAGAAGTTAGTTTTTATTCTTCAAATGAACACCCTGCCCCGTCCCGGTGTGCAGTGACGATTTGCTGCTCCCGTTTCTACATCTGAAAAATTCTTGGCAGTAAAATGCTGTACTGTCCCTTTGGAGAAGGAAAAGAAATATTTGACAGTAAGGTATTTTAGTTACTTGAATTGTCATTTAACCAAGTGACTATCTAATAGTTGAATAGCAATATACAAAATTACTTTTTTCTAAGGTATAAACAGTTTCAGCTCCAGCACAGGAGGAAGACTAAGTACATTTATATTGACTTCTTGAAGGAATAATGAAGGCCTTTGCTGATCATGAAAAGAGCTTGAAAGTAAATGGAATCATGGTGATGGTGAAAGGGTAGAATCTGAATGGAAACAAACACATATGATAGTCACCTTTTCCCTTGATTAATGTAGTTTGTCCTCAGGAAAGTGTCTTGGGCCTCCTATTTGAACCTATGAAGGGAAAAAAATCACTGACAATAGTTTATCTATTTTAACCAATGATCAGAAAAAGGAGAAAGTCTACAATATCCAATGCTACAAGGGAGATCAGGATAAATGAGACCACTAGTCATGTGAAATTGTGTGCGTGCGCTTCTTCATCTGTAAAATGAGAGAGTGGAAATAAATATCAAAGATATCTCCCAGCTTTAAAATTCTTTGATTCTATAATTTTACAATTACAAATGAGTAGGTAGATGATCTTCCAATAAGAAATTTTGGTAGAGTATCCCTTCAAGGGATTTCTGAGGGGGTGGTGGAGGGTGGGGACAAGTGAATGGTGGGCCAGAAAAAGATAGTAGATAGAGATGACTTGTTTAAAAAGTTTGTAGTTCATAGAAGGAAAGAAATGAGATGATCATTAGATTGATTACAGTATTGATTGAAGATTTTTCCAGGATACTGGACATCTGTGCTTTTTCTAGAAACAGAGGAGGAAGAGTACTATAGGTTAGTGAATTAGAGAAGTGAATCCTGCTTTTCAGAGACGTGAATGAGAAAGACAAGTATCCAGTGTTGGTTCCAGTTAGATGATTTCTAAGGCACCCATGATTCCTTGGGTCTGTGTAAAGGAAGAAATTGATGATACTTGTGATGATGAAAATCAACAACAACAAAAACAGGAAAAAACTGAGCAAGCAGGATCCCAGAAGATTAACAGGCAGGGCGAAGAACAGCCATCTGAAAGTAGGAAACGTATCCTTTTGAAGCATGAGGCAAGGAAAAAAAGAGAATGAAAGACTGGAATGGAAGGGATATGCACGTGAGAGAAAGTTAGATCTATCTGATAGTCTATAGTTTTCTTCACGAGAAATCCACGGTCATACCTGACAAGATGTGGGAATTGCATTAGATTTGGGTGAGAACAGAGCTAAGACAGGATCTCACTTTGAGCCAATGGTCATTGAACTGCAGTTACTTCCTATGGACCTTGACCATTTAATAGCAATGATTCAGTTTACGTATTGTGTTGTGACTGTTCAAATTGACATATCTGCTCTCTGAATAGGTAGTAGCAAAATTATCCTGGTATCTATAGGGCCCCAAACCAATAGCCATAACTATTGTATAAAACTTCAGAGGAAACGAAAACCTAGAAAAGTTAAGTGCCTGGCCGAGGGCCACAGTGAGTTTTCATTATGGTCAAGAATAGAAATATATCTTCTATTTTCTTTACTGGTGTTCTCTGCTATAATTCATTCTGTATAGAGACTCACTAAGGCAGTGTAGTCCAAAGAATAAAGCAATGAACTAGGCTCACTGTGGCCTTATCCTTGGTTCTGCCACTGTTTTGGGATGGCTCAGTATCTCTAAGCTTCATTCCTTATTGGTAAAAATTTTCTAGTTTAATGTATCCTTAAAAAATGTATAGCAGCTTTAAGGACCAATTGAAGTTAAATACCAAAGGTTCTGGCTACCTGGGATTTCATTAACTGGCTTCCAGCAATTAGGGGGTTATAGAAGGAAGAAAAGTTCAGAATTCCAAGAAAGGACATGTTAATGAGTAAACCACTTAAAGATTAATAACCTCTCAAATATTCTTCTGATGCCATTGGTGCCTTTCTCACCAGTCTAGTGAGATGAAAGAAGAATGAATGTCAAAGCAACACAAGTCAGTTATGAAGTGAAATTGTACATGATGCATGATATACAAGATTTTATGAGGTAGATGAAAGTGATTTTGGAACTCTGCTTACAACATACCAAGGCCATTGCCAAAGGAGGAGTTGACAGAGCACTTAACAACTAAGGAATGGACAATCACCAAGGATGGTGACATATAAGGACTTAAAAAAAGAAACCAGTGAATTTCAAAGAATTGTGAGGGACCCTTGGGAAAATGTAGAAGCCCTCAAATATTCTTGCATCTTCTTTTTAAAAGCCATGTACTATACCACTCAATTTTGAGGGCAATTATATGACACTCTCAATCAACACTTGATTCATTTAAGTTTGTTATAAGAATTATAACATAACTAGAATTATAACCTAAATTGGATTACATGGGAGGAGCCTGCAACCAAGATATGTGCCTTTGACCAGAATTGAGCTCCAGGCTCTTTAGTCCACAGGCTAACACTCTGTCCATTGAGCCAAATCAGCGGGTATAGGAACCCAGTATTGAGAAGTTTTATATTTTCTTCATCTTTCTGAGTTTACCTTGTTTTTTTTTTTTACATTCTTTATCATAGAAGGAAACAAGGGTCCTTTCGTTCTCCTCCTACTGGAAGGGGTATAATAGATTCTGTTCTTTCCTCAGCAGGCAGAGAATGCTTGGAGTGGAAAATACTTCTACCAGATGCAAAAGATGGATACTTTGCCTGTTTAGGGAGGCAGAACAGCTGAAAAATATAATTGGGAAATAACTAATTGGTTTAAATTAATGAGTTTCATTGATTCACTTTCATATTAGTGCTTTTCCTTTGATCAGCTTAATCCCAAAAATCTCATGGAGAAGTACCAGTTAATATCTTACAAGTAAGCCCATCCCGCTATTCAGGTGAACAGTTTTTCTAACCAATTTCTACATTGCATGACAGAGAATAAAACTTAATTCTCTTCTGAGATTCTCACTAGTTGTGTACTTTATTAACCCTAAGGGTCCCAGGAGATGGTGATGGTTACCCATTTGGGATCCAAGAGATACCGAGAGGATGTTGGTACTGCTCATTCTGAGAAGCTATACCAATTTGGACAGTCATAACTGAATATATGAATTGAATTGTTAGTACTGATGTTCAGAGTTCCCAGGAAGTGTTTGCAGCACACTGGCCATTGGCTCAAAATCTAGCATAGAATATGTTGCTCTTCCCATTTTGGTAGCTGCATCTAAATGATGTGTATTACTCGGGTACCCTGAGAAGCACATGCTGTTAGAGATGGAGTTAGGAGTGTCAGAGATTTATTGGGTGATTTCGCTGTTCGAAGGGGAAGAGAAAGAAGCTGGAGTGGGGCAGGTGAGCTTTGGATAATGATGTAGCTCTGACCAACTTGGCCAGCCTAACAGAACTCCAGAGCAATGATTGCTCTTTAGGAGTCCTGGGTTGGACAGAAATAGGCAGCTCCTATTATTCTGGTGTGTTCAGTCATGGCTGAGCTTCATCGCAAACACTATGGCAACATTCTGAAGGCACTGCCTCTGGAGCCTACCAGCTAACTGAATCCTCATAGCTGAATGATGAGTTCTTTCTTGAGAGTCCTGAGCAACATACCTTCTTGGTAAAAACTCATGCCACTATAAATAGGAAGCTAATACCGAACCATCTGAATGAACAAATTCTTCAGAAACAGACTCACACTCTTCAAAATGGCAGCATTTGGCAGTCTGTGAGTTACAAATTTCAGTAGCCAACAGGGTTCACAAGATTGTATTTTGGGAACATGCATTGCTTTGCTTTCAACTTAATTTTATTCTGAAAAATAGTGATGATAAAGAACTCATCCTGTGTAAATAGTTTGCTTTTAGAAGTTGCTTAGCAGTGAGACAAAAACAAAAGGAAGAAGCAATTAGGTTTATATTTAGTGCTGTATCTATATGCATCTGCAACACATTTCAGGAATAATTCAAAAGGGCCAATCCATTTCATGCCTCCTGCTGCTAAATGAATGTGGGAGTCAAGCTGCTATTTTCACAATGCAAGACATTTATTGTTGATAAAAAAAATTCTCCTACTTATATATAATCAGTGTCATGGCAAATGATGCTGGAGAATTCGTCTTGTTAAGCATAAAGTGGAACAGTCTTTAAAAAACTAAAAATTAGGCCTATGAGTTAAAAAGTAAAAAATCAGTAAACCACAAATCAAAGCATATAAACACTTTCAACTGTGTTCAAAGCCACCATTTCTCTGCTGAGAATGTGTTCTTTAGGTAGAAAGAGTGATCTTAATGTCTTACCCCTCCTCAATTGAACAATACAGCAAGCACTTTGATTATTTAGTCAATATAGGACTATTTAGCTCTGTGCCTGGCTCATTCACAGTTATCAATGTTAATACAACTAAATGTCAGCTACTGCTTATAGCAAACTTCTCTCCTATTCCCTCTCCACCACCTCTCCAAAATGTATATAAAGTCAATAACTAATTCAGTTGAGGTTATGATAGATTTGGCCTATAAATTATTGTGTTTACAAGTCACTTCTGCTTCCTAATAGTTTCTACAGGAATGATTTGTTCTGAGGTATATCAGGAATGGGGGTGACATCCCTAATCTGTTTCTTCCATTTAGATGGACTGTGAAAACACTTTTAATCAGACTGCTTCTTTCAGGCCTCTATGAGTGTGATCCTTGGACTGAAATGGTTTCTAAGTGCAGAATACAGAATATTAGTGAGACCACTAGTACTTAGAAATAAGTTTTTAGGCTGACATAGCTCAGAAGGAAAGGAAGAGAGATATAGGAAGGTTAAATCAATTTATTTCCACTGGACAGCCTACCACCCAGTATACCATAGAACACAGTAAGTGTCTTTACCCCTACAATATGCTCAACATGGTGCCTCGGGACTATTTGGAATACTGACCATGGTCACAGACCTATCTCCTATTAAAACCCACATAGGTGGCAACACAAGCAGAGATGAGAAAACATTCTTTGTAAGCATGGAGGTGTTTGCTATGAAAGAGAAGACACATGGAGCACCTTAGGAATTTTTTAGAACTGGAGAGGTGGATATATATGTTAAAATTCTATGAGGTCCTTTATTTTTTTCCTATTGATTTCTGAAAATGAATCTGGATGTAGATATTAAAACCTTCATCAGAATCATTTTAAGACATTTACTTGTAGGTTTTAGTTCAATCAGGGCTATTTGTGTTATCCGTAAACATAACTTGGAAGTAGAATTTTTACACTTTAGTACTATTAACATTTGGGCGGATAATTATTTGTGGTATAACTGTTCTGTTTATTATGGGATGTTTAGCAGCATCCTTGGCCTTTATCCTCTAGATCCCAGTAACACATAAACGCACTAGTTATAAAAACCAAAAATGTCTCCAGATATTGCCAAATGTATGCTGAGGGTAAAATTCGCTCCAGTTGAGAATCATAGTTCTAAACAAGTGGTTCACAAAATTATTTACGGAATGAAGATCTAGAAATTAGTTTAGAATTCATGTGAAGGTTATAAGTTGGTGGTTGGCTGAACCATCTCTTTCTACCCCTGTTTTTCTGTTCCCTGTGAAGAGCGATGTTTCCTGTGTCTTTGTACATTGACCTCTTCTTGACCTGATAGCATGCCAGCCTCCTAAAAGGCAAGAACAATTGTGACAGAGATCAGACTGAGTAATGGGATGCCAACATCTTCCATTAGAGCTGTATTCACTATAAATGTGTCTGTAATCCATAAGAGGGTTGGAGGAAAAACACAATGAAAACCTTTCAAGACTGGTTCAATTAAGAGGCTCCCAGGAGAGACTGAGTACCAACAATAGAAAATTCAATATTGGGCTAACAGAATGACACTTCATCTCATAAATGTCCTTTTCCTCTATTTTGTAAAGAAAAATATTCTGCAGTGACCTTTTGAAAAATATGGTGTTTAGTTTTTGTTTTTTGTTTTTTTAAAGAAATGCCTCTTTAAGATTTTTTAAAGCCAATATTCATAGGAAATTTATTAGGGGGGAGTGAGATTATAAAATGAACTGTTGCAGTGTCTAAAACCAACTGTTTTGATGTATAGTTGAAATTATCTGGGTTTTACCTTAGACAAAGCTGAAAAAGAAGAATGGCTGCCAAGCTTGATATGATAGTGTGGATGCCAATGACTTTGTTCTTTACCTTATGTGTGTGTAAAGGAATATCACATGCATCCCTGTTCAAAAATTTTCGTAATAAACAGGACAGTTCCACCACAAATAAGCAGCATTCAGGGAATACGCTGTTTTTGTTGGTCTTAGAGGTAGCCTTCTAAAATTGACAGCCTGTGTACCATTTATAAAGAGCTTTTTATCTATTTACAGGGAAATACTCAGAAAGATTCATTTCAGCAGCAGGATTAAAATGGGCTTAATAGATGTGATAATGGCATTGTGGTTAGGTTTTTAAAAATACTTTGAAATATTTATAGATTAAATAATATGGTCTCAGGGATCAGTTTCAAAATAATTCAAGATAGGCAGAGGAGAGAAATATCGATGAAAATGCATTGATTATGAGTTGATCACTGTTGAAGTGGCTGATGACTGTGTATTAAGGTGGTGGGATTGTTATACTATTTTCTTTTTTAAAAATATATTTTATTGATTTTTTACAGAGAGAAAGGAAGAGGGATAGAAAGTTAGAAACATTGATGTGAGAGAAACATCGATCAGCTGCCTCCTGCACACCCCCTACTGGGGATGTGCCTACAATCAAGGTACATGCCCTTGACTAGAATCAAACCTGGGATCACTGAGCCAAACCGGTTTTGGCATTATACTATTTTTTTTCCTTCATTTACATATCTAAATTCTTCAATAATAGAAGTTAAAAACCAAATTATGAAATTCAGTTATACTTGATATATACAGATTGAGAGACTTATTACTAATTGTTTGACTTAAGATAGGATTCTTTCTGTGACAAAGTTATGTATGAAAGTCAAAACATTGCTTTCTGCTAACAGTTATTTGCACAGAGCTCAATATATCTGACCAACAATTTTGCTCTGCCATGCAGTAGTGACAGATGGTATGAAAAATTTACGTGACAGATGGTGGTGATTATTAAACAGTAAACAGCGGCAGTTTATCAGGAACCAAACAAAAAATAGTTTTGTTGTTGGTGATGCATCTAAATTATCCTTCTTTATATAATTGAGATTTTAACATTGTGATAGGTGTGCTCTGCTAACAATATGAAACAAACTTTAGAACTTCAAAAGATTTTAAGCTCTAACTTAAGATTCACTATTGTTCCTTAGATAAGAACTTGAATATATTAAGTGAATAATCAAGTGAGGGATAAACTTTGAAGTAAGCACAGAATAGTATTATAACTTAGTGTTTATATCACAGATGTTTTAGTAAGCTATGGATGAAAGAAAATTTCATGAGGTTCTGTTTTTAAACAAAGTATAAATTATCAAAGGTTTACTCAGGCTCAGGGCTGATCAGCAGGGATACAAAAATGCATATGATTTCTCTTCTCTCAGAAGCTTGCAATCCACCTCTGACATTGGATAACTAGTCTACCCACAGAGGGCAACCAGAAGTAGCCAATAGAAGTACAGTTTTATAGTAGGGATGCAGTAGAAGTTTTAATTGATTATGATCAGGAACATAAAAATAGTTTCACTGAGGAAGTGATATTTGAGCTGGGCCTTGAAAAATTAATATATAATAAATAGGAGGAAGGGCAAGCCATGCCAATGTAACACCATGAGCAAAAGCAAAGAGGGAAAAACACAATATGAAATGGAATAGAATTTACTCAGAAGATTGGTTGCAAAGTTGGATCGTATGTAAAACTGTGTGTGTGTGTATATATATATATATACATATATATCCCTAAGTTGACCATGTGCAATAAGATGGTCTCACTGTGAAAGGCAAGTAAGGTAAAAGCTTAAGGTAAGAATGTCCAAGGGGAGAAAAGAAACATGTCCCCTAACTCAAGTGAGTTAAAATGGCTATTGGATTCTTCCACATTATTTAACTTAGTTTTCCTTTTTTTGCTTTTTTTGTTATCGTATGCTTTTTAACTTAATTTTTGTTAAGCCCATATAGTTGAATCCTCAGTTTTATACTATGTAATGCAACTGTTCTATTGTCTAGGAAGGTATATAGAGGATCGGAAGGAATGTAGGAGAGAAGATGAATTTGAAAGAGCCAACATTTAGAGGGATATGCCTTAAACTCTCTGGGTCAAATTAGGATCTGAGCCCAGCTAGTGTAGCTCAGTTGGTTGAGCAAATATTGTCCCCTGTTCCAAGAGCTCATCTGTTAGCTTCCTGGTCAGGGCATATGCCTGAGTTGCAGGCTCAATCCCCAGTAAGCAGGAGTGGGGGGCAGGGAGTAGGGGCGTGCAATGTTTCTCTGCCTCTTCCTTCTTCTCTCTTTAAAGTCAATAAAAACATGTTTCAAAAAAAATTACGATCTAATTTTGAAAAGTCCAATATGGCAGAAAAGAGTGGGGGAAAAATCAGTGTTGTGTCCTTTTCCAGAATTTAAACATATTTGGTGTCTGATGTAGGGAAAATCCCATGGATTTTGAGTAACATACACATTGTTGTTTAAACAGCACTTTACACGACGTTGGTTCTCTACAGGTGAAAATAAATACGGATCAAGAAAAATTTTAAGAAAAAAATTGAAAGGAATCTATTTGAACTTTTCTACATAGTCTGAAATTTGTACATGTTACATATTATTTTCAGAACCAGAAAATGTTAAAGCCATTATACTTATGGAAAAATTCTATTTATCCTACAAGTAATTGAAACTTACAATTTGTCAAACATTCTAAGAGGTAATGTCTGAAATTTCTACATGATATATATTACTTTCAGAACCAGAAAATGTTAAAGCCATTGTAATTATGGAAAAATTCCATTTATCCTGCAAGTAATTGAAACTTAAAATTTGCCAAACATTCTAGGAAGATAATGAGACTGTTAATGAAAAGGCAAACATTTGAGTCCCTGCCCTTTCAATTAGAGAGGCAGACATCACTCTCCCAGTTCCAATGGTTGAGTATTATGAAGATGTATTGGCTGCTGTGAAAATTCAGTTTATTCTGAGGGTCAGAGAATAATTCCCTGAGGAATGACTTGGAATCTGTCATCTTTTTTTATTAATTTTTTATACATATCTTCCCATTGCCCCCCTCCATCCCCAGCATACCCCAACCCCCCAGTGTCAATCAATGTTCATTGGTTATGCTTATATGCATGCATAAGAGTCCTTTGATTGATCTCTTATCTACCTCACCTAACTTTAATCTTCCTGCTGTAATTTCACAGTCTGATGCTTTACTACCTCTGTATCTATCCTTTTGTTCATCAGTTTATAATGTTCTTTATTACTCACAAATGAGTGAGATCATGTGATGCTTCTCCTTCATTGACTGGCTTATTTCACTAAGCATAAGGTTCTCCATTCCAACCAGGTTGCTGCAAATGGTAAGAATTCCTTCTTTTTAATGGCAGCATAGAATTCCATTGTGTAGATGTACCACAGTTTTCTGATCCATTCATCTGCTGACGGGCACCTAGGCTGTTTCCAAATTGTGGCTATTGTAAATTGTGCTGCTATGAACATAGGGGTACATAAATCCTTTCTGATTGGTGTTTGTGATTTCTTAGGATAAATTCCTAAGAGTGGGATTACAGGGTCAAATGGGAGATCCATTTTTAGTTTTTTAAGAAAACTACATACTGTTCTCCACAGTGGCTGCACCAATCTGCATTCCCACCAACAGTGAACAAGGGTTCCTTTTTCTCCGCATCCTCGCCAACACTTGTCGTTTGTTGATTTGTTGATGATTGCCATTCTGACAGGTGTAAGATGGTATCGCATTGTCGTTTTGATTTGCATCTCTCGGATGATTAGTGACTTTGAACATGTTTGCATGTGCCTCTTGGCCTTCCTTCTGTCGTCTTTCAAAAAGGATCTATTTAGGTCCGTTGCCCATTTTTTTATTTGATCGTTTATCTTCCTTTTATTAAGTTGTATAAGTTGGCTGTAGATTTTGGAGATTAAATCTTTATCAGTGATATCATTTGCAAAGATGTTCTCCCATACAGTGATCTTTCTTGTTGTTTTGTTGATGGTTGCTTTTGCTGTGCAAAAGCTTTTTATTTTGATGTAGTCCCATTTGTTTATTTTTTCTTTAGCTTCAATTGCCTTTGGAGCAGTATCAGTGAAGAAGTTCTTTCGGCATATATCTGAGATTGTGCTGCCTGTGAACTCCTCTAGTATTTTTATGGTTTCCCTTCTAACGTTTAAGTCCTGTATCCATTTTGAGTTTATTTTTGTATTTGGTGTAAGTCGGTGGTCCAGTTTCATATTTTTGCATGTATCTGTCCAATTTTCCCAACACCATTTATTGAAGAGGCTATCTTCGCTCCATTGAATGTTCATGCCTCCTTTGTCAAATATTAATTGAGCATAGTGGTTTCGGTGGATATCTTGGTTCTCTATTCTATTCCATTGGTCTATATGTCTGTTCTTGTGCCAATACCAGGCTGTTTTGAGAACAGTTGCTTTGTAGTATAGCTTGAAATCTGGTATTGAGATCCCACCTACTTTGTTCTTCTTTCTCAGAATTGCTGTAGCTATTCGTGGTCTTTGTTTGTTCCAGCTGAATCTATGAAGAATTCTTTCTAGGTCTGTGAAATATGTCGTTGGTATTTTAATGGGGAGTGCATTGAATCTATAGATTGCTTTGGGTAATATGGACATTTTAATGATGTTGATTCTCCCAATCCATGAGCATGGTATGCTCTTCCATCTGTTAACATCTTCCTCTATCTCTTTTTTCAGTGTCCTGTAGTTTTCTACATATAGGTCTTTTAACTCTTTAGTTACGTTTATTTCTAGGTATCTTAATTTTTTTGGTGCGATGGTAAATGGGATTGCTTTTTGAGTCTCTTTTTCTATAATTTCACTATTAGTGTATAGAAATGCCACGGACTTCTTAGCATTAATTTTGTATCCTGCTACATTGCCAAATTCATTAATTAAGTCAATTAGTTTTGGAATGGAGTCCTTTGGGTTTTTTTATGTACAATATCATGTCATCTGCAAATAAGGACAGCTTTACTTCTTCTTTTCCAATTTGGATGCTTTTTATTTCTTCTTCTTGTCTAATTGCAATGGCTAATATTCCAGTACTATGTCGAACAGGAAAGGTGAGAGTGGGCATCCCTATCTTGTTCCTGTTCTTAGGGGAAATGGTTTTAGTTTTTATCCATTGAATATGATGTTAGCCGTGGGTTTATCATATATGGCTTTTATGATGTTGAGGTATGATCCTTCTATTCCCACTTTGCTGAGAGTTTTTATCAAGAAAGGGTGTTGGATTTTGTCAGATGCTTTTTCTGCATCAATTGATATGACTATGTGATTTTTATCTCTCAATTTGTTTATGTGATATATCACGTTTATTGATTTGTGGATATTGTACCATCCCTGCATTCCTGGGATAAATCCTACTTGGTCACGGTGTATGATCTTTCTGATGTACTGCTGGATCTGATTTGCTAGAATTTTGTTGAGGATTTTGGCATCTATGTTCATGAGAGATATTGGCCTATAATTCTCTTTCATTTTGTTGTCTTTATCTGGTTTTGGTATTAGGGTGATGCTGGCTTCATAGAAAGTGTTTGGAAGTGTTCCTTCTTCTTGAATGTTTTTGAATAGTCTGAGTAGGATAGGTTTTAATTCTTCCTTGAATGTTTGGTAAACCTCTCCTGTGTAGCCATCTGGACCCGGGCTTTTATTTGCTGGAAGCTTTTTGATGACTGCTTCAATTTCTTCCATAGTTATTGGACTATTGAGATGTTTGGCTTCCTCCTCATTGAGTTTTAGAAGGTTATATTTTTCTAGGAAAATGTCCATTTCTTGCAGGTTGTCCAGTTTGTTGGAATAGAGTTGTTCATAGTATTTTTTAACAATCCTTTGTATTTCGGCGGGGTCTGTTATTTCTCCTCTTTCATTTCTGATTTTGTTTATTTGGATCTTCTCTCTTTGCTTCTTGGTGAGCGTGGCTAGAGGTCCATCAATCTTGTTTATCCTTTCAAAGAACCAGCTCTTGGTTTTGTTGATCTTTTGAATTGTTTCTTTGGTCTCCAAGTTGTTTATCTCCGCTCTGATCTTCACTATTTCCTTCCTTCTGAGTACACTGGGCTTTTCTTGTTGCTCTTGTTCTAGCTCTTTGAGTTGTAGGGTTAGGTAATTTATTACCATTGTTTCCTGTTTTTTGTAGTAGGCTTGTAGGGCTATGAACTTCCCTCTCAAGACTGCTTTCACTGTGTCCCATAAATTTTGTATTGTTGTGTTGTCAATGTCATTTGTTGCCATGATGTTTTTTATTTCTTCCTTGATCGCTCTGGTTACCCAGTCATTGTTTAATAGCATGCTGTTTAGTCTCCATGTGTTTGATTTCTTTCTATTGTTTTTATTATAGTTGATTTCCAGTTTTATGCCACTGTGGTCTGAGAAAATGCTTGATATGACTTCTATCTTCTTGAATTTGAAGAGACTTTTCTTATGACCCAACATATGATCTATCTTTGAAAATGACCCATGTGCACTGGAGAAGAATGTATATTCTGTGGCTTTGGGTTGAAATGTTCTGAAGATGTCAATTAATTCCATCTGGTCTAGTGTGTCATTTAGGATTGATGCTTATTTCCTGATTTTTTGTTTAGAGGATTTGTCCAATGGTGACAGTGGGGTATTAAAGTCTCCTACTATGATTGTATTGCTGTCAATCTCTCCCTTAATATCCTCCAAGAGTTTTTTTAATGTATTTAGGTGCTCCTATATTGGGTGCATACATGTTTACCAGAGTTATTTCTTCTTGTTGGATTGTTCCCTTTAGTATTATGAAGTGGCCTTCTTTATCTCTTGTTATGTCCTTCACTTTGAAATCTAATTTGTCAGATATAAGTATTGCAATCCCAGCTTTTTTTTTCATCTCCATTTGCCTGAAATACCATCTTCCATCCTTTCACTCTCAATCTGTGTGCATCTCTTTTCCTGAGGTGGGTTTCTTGCAGACAGCAGATATATGGATCATGTTTTCTTATCCAATCGGTTACCCTATGTCTTTTGATTGGAGCATTTAATCCATTTACATTTAAAGTTATTATTGATAAGTACTTATCTGTTGCCATTTTTAGTCCTTACCCCCGAGTTCCTTCTTCGCTTCTTCTTTCTTTTTATTATAGCAGACCCTTTAACATTTCTTGCATTGCTGGTTTGGTATAAATATATTCCCTTAGTCCTTTTTTGCCTGTGAAGCTTCTGATTTCACCTTCAATTTTGATTGAAAGCCTTGCAGGGTACAGTATTCCTGGATTCAGACCCCTCCTTTGCATGACTTGGTATACTTCATTCCATTCTCTTCTGGCCTGATGAGTTTCTGTTGAAAAATCAGTAGCTACTCTTATGGGGTTTCCTTTGTAGGTAACTTTCTGTTTCTCTCTGGCCGCATTTAAGATTCTTGCTTTGTCATTGCTGTTTGTCAATTTAATTATAATGTGCCTTGGTGTCGGTTTTTTGGGGTTCATTTTGCTTGGGACTCTGTGAGCTTCTTGGATTTGTGTGGGTTTTTCTTTTCTTATATTGGGGAAATTTTCTGTTATTATTTCTTCAAACAGGTTCGCTAATCCTTGTTCAGTTTCCACTCTTTCTGGAACCCCAATTATGTGGATGTTGTTTTTTTTTCGTGTTATCCCAAAGTTCCCTTAGGCTCTCCTCTTGCTTTTTAATTTTTTTTTCTAGAAGCTGCTGTACTTGGGTATTTTTTCCTACCGTGTCTTCTAGCTCACTGATGTGGTCCTCTGCTTCTTCTAGTCTGCTTTTGATGCTTTCTATTGAGTTCTTTAAAGCAGTGATGTCATTTTTTGTTTCTTTGTGCTTTTCTTCATTCTTCTTCTTCATTTCCTCTTGGCTCTTACTCAGATTGTCGATTTTGTCTTCCATTCTTTTCATCCACCTCATGATCATTTTTCTGAACTCTTTCTCTGGCAGGCTTATTTCTGCTTCTATTTTGTTTACTTCCTTTTTTGGTGATACCTGCCTATCTGTCGTATGTGGGCTGTTTCTTCTTCTGCCCATGGTTTTTCTTCTCCGGGTGTTTGGTTATGTGGTTCTCTCTCTTACGTTGATTCAAAGGCACAAACTACAACACGACCCGGTATAGCACACAAGGCACTGAACAGAAATGTATTCACGATGTTAATAATCACCAATAAAGTGACCACCAATGAAAGACAAATTAGGGGTAAGTAGAGAAAGAAGAAGAGAAAAATGAGGGAAAAGGAAAGGAAAGATGTGCCCAAATCAGATTGGGAGAGGGAGAAAGAAAAAAAAATAACTAAATGAACAATAAAATAAAATAAAGGAGAAGAAGAAAAAGAAAAGAGAAAGAGAAAGAGAAACAAAGTCAGCGAGAAAAGAAAGTGGATAAGAGAGAAAAGGGGAACAAAATATAGATGTCAGGAGAAAACTCCAATAGAACAGTCACTAATCCCAATAAAGGCCAGCAACCAGTACCTAGAGATTAATACAAACTGCAAATTACAACTGGTATCGAGGGAGGTGAGGGAAAAGAGAGGTAGAATATAAAGCAAGCAAAAAACAAAATAAAACAAGTAGAATAAGCTAAAACAATCTCACAAAAATGTTTAAAAAATCGATATAATCACTGTTCAGGCAAATAGGAAAAAAAGGACATAGAGAGAAAACAACTTTTTGGCTAGTGAAGACAAGAAGGGAGAGGTTTGTATGGACTTGTAGTAGGGGATTTGAAATTAGATATCTAAGTGGGGTGAAATTTTAACCAGGTAAAGAGAAAGAATAGGGAGAATCTAAAGTTGGAAAAGGGAAAGAGAAACAAGACAACAAAATGGGGAAAGTTAGGTGGAAAGTGTTGGCATAAAGGTAGAGTTGAGTTGGAGTAAAATTATGCTAAAGGAAAGATGAAAATAGAATATAAAACTCTAATCCTAAAGTAAAATAAAGAGAAAACAAAATGACACTTGTTTTTTTCCAAAAAGGTAAAAATCTAGTAGTAATAATACTAGTTGAAAACAAAAATGTAATAATTAAAAAGGTAAAATCAATTGAGGTGGAAAGAAAAAAAATAGTCTTTTAATTAAAATATGTAAAAAATAAAAAATAAAAAATAAATTTAAAAAAAAAGAAAAAGAAAAAAAAATAGAATGATCACTCACTTCCACTATTATTCTGCTTGGCACTCCTGTTTCCCAGTAGGGAAGGTATTGCAGTTCCCTGTGTTGCACTGTTGACGTTTTAATCTCTTTATTCTTTTGTGGTTATGCAAGAGTCAATTTGTGTGTCATCCACTGGGTGGCAGTGTTTCGGAATTGATCTCTGAGGCAAAGCACAGGACCTCTCTAGGCTGTGCTCAGATCCTGCTACTCTATGGTTCCCAAAACCAGTTTGTGGGGGTTTTGCAGCCGGGACACTGTGATAATTCCCAAGCTGTCCCTCTGCCTCAGATAAAAATGAGTCGTTTTCCCGAGCTCCCCTCTGTCAACAGCTCAGAGAGTCTGCCTCCACACTTAGTGATCACGCCCTGCCCACCTCCGCAGACCTCTCCAGAGGCAACTTTCCCGCAGCCCGGTTCCCACAGTGTGCGGTCTCTGTTCTGCGGGGCAGGAGACCTCACCTTATCTCAGGCGAAATCTGACCTTTCTGTGTGCCATGTGGATCTCTGAATCCGCCGCCCGCATGTCTGCGCTGATTGGAGAGCGGTGTTCTGGGTCCCCTGCTGTTCCGTGAGTAATTCAGCCGTAGTGTTCAGACCGCTGCAGACATCCACCTCCCTCGGCAAGATGGCATGGTCTCCGCATTCGCGCTGGTGGCTCCGGCTGACAAAAACCCCGCGGCAGTGGGGCTGCCTGGCCAGGAGAGCCCCGTCCAGCAGTTCCCCGCCTTCTCCTGGAGGATAACTGACTCTTAACTTGCCAACAAACACTCCCCGTGCAACTCTCAGCTGCTCTCTCTCCCTCTGCCCAGCGACAAAGCTCCAGACTCGTACGTCTACTCCGCCGCCATTTTTTTCTCTTTGGAATCTGTCATCTTAATGATGAGTTTGGGTTAGTGTGGCCATTGGGGGCTCAAGAATCTCCCCGGGACTTGAGAACGTGTTTTGAAATTGTTCACAGTGACAGTCTGATTTTTAAAAATACACATCTTGTAGACTATTTGGATGATCACTTCCTGACCTAATTCTGCTACATGATTTCATTGCTCTCATGGTCTTTTTTATTTATGATACCTTGAAACAAGGAGACTAATTAGAAACCTAAAACAGTAACTGTGTAAGTAGTTTAGAGTACAGTTGTAGTAGCCATGGTAGATAGGACTAAATGTATTCCAGAAGTATTAAGGAGATTCGTTAAAAAGGAGATGGGTAAAGTTGATGGAAGTATAAAGGTTGATACCACAATTTTAATTTAAGTAACTCAATGAGGGCTAAGGCTATTAACTGAGGAAGGAGATGGTAGTTAAGGGAATGGGTTATAGATAACCTTGTATGTGTTCAAATCCTGGCTCTATCATTCTGTCTGTATGAATCTAGGTGAATTATCTGCTCACTTTAACCTCTTCTGCAAAATTTGTGGATGGAAACAATAGTACATGTATGGAGTTACAATGCTTAATAATGGGAATGGCTATAGTGGTGTTAATGGTGTTATTTGCAATAAGAATAGGTTTGCATGGGTAGGGGGGAGGGATGTGAATTTGGCTTTGGAGGTGCCATGCAATTATAGATAGAATGTAGATAGATGATAGATAGATAGATACATACATACATACATAGACAGATCTATAGCTACCTATATCTATCTATCTATCTATCTATCTATCTATCTATCTAATACATATATGTATTATGTATGTATTTAGGAGTATTTAAAACAAAATAAGATAAACTTAGCTGGAAAACAAAATTGATGAAATAAGTTCACATAGAAATAAAGGAAATGATTATTTCAGGACCACAGCCCTTAGCTCAGGTGGGCACACTTTAAAGGTGTGTCCTTACACACATTCTAAGTCCATAAATGTGCCTGTGCCGCGTTCGGGAGCAGCCATAATAGTACTGTGAGCCTTTGCTCCTTGGTGCAGGGGTAAGCCAATAACATAGAGGTCCCAGAGCTGTACAGTTGGCATATGAAAACACCAATTTCAGCATATACCTATTTCAAAGGATGAACGCATTCTCGGCAGCTCCACAGTTCATGAGGGCCCGACTTCAATCAGAGCTTTAGAGAGAAAAATCTGAGCTTTGACTTGACTGCCATTTGTCTTACTTTGCAGAGGAAAAACAACTCCTGGTGGGTAATGATAAAAATGTATAGTGTTAGCATTTTGTTGGTATTGCAATTTACTTCAGTTCTGCCTGAGATGGAATTCACTTGAAACGGCTCCCAAAGTCACTTTGTGTTAGCCTCCATGTGAGCTTTCATCCCCTTTATGCCTTACCATTCTAATAACTTTATTTGCAGGGACCTATGTTCTCATTCTTCTTTTCTGTTGCATGTCTAATACTTTTGCTGAAACTGAAGTCCTGGCAGTGAGCAGGCCAAAAGCAATTTTTGTGGCACAGTGCACTGACAAATTATGCCTACAAGTATAAATAACTGCAAGGCGAGTGTGGGGAGCAGCCCTGCCTGTCTGGACTTGTAAATCAGTGTGTCCAGGAGGGATATTCTGGCTACTGAAGTAAGGGCCATGTCTACCATCAGTTTTCTTGGAGTGGGGATTGATCAGTAGCCCCTGTTATCTTATCAGCACCCACTATACTAGTGCTATAGAGTTCATAGTGCCTGTACAGATCCAAAGCAGGTCAAGTGCACCCAGTCTTTACTCTCGGAGCTTATGCTTTACAGTGGGAGGCAATAAGATCATGGAAAAGTATCTACAATGAAATAGACACACATTAAAGGACAAGTCATAGGAAGAGGACAGACATAGGAAACTGCTAGTGCCATTACCCCCAGTGTTGGCCTATTCCTGGAACAAAAAGCAGATCAAACAGAAAGCTTGAGCCTAGCCACTGGGGCTCAGTGGTTGAGCATTCATCTGTGAACCAGGAGGTCACAGTTTAATTCCCGCTCAAGGGCACATATCCAGGTGGTGGGCTCGATTTCCAGTAGGGGGCGTGCAGGAGGCAGGCAATCAATGATTCTCTGTCATAATTGATGTTTCACTCTCCCTCTCCCTTCCTCTCTGAAATCAATTTTAAAAAAAGTTTCTCAGAATTATCTGTAATTTTTAAAAAAGAAAGGAAGGAAATAGAGAACAAAGGAAGAAAAATAAACCTAAAGAAGTAGATCCCAAACTTGTCTGCATGTTGAAATTGTCCAGGACCTTTTAAAGATTCCACCACCAAGGCTTTACCCCAGACCATTTAAATGATAGTGTCTGGAGGGAATTCCAATGAGCAGCCAGATTGGGAACTGTCCTACAGAGCAGGCTCATTGAAGCACGTGGCACAAGGTGGGAAGTGGAGAAATTAGGTCTCTGAATTCTACACATTAAGGGGAATTCATTTTACAGTGAAAAACGCCCATTTCCATTAAAAGCTGATTTTTAATAATTTCAGTGGACACACTATACTGTATACAGTGTATACAAACTCCAAAAATCACATTCATGTTTATAAGTTAACCAAAAATATATATCCACCCACCCCCAGCCCCCACAAAGAAGGTGTTTGTGGAGCATCTGCTACTAGT
This sequence comes from Lasiurus cinereus, assembly GCA_011751065.1. Taxonomy (NCBI): domain Eukaryota; kingdom Metazoa; phylum Chordata; class Mammalia; order Chiroptera; family Vespertilionidae; genus Lasiurus; species Lasiurus cinereus. The sequence continues at coordinate 18,114,330 of JAAGEH010000393.1, read as the reverse complement.
ATGTGCTTCATCCCAGACTCTTCATCCTAACATCAGGAGCCCTGGGACCAGACCACAAACAGAGGCTCATGGCTATCATCATGGTCCACGTGTGACCTCAGCCTATGGAAGATTTGGACAGATAATCTGAGAGGCCCTTTTGGCTTCCTGAGTTTTTCCTCTTAGACCTGTTTATTTAATACCATTTGAGTGCCACGCTAAGGATACTTGGTGGTGGAATGCAAACCCTAAAACCAATAGCTGCTACTCAGATCTGAGTTCTACTCCATGTGTCTACCACGGCATTCCTGAGGGTGTTCAGCCCTGGCCTCGCCCCTCAGCTTCATCTCTTCCCCCTAAAGGAGAACACAAACAGGTGTTTTGGAATAACTTGAAAGGGTAAAAGTTTTTCTTATTAGATCACCCTTGAAAAATATTTTGTGTTTTTTCTAATTACAAGAATAGTGCATTTGAAAACTAGTACAGAAAATATTTTTTTAAAATTTATCTTTCTTGTTGAAAGTATGTCTCACTTTTTTCCCCATTGACCCCCTTTCCACCTCACTCCCACCCCCTCCTTAGGCTTTCACTGCACTACTGTCTGTACCCATATGGGTTATGCATATATGCATATAAGTACTTTGATCTCTGAAATCAAGAATAACCAATGTTAACATTGTGGAATATTTTCTTTTCATTACATTTTATCTGTTGTGGATAAAATATTTGTACATTTGAAAATTAGAGCTCATATTGTGTACAATTTTTAATCTGATTTTCTTCACTTTTTTGTTAAATTGAGGATTTCCCCGCGTCATTTAGCTGTAAGACATGATTTTAATGTATGAATAGCATTCTACCATACAGACAGGCCTTTTGAACCATTTGGAAGTATTTACAATTAAAAACAGTAGAGCATGAACATTCTTGAACTTACATTTTTTTTACAACTCATTTCTTTAAAGACAAAGGTAGATAATTTCAAAAGTAAATTTATGAGGAATTAAGAATCACTTTTAAATATTTACATGTTTGGCCAAATTTTCTATAAAGAACTCACCAGCTTACACTCTGACCAGCCACATATGAGTGTTGCTTTCACTTTATTTATTTTTTATAAATATGTTGTTACTGATTTTAGAGAGAGAGGAAAGGAGAGTGGTAGATAGAAACATTGATGAGAGAGAAACATCAGTCATCTGCTTCATGCACAGCCCCTACTGGGGATCGAGCCTGCAGCCCAGGCACATGTCCTGACCAGGAATCGATCCTGTGACCTCTTGGTTCATGGGTTGACACACAACTACTGAACCACACTGGCCCACTCACTCTATCTTTTTTTTTTTAAATATATTTTATTGCTTTTTTACAGAGAGGAAGGGAGATGGATAGAGAGTTAGAAACATTGATCATCTGCCTCCTGCATGCCTCCCACTGGGAACATGCCTGCAACCAACGTACATGCCCTTGACCAGAATAGAACCTGGGACCCTTCCGTCTGCAGGTTGACGCTCTATCCACTGAGGCAAACCGGTTTTGGCTCACTCTATCTTTTACAACAGCATTTTATCATCTTTTTAATGTACAATTGATGATTTGATAGTTTAAATGTTCTCTTTCAATTTGTTAATTTGAACATGTGCAGACCCATAGAAAATTTGAAAAATGCACTGGATACTCACAACCTCCTCCCCTGCATTCACCAGTGGCCAGCACCTGCAATGTCCATTCCAACATACATGTTTGCCAAGTCACCTCAAAGGAGGCTGTGGACATCATGACACTTCAGCCCCCAAAACTTGAGCACATATGTCTCATGTTTTAATTTTGTATTTAGTGGATTATAAGCACAGTGGGACATTTTATCTATGTTTTCATAAGCCATTTGCATTTCTTCTGGGAAATGTCTATTCATATCCTTTACCCACTTTTCTCTTGAGGAAGTATTTCCCCAGCATCTATGCTGTTTGAGTGACAGCTGCATCGATGCTCCCTGAATACCACTTAAACCTCCTGATAAGACCCTAGACCCTGTACACTCAGGTTTTGAATGGTGTGCACGAAATTTCCTCTTTAATGTAAGGTATGGCCTTGGCTACTGCTGTTTCTGTCAGTGAAAGTAGAAGTCTTATATTCATCTAGTTGACTGTAAACATACTATTCATGATCAGGGACTATTGGAGAGAAGTAATTGAGGTCAAATGGATAAGCACAGTTGAACACACTACAACTAGCAGAAGCAGAAAGAACATCTCGTCCTGTTAGTTAAATTATTTTTTTGCTTTTTACTTTTTTAAACATATTTTTATTGATTTCAGAGAGAGGAAGGGAGGAGAGACAGAAATATCAATGATGAGAGAGAATCATTGACTGGCTGCCTCCTGCATACCTCCACTGGGGATAGAGCCCACAACCCGGGCATGTGCCCTGACTGGGAATTCAGCCATGACCTCCTGGTTCATTGGTCAACACTCAACCACTGAGCCATGCCAGCTGGACTTTTTTTGCTTTTTAGATAAAACCTCCAGGACACTCCATAGACTATCATTGACTATTCAAAGATGAGTTTTGCCAAATAAAACTGCCATTCTTAGTGTGAGCCAGTCCTTTGACAGGTTTGCAATGGGGATTTCTGTAAAAGAAGTCGTCGTCCCCCAGATCCTGAATCCACATGCCTTCCCCGAGCAGCCGGTGCCGCATGACTGCCTGCCGTCTCTCACGACAAGGTGTTCATATGCCTTTCTTCCTCAGAGAATTGTTTGTATATGCACCTGCCCTGAGTCTGCCAGCAAATGGATCCCACCTGGCAGCTAGAGCTGGAGAAAGCTTTCAAGGTTCAGGCCCTGAGCTTGGCACAGAGGCTTCCTTCTCATAAGTTCCTAGGCACAGCTATTTGTCTAGGGACTTTAAAAAACAAACAAACATTTTTATTGACTTCAGAGAAGAAGGGAGAGGGAGATAGAAACATCAATGATGAAAGAGAATCATAGATAGGCTGCCTTCTGGACATCCCTCCCCCTCCTACTCCCCCAATTGGGGACCGAGTCTGCAACCCAGACATGTGCCTTTGACCAGAATTGAACTCAGGATCTTTCTTCCGTCTCCAGTCCGACGTTCTTATCCACTGAGCAAAACCAGCTAGGGGCTTTCTTTTCATTAGTGTAACATTTAATCCCAGAAACGGGTGGTATTAAATGCCACACTGAGCTTGTGCAGGGCCTTGCCTTGATTTAAGATACACACATGCTCAGTGCCTTAGGGAAGAGTTTCCCCTATCTCTTTCCTCCTCCTCTCTGTCTGCCCTCTTCCCATCCTTCCCTTCTTCCCTTCATTTCCTCCCATCTCTCTTTCCCTCTCTCCATTCTCTTGTTTATTTCCCCTGCCCCTCAAGACAAGATTGTAGGGATTGTATCATAGTTTGTACAAGCTGTCTTGTATCCTGCAAAATACATTTCTTTCACAAGGTCACGAAATAAGAAAATAACAGAAGGAGAATGCAGAAGCCAGGCCAGTTTTACAGTTCTTAGGCCAGTTATTAAGCACAAAATATTGGGAACTCAGCCAAAAGCGGTTCCAAACATGCCAACAAACTGTCATTCCAGGGACAAGAGTGGTCAAGTGTGCTTCTCATGTGTGTTTAAGTGACCCCCTCTGTCCTCTCCGAATCCCCACACCCCAAAAGAGTGGCTTCCTGTGTTCAAATGGAATCAGAGAATCTGTTTTTGGAGTGAACAGTGTGAGTCGGGCAGGGATATCACTACCACTGGTGGGCCCCCATTTCCCTGAGGACTCCCTCCTCAAAATGCCCAGGAAGCCACACCTCCAACCCCCCTCAGGGGGCAGAGGGCAGCAGCTGCTGTGACCACAGACAAGTGTAGCCAGTTGCTGCCTCCACATCGAGCAAGAGGCTGGGACTTTGAGGAGACCCACATCTGGCCAAGCCACGCTGCCCCTCTGTGGCTCTGAGACTCAGGGGAGGTGGCTTTTGGGAAATCCAGCTGGCTCAGCGAAAATCTGTCCTCTTTGACCCAGTGAAGACCTTTCTTGGCTTTTCTTGGTTCTCGTTTATGTATTATCATACTCAGGTGTTCTTCTCAAATTCTAATGTAAACTAATATGTACTTATGTGATCCTATACATACTAGAGATAAATATAATAGAAATTTTATAGAACACGGGAAAACGAAGAAGAGAAAAGATATCCTAATCCCATAGTTCTGAGATTCCCTCTGTTCATAGTTTGTCTTTGTTTCTAACATGTCATATGCTCAAAATTACATATTTTTCTTTACCAAAATGATATCATTCTGTACATATTGTTTTTGTTTTGTTTTGTTGTTTTTAAATATTTTTTATTGATTTCAGAGAGGAAGGGAGAGGTGGAGAGAGATAGAAACATCCGTGATGAAAGAGATCACTGATCAGCTGCCTCTTGCTTGCCCCCTACTGGGGATCTAGGCTTCAATCCAGGCATGTGCCCTGACCTCCTGGTTCATAGGTCAACGCTCAACCACTGAGCACAACGTCTGGGCTGTACATATTGTTTTATAGCTTTGCTTTTCTCATTTAACATTATACTGTAAGCATTCTCTCATTTTATTAAATAGTTATCTATAACATAATTATAGGGACTACAGCATTAACCATCATATGAAAAAGACTATCAGGGCCCTACTTTTGGACATTATTTAGGATGTTTCCAGTGATTTGTTTCCAATATTATTATAAATAATATTCATATGAATATCTGTGTGGCTAAATCTTTTTATAACTTCCTTATTAGTTCCTTAGGACAAATGTTTAAAAAGCAAAGACCATTCAAAAGTTTTAAAGTAAAGAACATCCTAATTTGACCACAAAGTAAATTTTTCTTTTTAAGAGACCCTCCCTGATGTTATACGGTGCTCCTCAGAGTGACATCTGACCCTAACTCTTGACTCTCTTTGGATACTTGATGTGAATCGTGTTATTGCTATGGTCTTTGTATAGATTATTCCAGAAATACACAACCCAAGGCTCAGAGTGAGGTCTTTGTTGGCGGTAGAAGGGAGAAGGGGCACAGGCAAAGTCTGTGTTTGCTGTGGGCTGTGGTCTTACCATAAACATCCACTGAAAGTGAGACTGTTCATCTAACTTTACATAGTAAAGATAATGAGGTTGAACTTTGAGTGGACAGTCATGTTAAGCACTGGTTGTAGCTTTCTGAATCAGATGCTGTTGAAGAGCTTTTTGCACTGAGCTGTGTGATAGTATGAGTCTTCCTGAACCCTGAGGCTTAAGGGTAAAGCAGATGTCACATGGATGCTTAGAATGTGAATGAGTAAGGCCTTAAATATTATCTTAAAATGAGACTGTGGGGTTTTTTGCTTTAAAAAATATTGTAAACTTTTCTGCATGAATGTTTGCATTTCTCCCTCCCCCTGCCTTGTATAGTCTGTATAATAATTCTGTGATCATGAAATTTAAGAGGAAGCATCCATAAAATGTAAGCATGAAAGAAAATAAGTATAAGGGATAATCAGATTAAATTCTTATGATTCATTAAACATCCATTAAAATAACCCATCAAGGCTCAGCCCTTGAGGGTGGTAACCAGGCATCTGCAGGTCCCCAGTGAACTGCACAGAGTTCAGCTTTGCCCTGCAGGCATCTATTTCTTTCTAGAATCCTGCAGGAAGAAAGACGTATGGACTAGAACTTTCATTCCATTGTTAGGATTCTTAGAAGGCAAGGTATAACCTGAAGATCAAGTGATTTCCGTGCGGGGACCCACAGTGGCAGAAGGCAGAACAGACCTAGTGGGACACTCCTTGTACATGCGTGGTATGCCATCTAGTGGTTATGTGAGCCCACCATTCAGGAAAAGGAAAAGGGTCCTTTCTGGTGTCTATATCTCTAAGGTCTCCACCACTTTATTTGAGCAACTATGGGAGGGTTGATGCTGTAAGCTAACTACTATTTGGTGGGGTCTGTTTTCTTAGGAGCCATGTTGATCACAGAGTATTGGGGGAAGGACACTGATAGAGTAATTATGCAAACCAGAAATTGCAAACTGGCAGTGTTTGGCCCACAGAGCACTTGTTTCCATTTTATTTTATTGAGGCTTAATTCACATATACAGTGTAGTGAACAAATCTTCAGTTTACAGCCTGCTACATTTTTACCTTTTTAAATATTATATTTGTTTACTCCATTTAATCACCACCCGGATCAAGCTCTAGGATATTTCCAGCATCCCAAAGCCTCCCTCATGGCTCCTCCCCAAAGTCCCCCCTCAGAATAACCACTATTCAGAACTCTGTTTTGCAGTGGCTTCATTAAGGTACATACTCCTAACCTTAACCTCTGAGAAAGGACAAAATTCTATATTCACCATTTTAATAATTTGCAAAGAAAAAATACAACACACACACACTAAGGTACAGCTATATCCATAATATTCTATGACTTTAAAAACGACCCTATTTCTTGGGTTCATTTCAGAGTCCAGGTGACATCATGATCTCTCTTTCCAAGTCCTAATACATTGTTTTTTCTCCCCAAGCTTCTCACTAAGAGATATATCCATCAGTGCACTGATTAAATTTTCCCAAGTGTCTCTGCAGGCAGCCAACTCAATTTTCAAAGAAATCCCATTACTTTTGAGCTGCATCTCAGAGGCACCACGGATTGTCATGGCAAAGCCCATGCATTCTGATGCAGCATTGCAGAAATTAATGTAGTGCCATGTCACTAGTGACTGCATGACACCCTGTTCCAATTAAGTCAAGCAGATCATTATGATGAGGAAGGTGCTCGAGCCATAATCCAGCAAAGGCTGATCCATAATGAATAGCATAATGCAGACATTGTTGCTATTTCAACAGGACCTCTTTCTGCTCAAATTAAACTAATTTCTCTCTGTTGTCCAAATGAATAGTATCTCAAGAAGCAGAGTTAGTTCTGAAGTACAATTACTGTTATAATAAACAAGGCAAGAATATAGGAATTATCCTGACATTACCTTTTACAAATAACTTGTATCTTTTTCTAATTATTTGGCATGGATTTGGAAAATAGAATAATGTAAAGAGAAAAATATACATAATCTCTAATTCATCAAAGAAAGTCTATAATGGTTTTGATTAATTCCTTTCAAGGAAGTATTATTCCCTCTTTTGCGTGTATATGTGAATGTGTATTTCATAAAGTTGATGATATGTATTTATCTCTATAACTAGAAACTCTTAACATGATTTCATAATTTCTGTATTAAGAATGGAAACTAATTTTTTTTACCATTTCCTGATATTGAAAATTTTTATTGTTTGCTGTTTTTAAAATAGTTACAAAGATGTAACATCTACATATTTGAAATAAAATCTTTGACTTTCCATCATACTCACTGGCCAGAACTTCCAAAATAATGGTAAATAATAATGGTGATGTTGGCTATTTGTGGTTTGTTCCTGATTATAAAGGCCAAAAAAAAATTGATGTTTCTTATGATGACAGCTGCTGATTTAAGTTGCTTAGAAGTCATATTAAATAAGTCCTTTGAGTCCTAAGTTATAAATATCAATAATGTAGAATTGAACATTATCATATTCTTTCACTGCTATTGAAATGATTAGGTCTCTACCAATTTAGTCTATAGATTATATTATATGATGCATTATATTAGTAGATTTCCTAATGTTGGTCCCCTTCTACCAGAATGAATACTACTATAGCATAGAGTAATAAACTTTCAATGAATTGTGAAAGTCAATTCCATACTGTTATTTTAGGATTTTAATATCTATGTTTATTGTTCTTGAGAGATAACTGGTGTGGCAGGGTTATTTAGAGATACACGCTATTCTTATTCTGGCCTGTACAGGCGGGTGGCTGAAGCTGGGGACAGGGGACCTATTTATGCCTATTTTTTTTCTTTTTTTTTCTTCACATCTTATCCCAACTGCAATAAGTGGGAGTTTTTATTTTGTGGATTCATAAAGTACTTTTATTAAGCTTTCTTAAAGCACTCGTTATACTCTTTTATGAAAATTCTCTGTATATCCGCCTTCTGTTCTTGTATGAGTGGTTTGTGTCTTATATTCAAGAGTTTTGCAGTCCCCCTTAGTCACTAAGTGTGGCCACCTAACCTCTCCTGTAAGGTCCCAGCAAAGCACTGCAATGGCAGGGAGGGAAATATACTTAGATGAGTAGTATTAACATTTTTAGATTACTTATAGTTAACGAAGGAGTAAAGCAAGGAAGTAAGAGGGATACCAAAATTCGGTGGTTATGTTCTTTTCTGAGTCCAGAAGGCAGAAACCAGGGATGAGAGCCAAACCCTGAAACCAGCTCTCCTGCACCTGCCCAGGTGACTGCCCCATTTTGCCAACTTTGAGTACATGCTTTTAAAATTAAGTACACTTGTTATATTCCAATAATCTTTTAAAATCCTTCCAATACTCATCTCAGGGCATCACTTCAAAATGATGTATTTCAATTGTAAATTCTTTCCCAAGGGGCAGCTTGCAAAATTAAGAACCTTCCAGGGGCTTCTCTACTAGACTATAAACCACTTGAGGACAGGATTTAGATCTTAAAGCATATTCTAGCTCCCACTGTACTATGCATGGGATTTAAACGTAGCTAGTGTTTTTGGAATTATTTTACCCTTTTTTATTGCAGTAATGTTATTGTATAGTATTCCTCACTTATTTGAGGACCAAAAGCAACTTCAAAAGCCTTTTTGCAAGCAAAGATAGAATTACAACTAAAAACTTCATGGACATTAATGGAAGAACTTAGGACAAAAGTAAAAGGGAGAGCATAAGTACACCATTCATACTGGAATCAAAGTGAATGTTTGCCACCAGGAAAATAGTTGATGACTCTTTGAAATACCTGGTCAGCTTTGCAGGCAGGAAGTGGTTAGTGGATATTGTTGACTTGCTGCTTTTGTGCAGGTATTAGAATTTCTTTGAGGGCAAAGTGAAAAGTTGTGTTCATGATACCTTTCTCCTTTTCCTTAGGGTGTTAAATTCCACGCTATTTGAAAGTTGGGAGATTGTTGGACCTTATCCTTCCTGGTGGGTTTTTAACCTACTGCTGTTGCTGATACAAGGCTTGAACTGCTTCTGGTCTTACTTGATCGTAAAAATAGCTTGCAAAGCTATTTCAAGAGGCAAGGTAAGTAATATTCACCATTTCTAATATGTTCCAGATAATTATATTTCTTGGTTGCTCTGAATCAATGAGAACATTATTTGTTATATCAAATGTCCTCAAAACTGATTTTTTTTCCAAAATTTAGCATAACCTCCTAGAAACACAAACTAAATTTTTATGTATTGTCTTCTTTTTAGTTCATTTTTTGAGTTGTAGCATTGCTGTACTGAAGATGATTCTCGATGTTCTGCATTAATTTTAAATTTAATGATAATATTATTTGTTGTATTCTTTCTCTCTCTCTCCCTCTCTGTCTCCCCGGCCCTTTTCTGGTTCTACTTATGCTGAACAGAAATTGAATAACTTCTTTACTTTTATGAGAAAGATTGTTTGATGCAGTATGCCCATTTATGCTTTTTCTAATGAAACTTAGTTGAATCTCTTTGGTTTAAAAAATGGACTCATGAGGCTGATGTGAATGAAGCTTCTTGAGCCCCAACCCCTTTATGTAGAGCAGTGACTTTTCTAGAATGTTCTCTATGACATTTTCTTATTTTCGTTGTTTGTTCTCTTCCTTCTGCCACCCGGGAAGGCTGGGAAGTGGAACCCTTTACATGTAAGTTTCTCACAAGTCCCTCTCTGTTCTTGTCCTGGGTGCCACATTAGCCTGTCTGTTGGAGGGGCACTCAGATGCTTTTGTTTCCATGCATATTGTTCCATCTAATTTGTTGGCACTGGCTGGAGGCTCTGAGTATGGATCCCACCAGCTGTAAAGGGACACTAGGAACAGCTCGGTTAATGCCCTTGTGTATGAGCTTGCATTCTGCTAAACTTTGCATGATCCCACAGAGAAGGAAAAGAATTTTTTTCATTAGTGATTAACATATTGGCTAAAAAGCAGAAGTAGATCAAAAGTGAAATAGGAGAAAGAGAACTACATTGGGGAGAGGAAACACAGTCCAGCATGGAATACTGAGTATTATTAGCTCCTTTGCCTGCTCTGCCCTAGACCACAGAACACTTAGCTAACCATCTTGTCCTCAGTGAGGAAGACAGAGCTGACCCTTCCACAGAGGGTCTCAGGACACTTGGTCATGTGCTATGAAGGCAGGTCTCAGTGTCATCTCTTACTATAGAAACCCAAAATATTTTTATCAGTACATTATTTAGAAGTAAATGTGTTTTTCCCCCCTCTGTGACCTCTTATTTTTTAAAGTAAGTATGTATTTCTGTTTTTTAAAAATGCTCTGTTCTTATTTGGATACAAATTAATTCCACATACACAATGCTGTCAGTAGGATAACATTAACTGAAGATATAAGGATGTTGTGGACTAGATCACTTATGTCCTCACTGCATTGCTGTTTCCACCAGATATATTGTCTTCTCTCTATCTTATTCCTCAACTTTATGAAGAAGCAGTCATTAATTTTATTCCAGAGCTCAGGCTTCATAATATTTTAATTGCCATTACTGTTCACCTAGGACAGTATGATTCATGGCCATATGTTATGGACTCATTTATTTGTGGTTTATTTTAAGACATTCTAAATTGTTCCTTTCTTTGATGGCAACATAACTATAGATTTTTCCCCCAAATGCAATTAAAAATAATCTTACTAATCATGCAAATGTAAATTAATCACTTTCTGAAACTAGAGTTTTCTTTCCTATTAGCAGCTTAATTTATGGCTAATGGATTTCTAAATGTAGTGGAGCCCTACGACAGTGTCGTTTTTGTGACCCGAGTTTCTTTAAGTTCAAGTATGCTTATAGTGTAGTTGTTTTGATGTTTCAGTATCTTAATCTTCTTGGAGATGGTCCTTGTGAGTTTAGCCTCATCTCAAGGGGCATTGGAGTACGGTCCATTTTTATCCTATTTACTCAGTCATTTCTGATCCCCTCCCACTAAGAGAGGTGATGTTGTCTCAGTACCTGTGGCTCTCCACTTGCAGGGGCATTCGTGGTCTAGTACATTCTCAAAATAGAAAGATACCTTAAAGAGGCCACTGTGACACAGAAATTCATCTACATTCCTTGATAACTCACTTTGTCACCCAATTGTATATCCAGGGTTCTCAAGTTGGGGAGTTATGGTGGTGCAAAGGATATGACATGAAAATTAATTCTGATATACTTCCCAGGAGACCTAGCCAACCTCCCAATCCAGTTCCTAGAGAATCACAGGTGACTAGACTAGGGCAATTTCTATGAAGCCAGGCCACCAGGTCCCTATGTCTACCCCACTTAGAAAGTAAGTAAATGGTGCTATTTATTACTCAAAGGTCGTAAGGCCTTTGGTGTAAAATGCTTACCATAATTTAGACTTATAGAATAGAAGGTTCAAACTATTTTAATATTAAAAGAAGTAGAGTATTTCCTTAATTTCTCCCTAAAATAAGTCCTTGATAGACAGTCTGATTTTTTTTCATTCTTTATGGTAATGTATAGATTTATATCTGGTTTTTATATGACCATTCTCATTACCTAATGGAGGATTGAAAAGCCCTGGAATAATGGGAACCAGTTCATGCTGACTCACTCAGTTAATTTTCTTTGGGAAATATTTAAAACTAAACCTTACCCCCAGGTTCTCAAAATGCCTCTTACTGCCATTATGTATTATAGAGTATATATAACAAAATTTCTACTTAATTCTAGCAGACAGAAAAGCAATTAAATAATGAAATAATTCATTGCAAAGCCAAAGAAGAATGATGATTTGATTATCTGAATTAGCAAATATCTCCATTAGTGTAGTTAATTGAGAGTTGACTTTAATGATTCCCAAGAGTGATAGAATTCAAAGTATAAATTGACTCATTTGTACCATATTTCTACAATGCCATTCTAGTAGTGCAATAGGCTACTTTGCCAGTGAAAGTGGGATTTGTGGTCTAGTACATCCTTAAAATAGAAAGGTATCTTAAAAGGCCGAAACCAGTTTAGCTCCCTGGATAGAGCATCGGCCTGCAGACTGAAAGGTCCCAGGTTCGATTCTGGTCAAGGACAAGTACCTTGGTTGTGGGCACATCCCCAGTAGGAGGTGTGCAGGAGGTAGCTGATCGATATTTCTAACTTTCTATACCTCTCCCTTTCTCTCTGTAAAAAATCAATAAAATATATTTTAAAAAAAGAAAAGAAAAAGAAAGGTACCTTAAAGAGCCCGCTTTGATAGGGAAATCCATCTACATTCCTTGATAACTGGCTTTGTCGCTCAAATTGTGTATCTCCAGTAAAGGGGAGCTCATTACTATGACAAAGTATTTATCCCCTTTGATTTTTTAACATTTGAATCTGTTTTCTTTTGGGTATAATGATTGCATGTGCTTCTGAGCATGCCATACTTTAATGATTCCTTAGGAGCTGGTAATACTCACCTTCTTGTATTCCACAGGTGTCCAAGGATGATCGAAGTGATATTGAATCTAGCTCAGATGAGGAGGGCTCAGAAGAAACTCCAAGGAAGAAACACCACACCGCAACCACCACCAATGGAACCAGCGGTACCAACGGCTATCTCCTGACCGGCCCTTGCTCCGTGGATGATTAATTACTCAAAACTACAAGTCCAGAACAAAGTGAACTATTTGTTCCTGGAAGTATTTAATAAGTTGCAAATGCAGTTCCTTTCATAATATCTCAACACCAGAAACAAAAATTAGGATTATCCAAGCATTTTGACTAGTGCACTGCCATATGTCCCGTCTGTGAATGAAGAAGAATAACCATTCTTTATATGTAGGCATGCTGTATTTGTAATTGACACAAGGGAACAGTATTTGCATTTGTATTGTGTTAGAATATTATTTATTTTTTGTATTTGTTATAAATCTGTGGACAAAAGGCGGTTTCCTCTTTCCTTTTACTCCCTGGGCTCATGACAGTGAGGAAGATGTTCCATCTGCTTTGATCCCTTTCTACTGCTGCAGCCCCGTTTGCTAGGAGCACCCACTTAACTTGTCTTAGGGCAAGCAAAACCCAGTGCAAGATTCCCCTACCGCTCCACATAGGTTTGCTTTCTTTGTGTCAGTGCCCGATCTCAGTGACCATTCCCCCAGCATATAGTGTAAACAGGACAGGGTTTTTGTCGTCGCTCTTCCTGGTCATTTAGCAGTTTAAATGAAAGGGCATCGTCATTGGAGAGCTTTTTAAAAATTGTTTTGTATTGGATGGCTTTGGAGTAGACTTCATCTCTTGTGTGCACAGCCAAGATTTCTTCAGTGAGTGTGGTAGCTAGTTGGGGATTCACCTTGTAGATTACAGAGATCTTTTTATTCTGTTATGAGATCAGAGCCCTGGTTCTGGAGGAGGACATTGCTGAAGGTCTCAGTCACAGAGAAACCACTCTCACTCTCTGGAATTAGTCTCATGATCTGAGCATAGCATAGACAGAGCAGCTGAGCACAACCAGGTTCTACTATTGCCCCTGTGTCATGTCACGAAAAAGAGAAATAGAGTGTATTTTGGAGCAGAAAAAAAGAGTTTCAAGAGTTGGCAAAAGTCACCTCTGGTGCAAAGCACTTTATTTCATCTGCTTTCAAAGAAAGTGCCATATCTAGTATTTGAATTTTAAGTTTTATTTTTCTGAGTGAAATAAAGCCAATGGGAGAAAGACTCTTTCACCCTTCGTCTTTTCTCCCTAACATAACTCGGAAAGATTTGCCTGTTACTCGAGGAGCATTGCACTTTCATTTGCTTCTTTGAAGATTTGCTCACTTTACAGGCATTTTTACTCATATAAAACTATTGCCAGAAAAAAAAAATCAACTGGAGGGTGACAATATTGGCAATGAGAAAGACTACAGTCTTCTTCATGGCAGTGTTATTTATGTATAGAAAAGAAAAACATGCACACAAACCAAAGATTTTATCTCCTTCCTCCCAACTTTTAGTACGGGAATAAAAAGGTATCATAAATACCTGCTTTATAAATCAAGAAGACCATCATGTAAAACGAGAGTTGAAAAGCACAGTGCAGTGACATAAATGTGTGAATCGGGCATAGTGCAGACAACAGCAAAATACTAGCGAGTGCATGCGCTGCTCAGAGCCATTCACATTCAGTTCCATTTTTTGAAAAAAACAGTAAGTAAAGCTTTGTGCTCACAATTTATGACCTATAGTTAAAAGAATGCTCACAAACAATAACCTCACATTGTAATATTAAATCTTTCCCCACCTTGTTACAAACTAGTATGTTTCTTGTTTGGTCTATAGTAATAACAGCAGAGGCTTGGAAATATGTCTGCCTGTTTATTGAAACACCATGAAACTGGTTCTTCATGTAAAACCTTATTGTTCATAAAACAAGGATATGCTTAGGAGTGTAATTGGGGATGGTTTAATTTTATAAAGCCAATATAAAATGTCAAAAGTACTTCTGAACATCTAAGATGCAGATAAAGAAAAAGTAACAGAAGCATGTTAGGGTAGAAAAATTTTGAGAAGGTGAAAATTTATGTTCTTAAAAACTAAAATATGGCAGAGAAGAGTAGATTGTAGCTTGCTTTAGTGTGAAGAGCAAGTCCTCTCCATGGGTGAAATAAATCAGGGAACCACAGTGTGTTCAAATTGGGATTATCTGGATGTGGGCGATCTGGCTGCGACATCTGTCACCCCATTGATCGCCAGGGTTGATTCGGCTGATCTGGCTGGCTAGGCAGGTGTCCCCCTCCTCCCTCACCGATCCATGTGTGTCCCTCCTGAAGCTGCACACTTGGTTGAAGAGAACGACCTTACCCCCCAGAGGAGAGGACCAGTCTTCGGTCAAGGGTATACGAGTAGCTGCGCTCCCCTACTAGAACCTCCAAACAAGCTCTCAAATTGGGATTATCTGACACTCTTTAACACAAAAGAACAATTTCAAAAGATCAGTTTATATATTATTAAGGAAGAGTTGCATACACTGAGGTAAACTGAATCTATCCTTAGCAAAGACAAACCTAAACAATCTTTTGTTTTTCCCAAAAGTCATTTAGAAGGAGGACTGGGAATACTTAGAGCCTCTCTGAATGATGGCATCAGTTTAACCAAGTCCTTAAATAGATCTACAGATTTTCATTTCATTTTACATTTTAGGGCAAAGAGTTCTTTTTGACTAATCAAAATGGTGTTTCTAGGCCTCTTGAGGTGACTAATATCTCTGTCTACTGCTCTCCCATGGTGGCCTGATAAGACTGAGAGAGAAAAATATCCTCTACCTGTGCCAGACCATAGTTCTGAAAGTGCATTTTGTAAACTCATCTGTAGATTAGTGAGAGTGTTGTTTCCATTAGTTAACTTAGCCAATGTTGATATCTTCTTCCTCCTGGTCACATTCAAACTTTCCCAGGGTACTAAGGGTATATAGGAAGGACTCTAGAAAAAATATGCTTTATTCTCTAATGTTATATAGCTCTTCTAGATCTCTTAGTGGGGGAAAAGTAGAAAATTGAGTAGAATTTTGGCCTTGGGTCAATAAATGGTATCAATGTGTGATCTATGTATGTATATGTATGTTTTAAAAAACGTGATAAAACCAAAATATCACTAATTCATCCTTACCCATATTATTTTCATAAAAACCATTCACTATATACAATTGAAACTTCCTGCCTCTCAACTTCCTGTTCATGCTACACACACAGCTGAGAGTCGTCAATCTCTTCAGTCTCTCAGCCTCAGAGCTAAATATTGCAGAATCTAGCTGATAGAAGGCCTACAATCAGCAGATGTGTCTAATACCGTTCTCATTCCTAAATTGAGTCCTATGAGTGTTGAGGATAAAGGAATAACTATCAGTATTTTGGATTATTAAACTATGTTAGAAAAAACTGCATATGATTGCTGCTTCACCCCAAGATTTTATTACAGTGAAACCTAACTCCTGCTAGGCTGCTAAATAATGGTGTTCTGAGGTACCAAGAGATAACGAAACACACCTGACAAAGGTAAACTGGGAAGAAAGGTTGATTCTCTAAAGAAAGCAAGCAGTTGGGTGAGAAAAATTACTCTAGTGAAGTAAGATTAGATCATCTTTAGCCAAATAGTGATTGAACCTCAAAATGTCCAGTTCTATTGCCACACTTTTCATATATTAGAGCTTGGAATTGAGCAAATTGAATACTATCACCTTAGATAGAAGTAAAAAAATTAGATTTTATTTCAACATACTTAAGTCTTTGCAAGAGCTCTTCATAAAAGAATGTATGGACACCTGTGATTGTTCCCAACCTATTCATGATTTTTTATTGATAGTTATTTTTATTCCTTTCTTGGAAATAATAATACCAAAGTTGCCTGAATATTTGAGTATTTTTCTTAATTTGAAGTATAAAAAGTATAAAGAATAAATCCAAAGGTGTTAAAAGATTCTGTTTATCAATATGTGTGATGATGTCATTATGTCCAGAGAGGTTCAAGAAATCCGTTAGGGAACAAAAAGTTATATGTTTACATTTCATGTACTATCTGAGTTCTTAAGATTCCAAATAGCTTACTTTTTTTTTTCTTTGTCTCTGGCTGATTCCTGCTTTGTTGATAAATAATAATAGCCCTGAAATGTTTCTAACATTCAAATAAGAAAAAATCAGATCAAAGTCAGCCTGATGATAAAGTGATGACACGGCACTTTCAGTCTCTACGTAACTTGTATGGAAAGAAAATGCAGTTAGCTCTAGTTATTGCATTTGCTGTCCAGCATTCTATCCATGGAAGAATACTGTCAATAATCATAAAAAGTTCTTAAAGTCATGCAAAATGCAGCAGAATATGTTTTTAATGAAGATATTATTGTCCCCAGAGTCAACTTAAGTTTCTCTTGGTAAAATGAAATTATGCCATTCTCAAATTACCTAATAGTAATTAACCCTGGTTCACACTATGGCAACATTTTAGTTCTTCAGTCATCCAGAAAAAGAGTCCTCTGATTTGCCTCTATGTGCAGGGTCCCCTACTCTCCCCTAGGGGGCGCCCAGTAAATGCCGAGGAGGCCTGTCGTCTTGCCCACTCCATACCTTCAGAGCTCTTCTAATATATACTCAGAGGGAGCATACCTGGTGCTGGCTTTCATGGAGAAAATTATATTAAAGAACATAAAACATCACAAGTAACTGTTGATAAGATCGGCAGACACCCAAAAGAGAGCCATAGTATTTCCACGTATTTCGAACTTGAGTTTAACCTGAAGCCTTTGAAAATAACACATTAAGTGACCACAAGCTAGGACCTCATCAGATCAAAGAAATAAAAAATCTCTAGCCAGATGGCATATTGTATTGTGTCTCTAAAAAACCGGCATTCTCAAGATTGTGCAGGAAATGATGAGAGGAACCTGTTAGCCTAAAATCTGTGTTGTTTTCTCATTCACTTACATTCCTTTCAGCCTTCTGGGACTCTTGATAAAAGGACGCCAAAATATTGTCACTTTTCTGCTGTCAGTTTCCCATAGCCTTTGAATCAGTTGTATCCCACTTCCTTTTCTGCCTGATGCCATTTTTCTTAAAAAGTGTTGTGTCCACATATGCCTGTTTCCCTGAACATAGCTCCATGAAAAGTTGGCTTCCTATGTTGGTGTATTCTGCATGGCCTGGATATCAGGAACGACAGCTGTTGGTATGATTTCTATATCAAGTGTGTGTGTTGGGGGGAGGATAATATAGAGATAATTTGGAGGAATCTACAGTAATGTTTTAACCTGTCATTGTAAAACTGCCCTTTAAAAATGAGGGCTTTTTCAACTTTAGTTGCCAAAGAGAAAATAGCTCTGTAATCGGAACAGTAATATGATGATTCTGGAACTTTAACTTAGAGCTTCATTAATTTAAACATGGAACACACCGTCCAAGTTTGATTCCCAAAAGTTTTATAATGCTGCTAGCTCAAGACTCCTATCAGCTCTTTGTTTGCCCACATTATCAGTGACCTCAATAGCCATTTGTTGTCATGCAAAGGGGAGGTGGTTAGTTTTTGGATTTGATTTTTTTTTTTTTGACTTGCAGTGAGAAATAGGGTAGGTGACAAAAACCTTACTTTTTTTGTGTGTGTAAGACAATTCAGTGCTTGGGCATCGGTCAGAAGTGGAATGGTATACTGTTAGCCAATTAGAATTATTTTATGTACTGTTGTTGTGCTGATTTTAATATGAAAATATAATTATTCATTGTTGTTCTCTGGACACAATTGTTATTATGAGGATCATTTTACTTTGGAAACACTTTCATAATAAAGATAAGCATTAAGAGTGCAGTGTAAGTGCCCTTTTCTGTACGCACCACCAGCTTGAGTTGGTGACATGCCATGGCTTCCTGGGCAAGATTTATTTCAAGGCTTACATCACCCTACAGGTTTCTTGCAGGCTCCTCAAATTCCAATACTCACTATTATAACTGAGCGAGAGTGTTATATGTTACATATATGTTACGTTGTCAAGAATTTAGCTGAGCTACTTCCCGTTATGGCTACCTTGGCATCTATTTTGTTTGGCCAAGTGGCCTGTAGGGACCTGAAATTGACACCCTCATGCCCATGCATGCCCTGGATAGCAGCCCATAGGGTTACAAGCAAATGTAAGTTCCCGATTGACCTCCCCAACAGCCCTTGGTGATCAACAGTCTCCCCTGCCTCCCAGCGCCTGTATGTCTACACACCCTAGATGAGACCCTTGTATGGCTTACCAAAATCCTGCTCTCTGGTTTGAATGGACCAATCTGGCCTCAGCCCAAAAACCCCAAAGCACTCCACTCACGGACCCTAATAAAGGTATGTGACACCCCCCCATCCTGTCTCACTCTGTCTGCACCCTGCCTTTACCTCCCCATGGACTTTTTGAGGCATGCCGTGTACTTCCCCCAGGACCAGTGAATAATAAACTTCTGTATTGCAATTTCTTTTGTGATCTGTTGTTGAACCTCAGTTCACCCTGTGCTCCACTTCACAAATGTCCATTTAACAAAATCATGACATTTACATATCATTTTTATATAACATAAGTTGAAGTATCTCTTTGAAAATTAAACTATAAGAACTCAATATTAAATATTATGTAAAACTTCATTCTGGAAAATATATGATTTTTAGAGATATCCATTCATATGTATCAGACTCTATAGATTTTCCAAACTATAAAAGAGGCCCTTAGGACTAACAACTCAAAGGATAACATACACAACTGCCCCTCTCAGTGTATGTCCAGCACACCCTATATGTCCAAGCTTGGCTGACATGTCTTCTCTGGGCCACTGCCCCACTTCGTTAGACCTTTTCTACCTCCTCATCCTTCCTCTGTCACTGTCTTTCCCAGCTGGTTCCTTCTTCTCCAGCTTATGTCATCTAGTATCTCAAAAGCCATTAAAATAGCACTGACATTCCACCAGACACACCACCACCACCACCACCACCAGTGTTATGAAAAATAAAGCAGACTCCCCATGGAAAATCGTATAAATATTTAACGACCCCAACAACAATCTGATTCCAAGCATGAATTATTCTAATAAACTGCCAAAATTTATCTGAGGCACAAAAAGATAGACAAGAAGCAAATGCACTACTCCGGGAAGCCAGAGACTCTTCTGCTTCTGTAAGCACAGCACAGTCTAACCCCACAAGCATCTTCCCAAATAGCCACAGTGCAGCTCCACTTCTCTCCAGACCCCCTTCTTTGCTGCTGGAACACCTCCAATCTGCCACCTCCAGCGTAGGTCCATGTTATTTCTACCCTAATTCTGATCCCACGAACACTGCACTTGCTTCACCAGGAGCAGTGGCAACAGTGCAACATCGGAGAGCTGGCAGAACAACCACGCCGGGGTAGAGGGAAGGGTCCAGATCTACTGGGATGCAGGTGGTTCCTCAAAACCACCACAGTGACTGGGGCCTGAGCACCACACCCTTGAGAATCCCCACAGCTGCTGTAGCATGAGGACACAAAAGTATCATTCCTAAACATTGAAGTAAAAAAAAAATTATATAAAATCTCCATCAGTCAGAGTCCAGGAAGGAAACAGAAATCACTGTCAGATGGTTGAGTTAAAAAACTTCAATAAAAGGACTACTCCCTGAGGCCTGGGTAGGATTATAAGGTCAAGTTCAGGAAAGACACCCAGAGTCCAGCAAACCTGAGAAGCCATGGCTCTAACCAGAGTCTAGGAGAGCAGGCGGCATGGAGGGGAGGACATCCTGTGGGCGTTGTAAACCTGGGTGGGGGGAAATACCCTGACGTCTCTGTCTTCCTGCTTTCTCATGGCTCCTATTGGCTGAACTCAGAAAGCTGCCAGTGGGAGTGCAGGTGGCAGGGATCAGGCCCATGTGCAGAGCAGAGAAAGCTGCCTAGAGCAAACTGAGTAAGCAACAGAAGACAGATGGTGTTTCAGGAGCTTCACCAGAGCATCACAATAAATGTTAGTTGCTGGTAGATGGTGTTTTTAGCCATTAGTGGTTTTTTTTGCTAAGAAGCAGGATAGCATGAGGATGCACTTCATCTCTAACTCTTTGTGAGCTCAGCATCTCCCTGTCGTGGGTGCCAGTTTCTCTCACTGGTGCTGAGGTGTGTCATGGCAAGCTCAGTACGGGAAACCACCTATCCTACTAGCTTCCCAGACCTGGGCATGAAGATTATCAGAGGAGGAAGATGAAGGACTGGGGCTAGAGAAGTGTCTACAAATAAACAGAGGAACTGATAAGAGAAGGCTTGATGATCTGGAGACTTAATGAACAGAATTGTAAAAAATGGGGCAAGAAGGTCTAAGCTCCAGAGCTTGTGACTAAGTTTTAAAGCAGTTTCTTAGGCAAGAAGTTTGTTTCTTTTTAACTTAATGAACAATGAAAATATTTACGTAGTGAAAGATAGCTTAAGCAACAAAGGCTCAGGTCCCTAGCTGTACCATTCAATCAGTTAAAAATATAAAGAGCCTACTGGGTGCTGAGGATTGTTATAGGCACTGAGGATAGAAGGGTGAATAAGATATATGGTTCCTACTTCCTGGAACTTACACTCTAGTGAAGGAAAAAATAAAACAAAGAAACAAGGAGGACTAGTTTGCTAGGGCCACCATAACAACATACTGCCGACTGAGTAACTTAAACAACAAAATGTATTTATTCCAGATCTAGAGACCACAAGTCTGAGATTAAGTGGTTGGCAGGTTAGTTTCTGGAGTCCTGTCTCTTGGACTTGCCTTCTCAAATGTCTTCACGTGATCTTTTCTCTGCGTATCTGTCTGTGTCCTAATCTCTTTTGTTAGAAGTCTTATTGGACTAGGGCCCACCCTCAGGGCCCCGTTTTACCTTAATCATGTCTTTTTATTCTTAAACATTGATAAAAATTTTGTACATTAATGTTTTCCCCCAAAATGGACAAGATGAAGTTTCAAGGGTATCATAATTTGGCAAAAAACAAAAATTCTCCATTCTCCATTTTCTGCAGTAAACACTGATCCATATGTGCAATTTATTTCTGGGGCTTTTAGGGATATGCACATAGAACTCAAAAATGGAAAAGGTACCTTAATCACCTGTTTTAAAATTGTTTTATTTATTGGGATGATATTGGTTAGCAAAATTACATAAGTTTCAAGTATACATTTCTATGATACATCATCTGTATATCGTATTGCTAGTTCACCACCCAAAGTCGCATCTCATTCTGTTACCATATACTAGTATTTGACCCCTTTTACACTTTATGACTTCCCCCTTATTCGTCTGTTTAAGTCTTATCTTCAAATAAAAGTCACTTCCTTGGAAGTGAGAGGTTAGGACTTCAACATGAATTTGGGGGACACAATTCAGCCCACAATTCAAGGAAATTTCACATGGTGACAAAGGATAAAAGTAATGAAGAAACAAGGTGGTTGCAGGGTAACTGTTAGGACTCTTCAGACTGGACAGTCACAGACACATCCTACACAGATAGATGATTTGGACTAAATTGACCAGAGCAGCTCGGGGAGGTTCTTGGGTGATTGCAGGTCCCTGGGAACCTGAAACACCAAGGCTCCATGCTTGTTAAGTTCAAGTAGCAGTCAGAGGCCAATGTGGGTGAAGGAAAGTAAACAATGAAGAGTGCAGGTGATGACAGTGTAGGGAGGGGAC
Organism: Lasiurus cinereus; assembly: GCA_011751065.1. Lineage (NCBI taxonomy): Eukaryota > Metazoa > Chordata > Mammalia > Chiroptera > Vespertilionidae > Lasiurus > Lasiurus cinereus. The sequence goes on along the minus strand of JAAGEH010000393.1, from coordinate 18,092,136 downwards.
AGATCATAGAGGGCCTGTATCCCATCGGTGAGTTTTTGGGCATGAGTAATAGGAAACTGTAAGCAAGGGATAGCATCATTTGATTGGTTATCATCTTTAGTAAGAAGATAAAGACATGGGCTAACTAATGTCCATCCTAACTGTGACTGAAAACAATGACCAACTTGGAGTAGGTCATCGGTGACTGCAGGGGTGGTGGGCATTACATGACAAGGCAGGATGATGGGTACATGGATATTGGAAGAAATAAAGGACTAAGTGTTACTGAGGATTCAACCCACAAACCACAATGTAAGTCAGGAGAGAGAATGAGAAGTAACAGGTTTTGCTGTGATGATGCTGAGACCTGGGGCAGAAAGAGCCTCTGAGTTCCTTCAAGGAAAGCAACTTGAAAAAATATGACAAATTGGCAATTATCAGCCAGTGGAGAACCTGAGGGAAAAAGGCAAACTTCCTGGCTGAATATAGATATTTTTGTTGTTACTATTAGCACCTCTCACTATGTAATTCAATGGCATCTATCTCAAAGGCTATGAATTGATGGATGATTGCAATTTCCAAAGCACCTCTCTGGAAGAGTTGAGCATCCAACAATAATGCTTGCTTTGTAGGTTGCATAACTTCAGGTTGCACTTGAGTGAGTCTGCCTGGTTTAGCACAGCACGAGGAAGGTGAAATGAAAAGGAGAAGAAATCTTGGGGCTTTCCTACGAGGTACGAGTCACTGTGCTAAGTGCAGAATTGTCTCAATCAAGCCATCCCCTAAAAGGTGATACAACTCAACTCTTTATTCACAACAGTGATGTTCTATAAAGTTACCATGAACCATGGCTCCAAGAAAAAAAATGCATGGTTAGGCTCCTGTGAGCTTTTGGACACTTTTTCATCTACTAATCAATAACCTTGTTTATATATGCTTTTGTTTAAAGACACTTAATTTAATATATATTGTAAATGCATTAACATTGAACTCACAGAAAACAGCACTAGAACACATGCCTGAACAATGCTTGATTGAGCTGATTCTTAAATTTCCTGAAATTTTGTAAGATATTATTAAACACTAGAGGCCTGGTGCATAAAATTTGTGCACTGGAGGAGGGGGGATCCCTCAGTCTGGACTGCATCCTCTCACAGTCCAGGACCCCTTAGGGGATGTCTGTTGCTGGCTTAGGCCTGCTCTTCCAGGATTTGAGTCTAAGTTGGCAGTCGGACATCCCTCTCACAGTCCGGGACCTCTTATTCCTTACCACCCACCTGCTTGCTCCTTATCACTGGGCTCACTGCTCCTTAGCACTGCCACAGAGGTGGGAGAGGCTCCGACCACCACCGGTGCCAGCTATGAGCCTGGCTTCTGGCTGAGGGGTGATCCCTCTGTGGGAGTGCAGTGACCACCAGGGGGAAGCTCCTGCATTGAGCATCTGCCCCTGTGGTCAGTGGCAATCATAGCAGCCAACATTCTGGTTGTTCTGCTGTAAATGTCACTTAGGTTTTTATTATACAGATTATATACCTACAATTTAAAATTATATTTAAAAATGTAATACTCAAAAACATCTCTTCCTAATTATTTTCCCACATTTTACTATCTGGACTTTTGAGGTATTTATACCTATTTATTTGAGGGGATGAAAATACTATATAATGATGACTACTGTGCATTTCTTCCCAACTCTGTTCAGGAACATTACTACACTGTAGCTTGAAATCTGACATGGTGGCAGTATTTACTTTACGTCAATTGACAAAAGCTGCATATCAACATTTTGTTGGTTTGTTGAAAGAGCCAGTTGTTAAACATATAACAGAACACCATGGTCACCCATAACCTATTCATACAGAAACTATGGCTCAAAGAAGTAATTTACCCAGCCAGCAAGCAGTAGAGTTGAGATTGGATCCTAGACCAGAGTGATTTCAAAACTTATACATATCTTCCTGGTATGTTATACTTCTTCTAATGTTTGCACTTGTTTCTGAAGACTTGATCTACCCAGATTTCTACTACATTTGAATTCTCTAATGGTTTTCTTTCTTTATCTACCTCCTTTAATGTTCCCTTCAGATCTTATATTTTTACTCCTATAGTTTTTATCCTATTTTTCCTCTTTTCAGCATCATATTGCTTAGTGCTATAAGCCATATCTGTTGCCCTTCTTAGGAAAGACCCTCAATAAATCTGATACTCAATGATTAATTCTGTTTTCGAAGTTCACTACATCATTCCCCACCTAACCCATGGGGAGTTTGCAAGGACACAGGTTTAAAAGGAATCAACTCAAGCAATGCAATAATTAAATACATTGCAGACTAGAACGATGGAAGATATATGGGTAGTAGAACTAGTAATTGGGAGGTTTGGGTTTTAAGAATAGGCTGAAAATCTCAGAGGAAAATTCTCTTTTGGGTGGGTAAGGGATGGTATGCTACAGAGTGAGGAAGTTATAGGAAAGGAAATAGCAATTACCAGCCCTAGTTTTTTGAGTCACAGCAGTTAATTACATCCACCAGGATTAAGCTCTTTGCTCCTGTTAGTTTCACTGACTTAGGAAACTAGTAAAAATTCTTCAGTAAACTAGTAAGCAAGTAATGTGCAGGATGCCAGGCCATTTGGAGCCATATCACCAAAAATTAGTTCAAAAGGATCTTTAGAGTTTTTAAGAGTAATTAGTGTCTGTTTTTTGTTTTTTTCTCAATTGAGGGTACTAAATGGTTCATAGAAAAGAGCCCATACTATGCTTACAGTTATATAATTTCATTTCTTAGTTATATCACTTACAAGTCAAAGAATGTATAAAACAGTTGATACTATACTAGCTAAAAACAGAATTACAATGATGATTAATTCAATAAAATGTACATCAAAATTAAGTCAAGACACGTATTGAGCACCAGTTCTCTGAGATATTACGTTAGGCACTGTAAGAGACAGGAATAACTGAAAGACAAAGCTGCTGAATTGAATGGGTTTTCAGTCTAGTTAGAGAGGCAGGGCACGGTGGTAATTATTTTAATGAGTCAAGGTAGCTCTAAAAGAAATTATGATTGTTCTATTATGCAATCAAACTTAATGATAAAAGTAAAAGGTTTATGAAAACAGTAATTACTCCACAAATATAAGACATTATTATTATCATCATATATATTGTTAGGATAGTAATTGCTAGAAAGGTTCAGAAAAGAGATTACTTGGGGATCAGGTGAGAAAATACTTCAAGGAGAAAGTCAAGAAGAATGGTATATTTGGACAAGTTCAGTGGGAAGAGAAAGGGCATAGTGTGAATCAGTGAGTAAGCAACTTAGAAGCCCCCTTGGCTATTGGTGGCCTGACCCCTATCACCTCCCACTCCATTCTCATCTCTCTCCATGACCTTTCTCAATCCCACTCTGAAGTCTATGGTTTCAAAATGGAGCAGACCATGATATATATCTAGTACCTATTCATGCTGCTCATTCTGCCTCCAAAGCCTTTTCCCTCTTCTCCATGTAGCTAATTCTTGCTTGACCTTCAAGACTAATATAAGAATCAGCTCCTCCTAAAAAGCTTCAGTCTCTTGGAATGTAGTGCTCTTCTTTGAGAAAAAAAGGAATAATCATTTCACTCCATCAAAGTACTTACCACATTCCTCCTCCACTTGATTGTAAGCATCTTGAGGGTAAAAATCTTGCCTTTTTATAACTGGACTAGAGGCATGGTGCATGACATTTGTGCACAGGGTAGGGGGGTCCCTCAGCCCAGCCTGGGCCCTCTCACAATCTGGGGCTCTTGCAGTTCAGTACTCCTCACTTCTTACTGCCAGCCTACAGCAGAGGAGGAAGAGTCTCACACCATCTCCACTGTGCTCACCAGCTGTGTGCCCAGCTTCTGGCTGAGTGGTGCTCCCCCTGTGGGAACACACTGACCATCAGGGGCAACTCCTGCATTGAGCGTCTGCCTCCTAGTGGTCAGTGTGTATTATAGTAACCAGTCATTCTGCCATTTGGTCAATTTGCATATTGGGGTTTTATTGTATAGGAGGAGGATTGTTAGCTACCACACCGGATGCAAAGTAGGCACTCAATAAATGCTTGCAGAATGAATTTATTTACAGAAATAGGAGCTTCAAGAAGATGAATAAGTTTTGGAAGAGGAAAATTAGCTGATTTTTACATTTTGAAACTGAGCTAATGAGAGTCCATTCATGTAGAAATGTTTACCAAAAATTATAAAGGTGGAACTGAAACTATGTACCATTATCATTTCTTTCTTTCTTTTTCAGATAAGGAGACAGGTGCACAAAGAGAATAAGAATCTTGCTACAGTCTCAGAGCCAGAAAGCAGTTATGCAGAGAACTTAATCTGAGCTCTGAGTCATTTCTCTGTTTCCTACTAAAGCAAACCTTGGGAAATTCCCTTATTAGAGGGACACAAGGATGAAGATATGCCAGCAAAGACTACACTGATAAAGATAGGAAGAAATAAATGATGTCAATGATAATGATGACTTTCCCTTCTGCCTCTTTCTCTCCTCCTTTCCTTCTTTTCTCTTGCTGAACTCTTCAGTCCCAAAGCCTCTGATGGGATGTCATTGCAAGATGAGGGAGTCCTGGTTGCCCAAAGAGGGGTAATGGAGGCTAAATAGAGTTGTGGAGGCATCTGCAGAGGACAACACAGCATGGGGAATCAGGATGGGGTGATGAGCATATCCACACCAGGGGGCTGGCATGAGGTATGAAGCCTTAGCTTGGTGATGAGGGCATCTCTGCAGAGGAGAAGCCTGGCTAGGGAGGCTGGAGCATGGAAAATCAGAATGGCTGCAGGGGAAACTGGTTACATATAGGGGGATGGATTAAATATGTAAATCTGAAAGCCAGTTTTTCACTGTTAGAAAAGAAGTTACAAATCTGAAGGAAGAGAAAACTGAATAAATTTAGAAGCACTTAATTAAGCTTATAGGTATCCATGTAAACTATTATTTTCCATATATAGATATCAAAATATAGATGTATCTGTGTATATATGAGTGTTTTTATACATTTCAGTGACTCCCAATGGGAACATATAATGCTCCAGATCCTGGTTTCTAAATCCATTTTCCACTAAAATGAACCAAGGTTCTTTGAGAAAGTGGCTGATTCAGGGCTAAGGCAGGAAAGCACAGGCTGGGATGGAATATCTTGTTGAACCAGGAAGCAAGAAAGAGCTCAAAACTGATAGGAAAATAGTGTAAAGACACAGAACAAAGTTGTGCATGAAGTGTGGAGGTCAAATGTAAAATATTTTGTGCACCAAAATTACATTATGTAACAAATTATAAAGTCCTGAATAAAATGGGAAAACAGTGAGTTCATACATGTTAATACATGAATAAACTGAAAGTTTGATGAGGAACAAGGTGCTAGCATAGCTTCAAGATAATAAAACATTTATTAACTGCAAAGGTCAAAGTAGTAATTTTACAACAAAGAAGCCTGACAGATACCATCTTTTTTTTGACATTTTAAATATATATTTTTATTGTTTAAAGTATTACAAATAGTAGTACATATGTCTCTTCCCCCCCCCTATTGCCAGATACCATCTTAATCAAGAAAACAATGGGACAAATGAAATCATGAGTCACTTGATTGGATACAATAAGAAAGTAGCATCACTTCTATGACATTCCTGCCAGAGAAGTATAACCTGAATCTATTCATGAGCAAATAGCAGATAAATGAAATTGAAGGGCAATCTACAGAATGATTAACTGGTGATCTCCAATATATTAACAGCATGAAAGTCAAGGAAAAACCAAAAGAACTGTTCCAGAGAGGAGGACACTAAAGAGACATGACAACTAAATGCAAGGCATGATACTGACTAGGCTCCTGTTGCTGTGGAGAATGTAATTTGAACAATTGGTAGGACTGAGGTAGCAATGAAGCAGTGTTAAATTTCTGCGTTTGATGGTTATATTGAGGTTTTATTGGGGAAATTCCTTGTTTACAGGAAATATGCACTAAAATATTAAGGTGTGAGAAGAAAATTTGTGCATTGGACTTGTAGTTTGTAACTTTGAGGTAATTTTTAAATCAATATATATTTGTTTTCAAAATCCTAAAAATGTGTCAAATGAAATTTTCAAATGTTTAGATGCAATAAAGTCTATTTTGTAAATGAGAATGCCATTCTTGAGTTCTAAGAGCAATAAAGTACTACAAAACTCCTCAGCCTATTAAAGGGAAACTTAGTGAAAGGAGTAAATGCATTGGCTGAAACTTGAGAATTCTAAATTGTTTGATGAGTAGAATAGTTATATTAGTTTTTATAGGTTTTTGAACTACAGTTGTATTTTTTAGAATTTTTATGTATAATATATAATTATCTTAAATAGTGCCTTAATTTCTTATGCAAAAAGTAATTTAAATGATAACAGTAATAATAGCAGCTAGTTTTTACTGAATATTTGCTACATATACTCTGCTATGAGGTATGTGTTGTTATTTCTTTCATTTGACATTAGGAAACTGAACCTTAAAAAAATTAAGAAATTTCCCCCAAAATTGGTATACTAATGTATAATGTAGCCAGTGTTTGAACACACCTTTTTTACACTCTGAAGCCTACATTATTAACTCTTGCCCTATAGTGCCACCCTTTGAGGCCACAGAAAAGGGAATCATAAGAGGATACCAGAACTTGAGGTTCATTCTAGATCCTACTACCTCCTTCATTGTTAACTCCCAATCCAATCCGTCACCAAATTCTATTGGTTCCATCTTAAAACTTTACCCCTCCTACTTCAAATTAAGGCCTCACCATTCGTCTCCCAGTTCCTAGCCACAAGCTCCCACCCTTCCTGATTCTTATCTCAGCCCTCTTTAGAGCCTTCATTCCACTCTGAGTGATCAGTCTAAAACGCACATCTAAATATTGCAAATGTGTTCAAAATCCTACATGAAAAAAGACCCCTATGTAGCTCCAATTACATTTGGGTAAAAGTAAAAACATGGCACCCAAGGCTTCCTGTGTCTGGCCTCTGTCTGTCTCTCCAGCCTCATTAACTAGAAGGTTCCAAATAAACTTTATGCTCAAGGAACTCTTGAGGGATTTATAATCCTCTGAATATACCAACACACACTCTCTTATGAAGGACAATTAATACATGTCCTTCAGGCCTCAGTAAGCATGCCCATCTCCTGCCAACATTTTCCGGCATTCTCCCCTTCCCCAAGCAGGCTGAGCTGGGTGCCTCTTTGGAACTCCCCTCACATTCAGTAAAGGCTTCTTTTATATAACCTATGACAGTGCAATGTAACCTCCTTCATCACACTGAGCTCTTTGAAAGAAGGGAGCTGGTTCATCTCTGCGTCCCTCAGAATGCCTAGATCAAAGAGGATGGCCTCTATGACCTCATTGAATAGTGAGAGAATGAATATGGAGACATCAATGAATTATCAATTGTGCAAAACATGAGAGGCACAAACAAAATAAAACAGTGATTTTCCAGAAAACCTTTTAAAGAGTTGTGGGGAAAGCTGACTAAAGGGTTAAAATTTGAGTAAACAGGTATGGGAGAAGATTTTTTAAAAGTACACAAAGGACTGGTTGACTGAGCTAAGTTCTCATAGTAAACAGGTTTTTTACACTGTGTGCCTTCAGCCTCAGAGGTGGGCAGTGGCTTTAAAAAATACATTCGTTTATACTTTTGAATAAGTGATACAAGCATATCATATAAAATTGCAAAAATGCTATATGACAGTGGTCGGCAAACTCATTAGTCAACAGAGCCAAATATCAACAGTACAACCATTGGAATTTCTTTTGAGAGCCAAATTTTTTTAAACTTAAACTTCTTCTAACCCCACTTCCTCAAAATAGACTTACCCAGGCCGTGGTATTTTGTGGAAGAGCCACACGCATGAGGCCAAAGAGCAGCATGTGGCTCTGGAGCCGCAGTTTGCCGACCACTGCTATAGGAACTAGAGTGAAGAGAAAGCTGCCTCTCTTCCCCATGCCCATCCCCCAGACCCTCAGCTCCTGTCACAGAAGGAACTAGGATAAATAACCACTTGGAGTGCTTTCCTTTTCTCTCTAAGATCCCATCTTCATAGCCTGGCAGTGATTTATAGTGAATAACTATAAACTGATGATTTATAGTGTGGATGTATAACCAAGGTGGAAAAGGCAAAGAAATCCTGTGGTGGCCCTTTATTTACATATGCAAAAATACTCGGTGACTAAAGTGATTCTATACTACACTGGGCTGTGCATTTTAATTAAAATCCCTAAAACTTGTCCTAGATGAGCTTAGAAAATGTTAAGTACTGGCACATGAATATTAACATAGGTGAGCAAGTGAAGATATAATGTAATTTAGACGAATCTATATTTTTAAAATATCCTTGTTCTTATGCTTTTTTTGGAAGGTAAAGCCATAGATCACTGTTGTAGGATGACTTATTGTTAATTAGTTGTCCATTAGTCTTCATTTCCTAGGGCTTATTAGGGAAAAGTCAAAGTATGCTAATTTGTTTTATGCAAATTAGTCTATTTGATTTCATTTTTATTCTCTATTAACACCTGGAGATTTTATATTAATGTATATGAAACTTGAACATGCACAATGAAAATCCAACCCTAATCCACTGAATACAGGCTGGTTTGTATATATAAAGTAATCTAATTATGGCCATTTGGACTCTGATTTAAAAACCAGGTAATTTTTATGCAGCAGAAAGTGGTAAAAAGCTCATTTTGTGCAATTTAAAAAACTATAATATTATTTGTGAGAAGTGCACAAAAGTTACTTTAGCTGCTGCAAATTAGGCTGGCTGTTAAGAATAACAATATCTCTGTGTGTGCCCACTGCTCCTGCTATAGTTTAAAACACCCATTAGTGGTTCTAAATTAGATATTATTTTTTTCTGTCCTGAGGCTTTGGACAAAGATACATTTTAAAATGTATATATGCATTAAGGGCAAGTTTTCTAGAAATGTATCTTCCAGCTTTGAAGAGAGATGGAAATGAAGGAAACTAATTACTGTAGCAGCCAGAGACTAAAAATAAAAAGTGATTTGGCTAGAGTGAGATTGCTTCTACATTTCCCTTCAGGGTAGGGGTGATGTCATGTCTTGTACATACTCTCTGCAGCTCTCACATGCTTGAAATGGCAGCAGAGACCAGACTGGTCCTCTGTCAGATCATACAGGCCAAGGACTAGATTTTTGTCCAGGACTCAGAAGTGAGATGGCCTTGGGAAGATATGAAAGATGTGTCCTTCAGCTGAAGTTTGCCCTGGAAAAAAAAAGTGCTTGGAAGGTGTGGTGCACTAGCCCTCAGCTGCTCTGCCTGACCTTCTCACCCCTGGAACCCAGCAGCCTAGCAAAGCCACCCCGCTCACCCTGTCATCTGAGCACTGGCCAGCTGCCCCAAGCCCAGGTGCTGTCCCTTTACATTCCTCATGCTTTGAATATAGTGAAAATTCCCTTAGATGCCTTCGGTAGACTTTGCAGAACACAGCTCATTTTAGATTCTGCCTTTCCTAAATTTATTCTTAGCATTAGGTCACTCTCTGGTTTTATCCTTGGTCCCAAGACTCTTTTTGCCTCCTCTGTTTATATCTTTTTAACCAACAAATCTCCAAGAAAGTTCTCTAAGTGGTCTCATGGGATTCTTGTGATTCCTTCTCAGTTTCCTGCTTGTCAAGGCCATTTTTAATCAGAGTCAGAGACTCCCAAGTGCATTTGAGCCATTTCTCATTTTAGAGTTCCTGTCCGGTAGGTCACACTTATCTTCCCTCTCAGTGTTTTGAACTCTGCTTCCTGAGAACGGAAGATATGAGCCTACCCACAAACAACGTTCCCTGTCGTGTCAATGGAGAACTAGCTAATGGGGTCATTTTCTCATTAGTATTGAATTCCATCTAATGAAAACAATTATTTATTGAACATTTACTGTGCTCCAGGTAACTGTGAGTAGAGTGGAGGCACACCATTAACTAAGTAATTTCAACATAATGGGGTAAATAAATCAAAAGAGGGGTGCGTGATAGATAGCAGGACAAAGGCGAGAGTGTGCTTACTGGGTCTGTGGAAAATGACAAAAGTTGGACATCAGAGATTTTAAAAAGTTAGCTAGGCTAACATAAAGGCATAAGCACTTCCAGGTAGGAGGCACGGCATTATACAAAGGCCCGGAGATATGAATAAGGCCTGCCGTCAGCATTTTACATATCAGTTCTCCCTTTTTAAAAATTAAAGTTAGCATAACTGTTATTCTTTTTAAAATGTTTGTCTTGCCAAAACCGGCTTGGCTTAGTAGATAGAACGTCAGCCTACTGACTGAAAGGTCCCAAGTTCGATTCTGGTCAAGGGCATGTACGTTGGTTGCGGGCACATCCCTAGTAGGGGGCGTGCAGGAGGCAGCTGATCGATGTCTCTCTCCCACTGATGTTTCTAAGTCTCTATCACTCTCCCTTCTTTGTAAAAAAATCAATTATATATATATATAAATGTTTGTCTTATTTGCTTTCTAAATCAATAAATTTTTTTTCAAATATTAAAATTACACAGAAATGTATGAGACCTAGAAACTGAGTCTTTACTCTCAACCTTCAGAGATAAGCTATGGTCTGTTTAGTTTATGTGCATCTAGATTTGTTTTGCTTATACATGAACCCAACCGGAATCAGATTCTTTTGCAACTTATTTTTAATTCAGTACATATAGCTAAATATTTTATATTCTGTCCTCATTTCTTGGATGTTTTGTGTCCAATTGTGTGGGTTGGCTGGCTGTGCAGCATTGTAATTAAACATGGAAGCACTTGAGTCAGATGCATCCCAGCCATGCCACTACCAACCATGTGACCTTGGTTAAGTCACTTACTATCCCATGCTTCAGTTTCCCTATGTGTATTATAAGGATTAAGATAATATGTATCTACCTCAAATGATTGCTGTTATGATTAAATAAGTTAATATTTGTAAAGAACTTAGAATAGCATCTGGCAGATGGAAGTCCTCTATAAGTGAGCCTGTATTATCCTAAGGTATTTAACCAGATTCTTATTTAATATAAAGCTATTTAATAAATAGTCTTAATTTAATGTGTGTGCTGTTTCCAATTCTTTGCATTCTTTGGCTACTAAAGAAATTTCCAAGCCAAGTTTTGAATTGCTCTTAGCCTCTATTACATTTGGGCTCCTGTTTCTTACTAACATACCAATATTCAACACTCCCTTATAAGCACCTAACTTAAAAGTGCTGTTTTTGACTCCCTTGGAGGCTGCCCAAAATAGGATGGGTGGAGTGCAGTGGAGTGGCTTCCAAGCCAGACCCCACCGAGTCCATTGCAGGTTTTCTTTCTGCAGAGAGGCCATGCCAGGAAGGCCAATGCTGATCATAACTGGGAAAGGAAGCAGGAAGATTGGGATCTGAGAGGTCAAACAGTAACTCAAGCTGGAGGCCTGGGCTGGAAAAAAATCCAGAGAATGAGTGCAGGCCAGAAATATATGTCCAGGAAAAAACCACTGAGGACAGAGACTCAAAAGGATGCCTTGGGCATCAAATTTTTTAGAAAACAGGTATAGTACATCTTCTTGAAGACACTTCCCTAGATATCGTTCTCATCCATCTGTAGATACAAATAAGGTGATGTTAATATTAAGTCCAAAACCATATGGTTCTTCTCCCCCTTGCTCAAACAGAGACTCGGCTTCCTTCTCCCAGGCTCCCTGGACCATTTCTGGGAGTCAGGAAGGGTTCAGAGGGTTTTCACTTGGACAAGGCCAAATTTACTTAGGTTGGCCTGCTCTAGCCTCCTTACCAAGATGCCCTTGTCAGCCACAGCCTAGGTGCTGGAGATACCGTGGTGAACCTGCCTCCCTTGGCCTCCACCACTGGGGAAGGGTGCTTCACTGTGTTCTTTGCAGAGCACATGTAGGATGGGATGTGTGGTCAGAGGGTAGGACGACTCTGTCTCCAAATTTCCAAATCTATATCTAGACTCTCTGTGAATTTAACTCCTCTTATTTTTCTCCCTAACCTCAATCTCCATGGAGTTCCAAGTGTGTCCCCTGAGGCTAAGCTGGGGAAAGGGAGAGGATGATAGGTATCAGCCGCCCCTTCCAATATCCTTTCTCCCAAATCTCTGTAGTCACTCAAGAACAAGTATTGACTGACCATTGTAATAGACTGGATGTAAAACTACTTCCAATTCTCTGCCCTTTTCTCTGCCCTTTGTAATGAGACATTCAGCTCCTCCCATTAAGGAGTGGAATTTTCCCACCCCAGTGATTTTGGGCAGGCCTGTGACTTGACTGGCTTTGGTCTGGCTGAAGTGAGAGTATGTCTGTTCCTAGTCTGAGTTCCACTCATTCTTTTGGCTCCTCTGCCAGGCCCCGAAAACAGCCTGGGTTAGACTGTTGGCTGATGAAAAAAAAAGTGCTTCAGCCCATAACCAGCCCAGAAGAACTGCCCTCCCTGCCAAACTCAGCCCAAATCAGCAGAGCTGTATAGATGACCTGCTTTTTCACAGGAGTGAGGTAGGGAATACCAGAAGAACAAGCCGGCTAAACCAGAATTATTAATTAAATAAAGCCAATGTCATTGGAAGTCACTGGGTTTTCTGTTTAATATCTAGCATTATTGTGACAAGAAATAAGTCGTACAACCACTAAAATGAAAATTTTTTTGCACGTTCAAACATGCTTCTAAAAAACTCAACAAATAGCCAAACTTTATTATTTTTAAATTATTTTTAAATTTATCTTTATTGTTGAGACTATTATAGATGTTCCCTTCGCCCTCCCCCATTGATCCTCTCCACCCAGCTCTCACCCTCTATCCCCCAGGTTTTCACCATACTATTGTCTGTGTCCATGTATTATGTATATATACACATACATTCTTTAGTTAATCTCTTTCCATCCCCACCCCTATCCCCATCCCCACTTTCCTCTGAGATTCATCAGTCTGTTCCATGCTTCTATGTCTCTGGATCCATTTTGTTCATCGGCTTATTTTGTTTTTTAGGTTCCACAAATGAGTGAGATTATATAATACTTGTCTTTCCCTGATTGGCTTTTTTAAAAAAATATATATATTTTCATTGATTTCAGAGAAGAAGGGAGAGGGAGAGATAGAAACATCAATGATGAGAGTAATTCAGTTTATTAACTGCCTCCTCCACACCCCCTACTGTGGACCAAGCCTGAAACCCAGGTATGTGCCCTTGCCAAAATTGAACCTCAGATCCTTTAGTCCCTAGGTGGATGCTATATCCACTGAACCAAACCTGCTAGGGCCCAACAGGCTTATTTTGCTTAGCATAATCATTTCCAGATTCCTCTATGTTGTCTCAAAGGGTAAGAGATCCTTCTTTTTTTTTACTGCTGCATGGTATTTTATGGTGTAAAAGTACCACATTTTTTTTTATCTACTCTTCTACTAATAAATAGCTAAACTTTAATTATCAATCTAGATTGAGCCAGGACACCCTGCTACCTTTTCAACAGTCTAGGAGAGGGATACTGTATTGAGAGGGAAATATTGCCATAGGGCAGATGGCCATGAAAACTAGTGAGCCTGCTGGGAATGACAGCTGAGGAGTAAGTGTGCTACCAATCTGCATGAGGGCCACAAATACCACAATAGGCGTAGTATTGAAACACGTGATTTTCCTCTGAATAGGATGCAAAGGTGGCTTCCTTCCGGGATCCTTGTCCAGGTGGATTCAAAGAATGAAGCTTCGGATCAAAAGGTGGAATAGGAAAAGGTGGAAATTTATTGGGAAACAAGCACAGATTCCCGCGTGGAGACGGGGAGAGACCCACTAACTCCCTCTTTCCTAAAGCTTATAAAGGTTGCGGTTCTTTGTACCCTGGTATCGTAACTGACTGGTCACTATAGCAGCTTCAGAGCTCAAACCCCATAGTGGGGTTCCTGTCTACTTTTCCCACTCCAGAGGTAGAATTCTTTATTCTCTGTGAAACTCTGTTTTCTCTTTTTCCCTTTTGTTTTTCTACTCCCTGTGGCTTTCCCCTTATCTTCTGGTGTCTTCCTCTCCCTTTAGGCTATGGCTCTTTTAGTTTTTTGTGAATGTATGCCTTTTGGCAGTTCTCAGCCCTCCATCCAGCTTTGCAGCCCTCCCACATAAGCCCCCTAATTCCTACAACTTCCTAAACCTGCTTATCTTACCCCTAAAAACTCCTTTCAGGATGATCACATTTCTTGTGGAAATTGGCAAGGGAGGCCAATGTCTCTATTTTGAACTGAGTCCAAATGCAGCAAGAATCAGGGGGAGGACACTGAGATGGCCCAGGCCCTAAAACCAAGGCTCCAGCCCAGTTTATCTACCAGTTCTGAGGGCAGGGGAATCTGAGTGACATGTTCTTCACCTCAATTTATAATGTCTCCACACATTTCAGTATTCCTGGTAGTCTTCTCCAATTCTAGCCCTTTGAAAGCTGCTACATAGTGTTGTCACTTCTAGTGATAAATTTCCTTCGGGAAAGCTAAGGGGAGTACATCATTAAGTGTGTGCATGGTGGTTCCTAATTAAGAGTGCTTCCTCTCTGTAGTAGGCAGTTAAACAGGCATGGTATGAGCAGAGCAAGGACAGTGGGGCCAGGTACAAAGGTTACCAGGGCAAGGTCACCAGGGCAACCTTTTCTTCCCTAGCATATTGCTGGTCATGCAGTTTGGACCCCTTGACCTTTCATATCACTGGTCATGAGATTTGGCCATCTCCCCTGACCTTTTCTCCCCTAGCATTTCACTAGTCATGTGGTAGACCTTCTAGAGGAGGAACAAGGAGACCAGAGACCAATCTTGGCTCTGAATTCTTTCTTAGCCAGAACTCAGGTACCAAGGTTGCTCTACTGAGGTCCATTGCTGGTGATATTCTGGTGCCGTATCACCACTAACATCTCCACTCTGGTTGCAGGGACTTAGAATGGAGCCTGCACACCCAAGACAGATGAATGGAGTGGGCCCAACTGGACAGCTCTGAAGTGCTCCACGGGGCTCTGCTGATGGTGCTTCTTTTGGATGGGGGAATCCCCTAATTACAGAAAAGCTGCCCATACCCAGCAAATGATTATCACAAGGCAACAGGCCATTAGATGGAAATCTAAGGATCCATAACAGGGACCACAAGTGCAGAGAAAGCAATAAAAACTTAAGTTGTTGATGATGGATTTCTAGTTCTGTTTATCCTTTTAAAAAAAATTTAAAAAAATGTGAGGATAAGCATAAAATTTTTTTTCTTAATTTGATAGTTTAGTCAGCCTCTTGACCCTGTTGGGCTAGGAGTGAGAGCTGGGTTGAGTTAAACCCTCATGGGTGGTTAATGTATGCCCTGCTCCCTGATAGCCTTTTCTAGACATTTCCCACTGTAGTCACAGTTACATAAGTCTGGTCCTAATTGTTTGGTACCCTGAACTGGGATGATTAGAGCGAGGAATATATTGACTCGGTTTGTGAGCTTTAGATAAGGAAGGGAGGAAGAAGGTCTAGATTGGTTGTGCTCAAAGATGTGCTCAAGGGAAAGTTGTTTCCTCTTTCTAAATATTAGCTGACCCCAGGAGGAGCAGTCTCACCCAGGTTCAAAATACCTTAACATGTTCAAGCGTCAGATAACACAGAAAATAAAAAATGATTAATATAGCAAGCTAACATGCATCAGCCCAGGGAGCAGCTGCATTATGGGGACATGTTATAGCTTCTGAGCTTTCTCTCAAGGACTCAGCATTCTGCTCTGCAAGTATTTACAGAAGTGTTTCCCACTATCTCACGCCAACTCTCTTGACCCTGAGCAGTTCTTTGCTATTTCAGTAAATAAATGGAGGAAAGTCCAGGGTGGGACTTCCTCCTTGGGGCGTTTGACAGGACTCTGGGCCCTTTTGAGTGCAGGAAGTCTAGGACACACCCAACCTTCAGAGGGCAGTGTGTCCTGAGTGTGGAAAGCTGAACGCTGGAGCTTAGTTTAAAAGGACAGAAGCCAAACATATTTCAGCATGAGGGACCCACTCACAAACTGTTCGGTGAGTAGTTTGGTGTTAGTTTGTGTCTTTGTGTGTAAGAAGGTGGCTGAGGGGTGGATTTATATACAAATGTATTTTGACTTTAAAGTTTGAGATGTTCAGAAACTAAATATGTTTAGATATGGGCTGTGAGTCAAAAATCTGTGGTTTTTCCTTGGTTCAATTTAATTGCCCTTTCTAGCAAATGGGCAAGTCATTGTAATTCTCTATTCTCATATTCTTAGGAAAAGTTTGAGGGGGTATAGCATCATATTTGCATGCAGATGGTGGCTGTGCAGAAAACATTCTTAAGACATACACAAGTGCCTACATTATGCGTTGAGTGGATACACAAACACACAGAATGTCTAAAGCCAATTTTGGCTTCTGCAAAGGAATTTAGAGTGGGAGATTTTTGTGTATTTTCCCATATCATTGAGATAGTCAGGAATTGCCAACTCCCACAGGCAGAAAGATTCTTCATTCTGTCCAGCCTGTGGTGGTTCTCAGACAGGTTTATCAATATGTTTCTTTCAGTCCTGGGAGGGCTACCAAAAATAGAAGATGGGTTAAAAGTCCAGACTTATGAAGGCGTTCGCAGCAATAGCAAAGATGTAACTTAGTAAATGAGGAGAAGCTAAAGAGGAGGAGGATATATTTACTTTGGAAATAAAGTAATCAAGGAATGTCAGGGTGTTTCCCAATAAATGGTGCCAAGAAGCAAAAATTGGTAACAACAGAAACAAGGGATCTTTCAAGTATTTTATCTTAAAAGAAAAAAGACTTGTGGAAAAGCAGAAATGGGGACTACATTAGAGCCATAGAAAGAGTCCAGTGGATGCGGAAAACACAGGATTATAGCAGATAGGCCTGTAATTGCTACTCCACAGAATGAGGAGCTCATAAATCAGGTGAGCTAAATGAGGTGAAGTCATAAATGCTAGTAATATTAATAATGACAACATAGCCTCCGCTTCTGTCTGCGTTTACTGTTTAAATACAAAAAAAAAAACCACAAGAATTCCAGCAATATAGCTGTACATAAATTTGAATAAAGGAAATCTCCCCTTTTAATCTCCTCCAATCTTTTGCACAGGTAAATTTTTAAAGTCTTTTATGGTCTATTTATTTGCTATTTGTTTATTTTTTGTTCCATGCATTTACTCCCTTCTAAAATGCTAACTTCTTTCTCACCATTGACACTTTGATCATGTTTTTGCAAAGGGGTGGTTGAGTTGGGGCAGCAGCTGCATAAGTCAAGGCAAAACCTGGCACCAACAGTCATGGAAGACGAAGTCAAGACTTAGGGAAGAGTGAAATAGAGGGAAACTTAGGCCTGATTGAGTTTTAAAAAGAATGGAGAGCCTAACATCCTTTTCTAAGGTTGCCTTTGCTCAGAAACTGGGAGGAATGTTTTCTTTTGAGCAGCCCCAAGACAACCCATCACCACTTCTGTGTGTCCATTTAATGTTTCCTCCCTGACATGCTGAAGAGTTCTTCCCCTTATGCCAAACCTTGTCCACAACCTTGAAGATCATCCCTGTGGGCCCAGTGCCACCAAAAGTAACCTGGGAGTCAGAGGAAGTGGATATCTCGTCACCCAGGTTTCTAAATCCTCTTAGATCATGGAATCTTTATTTATTTGATTCATCTTCATCAAGTGTTCAACTTGATTTCCTGGTCCAGTCCTCGCTTGTGCTTGGGGAATGATACTGTGTCAAGATGAGGCTGCAGTTTGGGAACAAAATGAAACATCGGAATGAGCTTTATCAATATTAATGTGTTTTATTAAACAAGCAAACAAATCCTTTATGAAACACCTGGGTAATTTTTTTATAAAAGAACCCAAAAGTTTACAAGTAACTACCTGCAAAATGTCCCATTCTATGAGTGCCTAGAGTTGCCCAGAACACAATTTATTCATAAAGCCTTAGCTCAGATACAGTTCTTTACCCCAGTGGACCCATGTATGGAAACCTGTGGGCTGCATGAGCTTCAATGAGAAAAACATGATCTTTTTATTTGCACTAGTTTATAACTGAAATTAAGAATTTATTTTGATTTTTAATATAAGCAGTAACCCAGTACTACTGAAGTGTCTGTGACTTTATGACCAAGAAAAATCACATGTATTTTATTTAATATTAAAGTTCTTAGCAGATATCTAGAAATATTGGTCACACTCAATGTGAGTTAGAAGTTTGGTTAATTCTTAATTATAAAGCACACATAATATAATTTAAAAATGTTCATTATATGTACATATAATACACACAATTAGTTTTCTTCGTAATCCTATTATTTTATTTTATATATCTGAAAATATTATTTGGAGTAAAATGGACTTTACCAGAATGCCAAAGGGGCTCATGATATAAAAAAATTGTTTTAATCTCTTACTTTAGGTCATATCACAAATGAGCCGGTAGATGAGAGTGGGGTGTAAAGGGATGTGGGGTAGGAGAGGGAGAACTAGAAGCAAGTTCAAGGGATTTTCCTCTATTTTCTGATCACACACACACACACACACTGGGCAAGATGGTCTCTGGGTTCTGCTTCTCAAAAATTCTGCTTTTGTCTTCAGCTCTAAGTAGATGGTTGTTTCTAAAGAAGGGGTTTTGCTAAAATAATGGACATATTTTTTAGCAACTCCTTTATTTATTGATGCCACCTTTATCAGGGTTTATCGGGGAGTATCCAGTACAGATTCTCTCTCCATTGCTACTACAAGCAGAATGTTCTGCTCTTATTTATTCACTAAATTAATAATGTGATCTATTGAAGAGCTTCCAGACTTGTATATGCCTGGGAATACTGATATTGGGAAATGGGTTACAGATTTATCCTCCCTTGAATTGGCAGGGTGTGGCTGGGTTTGAGGTCTTAGGGGGTGGAGGCAGAGCTCATGGACCAGTTGTCTCTACCTGGAACAACTTTGTCCCTTTAGTACACTGTCTGGTACAAATATTGTTTTCTAGGTGTGCCACGATGTGAAAAATTTAGTAAGTACTAGTCTATTAAATAACAGGAAATCATCATTCAAAATCTAAAATTAGCAGCTGCAGAGTAGACTGAAGCCATATGATGCACTTTTATTTGAGCAGCCTTTGCCTTTAAAAAGTTGAGTTTAAGTGTATTTGGGAAAGATAGGAATCTCCTCTTTGCCACAGGCTGCCCCTTTCCTCCAAAGGCCATAGAGTTTGTTAATCACTGGTTGATAAACTTTGAGGATTGTCTGGCCTCCTAGAACTAGACATCTGGAGATGGTATTTTACAAATGTGTCTTGGAGAGTTTTGATGGCTTGATACATTTGGGATATGCAGCAGCCCCTGCAGCCCAGCACATAGAAATTTTTTCAAATGGTTCTGTTCACAACTTTGGTTAGGAGTTGGAAGAGGCTGGGCTTTCTGTATGAGCCAAGTCACAGCATGATACTCCATCTACACAAAATTTGCATACTCTAGTGTAAAATCTCATTTTGAAAAAGGCAATTCACTAAAAATGCATCTCCCACATGGAAACTGTGAGAGAGTTTTTGTTTGAAAACTGTTTTGTTCCTAATTCATCTACTCTGTATGAGGAAAGCAGCTGAATCAGCTGACATTTACCGTCCTCCTTTGGGCACTTAAAATCTATTGTCATCAAGGTCAACCTTTACAAATACAATTTTCAGAATGACATTGTGGAGTTCTAAACCAAATGATAAAAACTTTCAATTAGAGTTCTTGAGTCTGAAGGCTAAATTAAGATATAAATAAATGTATAAAGGTTTAGTTCGATCGAAATGTTCAACTCATTATTATAACACAGTTTAATGAGATGTAGAGAGGATTAGCACACAGTTTTATTAACAAGTTATTCATTTACATTTCTATATCTCAGCCAAAAAACACTCACTTTCATGGCTCAGGGTTTGTCAGAAGATATAGAAATATTACTTTGGAATTTGTAAGACACAAAATAATTAACTACTCAATATGTTTCAGAATGTACCTTTAACCTTCCTGGGAACAATAGGCAATGGGAAGCCAGACTCCAAGGGCACCCCACTGCGGAACTGTTTGCCTTTGGTAGGGCAGTGGTTGGCAAACTGTGGCTCTTGAACCACATGCGGCTCTTTGGCCCCTGGAGTGTGGCTCTTCCACAGAATACCATGGCCTAGGCGAGTCTATTTTGAAGAAGTGGCATTAAGAGAAGTTTAAATTTAAAAAATTTGGCTCTCAAAAGTAATTTCAATCGTTTTACTGTTGATATTTGGCTCTGTTGACTAATGAGTTTACTGACCACGGGTCTAGGGGAGTAGTAGATAGACAAGCTTTATTTTTTTTTAAAGTTCTCCAAGATCTTTCATATACAGGCAGAAGAGACTTAGTCTTTATTTTAAGAACTCACCCAAAAGGTGTGCACCCCACAGCTGTATGGTCACCTTCAATGACAGTCGTCATCACAGCAACCTTTCTGTGCATCTTTTCTTTTTCAGTATCATCAAGTATACAAGAGCCTCAAGGAATTTTCTCAAAATGGAGAGAATTTCTGCAAGCAGGTCACATCCATTCTTCAGCAAAGGTACGAAATGTGCGTTTGCAATAAGCAGCTCTTCCGCCTTAGTGGCTATGAGTGAAGGAACTGGAGGAGTGATTATAAGCTGTCCTACTTTCCAGAACACAGTGTTATATTTTGGTACTTTAGAGACTGGCTTCAAAAGTGATTCTTCTCTATTGCACATTTATCACTTGGGTACCATAAAAAAAAAAATCAGGAAACAGCAGGAGGTCCTTCTGCTTAGGAAGATCCAGTTAAGTCTCTTCTGATGCCTAAGACTGAGTTTATCACCACCTGCTGGGACCCACCATTTTTCCTGCTGTATATAGCATTGTTGTTTTCACAGTAGTTGGCAATTATTAACTGACATATGTCTCCCCTGCGAGCAGGTTGGGGGAGAGGGGCTAAGTCCTACTCACCTTTGTATGCCAAGCTCTTACAGCCTAGCTTTTTGACTTCTTCAGTAAATGTCTGATGAATGATTAGAAAAGTCATTCTAATCATCCATCCAAATATGAAAGAAGTCACCATTTAAGTCTTATCTTTTTGTTGTTGTTGTTGTGGTTGTTTTGTAAATCCTCACCTGAGGATATTTTTTCCATTGATTTTTAGAGAGAGTGAAAGGGAGGGAGGGATAAAGAAACATCAATGTGAGAGAAACACATTGATTGGCTGTCTCCTGCACATACCCTGACCAGGGCTGAGGATCAAACCTGCAATCCAGGTACTACAACCCAGGTGTGTGCCCTTGACCAGGAATCAAACCTGAGACACTTCAGTGCTTGGGCCAATGCTCTCCCACTGAGCCACACTGGCCAGGGAAGTATCATCTTCTTTTAATACTAGATGTGATCATGTATAAAGCTGTTCACTGTGCTGAAATAAGCATCCTTAACTCAGTCAAGAAGTTACAAACATTTATACTTAAAAGTAGAGATCCTAAGGACTGAATTGGGCCATAATGATATAGACCATTTTCCTATCCCTAGACAGTTCTGTAATACAACTCTAAAGAGACCTTCAGGCTAGATTGTTTATTCTTTATAAGGTAACCCACTTCAGATTTAAATGATTGCATGTGTGCCATGAGAACAAAGACACATGGAACCAAGTGCAAAGGAAAACATTAGCCTTATTGGGACCAAGAGAAGATACTAGAGAGATCCAAAAGGCTATTATAAAGATAATAACCAGGTTTATCAAACAAAGTTGAAAAGAAAAAAATCTATAATAATAAAACCATAATATGCTAATTAGACTTGACAGCCAAATGTCCTCCTGGACATCATTTTGGATGTCCTTCTGGATGAAGCTGCAGGGGTAGGGGCAGAAGTGGTTAGGGGTGATCAGGCAGGGATGATCAGGAAGGCAGGCAAAGTGGTTAGGGGTGATCAGGCAGGCAGGTGTGCAGTTGGGGCAATCAGGTAGGCAGGCAGAGTGGATAGGGCGATCAGGCAGGCAGGCTAGTGGTTAGGGGCAACCAGGCAGGCAGAGGTGTTGGTACGATGAGGCAGGCAGAATGGTTAGGGTTGATGAGGCAGGCAGGCAAATGGTTAAGGGTGATGAGGCAGACAGGCAGAGTAGTTAGGGGTGATTAGGCAGGCAGGCAGGCGAATAGTTAGGAGCCAGTGGTCCTGGATTGTGAGAGGGATGTTCAACTGCTGGACATCCCCCAAAGGGTCCTGGATTGCAAAAGGGTGCAGGCAGGCTGAAGGACTCCAGGAAAAATGGTGTTTCAATAACAACTGCACTTTTCTATCAGCACCAATTAGAACAAATGCAAGAAGGCAGTTGAGCTTGGAAATGAAACAGTCTCTGAACTTGCAGCTTGGTTGCGACGTGTAGCTCTGTGTCCCCTGCACCTGTGTATAAATTTCATGCATTGGGCCTCTAGTTTTAATATAAGAAGTTATTTCTGTCTTAATAGCCAAGTTGCTTTTATTCCATGAAAGGAATAGAAGGCCAAGACCGGTTTGGCTCAGTGGATAGAGCCTACGGACTGAAGGGTTCCGGGTTCGATTCTGGTCGGGGGCATGTACCTTGCTTGCGGGCACATTTCCAGTGTGGGGCGTGCAGGAGGCGGCTGATCAATGTCTCTCTCTCACCAACGTTTCTGACTTTCTATCCCTCTCCCTTCATCTCTGTAAAGAATCAATAAAATATATTTTTTTTAAAAAAAAGGAATAGAAGGATCAATCTAGGAGATAATTTCTTCTATAAAAAAGTATTCTTAAAAAAAAAGTATTGTTATCAGTCTCAGAGGAAATTATTTAAAATAAGACCAGTTAACTACTACTATACAAATTCAACCCCTTGCTTGGGTTAGAAAGCATCCCCCTCTGCAGATCAGGAAAAATCTGTACATATTATTAGCCATGCACATGATCTGGGTTGCAGTCATCGGAACCTTGATTAGTTGGTGTCCTCATCTTCAAAATTAGTGTCTGGAAGAGAGCTATGAAGACAGAAATCAGGTGATAAATTATGCCTGGCAAACAGACTCAACAATAAACTGAATAAATTTGGGGAATCACTTCTCCAAAACTGTCTTGTCCAGGTTTCTCTGCATCTCTCCTAATACAGATATATCTGCTGTACCTGGAATCAGAATGCTCTTTCTTACCTGTATCTCTATTGAAATTGTTGAGGGTTATGATATAGAAAATCATAAAGGCAAATCTAGTAGCCAGCTGATTTAAGGGTACCTGCTACATAAAATACATCCAATAAATATTTGTAGCTTTAATGAATAAATAAATGAAATATGGTTACAGCTTTATTTTATTATATTATAACCACATTATTAGATCAAAGTCCTTACTGTCTTAGGAATGTGGCCCTGTGGAGCAGCGTTGTATTGGCCATGGGCTACAGAGACAGCATCACAACCAAGCTACAAGTTCAGAGACTGTTTCATTTCCAAGCTCAGCTGGAAATTCTGCAATACATGGTCATGCTTAGCTTTTATTCAATTAGTTGCTTCAGTTTCCTTTTTTATAGTAGAAACTCAGATTTATCCAGAGACACACAGTGGCTCCTACGATGCCTCACACCAAAGTCATTAGGTTTCACTTTAACATAATCACAGATCAGATTTTAAAAGACAAAGACACATTCCCAGAAACTATTTATGGGAATTTGGTTCTCTGCACCTTCACAGTTGATGTTCATACAGATTTTGATGGGAAAATCAATTGTTTTTCTGCAAGCAAGCATAGGATCATGTTTTCAAATGGCAAGTAACATTGCTCTGGACATTAAAAAAAAAAAAAGCTCTAACTGGTTTGGCTCAGTGGATGTCAGCCTGATGTACCTTGGTTGTGGGCACATCCACAATTGGAGGTGTGCAGGAGGCAGTTGATCGATGTTTCTCTCTCACTGATGTTTC